>CM077189.1:6365585-7565585 GCA_039654105.1 Coreius guichenoti
CAGAATTGTGTTTATATCACGCAATTCTGACTTAACTCGCAATTCTGACTTTATAAAAAAAGTTTGAATTATGAGATAAAAAGTCGCAATTACATTTTTTATTTTTTTATTCTGTGGCGGAAACAAGCTTCCATAGATTCATCAGTGCACTATATTACAAATAATTTTATAAAAAATAATAGCCTTCATTCTGTATGTCACGCGTATGTTTTTCCGTTTGCCTGTTTGACCTAGTGTGTTTCATTGATTATCCCGTTCACATGTTGTTTTATTAATTAATTCAATAGCTTTTTTGTTTGCTCTGTGTATATAAGCCCTGTGTTCCTTGTCCGATCTCATTTAATTATAGTTTATAGTTTAATTATGTTTACTTCATCTCCCTCATATCTCCTGCGTGTATGGAATAAAGACTATTTGTATTGGATATTCTTTGTTGTGCGATCTTGATCACAGCAACACTTTACAGAATAATATTTTATCATAATATTATATATACTTTTCACAATCCAACCAATTCCAGTGGATAAAATCAAGTATTTGGATGGGATTTTCATTTCATATTGACTTTATACTACTAGTACAAGACAAAGAACTAAATGAATAGCATAATAAAGTCATTACAGATCATCAAACTTTACATAGTAGAATGTCTGACTGCTAACTGTCGATGCATTTCCTCCCAGTGAAGCACAGTGAACCGATCCAACCCAAGCAATGAGAATCGTCACGTGAGCTAGTCGCCCTTCAGTAGTTATGAAAAGAAGCTTGGAGTTTCTCCACCGCCTGTTGGAAAGATTCCTGGACCTTGTAGCTGCCAAAGTCTTGAGATTATCATGAGTATGTTCCCAAGTTACAAAGAATAAATTAAAGGATAAAAAAGTTTGTCGTTTTTGAAAATGTACATATGGTTGCCTTGGTAGTGGATACACCAGATCGGTCCCTTAGGCGCATCTGAATCTTGAGATGTCGGAAAGGAATGATGGATTTTAAACAGGGAATCCTGTTTTCAAACGTGATGGACACGCTTATTGTTTGTTTTTTTTCAGAGACAGATGTTGATTGAAGCACACAAACATTGCGTAGAGAGACCAGTCAACCAACACCCCCAAGATTTTTCTTTTCTCATAAGCACTGTTTGTCTTTATGGCTAAACAGAGTAGCTTGTGAATAAAATATATTTTGATACATGTGATATATGAAAATAATAATTATGTATTTAAACAATGCAATAACAAAGTAAATAAAAAAACTGCTCAGGTGGACAGAGACAAACAAGTTTGTAGTTTTGAGTGTTAAATAACGCCTCTGAGAAACAACAACAAAAAAAAATGTCTGCTTTGCCAATGCAGGTGCTAAAATCAATTAGTAATTAATTAGAGCAAAGAAAAGAAGCGTAATAAATGGCAGCCACCTGGACCAAGCCAAGGTATTTGGGCTGATAATTATCAATCATGAGAAGGTAGCTGACTCCAAACGGCTAAGCTCCGGTCTGCTCGCACAAATGGTGTTATCTGCATAACTATAGTCGCATCTGGCATGAAGGATCGTCTTTCCTGCTGAATACAATGCATGCGTCTTTTCTGGTTTATGTATGCATAAAATGCGTGTGTTTCTGTAACACCACAGTTAGTTAAAGGAAATGTTTGATGATGTTATAATTCCTTATGGTATCATATAAAAACACTGCTGTGTAGTGGTTACTTTAAGAGGGGGGAAATAAAATGAATACATTAACATATAAAATGTAATGTTGTTTATGGTGAATGTGAACAGCCATGTTGCATGTTGACGCCAGTGAGTGACTATATTATCAGCTAGAGCACAGTTGATTCTGAATCAAGCCAAGATTTTGCTGCTTATGAATATCTGTTTAATGCAAACAACTAAAATGGTATTGCCTATCCCACAAGTCGAATAATGTAACTTTAAATAGAGTATACAGTATATAGACTATAACTGTTATTCTACACAAAAAAATATATATATATTAATTTACATTTGTTTTGGATATGCAAAATGGATAGGAGATAATAGACGTTTCTTCAAATTACATCATCTCTTTCCTTTAAAAAATGAACAGCTGGACAACCTGGTGATTTTTACAAGAGGGAAACAGTTGAGATGAAAAAATATGACAAATCATGGCAGGTCAGCCATCAGCATTAACCAGACAAAATAGCACTTGTTAATATGGCCTCCGTGTAACGCAGACTATGATAATTGTCGAATTTCAACCCTCGTTATGCCAAATTATAGGGAAGTGTTGTGGCATGTGCAGCAAGCAGAAACATCTCTATCCAGCTTGTCCTCTAGCTCTAGAACATGAGGAAATCATACAGGGGAGTAACTAGTAAAGAACAGTACATTTCATGAACACTTGGGATAAACGGCAGAACTAAAGGTTGAATGGGTTCATAACACTTACACGTACAGATCGCCAAAATAATGTTTCCTCCTTGGCTTGAAAGATTCGGTATATTGTCTCCTGTTACGAAAAGTTTATATTACAACATACAACACTTTGAAGACAATGGTTAAAGAATCCAAAGAACACAGAGCCATGCCAGAATGATTTATTGAGATTTTTGACTTACCTTATTTGCCTCCTTCACTTACTCCGATATATGAGGTCACCAAAGGAACAGATGACAAAATTTTGACTTGCTACTCTGGAATTGAAGTCACTGATGGTGATTTGTATGTGTTCTGCACTGAAGTTATTCATAGACTTGAATGATTGTTGTTTTTTTAAAGCCAAGCCTTTTCTAAAGCCAACTTTTGCTCTTTCAAAGCCAACTTTTGAGGCTAAAACAAAAGCTCAATGAATTTTTAGTAGTTTAATACCAAATTTGAATTATCTGCCAGAACACACAGTATAATATAAAGGGTTTCAAATTTTGTGATATACACTATATACCATTTACCATCTGCAATTGGAAATGGAAATGATCATTTTATAGTCAACAAATATGCACGTGACAGCCACCAAACGCTATCATCAGCATATCTCATCAATGCCAGATTATTATATTCCACTCACCTCTAGGTCATGAAAACAGAGAGTTGCGCACTTCATTTCTGACCTCTAACGTTCATCAAGTATTCTCTCAGATCAATCGCTCTGAGATTACATAGCTATTTGTGAAGTGCATTTCAATAACTTTAGTCTACAAACATTTTCCCTCCAAAATGAGCTTCCCTCTCTGTTATCTTTATGCCAAGGTGTGTTTGATGTTCTTAACAACTGTTTCCAAGATGCAAACATATCTCTGTATCTAATTACAAAGAGCCCAAACTTCCCTTCTTTGGTTCAATGCGCAATATTAATGAGGTCAGCGATTATGTTAATTGGGGAGCATTCTACAGCATGTTTTAATTAGTTCTCTGTATTCTGATTTAATGAAGAGCCTGAAAACTTCACTGGATGCTTGAAATTCATACAGTTCTTAGCATACACTCTTTAAAAGGACATTTAAAGAACTTTGCACACTTTAAAAAAAAGGTTGCTGCCTTACATTTTTAAGTACAATGAACTTAAGTCATTTCAGCTTAAATTACATTAAACTGACTTAAAAATTTGTTGCATCTTGTACAAAAAGTTGACTTGACTAAGCAATGTAAATCCTTAGAAGAACAGTAAAGCAAACACACATCTTTTGAGGTGCAAGATAAAGGAAAAAAAAAACTTTAACTATATATAAAAAATATAACTGCACACTCTCTTAAGCCCATTTTATTTGTACCTTGATAAGGGCTACTTGTGTTGAAACATTGGTAACAAATAAAATGGGCTTAAGAGAGTGTGCAGTTATATTTCTGTACATTAAAGCAATGTAAAAACATATGTTGTCATAATGTATGAGACTTTGTGGAAATTATTTGCTATTATTAATTTGCTTATCAGATTCTTTTTTTTTTTTACTTTGCTAGAAGTTTAAAAATAAACAAATACACCCATCCACACACACTATAACCCTTCTCCCAAGATTTCCATCTTGCCGTTTGCGAGCATGATAGATCTAATATTTAAAAAAAAAAAAAAAAGGAAAAGAAAAGAAAAGAAAAGAAAAGAAAAGAAAAACATGTTTGCTCACAGTGTGCAGAGGGAATTTTCCTGGATGTTATGTTGTAGGTCTGACCATCTTGTTTTTAATTCGAGTACGTACACTCTCTTATTATCTGCCTCTAATGTCTGGCCCATGAAATGCAAAAAGACCCAATATTAAGCTATTTTATAAGTGCATTAAGTTTACAAATTACTTCTTTAATGAATAACCTTCCAAGACTCCATTTGAAGGGCCATTATCTGAATGTTCCAATCTATTGCCTCACCTCCAGACTTTAACATTTATTATACTGATGAGATGCAATTAAAAGAGCAGATGTCCACAAGCTGCTCTCATCTGAGACGAGTAAATAAAATACCAATCCACACAATAACATTACCCATGAAAAGACTTTCCTTGGCGTCACGACAGGTAACCTAAGAAAACAGGGTTTATTCTGCACATTTTATTTTCATGTTTTGCTTATATAAATTCCATACCTTTAGTATTTGCATATAATGTTTTATGTTTGAGAATGTTTTGCAGATAATAAATTTTTTTAATTGAATGTATTGATTTTTATGGACTTCCTATTTTGTTATTTTTCCCCTAGACACTGAATATCCCTGAAGAAGTCCAGGTCTGTCCCAAACAACTAATTGGAATGACCCCATTTAGCAACGTGTCAAGGGAACGCGACAACATAGACAATGTCAGCGCCTCCACAAATCTTCTGTGGTCCAAACTTAATAGCGTGTCATGGTGTCCACAACTAATGCTGGAGGGGTCACAAAAACCCTTATGACTCATGTTAGTTGACGGCTCTTTCTTTAGCAGTGTGAATCCAAGCTGTGGGCTGAGTGAAAAAACACAGTATGGACTGTGCAAAGGGCCATACTCAATAAACATTTGGCTAGGTTCACCAGACTTCTCCAAGGTCCCGTTGGATCTCTTAGAGGGTACATTTAAAGTTATTCAGTAACATTTTATCTTACAGTGTCCATACATGATTAAAATAGTAATAATAAAGATAAAATAAGTGTATTTAAACATTTAAATAACTCAAAATTTTAATATTCTGTGTGTGTGTGTGTATATATGTATATATATATATATAATTTGACAGTGTAATTACATTTGTTATTACTTAGTAATTACCAAGTAATAGCAAATGTAATTACACTATGAAATGATCAAATGTAAAATTGTTAATTTAACCATACATAAGACTGTGTTGTCTATGCAGCAAGACTAATATATATATTGACTTTTTAAGTGTGTGGTCACTTAAAACGGTTAATACACGCGGTATAATATTTTGCATTTCTCCGCATGCCCCCCTGACCTATCAAAACAAGAAAAATGACCTATTTGCATGTCTTTGCACAACCAATCTATACTGCTTTCTTTACAAAGCAATGATAAATACTCGGAAAATAATCATCCATCTCAATGCAGAATAACAGTCACCCTCCACAGACTCTCTGGCGCACTCTTGTCAATTTGCACTCTGCGTTCAAGTTTAAATGTCTTTTTTTCTCATCCTGCTCTCATCTCTACGTGTTCAACCGAACACGACGGCGCTGAAGTCAAAGAGAGGTCAAGCGCATATGAATGAGAGGATAAAACTGTCAGCTACTTTTACATTACAGAGAAAGAACAGCGATGCATCCATTTCTAGACAACAGCTGCGCAACTATCACAGAAAGTTCATCGCTCAGTATCTGGATATGGAAAACATACTGGAGAGCCTTAAAAACAGGCAACCAACGGTTATTTAGGACTGCACAAGTGCAGGTTAAGGTTAATAGTTACGTAAGGCTCGCCTTGACTGTTATGTAACTTGTTGGAAAGTACATTGTCATTTTTCGTTCTTATGAAAATAAATAATTTGAGCTGTAAAGTGATTTGTGTTAAATGTACGGATGTCAAAAAGCTTTGACTTATTTATTTGACATTTGCGTTTAGGCTGCATGTCAAAATTAGACAAAACTCGCACAAGTCTTCCCTCAAATTAAACGGTATTTTTATTCTATATAGAACCATCATAGAAGCTTATTATCAAAACATGCGGTTCTTTTCTGAGAGAGTTTGGCGAAATGTATTCTCAAAGAAACGCATACGGCTTTCAATCAGTCGACAAGGTCTAAGACTTAAGTATATATATATATATATATTTTTTTTTATGTTGTAAAATTTTCAATATCAGATTTTTGTATTGTTCATAAAAGCATGACAATTCATATAGGTCTAATACTCTGTAGGCTGTTAGGTCAAGATTGTTTACGTTTTCCTAAACTAGTTTTAGGGTGTTTAGAATCGAAGACAATGCAAAAAATATATTTACGTCCATGTTTATGAACTGTCATCTGTGCGCCTTTTATATGGTGTTATTATGAATATTATGTGTGTAACATGCACCTATATGTATTTTTGCATTTTTTTTAAATAGCCATTTTGCCTAAATTTAGTTTAAATGTTGGGGGTACTACAACGGGAAACTAACAAAAAAAAAAAAAACAAGCACTGATATCTTAGTTAACAGTCATATCCATCAAATAATCTAACATAGCCACATTGTAATGGCGTTTGTCCATGGATATGATTGTTGTGCTTTTATTTTCTGGGGGAAAATAGGAGTAATGAGGATAACAGGCAAGCGAAACGACTTCCTTCAAAAATGTGCATTCCATTGTACGGATCAATACATAACACTTTCTACTGCTACTCTAACGGTGCATGAATGAAAATGTACCAGAACGTTTGAATAGATAGAGTGTTAAATAGAGTCGAACAATTCATTTTATTACCATCATTCACATATCTCAAAACCTAATAACCCGTGGAAGGAGAATATGAACATATTTCGAAAAAAATCACCTCCGACATAATGCATTTCGTATTCGCCCCTACTGTTTGATGTGCCAATATGTTTATATTTTCCCGAAGTCAGTATCTCCTCCTGTCGGTGGGCTATTTCTCACGCGCATGCACGCGCACGGCAGTCAACACTCGCGCCTGCACTTGTGCACACCCCCAAGAGGAACATGTAAACACTGTAGGGTATATCGCATTTTCCTTTAAGCGACTAAGCACCGCTTTGCAACGAACATGTCGTCGGATCACATTTAAAAACAAAAATACATCCAAATGGCCACGAATTAGAAACACTGCGATGCTCGATTCATTAGTTTCATAGCCTTGGGGCACAGTTTAAATTTGCACATGCTAATGGTCTTGTGTTATCTGAGACAAACACACAAAGTTGCATGCATGCATACTCCTAATAGTACAGACCGCGTGCTTGCCTGGACTTAGAAGCGCTCAGATTGCCCCCTCCCTCCATAGGTGTACATTCCCTCTCTTATTCCAGAAAACTTTGCGCTTTCTGGCCGTGAAGAAATACGCAATGGTTAAACATTTTATCATCTTATAGATTTTAATATCCACATAGCATCTTTTGTAGTTGGCAAACCCGCTCAGTGAGAATTGTGCACTGGCGATATCAAGCGCGCTCATGATCTTGATGTGCCTAATGGGGCGATCAAGCAAGTTGCAACCAAGAACAAAAGCCCAACAGTGACTCTTTTCTTGGACTCAAGTCCTTCACTCCTACCATAGAGTGGTCCCAAACAAGCATAATTATGTAAGGCCATGACGAGAGTCAAGTAATGCAAACTATTTATATTAAAATTAAATTCGTCACGATTTAACGTTTTAATGCATTAAACCGTTACTCTGGGGACTTGGTTATATTTAATCTCTGACAATAATGAGGGGAACAAAAGTGAAATTAAATTACTTATACAATAATTCGTCCTGCTGAATTAGTGGTGCAAAATATAAAAGCAGGCGGATTTTCTTCTTCTTTTTTTTTTTTTTTTTTTTTTTTTTTTTTTAGGACTGAAATGTCATTTCCATTTTAAGCGTTAAATCCTAAAGACTAACTCTTGTCCTCGTGATACTTAACACCAGTGGTTATTGTTGCAATTATTAATTTAGACTCAGTTTATTTAAAAAATGATAGAAAAATAAATAGAAATAATATTTGTGGAGTTTCTCAACCTCCAATTCAATTGTTTAATGAACAGTCGAGAAATAAAATATTGAAGGCATTTTTGTTGTACGTTTAATTCTTTAATATTGTACGAAAAGTAACCAAACATTATTTTGTAAACTAAATTTTACATACCCTACGAACGCATTTTCCATAAATACCGATTATCTCTAACATGTGTTACCGGTCCTTTACATGCGGATAAATATGGAAAATTGAGTTATATACAAGTAATAATTTCTTGCAATTGCCAATGCAATAGACAGATAGGTTTATATTGTATCACTTACATAAACAAGATTGACACGGAGCTTCAGGCTTTCACTACACGGTTTATCGACATGACATTAAATAACAACAACTGTGTGCTACTCAGACTGGACTGGAGACGAAATGTTGCACTGTATACAAAAGCACATTAATACTAATCGGTTAGGTAAACGTGTAGACTGTGGTAATACTGGGTAATTCACATTTGGTACACATAAACTATAACATTCTTTTCAGTCAAGACTATTCATCGCAATATTCGTAAAACCATTTCATTTTCCATATATCTAGGGACCACATTTTTTCACAAATTCCCTTAAACTGTATTATGACTATTTACAAAATAAAATATTACATTTTAAACTAGGTGAATCTTTATGTACAAAACAAAACAGGCTGTGACCTGCTGGTAGCATGCAATTGAAGTTCTCTGTGCAGTCTTCCGAAAATATGAAAAAAGGAAGAAGAAGGGGGAAAAATAGCAAAAGAAATGGAGGACAAAATCGGCTGTCAAGAGCGTTGCACACCCCGTCCATGCACTGCTCTCTCTAGACAACCTTTCAGATTCTTCACATTGTGTGTATGTAGGTCCACGCGAGAATAGGCTGACTTTTGAGTCTTGGTTCCAAAGCAGTCTTAATTCTGCAGTCTTTTGAAAATATTTACACGTACCATTCATTAAAATTTGACGAAAGGGTGCTGTGGCTGCTCGTGTGGTGAACTGTGGATGATGCTGGTGATATGGAACTGCTGCTCTGGTTTTCTGTGGAAGGGGACACGATGGTGGGCGGCGTGGAGGACTCGTAGCCGGAGCTGGCTGCCGGGGAGGGTTGGGATCCTTGAGACGACGCCTCGTGAACCTGCGCCGAAGGCAAACAGAGATCAGTGTGTGCATAAATATCTACTGTCATATGTGCTTCATAGTTATCTAAAAAAAAAAATAAAAAAAAAAAACGTAACAATGAAATAGATTCTATCAGATTGGATTTAGCGTTATGTCTAGATTGCATCGATATAACATTATAATTTTGGTGCACATTTTTTTCCACATCATAAAATATTCCATAAGAGGCCACATAAAAATAAACTGTAAAACAGCTTTCAATAAACTGAAAAAGATTAAAAAAAAATGGAAGTGTGCAGAAATGAAATAACATAGGTGAAAAATAATAAACGGTAATGTTATCGTTACCTTCATGTGTTTCCGGAGGGAGCTGGGATGTGTGTAGGATTTATCACACATTTTGCAGAGATATGGTTTGTCAGAGGTATGGACGTGCATGTGTTTCTTACGATCACTGCTGTTCGCAAAGCGCCTGTCACAGCCTTCAAACTCACACTTGAACGGTTTTTCACCTAACAAAAACGCAGAGCAAACATCTCTCAAAATACAGTTTTATGACACGTGCATTTTAAAAAAAAGTTACATTTGTAGATGCATAAATAGAGCAAATAAATATGAGCAAATATACAAAGTTACTGTCCCTATATTCCACTACTAAACTCAAAATTATTCCTTTAAATTTCGCCCTAATTACTTAGGTTATTTTGCAACGATACTGTACTCTTACATGTTTAATTTGTTAGATATTATACAACCCATAACGAACATAAATACTAATTCGCGTTGTATATAATTATGCTTGGTGTGAATTTTTTTTTTTTTTTTTTTTTTTTTTTTTTTTTGTATAGGACAAAGAAACCAATAATAATACCAGCATTATTTGCTTGGCAATAAATGTTTATTTACGGTCCCTTAATTACAACATTTTAAAAAAACGATATCAATGATAGAAATGTATATATATGAAAAGAATGAATGTCTTACCGGTGTGTGTTCTTTTATGGATTTTCAGATTTTCCGATCGGGCAAATACTTTTCCACAGCCGGGGAATGGACACGGAAACGGTTTCTCTCCGGTGTGCACTCGGATATGATTCACAAGTTTATACTTTGCTTTAAACGGTTTCCCTTCCCGGGAACACTCTTCCCAAAAGCAAATGTGGTTCGACTGCTCTGGCCCCCCAACGTGCTCCACCGTCAGGTGGGTCACAAGCTCGTGCATGGTGCTGAAAGTTTTGTTGCAGGACTTTTTCGGATTCGTCAGCTGCTCTGGTTCGACCCATTTGCAGATGAGCTCTTGTTTTATGGGCTGTCTCATGTACCGAAAGAAGGCCCCTGCCCCGTGATGAGCAGCCATATTCATGTTCATGGGGCCATAGCCGTGCAACTGAGTCGAGGCGTAGTGCTCGGACCTCGGACTCGCGACGTGACCGTATTGCTCGGCCCTCCCGTACATGTCCCCGGAAAAGCCCAGGCGCATCTGACTGTTCACCACGTTGGAGGACGCGTGCGTGGCCGCTTGCTCGTGCAGTCCCGGGAAGAGCAGGTGCCCAGCGGCGTCAGAGTGTCCATGTGGCCCGGCGAAACTTCCAGCGGCGGAGGCGAAGAGACTGTGCTGCGCGCTCGTGGCGTCTCCGAAGCCCCGATTGCGAAAGAGAAAGTCCCGAGTGGAGTTGAACGCGGCGGTGGAGTACGAGCTGACATGCGTGGGGTGATGATGGTGTCCCAGGGCAGCGGCGGCGGCGTAACCGGGTGCCTGCGAGGAAAACGCCGTTTGCCCAGAGCCAAGATCGTGGGAGCTATGGTTGATTTTAAAAGCGCCCATACCGTCGGCGAACGGATTGATACCCAAAGCCACTTCTCTGTCTGTAACTTCGCCTGTTGAGTGATGTCTGGTGGAGCCGAAAGTAGTCACTCCAATGGTGGGATACTGTGGTCCTGCGTCCAAGAGCATCTTCAGTCTGCAGCGGTGGAGACTGCGAGAGGAAGAATCTCTAACAACTGTCTCTGCTTGCTATTTCTCTGACTTAAGTCTGTGCAAGGCAAACTCCGATCCCCTATTCCTATTTACTTTTAGTAGAGAGGAATTTCCCTCTCCTGCTCATCCGATGCACACGCAAATCATGTGCAATATTGTCTTTTGCGGTTTATCTTCCTGTGGCGCAACTTTCACCTCCTCAGTCAGGCGGTGAGCTTCAGACTGATAGTCGCAATCATTCCTGCAGATAAATGAATTGAAAAGACAACACAGTCCACCCCTGATGAATGGGGAAGGAGGGGGGCAGCACGTGACCCCGTGCTTGGACCATCATTGGAGAGGGCGCTCTCCCCCTACTAACATTCACTCACCAAATAACAGCCCGCCATGCCTCAGCATCAGTGCGATTGGTCGGTTTACATCATCAATCTATGCGATTGTCGGGAGGTTGCTGACTGTGATTTTGCTCTGGATGTTAAAATTCAGAAAACAGAGTTTAGCGAATGCATGGCCGAATAATAGCTTTTGTCCTAGACGGAGTGCTTCCACGTTTGGCCTACTTATGTGGCAGCCCGATGCTTTGAGAAGAACCTGGCGCGCATCTAGTAAACACTCGCTGAAATGTGATACAGTGCATTCTTACATGACATGAAACTCATACTCATGAAAAACCAAATACTGTTTCATACGGTCTTTCCATAAATGTAAAGTTAAAATTAAATTTTTATTAGTTATCAATGTTTATGCCTCACGTTCATTTTTGAGCAATCTAATGCATACATTTGAACTCATCCAATGCATACATTTGTCAACAGTAGCTACAAAATATTATCTATAAAGATAATTGTAATGCACCAACACCACGTTTTTTGGTTACTTTAATAGTGAGCGTTGTATAGTTTACTTTTTTTACAGGCATCACTTTGAGAGATCTCTGGGAAACTATTCCTTCACTGGTTTTGCAATACGCAGTAAAAGTCACTTCTGCACAACACTTGTTTGATACTGTTGTTGGAATCTAATTATTGCTTTGATATCCACATTATATACTTAAACGCGGTGCGTTTTACGCCTCTGATTAGCTTAGTTAAAAAAAAGGCTCTGTGCCTAAACTCAGTAGGCCTTCCGTAGATACCTTCAAACTTCAAATAGTTTCAAACCTGCGAACGAGGTGTCTCTTTCTGTTATTCATATTTTTAACCGTTGTTTTTGAAAGATTACGGCCGTAATGTATCACCCTCGTGTGTGTGTAAAACTTGTGGGTTGTGGAAGTTGTGAAGTGGGATTTCTCTCTGCAGGAAACTCCGGCGGCTGGAGTTCAAAGCCGCATGAACAGACGAACCATTAAAATATCATCCAGACTGCAGCCTTCAGCTCCATACACTCTCAAACTCCTTCCAGAGAGAGAGAGAGAAAGGGAGAGAGAGGGAGAGAGAGAGGGCCAGGCGAAGCTGTTGAGTTGAATGTTTTGTCTAACGGACGTTATCTTTATAAAAGAAATCTGGACGCTGTCTTCAACAGGTGAAAAACGGTAAGACTCTAGCGTGGGGACGAAATAGGTTTTGGAGGATGGAATCATTTGGAAATATTTTAATACCGTGTGTTTTTTTCCATATGCAAGTACTGCTTGCAACAGTAAAATTAGATTTAAATAAAAAAAAAAAAAAACTAAAAAAAAACTGGAATCATTAAAGTGTACTATACTATTATTATTGTTGAAGTTAAAGAATATCAAAAGGACAAGCACCCCTATTCTGTTTGGCTCCATTCAACTTTCTTTTTTTTAATCTACTAAAAGTATCAGTTAGCCAAAATGTGCCCTAAGAGTGTAAAAAAGCATTGCAACTTTATTGCATTTTTTTCCGTTGTCTATGTGCTTGATTTTTATTTTTTTTCTTAGAACGAATTATTTTCATTTTTTTTGGCCTGCAGTAGAATTTTGTCAGTGTCTATGATTTTGGAAAACTCAAGTTGTCCATTGTCTTTATTGTCAAATCAAACACGTATTGCGTCTTTGCATATTTTTCCCCTTTACCACACGAAAAGAAGCTGAAAAAATACATTTTGAGTTACGAGCTAAAGAAATTCCTGAAGAATGCAACTGCGATGCCTTCGACCCTAAGCCCCAGCCATTTGACTAACATATTCACTAGTCATAGTTCATACAATGTTTACTTATTGATGAGATGGATTGTGTGGTTTTGTCACCAGAGGCCTGCCAGATCAATTCCTGACCTTTCTCAAGGGAATACCAATTTATTTGCATCAGTAATTGAATGCATCTTGACCTTGATTAAAATGAAGCCACCTAAAGTTTAAGAAAGGTCACGCTTTTATTATTTTCAAAAATTACATTTGTGGATTTTAGACTTAGTTTTGGATTCACATGTGATCATAATACGTGAACGGGAAAACTATCACAATGGCCTTTAAATTAAGTAATGTTTCCGTGAAATGCGATTTTTCTTAAAAGAAAACGTTTTGTTATGTCACGGCTGTTTCTACGTTTTGCACTGATATGCTGTAATAACATAAACTATATACCTTTGAGTGAAGTTACTAAGCAATGTGGGCTGGGGGTGGGGAATGTCAACTTTTTCCATTTTTCATCGAGACACATGAGCACTAATACAATCTAAATGCTGTTTCTGTACTCTCACGTATAATCCGCCTAATTCCGGTGGAGCTTGAACATATGATATTTGACATATCTAATAGTAACTGTCTGACCTTTGTAGGTCAGCTCACCCAACACCTCATATCTGTGTCTGGCCGGTTTGATTAAGATAAAGCTTCGATCAAGGTAATCATTCTGTATTGGAGTTATGTATTTGCATTTTTATTGAGCGAGGAAACATTCCATGCACCAAAACTTCTTTCACTACATCATGGTGATTGCACTTTTTATGGCTTATTTCATTACATATTGGAAAATTAGATACATACAAACAATAAGATCAAACTTTTATTTTTTATTATAAGTTATGCTATTTTGGTTTGGTTTGATAATTTTTCCTCTTCAGTTCTATTTTTTTTCTCCTTGCGGCAACATGGAAGCAAAGTATTTTAAAACATTCTAAAATATCACTGTATTAAATGTACACTTGATTTGTGTGTGTATTTGCATTAGATAGATAGACATTTATTTGTTTCCTATTTTACACCTTGTGGACATTTAAAACACCACTTAGATATACATTCAGATGAAGTCAGTTTTATATCTTGAAATATCAGCATTCGCTTAAAATGCCTTCCCTTGAGCAAAGTTCAAAGAATGCCATTAAAACTCTTGAGCTTGTTTTCGTGAGGTGGATACTGTCCACTTGCTTTCAAGCTTTTTCTACAAGATAGGCTGCAACACAACAGCCGGTTGTTGATTCATGGTTACTTTATTCATAACAGGTGCACTGTCAACAGTATCTTTATTAAATAACGGTGAGATACATTTTACGTTTCGGAAAGACTGGATGAAGTGTGTATTAGGATTTTTATTTAACAGCTACTCGAGCTATGTTGCCAAGACTTCTTTGCTTTGCTGCCCTGTACACTTTTGATGAAGCACCACCTCCTGCGTGCCTGATCCGCCGCAGCTGAACAACTGAGGCCGAAAATTACCCCCGATCATAACAACAGGTCTTTTGCGTTACTTTTTTCCCTCTGGACAATAGGCGACCTTCGCGCTTTTCACAAGACACCGATCCCATGACGACGCAGAAGCACCGTTAGAGGAAAAAAAAGGGGGTGTGAAAACTTTTCAACAAAATGGTTAATTACAGAAAAATCGGAGTCTAAGCAAGCAGCATGCTACTGCAAACTTTGTACTAACCGCCGTTGTCGATGCTTATTACGGAGCTTCTTTGAGATGTTTTCTATAACGGACTACCAGATTGAACATAGCTATAGGATATGTCGCTTTTTTATTGCATGCAAGTCCACTCTTTCTAGTTTACTTATTGCGGTAAGTAGCTACAACGCACTGTTTTAAAGCGCAGGCTCACATTTTCCACAGCTGTAATATGAAGAAAGGTTACATTGCTTCGTTGCAACTTCGGGATTGCAGTTAAAAGTACAATAACCTTTGCATAACAAAAGCATTTTTTTTCATCCGCTGCCTGAGGCTCGGCGCATGCGCGCTCGCTGTTTGCTGTCACTAAAACATTTTTCTTCGCATTGGAAACTGTCACGAGTGACGTCAATCACGGAGCTCTGACCAATTAGAGCGCTCGGTGATTGTTTGGCTCCACGGGCTGCAGCGCCTACCATGAATCTCTATTCAGTATATCAAAGCGTCCTGCTGCTGCCTCTCAACCGAATGGGATTCCACGTAGGCACTGAGATAGCAACTAAACTTTAGGGGAAGTTTAATTTTTTTTTCTTCTGTATTCTTCAAAGCGATTAAAATATATTTGTCATCATCATTATTATTATTTTGCCTGCTGTCAAGTTATTCTAAAATTAGGAGTAATGAGCGTGGATGCTTTGGGAAGCCCTGTGATGGACCCCGCGTTTTCCAAACGGAACACGACGCTGAGATTAGTTGACTTGGCAGGGGCTCACCACCATCACCATCATCACCACCATACCCCTCAGAGCGTGACAGGCTTCCCGGGGTTCAGCAGCCATCCACACTCAATGGCTCACTCGCACCCTGGGGAGATGACTGCGGAACCCCGCCTGGGGCCGAGTCCATTCGGGCCAGAACACATGGGGCACTCCGCGGCCCTCAAAATCAGCCCAACCCATCATTATCCCCACCACCATCACCACCACAATCATCATATTGCAGGCCACAGTGAAGTGGTCTCCAGTCAAACGGGAGCTTTTGGCCCGGTGCAGGCGGCAGCGGTCCCGTACTCTATGTCTCACACGGCCCAGGCGCTATCCGCAGGTAGGGATTTCCTCATTCGCCGAGATTTGACAGCTCAAGCCATGCCTGTGCTGACCGATCAGACTTCTGGTTCAGCCTCTCACCACGGAATGTTTGTCTCAACAACAGGTAGCTATCCGGGACACTATGGTCATCACCCCGACCCTGGGAACCATACCCTCTTCCCTGGACTTCATCACGAGCAGCCATCTACCGGAGCACCAGGTGGCCAAGCCTTGAACGGACAAATAAGGTTAGGAATACCTGCCGAAATGTACGTTCGGTCTGATCATTTGAGTCAAGTAGCGAGCTCCAGGGCAGACCCGTTCGCTGCTTCTCCGCTGCACGGATACGGCGGGCTCAATCTGAACATGAATCTCAGCGCACACCACCACCACCACCACCACCACGGAGCTGGCGCTTTTTTCCGTTACATGAGGCAACCGATCAAGCAAGAGCTCATCTGCAAGTGGCTGGAGCCAGAGCACTCCGCCAAGAAACTTTGCTCCAAAACTTACAGCACCATGCACGAACTAGTGACACATGTGACTGTGGAGCACGTTGGAGGACCAGAGCAAGCGAACCATATCTGTTTTTGGGAAGAATGTCCACGAGAGGGAAAGCCATTTAAAGCAAAGTACAAACTTGTGAATCACATCAGAGTGCACACCGGAGAGAAACCGTTTCCCTGTCCATTCCCCGGCTGTGGAAAAGTATTTGCCCGATCGGAAAACTTGAAAATCCACAAGAGGACACACACAGGTCAGTGACTTCATTTGCTGTCTCTTAGGGCAATATAGCTAAATACTAGCGCCTCATAATGCTGAAGTGTAAACAAATCGATGCACGGCAACTAGTTTATTAATGACGTGAGCTAGCTTGCAAGCTAATTAAATGCGCAGTCTGTCTAAAATTCTGCTTATTTAAGATATTTTATAGAAATATAACATGCATTGACTTATTTATGTTGTAAAGAGTTTTCGCATAACACTGGCATCATTTTCATTATTTCGCTGTTATTTAATGAATTTGATACATCTATTTAGTTTACGCTAATAGAATATCATAGCCTACTACTCGTTTAGCAATACGTCGCTTTTAAAAGAAAAACAACCACAAAGGTGGAGCATTGTGGAGTGTTACTTTTTTAATTTGCTTGCTTTTTTGTAAAAATAATGCATTCCTTACTCCATAACAGATCCATGATGCCCCAACACATTATATGTTTGGGGCCTACTGCGTCCAGTTTAGTCGTCTGAAAAAATATATATATGAAAAAACAAGAGATGAAAAGATAGGGTCCTGACTTTTCCCCCACAATACATCGCTTATGGACATCGGCTGTTTATATTACAATTATTGTAAGTTGCACACAAGTGTTAATCCACGTTGCAAACTGTTATTCGCTACTTTTCACTACATTATGAAAACTACTAACACTCGTTTTTTTTTTTTTTTTTTTTTTTTTTTTTTTTAATTAACTTTCCTTTTTTTCAGACATATTTGTTGAAGTAATCTGTAAACCCGGCAGAACGGTACACAGGGTCGTGGTAGCATTTTTAGAGAGCTAGTGTCTTGTTTTGCTTACGCTGCAGCTTGTGTGTGTGTGTGTGTGTATATGTGTGTGTGTGTGTGTGTGTGTGAATAGGCTTTAGAAAGAAACTGTCCAAAACGACTGTCATTAATTGCACCAAGAGACACGATTTGTAATTATTTCCATGTATGTCGGAAGTGACGATAAGAACGCATTCGCTGTTGACACATTGCAGATTGGCTGCATGCAACAAGTCGGTATCAAAGTTCTGAAAGAGTAAATCAGTCGTGACTTAACAGGATAAACTTTATATTTAATACTAAGTGGAACACATTGATAAAATCCGTTTGGTTTTGTTATTTTATTCATTTTAATTATTTGTGGGCTCTGTACAACTGGACGAATATTTTTGTATTTTAGATTTAGAAGATAAGGTAAATTTTCGACAGTGAGTTTTTTTTATTTTTTATTTTGCCTACGTGTAACGTTTACCTGGAAACTAAGATAACAGTCCTTCGGTTTTGATGTTTAACCAACATTGTTTATTACTTCTGTGCGACGTTCCCGGGGGCAGCCACATTATTTTCTTGCTTGGGCGGTATTTGAATCTTTGGTTATGGATATGGTTTCCCAAGGGTCTCTTCCTTGCTGTTTTCTTGTAGTACACTAATATTCTTGATTGGCTTTCTCGGCCCAACAGCTGAAGGTCAAATTGATATTCAGCAAGCAACTGTAATTAGACAGCAGCAATTACGTAGTCTTATAAACTCCTGGAGCTTATGTCCTTCGGAAACAAGCGTGATGTGATTAAATGTAATTAATTCAAACATTTCTATTGCCTGGCCGCCTTTTCCAGCAGCTATTATTGTTACAGTGGGACAGGCCTAATAGCAGTTTAGATGGTGGATCAGATGTATTTTATGAGATCTTCATGCTCTACATTCCAAAGGTAAATGAAACTACTATGAGAGCGTGTGCACGCTTTAAAAAAACGGATGCCCAATAATCTGTAATTGTGAAAAGAAATCATTGCTGTCTGATTGTTTCAGTCACAAGGGGCTTGCCATGAGAGCAGACAGAGCAGTAAAAAGATAATCACGATATCATGGGGCTCATGTGACCTGATTTACCCCGTACAGCCTGACATGCGTTTGACTAATGCAAAGTGTATTTGGTTATGCGCTCGTTATAATGATGTGCTTCGTTATAATGAGTACACTTGTGATGCACTTTGCCTATAATGACCATTGTCACAACTGTTTTGTTGTTTTAGGTGAAAAGCCTTTCAAATGCGAGTTTGACGGCTGTGACAGACGGTTCGCCAACAGCAGTGACCGGAAAAAGCATTCCCACGTACACACTAGTGATAAGCCGTACAACTGCAAAGTCAGAGGTTGTGACAAATCGTACACGCATCCCAGCTCTTTGAGAAAACACATGAAGGTGCACTGCAAGTCTCCACCTCCGAGTTCGGGCTACGAATCATCGACTCCATCTCTTGTTTCTCCTTCATCGGACTTGGGACGGGAGCCAGCTTCCTCTGCGCTCTCCGAGCCACTCTCATCATCGTCCCAGCCGGCCAATTTAAGCGAATGGTACGTGTGTCACAGCTCCGGTGCCAGTGGCCCTCAGACCCCACCCAGCGGCTCCTCCACACCGGGCCATACGGAGGGGCCAACGTACGGCAATCCCGAACGGAGGGACGCCTTCTAACAAACTGCTAGCCCTGTAATATTCATTTGGCAAAGTGACTGAAATGACTTTGACATCTTTTCTTATTTGGACAGTCCATTTTGGACTGAATGGTCACAGGTTCAAAGAGTAGGCTTGTCCACTGTTATTGCCTTACTGAAGGATGCACTGGCCCTTTGACAGCTAATGTCACTGCCTAACCACCAATCGATATAAAACATGTCCCGAGTGTCTATGTTTCTAAATAGTGTACTGACCGTACGCATGTCACTGTATCATTTTGTAAATTCCGCCTTGATTTCAATATCTTAATTTATTTTTTAATCGGTAAAGAATTTCTTTTTGTATCATTGAACCAAAGTGCTTAATTATTAAACCTGTACAGTTGTAAATGACGACGTTTTAATGTCTATGTGTGAACAGTACTTTTGTAAGGTTTCGTCTTTCAGCGATTTTTAAATGTTTGCTACTCTACTTTGTACAAAATTAATATTTCGGATTATTTGAATTTCATAAAGACGTAGACTCTTTCCTCTTCTTGTGCTTTCTCCAGCCAGGCCAATTTGATGGAAACAGTGTTATTGTATTTGATATGACGTTTCATTTATGATTAGTCATTTATCAATGTGGTTATTTTGTGATTTTGTAAAACTTGTCAGCAATCCATTTTTATGAAAAATATGAATTATCAAAAGAGACCTTAAAATGTGTACCGAAATGCCTTGTACGTTGTCAGTATTTTGAATAAATTGTGTATGATGCAAAGCTAAAAGACCTCCTTACGCTTTATAGGAAAAATTAGTCATTATCTAACCCCTAAATAAAAAAAAATAAAAATAAAAATATTTGATCAAAATATGCATTGTCCTAAAATAACGTCACAGTAGATACCAGCCAACTTAAAATAAATGTAATTCTCTTAGCGAACCCCATTGCAATAACTTTTTTATTTCCTTTTGTATTGCTTATACACACAAATATACCCTAGCTTTACACTCCAATTACATGGGCAGCAATTGATGAAAGAGTTGCATATTTTCACACAGACTTCAAAGAGGCTTTTATACAAAGAGACATTTTTTTTTCCACTACGGTGAATCTTCATGGTGAGTTAAGATTTCAATAGCAAAAGCCCAGTCAAATTTAAATAATATGGGCGACGGGGCCGTAGAATATGTTCTGTCAGAAAGAATGCAATATTTGCTCTGAAGAAAAAGAACTACGAAATACGCTTTCATTTACTCAAACGAATGTTTATTCTTTCGTTTATTAGTTTGCTTATTTTAACCGAAGTCCAGTCGAAAAAAAAAAATCTTAATTTTCATAAGGTTCACTGGATTGGAATAACATAAACTAACAATTTACGATAGCCATTGCATATCCGAGCTAATGTACAATTTTTAAATCAATAAATGGCTCAATAAGTATCGAGCAATATCAATATCTATTTCTTCACGTTAGGAATCGCCATCCAACGAATGCAGAAATCTACAAATGTGAGCTTCATTCTCAACTGGTCCCTTTATAACGACAAACTTGCGCGAGGGTGTTTGTGTGTGACTGTGTATAGCACGTTTAGCTTTAAAACTTCTCTGTTACACACAGTGTAAAATAAATAGCAGGAAAAAGCCAAACAGTGGCGTAGTCCAGTCAGAGCTGCTGTATCAGAGGAGAAAGGGATAGTTTGGTCTCAATTGAAGCAAGGATCCTTTGAAGTGATTTTATTATCAAGAGGATTCTTGTATGTCGTCTAAACGACGCTGATGACATGGAAAAGGCTTTTCTGTGTCTCCATTTTATCGCGCAAATGTGTTTCAAGTTTTCCATTCCATTCAACAAAATAAGAGGACACGAAGTGACCAGAATCAAGTACTTCCAAGTAATATCAACTATCGACAAGCTGCCTTTCTCGGACTCCTGGTGAGCCTGTGAGCGCGCGCGCTCGTCCGTGTGTCAAAGTTGTGATTAAAGGGGACAGAACAATAAATGTTTCTTTTCAACAGTTTCTCGCTTTTGAATAGTGTCGAATGCGCTTTCCATATTCTCCCTCAAAATAAGCCAACCATTCGTTAGTTAGTAGGACTATATAACTTTTGGGAAACATGAATCATGATCATATACGAGGAATTAACCATTCCAAATTAACAGTCAGCCATCTCCTGAAAGTAGTGAACAACAGCAAATAATAATAATCATCATCATAATAATAATTGACTTCTTCCAAATGCAAAGGAAGCACTTACAAGTGTGAAGTGAAACACAACTGATACACAAGACGCACATCCATTTAACCTTTTAAATTCTTATAACAAAAGTTAAATGATAGTTTATTCACTTGTCACAATATGGTGGACTTGGCCTAATTATGAATTCGTATTCTGATTATATTAAGCAATAGCTTGCCTCTCTAAAGGAAACAGAAAAAAACTTCTTTGTTAAATGCGGTCCAGGGCTCATTTGAGTGTGAAATATAATTTCTTTGTGAAATAATTGAGGCGATAATCACACTTCCGGAAACTGTCCTGCATTATTTAACAAAGCTCTTTTAATGGGGGATTAGCGGTTCTCTCCACACCATTCAACGCTCTATTTAATGTCATAATTACATGACAAGGGCTGACTGGAATTCGCATGCAAAATGACAGGACAGGTGCAATGGCAAATAAATAAATATATAAACTAGTCAATAACACAAAGCATGTTAAAACATAATAGGCTACTTTTAGACCTCTTTGCCCCCTCCAACTCAAACCAACTAACTGGCGCTGGTCTTGCCGTTCAAATAGTTCAATAAGTGAGTATTGTTACTTTGCACTTAATTATACTGTATCCAATGCTTTGTCTATAAAAGCTGACTGTCAATCAATCAATCAATCAATCAAGGTTGCATATTTTTATAATGCTCAACTTTGCCTAGGTTTTGATTTCTAAAATGTGTACACTTATACAAGTAAGTGTTATAAAGTTTTGGCCTTGGTGAAATAAGAATTCAGCTCGAATCGACGTAAAGCCAAGCGTGTTATATTGAACATTATCTGAAGAAACAATGTGCAAGCCGAGTTAAACTTAAGTACAACTACTTGCCAATTTTTAGTACATTTATAACGCTGTGATTGACAATGTATGACATCCCAATATACACCGTTTTTTTTGCAATAAAGTGTACATGACAAGTTCTGGTAACACTTTCTTTTACAGTGTCCTTGTTACATATACTTACCATAGTAATAACAGTAAGTTATGCCTAATTATATGCAACTAAATCTCAACCGAAACCTTGATCCTACCTTAACCCCACAGTAAGAACATGTAGTTAATTAATATTACTCAGTACTTAAATATACAATCACACTGTAACAATGGCACCTTAAAATAGTGGGTTACACTTTATTTTAAGGTGTCATTGTAACAGTTTAATTATATATTTAAGTACTGAGTAATATTAATTAACTACATGTAATTACTATAGGGTTAGGGTAGGTTTAGCATTTGGTTTAGGGTTAGTTGCATGTAATTATGCATAATTTACTGTTATTACTACAGAAACTACATGTAACATGTGTGACAAGGACACTGTAAAATAAAGTGTTACCAAATAGTGTAACCCAAGTTTTATATATAACATGTAATTACATATTAACTACACCTTGATACACTTATACATGCTATTGTTATGAACGTAAACTCCTTGCTAAATGAGTTCTTATTGCACCAACAGAAGTTTCGACATCTCGTTTTAGCACCTGTAAATATGGCAATAAAAATAAGATTAAATGGTGTTTAACAACGTGAAACAAACTTGAACTTAACACATGATGACATCACTTCCTGCACCACTAGGTGTGGAGGTGGAATGGAGAAGAGAAATGTAACTGGCATAGACTAAATGAAACGAAATAGCGAGAAATTACTAATAAATTGGGTAGCCTGGTTGAATAAGCTCCTAAATAGTCAGATTACCACCATCATCTATTCGTTGGCGCTGAGTTATTGTACTTTCATGGATGAAGGAGTTTTTTTCTCCAGTGAGAATCAGCCCCTATAGTTAGCAGAGTGAACACTGATCTCTAACAACCTTCAGATAATGTAGCAGAATGTGCCGCACTACTTCGCACCTGCACTCTGAATGGGAACCTTCTTTCAATGTAAGATACGCTTGTTGGCCTTGAATCTCAAAGCAGCTGCATGAATGAGTCGAGCGACCCGTGCTTATTTCGCTTCCTTTGATCTCTGATCTCTCTCTCTCTAATTTGTTCGTATAGTCTGCAACAAGGACTTTCTATTTGCTATTAAAACGTTGGAGTCTATAAGGGGCACATGAACAGGATAGATGCCATGCAAAGCAGCGCGCTATGTGGGGAGCATCGTGCGTTTCCACTAAAAAACATTTAGTCGGTGAAAGCACATGTCGTTGCTGTTTTATTCAAGCATTTAATAGAAGGCATTCTGCATTCTTTAAACATTAAAGCCATTGGAAAGGTGATCAATTGCAGAATGCTTGACTGCTGATATGAGGGAAACGTTGCATTTTCATTCAAAATATATTATAGGTAGATCTATAAGTCAAGTTAAGATGTAATACAAACCCAGATGTGCACTCTGTGGGTCTATACGACATTCATAGTAGGTGAGCTGCCAAGTTTTACCTGCAGTTATTTTATCTCTGGTATTTATGCATATTCACCACCAACCGTTTCATGTTTCACGTGACTTAAAAGAAGAAGAAAAAAGAACACAAACGTGTTTTAGTTCACTTTTGCCTAGTTGTGAAGGTTTGCTTTGAGTTTCTGGTAAAACTGGTTATTTATTTGTTTGTTCTGCATTGCCTAGATACATGCAATATTTTCAGATAAACCCCTTTTTATTACAAATGGAAATACCCCTATAGTAAACATTGTTAACTCAGTTGGGTTTCCTTTAAGAACTCACAGTTTAATTCAATGTACAGCATTAACAGGGGTCTATCACCGCACAGACCGACACTGAAATGCAAACAAAAGTAACTAAATTAAGTGTATTTCCATATTTTCCGTGCTCCCTATGGATGATCCACCTTAATCTCCAGATGCCTGAACTGAATGGTCAAAGCTGTGCTGGCAATAGGCCATGTGTAGTCTTCTAATACGATGATACAAGAGGCATCAATCAATGCAACTGCTACAGCGTTAAGCGTGCGATACAATAGGGTAATGATGATAATGAAAAGTAAAAATAATGAAATCGTTTTTATGGGAGTATCAGATTTATTTAAGTGGGCCATACATCATCACCATGGGCAAATGATAATGAATTGCAGAATGTGCCCTTCAGCGATTAAGTATTTCTGAAATATAATTTATCATCTCGCGGTTCATATTTCATATTATGAGCAGCATATGAGGTGGTTGGTGTAGAGAAAGGAAAAGGGAGAGAACGTTTTTTTTTTTTAAGCTATGAAAGTTTGAGGCAGAAGAAGAAAGTGTTGTTTTCAGATATTCGTAAGATGGGGACGTCGAACTGCAAATATGTATTCTTCCGTCATGAAACTATAGCATTACACTTATAGCCTCTGTGCAAAAGCAAATCTTTGGTTTCATGTACTCACTTGAACACACGGCGTAAATGTAGATCTTGAGAATGGTTGGTAATTCTATATGTCCAGCAAAGAGGCGGACTTAAGGGTGTAAACCCGCTTCTATAAGACACGCTGCCACATGCTTCCGTTTGAACATCTGCACTAACCCGACATGAACCTCTGGAAAACATCCAATTCTAATCTTCATGAATAATATAACAACAACGACAATATATACAATATATATATATATATATATATATATATATATATATTCAAAAATTATCAATAAGTTATGACAACATGTGTTTTTACATTGCTTTCACTCATCAAAATAGGTTAAGCAATTTTCAAATAATTTTTAAGTCAGTTTAATACAATTTAAGTTAACTTAAATATCCAAGTTGATTGTACTTAAAAATGTAAGGCAGCAACTTTTTTACAGTTTATATATAGTCAAAAATTATATGATCAATAAGTTATGACAACATATGTTTTTACATTGCTTTAACTCATCAAAATAAGTTAAGCAATTTTCAAATAATTTTTAAATCAGTTTAAGACAGTTTAAGTCCGTTTAATACAATTTCAGTTCACTAAAATATCTAAGTTGATTGTACTTAAAAATGTAAGGCATCAACTTTTTTTACATATTATTATTATTATTATTATTATTATTATTATTATTCAGCCTCAGCAACAGGTTGTAAATTGGTTTTGTATTGTGCAGCTTTCTGCAGGTGTCAGGTTTCAGACGTCTGAGAGTAACAGTGGAGATTGACCTCTGGCCACCTGAACGAGGCATGTTTCAGAACTCTGCTGTGCGAGGAAGCGCCTTCGCACAGAAACACTGACACCCGCCATGGAACAGATCCATTTACATTTAAGGTAAAGTAGTGCATAGGGCAGCAAACTGCCTGGAATGAGAGCATGAACTAGAATAGAATAGAATAGAATAGGAAATCCCACATCTAGACTACGAGTTTTCGAAAAAGCGCAAATAGATGAGGCGTAAGATATCATGCATCATAGTAACGTGTGAAATGTTTCAGACATGCAAATGTGCACTGCCAACGTGACGTTTTAAGTCATTGGTTTATGTGCACTATTTCACACGACGGCTCGGAAATGTGCTGTGCATGGTGAAAGCACAGTTTGAGCAGGGGAATAATTTGTGTGATCACTCTAGCAGCAACACAGACTTTGGGTCATTTCTTCATCTCCCGCAGAAAAGACATTACGCCTCTCATATTTACATACCCTGTAATATTTGTCAAACATTCATAAATTACAAATTAATGAAATGTTCCACGGCCCTCTGAGATCACTCTAATGAACATATGGAGTATTATGTGAATTTTGACACATCTTTGTTAACTTTAATGTCTTTTGCATCATCACGGTCTATTAAACAGCATTATATCTGTGCTGTCACAGTGACTGTATGACCTGCTGAAGGTATCGACACACTACCCGGAAACAAATGACCCACAGACAGAGAGGGGAACAAAGAAGACCTGAGATCTACCATATAGAATTCAAATTGATTTATTTATTGTATAATTAATACGTTTTTACATCAGTCTGTGCCCCTTTACATCCTGAAATCGTGCAAAATAAAGATCTTATTTTTGAAAAATATGTCCATTTTCCTTTTATTAAGATCATTAAGATATATTGTCTTTTTCTCTCAATATAGCATTATTTTATTGTTTTCATATTATTGTAATTAAGCATATTGTTGTTGCTGATGACGAGAGTTGTGTTTTTTGTGTCTTTTTGATTACTAATAATTTGTGCACTGTTTTGATTTATTTATTTAGTGTACGTTATTAGTGTGTGTGTGTGTGTGTGTGTGTGTGTGTGTGTGTGTGTGTGTGTGTGTGTGTGTGTGTGTGTGTGTGTGTGTGTGTGTGTGTGGATTTTTGGAGGTGAGGTTTCAAGTGAAATGTCAACAGCCACCTGCGTGTTGTTAAAGCTCGGCGCTTGAAGGGGGTGTGGATCAATATTAATCACCGGCAAGTAAAGTGTCATTCAACTGCAGTTCATTTCCGCTCCGGCATTCTTTCTCTCTTTCTTTCTTTCTTAGAGCTACAGACGCGTGGCCAGGCTTCCAACATCGACTTTTCCAATTAGACACACACAAGACAAGTTATCTCGATATATGCGCTCTCTGTACTTGACAAATGACACGTTTTCAAGTCTGTCTTGAAGGAAATTTAAAGGTGTAGATGAAGGAAAGAAATTCCTGTTGAGTCCTGTTGTTTCTGATGTATAATGAAACAACTCATCCAATATATTTTTTTATTTTTTATTTGACAGCATCAAAACAAAGAAGTCAAATTGCCAAAAATATATAGGCTAATAAAAGCTTTGCACGTTATTATTATTATTGACGGTTGTTTCAAGATAACTATATAAATTCATAAACAGAGTTGAACACAACCTGTTTACATTATAGTTTTAATTGTCGCCGACATTTCAAAAGCATTTCCGCTACCACATTGACCCTGATACAAAAGCTGATGATCTTTCTTTTTTAAGTCTCAAACCATCATAAAAAGGGCAGAATTATGTCTAGCGAGACTTTTCCCGTTGTGCACGAGTTAATTCATCAAAAGGAAAGTTTCTATAAGTTTTTTTTCCACCCCATATAATGAAAGATTTAAATAATAAGTCGACCACTGTGACATTCTTTGGACTTGGGCTATTTTTCATAATACTCTTTTGTGTGGCTGAGGAAACTCCACAGACGAGGGCTGAGGAATAGTCTGCGATTTCCCCCAATTTTCTTTTTCTTTTTTTTTTTTTTTTTCACAGATTTAGTGTTAACAGCTAGTTAAAATGTGTAGATTCAGACGCTGGCTGACATAAAAATGATCTAAGAGACAAGGTAAGAACTATTTTATTTTTTTCTGAAAATAGAAAAAAGCCAAATCCAATCACAAACATGGCTGACCACATAAAATGCATGTATTTGCTTGCATGATACACGAAGGAAGAATAAGAGAATAATATAAGCGTCTTTATGATGGACTCAAGACGATTTCCTTTTGAACATAATTAACTATATGCTTAAAATCAATTGTTTCCCGAGCTCAGTAAGGGTCCATGGCTGCAAGCAGAGAGAGAGGCCTATTTTTGCACGTGTGAAAGCAGGAAGTAGCTCTACCTGTCATTCATTAAGACGACACAAACTCAATAGAGAGAGGGGAAGCAAGATTGGACCTCCTCGTTATACCTGCCGCGCAATTAGTGTTACTTGTTTCTTTAATCCGTCTGTCTCCTCACAGTTATAATTGAACTTGCGGAGCGAGAGGGAAGCACGCAGACATCAAAAATGCATTGTATATTTGATTCATATTTCATCAAAGAGTAAAAGGTATTACTGCAGTTCGTAATTGTGTTATTGATAGTAAGAGGAGATTCACATTGAGCGATCTTAATTTTATGGCGTGCAAATATTAATCTCCAAAACCAACCGTGTCATATTTAGATATATAGATAGATAGATAGATAGATAGATAGATAGATAGATAGATAGATAGATAGATAGATAGGTTTTTTCATAATGAGAAGATATAATAAATTGGTGCCCCGTCGACCTGTAGGTGAATCAGCACACACTTGAACTGGAAAAGGACTTGACCTTTGCCTTTATGTTGTCTTCCAGTGTTTGTCTAAATGACAATCGGTCTTTATAAAGGACTTGCGCAGGCCTGACACCTCCTTTTCATCAGATGGATGTTCGCACTGAGAATGAATCCCGTAGATGTGAATGGCTTCTAGATGTTTGTAAACGTTTTTGTGTCTGGTCTCTGTTTTCAATCAATATTAAGACAGTGTGTGCTCATCGACAAGGATTTTGTGTGTGTGTGTGAAGAGGCAGCAGGGTTATATAATAAATGACATTAGAATGCATATAAAAATAGCAACGCCACTGTTATAACGGGGATCTCAATCATATTTGATAGACTATGTATTTCAGGGCATGGGATAAAATCATAAATTCCAGTCTATGTAGCCTACGCATTAAGACGGATTTTCTAAAAAAAAAAAAAAAAAAAGAGACAAGTGGCTTAATCACAATTGCTGAACCCTTTAAATAGCCTACTACATTATCAAAATTTTGGGTCAAAAAGAGAAACCGACGTATCTGAAACATTTAATGAGGTGTCCCCTTAAACACCCTAAACGAAAGTAAAGCAGCATAAGATCATTTATGAAAATAAAGAGAACCCACGTTTAGGCATATATAATCCGACGTTTTTGAAGGAAACAGATCATAATATTAATCAACGTCAAATCAACAATAATCGATCATCTTAAATCTTACCGTCAAATCAACTAATTTTAGAAAACGCTAATTTGCAGCGAAGTGCGAACAACACTAGAGAGAACATTTTGTTTTATTTATAGAATGTTTGGTCGTTTAAAAGTCCAATTAGACTCAGTGTTCCTTTTGGAAATGAGTTTAGCAACAAGTCCAGTTGTGTTCGAGTACATTTAAACATTCTTAGGACTTGATTGAACGTTTGAGCTTCACGAAAAACGAATATTTTCTAGATTTGGCCAGTAGTGAAATGACAACAATGTATCTTAAATGTCGTTCACTGACGTTTAAAGAATGTCACTGGCGTCTTTAATGTTTAAAGAAATGGTTGTTGTAGTAGTTAATATTGCTAAATACTATTTTTGTCATAAAAAAAAGAGATTACATTTAAAAATGCATGTTTAGTAAGTAGGACTGAGAGAGAGAGAGAGAGAGAGAGAGAGAGAGAGAGAGAGAGAGAGAGAGAGAGAGAGAGAGAGAGAGAGAGAGAGAGAGGGAGAGTGCGCGAGGGAAGGTGGATGGGTGGGGTGGGGTGGGGTGGGGTGGGGTGGTGGGTGTATGGGGGGGTGGGGGGTGTACTTGATGATTGCTCATGTAATTCAAACAGAGAGCCATGAAAGTTGACACTAGACACATAAAAGCCGCATCTCGGAATTAATGTATGGTCCATATTAAACAGTCTGGCCAACAGGGACCAGATGATTCTCTGGATTTCGGTATCAAATTAGCAACAATAAAAGTTCATTTTGACTTTACAATTACTTTTACGGCGACTTTGTATCATTTTACTCATGTATCTGTCTTCATCAGCTGGTTCATTTTATATGTGCATAATTTGAAACTCCGCTAAAAAAATCTTAAACTGTATGACATCAATCATCAATTATCTGGTTTTCCACATTGTCCAGTAATATTAAGAACATCTAAAAGCCGGAACACAAAAGCCCCTTCTCTCCATAACTTTGTTCTTTTCACTCGGTAGATCAAAGAGCTCTAAAATTGGTGTCCAGGAGATGAACATTGTTGGGGTGACATGATGACAATGGGGAGTGAAAGTGTGCTGGAGCAGATATGTCAATGCTGGAAAGAAAGAAGACGGGAAAGGGCTCTTTTTAATTCATAGAGCATATGAATTTGCCATGGCTTACTGAGGGAAATTAAGCGTTCCGCGCGCACGTCACAATATGATTCCGCAACACATTGTTGATACAAGTGAAACATTTAGCCATATATGGAAAACGAACGATTTTTATGACGTGCCTGCATAGAGTTCGAAAGAAAGAAAGAAAGAAAGAAAGAAAGAAAGAAAGAAAGAAAGAAAGAAAGAAAGAGGCCTCCTCCAAGTCTATATTCTCTCCAGTGTACAGAACCTGCTGCTCCAACAAAGAGTTGAAACGTTGAAAAGCAGCTGAAGTGACTAGAACGTGGACATCAACAGAATAAACAATATTTGTATTCATTTGAGAAACGAGGGGTTTGAACAACAAGACAAAACCAGACAAAGACAAAAAGTAACCATGAATACTGCCATTGTCCGTGGCTTTGAGATTCTGATTCACCATATCATAACCCCCGCGAGGAAGAAAACATCAATATTCCCAGGGAAAGGAGATGTTTCTATGGAAAAGCAAAGAATTTTAGCGCATAACAGATCTGGTGTAGAAACAGGAGGGAGAAAAAAAATGAAAGGGATCAAAGGGTGAGCTCTTGGGAGCGTGGATGCGTCTGTGAATCAAAGATAGACGATGTTGACTTCTAAGTACTTGGCAAGAATTGGAAAGGCGCCTGAGCCCCGTTTCCAGGACATTCTCCTAAGAAGAGCCAAAGCAGTTATAGACCCTCAATGGAGCGAGAGAGAGACCAAGTGCAACTGTATACATATTTAAACTGAAAGCATTTTAGTGTTACACTTGCACAATGCTTAACAGAGCAATTCTTAAATATTACTTTCAAAATATACATTTTTAAAGTATGCTATAATAAGCATTATACAATGTTTGCTGTCACCGTCCCGCTAGCGGGACGCTTGACGCTCTTTTTTTAATCGCTTTTTTCCTATCACATAGTAATCATCACAAATTAGGTATCATTTGAAAGCGTACGAACTCAAAATTCATCCTGTGGAAACCGTTTTGAAATTGGACTTTGCGTTACAATGGAAACGGTACTCTAAATTCTAGCGGGCTCCTCCCCTAGTGGGCGGTGTCAGGTTTCATATTACAAAATTTATTTGAACTACTTCATAATCAAAACCTTTTTTTAATCTTGACAAAAAACATTAAAGGTCTGAGTCTCAAGGTTCCATATTTGATGACTGTTTTGTGATAGAAGTGATATTTGGACAGAAATGTATTAATTTGTTACAGGAAAATGCATTAAATGGAATGGAATCAATGGAATGTAGATGACACCCGGTGAATATTTTTGGTACAGCGCCTAAACAAAATCTAATGGGAACTTCAGTTTTTGTGATATCAACTTCAAATTTGGAACACAACTTGGGTAGACATATGGCTTTGATTTTATAGTAATTTTAGAGTAAAACATATTTTGTAAAATATATATTTTATATAAAATAGAACAATATTTAATACAGTACATTTCATTTACAGTAAATTTAAACTTCCATAACTTTTTCATACTTTTATTTTTTGCAATCATCTGCTGAGTGTCTTCTTTAAAACAAGACCTACCTTAGGTCTATATTCCAAAGCATTCTTGAATTACAGCCATTTAAGTTTGGATAGTGTCTATATTCTCAAAAAGGGCGGGGGGGGGGGGATGACAGTATAGGCCCACTAATCATTTTAATAGTAAATTTAAAAAAAGTATGTGAATGGTAATGGCATATCTAATGGAGAGAAGAAAAAAACACACTTCCTGAAACTCATCTCGCATGGCAGATTTTTCTCCAAGGCTTTTTCTCCTGCATGTGCAGGTTTGTAACACATGCGTCTTTAATTCGTTGCTAAGTAAACAGCGCTAAACCTTTTGTCGGGCCACAACAGCTGCCCGGCCCACCATTGTACCGAGATAGACTGACCGCGGCCAGCTCAGTGCACAAGAACAGAGCTGGATGTTCAGCCTTCACCTCCTCCAAATGAAGAGACTGTCAGTGGCGTTCACAATGTCTTAGTAAAACAGCTCTCCAGGAGAACTCGAGTGACGGAGAGTCTCGAGGTAGAGGACGGATGTGCACACAAAGAGCAGGCCGTGTAATCTCTGGTCCAAGTCAACATGATTTGCGTGAATGACTTATTGGTAATATATGTCATGAAAGACTGAGTCTTCAATCTGCTAGACATCAAAAAAGTATGTGGGCTCGATCCTCTGTATTTAAATAATAATTAATATGGTAATATTGCAGCCCACTTATTAATAATGACATTTCATTAAGACTAATTTAAAAGAAGAAATAAAACTGAGCTAAATGTTGCACAATACAGCAATGCTCGTGTACATATAGTCCCATAAAATTCCTGTGGTTTGATGAAATACTGTAAATGACATATTAATTACTATATTAATTCATCTGTGTTTCTAAAGTTTTCCCCCAGATTTCCATTCACTCTGAACTTCGCGTCAATGCTTGATGAGGTACGAGAACACTTAGAATCAGTTAATGTGGTTGCGTACACCCGTAAACAAACACCAACAAATAAACAAACACAAAGTGTTTTCCATGCTCAATTTAACTGCCTGACACAGTTTCAAGAGTTTCACGGGGAGATAAAAAGAGTAAAACCCTCAGCTGCAGTCAACATGAAGTATACGGAGAACTGGTCAGCTGTATATAGATAAGTTGAATGAATAATAACACAGTGCCTTATTTTAAATGGAACATCACAACTTTTGTATGGAAATGATTATTATTTAACACTTTAATTATTCGGGATGTGTGTGTGTGTGTGTTTGTGTGTGTGTGTGTGTGTGTGTGTGTGTGTGTGTGTGTGTGTGTGTTTGAGTGTTTGAGGATCAGTCTTTGGAGTAGACTAATGAAGATCTGTCACCAAATGTCCCCACAAGTATAGCATTACCAGTACATTTTGACTTTTTTTTTTTGGTCCCCATGATGAAACAAGCTTATAAATCATACAGAATTATCTTTTTTGAAAATCTAAAATAGTAGAAAGTTTTCTATGATGGGTAGGTTTAGAGGTAGGGTTAGTGTACACTCTAAAAAAATAAGTTTGCATCAATTTTTTTGAGTTATGACAACTTTGAGTGAATTTACATTCAGCCAACAAGCTACATTGAGTTAGAAGAACTTAATTTGTAGCATAAACACACATTTTTAAGTTGATTAGTCAAAAAATTAAGTCACTTCAACTATCAGAGTTGTATCCCTGGAACCAATTAATCTTATCTATTTCAGTTCAAATCAACAGCTATCATAGAACATGCTAACGTAACTTATTTAACATGTATATTTAATTAAAGTCAATGTGTTTACCTTCATGTATCTACTCTTCAGCACAATGGTAACCACAAAAACTGCAACATTACAGAAACTCTTTTAAATGTAGAAACATAACAGCATTAAACACTAACAGGTCTTTCCCTTCACTAAAAACAAATAAATTAACACTTCATTTCAACATTTATTCTCCTTATCCAGTCCTATGCAAAGCATGCTGGGAACTAGAAATCCACTGTCTAATTTCCGAAGTTATCAAGACAATTTCATTAAGTTACTACAACCTAATTTTTAAAAAGCCAATTCATGCAGAAATTTGAGTTTAAATTACAGACGATATTAAGTTGATGTAATGAGCAACATTATTATGTCAACAGAACTCTACAAAATAATGTTTGCAACTTAAAAGGTTTAATTAAAACAATAAATTAGAATTTTTAACTTGCAACCATGCATTTATTTAAGTTGTGGTAACAGGTCCCCTGAATTACTTTTACGTCTATGTAATGTCCCCATAAAATAGGCTAACCCAACGTGTGTGTGTGTGTGTGTGTGTGTGTGTGTCCTGGTAAACCCTACATTATTACAAAAATGTCCCCACAAAAATGTCCCCATAAATCAAGTGATGTTTTTTGAAAATGTAAAAATGCAGAAAGTTTTCTGTGATGGGTAGGTTTAGGGATAGGGTTAGTGTAATGAGATAAAATATACAGTTTGTACAGTATAATTATCATTACGTCTATGGAAAGTCCCCATAAACCATGCATGAGAATCAGTCTTTGGAATAGGCTAATGAAGATCTCTTCTGTAACCATGCTTCCACTCTGCAAACTTACACATTTTGTAAACTGTACTTTTAAATAGACTTTTAAAAACGATCATTTCAATTTCTCTTCTGAAATAAAATAATAATAATGTCATCAAAAAAGCATGCAGTCAATCTTCATGGCAGCAGTGGGCGTAGGAACTGGTGGGTGTTTGAGACTTGTGGGCACAATGAATAGCAACAATCGTGCACTCCCTGAACAGCAGTGACAGGTATACTAAAGCTGTGATGACTTGTTGAGTGTTGTTGTGCAGGTTTTAGAATTTACACTGATGGAGGAGACGTGTGGTGCCTGGTTCCGTATGGCACTCCTCAGGCGCGCCCCGCTCCAGCCAGGCCTGGAATGGTGCCCCATGCAGGGACTGGAGGTCCAAGCACGACAGGGGAAGAATACGACCCTGTTGTTTCAGAATGGCCTCTTGATTTATGCTCGTCACAGTTTAAAGGGCTTGTCATGTCAGCAGACACATAGGTGTTGACAGCCATACTGAACTGACTCGCGCCCATACTGTTATAGTACTGTTATGCTACAGTAATCCTCATTGCAGGGTGTTGCTCAGGCCCAGTCTAACTCCCAGAAGGCCGACTTATTCAAAACACCACACCATCTAATGGAGAACAGTGAGATTATGCTGCCACCCTTTCACAACACAAATTCAGATTGCGCTTTTGTTATTTAAATGATCTAAAGCAATGCAACCGTAGATAGAGTCTTTATAAATACATTAGATTAAACCTGTTGAGACATGGGAAATATCATTTTGTTGTGCACAACCATTCCACCAGGTTTAAGTATGAACGCTTTGACTAAAATGATGCACCGGAATTGAGACGAATTTCTCGCAGAAATATCTTGCACCGAAAATCTTTGTTGACTGTGCATTCCAAAGGTCATAGTTCGAGAAAGCTCACAGCATTTGGAGCTGCTGTCTCAGCCAAGTCAGCATTTGTCTGACCCGTTCAGTTGCCTCGAGATGCACATGCTACTCCTGAAGCTCGTGGATAAATACAAAAGCGAGATTTCCAGTAACGGATTACGAAACCATAGAAGCGAAGTTGGACACGTAAGCAGAAGTGCAATAATCTTAAATGATGTATACAAAGCATTATGGATGGAAGCTCATGCAGTGGATGAATTATTGTCTGACTTGCACGCTTATGGGAAGTGTTTCACATTTTACATATTATTTTCTCAAATTTTAATCTTTAATCTTAATGTAATATTATATATTCTATTGGTAACACTTTACAATAAGGTTTCATTTGTTAACATTGGCTAACTACATTAGTAAGCAATACTTCTACAGCATTTAATAACCTTTGTTAATTTTAATTCAACATTTAATAATACATCTTTAAATCAAAAGTTGTATCTGTTAATATTACATAATGCACTGTGAACTAACAAACAATGCACAATTGTATTTTATTAACTGGTATCGACATAGATGAATAAACTTTGGAAAAAAGTACATTGCACATTGTTAGACAATGCATTAACGTTAACACTTTAGAATACTGTTCCATCATTAATGAATAACTACACAGGAACAAATGAGAATTGCACAATTAACATTCTAGTAACTACTATTACCTAACAAGAAACTGATTAACGAATTAGTAAGTAGTGCTTAGTTGAATGTGGTAGTTCACTATTAGCTAATCAATAACTACTATTTTTTTCACACCTCCCAGAGGACTACTAAGAACTACTATATACAGGTTCATAATTAATGTGAATAATGCATAATATATAATTAATTCTAAAGTGAAGGTCATAGTAACCCACTAGTAATGACTCAAGTATTACCTAATACTTCAGAAGGAATTACTAATTATTTGGATCAGTATTCTAAAGTGAAAAACACGATAACTCTCTAGTAATGACTGAAGTCATTGTAAGCTTTTGAGGTTTTTGTAAAGTTTTGGATAGTAATGACTGAAGTGTTACTACATGCTTCTAAAGTAATTATTTGGATCAGTATTCTAAAGTGAAGATCATGGTAACACACTAGTAATTACTCAAGTGTTACCAAATCCGTCAGAAGCCATTACTATCCAAAAACTTACAAAAAGCTCAAAACCTTACAATGACTTCAGTCATTACTAGAGAGTTATGTTTTTCACTTTAGAATACTGATCCAAATAATTAGTAATTACTTCTGAAGGATTTGGTAATACTTGAGTCATTACTAGTGGGTTACTATGACCTTCACTTTAGAATTAACAGTATATAAATATAATAATAAATAGTGGTTATTGATGAACTAATAGTGAACTACCACATTCCACTAAGCACTATTACTTACTAATCCGTTAATCAGAGTTTCTTGTTAGTTAATAGTAGTTACTAGAGTGTTAATAATGCATTACTCATTTGTTCCTGTGACGGAACAATGATGGAACAGTATTCTAAAGTGTTACCGCATTAACTAATGTTAACAAATGAGACCTTATTTTGAAGTGTTACCATTCTATTTTTACGTTACATTAAACAAATGTAAATTAAATATTAATTTGTTAATGCCACACATTGAAACTACTTAAATTACACATGGTCTTATTCACTACACAAAATGTAGTATGTGTAATATGTAAGAACACCTACCACAGGCCTTGCATGTGAGCTTAAAGGATCTGAATGGCGCTATACAATTCCATGCATTTACAGCACAGGTCATGTTGGCATTGTGTCATTATGACACTGTCACTCCGGCTGTAAAAGTATGCACCCTGAGGTGGACACTATATCAAAGTGCTATGTTTGACATTTACAGAGCCATGATCGGTTAAGGTAGTATAATCGGGCCTTATGCGATTATGAGCACCAGTATTTATGCAGATATATAATGCCTCATATAACATAGACAAGTCAGGCTTGCAAATAATGCTTTATTGTTTGATCCGGCGGAGATGGCAATGAAAACGAAAGGGAATTACAGACCCTTCTGTTTGTGGGGACACAAATCATTGAAAGTGCATCCCGAATCAATGATATTCACATTTGCTCAAACGCTACGTATGTTTCTTGCACAGAGATTCAGTGTTTTGTCAGACAAAACAGCTCTTCTAGCCAAGAATATCGATTCTTTAGTCTAAAATCCGTTGTTACTCTCTTAGTCGGTGTAAGAGGCCCACACTATTAGGTTTTCATTGATTTTGCTTTCACTTCCCAATGCCTCCTGAAGTCAGTAAGCGCTTTTTTGGCATATGAAGTATGAGATATGTAGTTTGTAAAGGGGGACTGGGGGGATGGGAGTTGGGTTGGTTTGTATGGATGAGTAGTGAACACATGAGGGGGTCAGAAGGGGCCAGTCCTTCCTGCCCTCTTCTTTTCCCGCTCAAGGGCCCCCCTCGCTGGTGGGAACAGCATGATGGGTATGCATGGCTGCCATGCGTGGGCCCCTGCATCTCACACATGTAAACCAACAGGCCGTGGACCGAGGCCTGAGAGAGGTTTGCTTTATACGTGGTGCACCAAACATGTGTTGCGGCCAAAGTTGCATCAAAGGTCAGGGAGCTATGCTTTGAACACTTCAAAGCCTTAGGATGGGACTGTAGCTTTTAAGTTTTATGGCAGGTGTAAGCAGGGGTTGCTGACCAGCCCAGGGTGGTCTGTGCCCTGGTCTGGAGGAGTCAGTATGGAGGGGGGTGGGACAGCAGCCTGGCTGACCAGACTGTCCGAAACATCTCTGTGCGACAGGGCACATTTGGAGCGTCAGAGAGGCTGGAAGACATTGTGGACTGGCTGGACAGTGCAGACGTTCACTTCAACAGTCTCTGGTTTCAGAAGGACCCAGCAGGGTACAGCCAAGGCCTGTGTCTGTCCCACTCTGAAAGAGATACATTGGGCAGAGGGCAAGCCCCACTGCTCTTCTCTCGCACTGGCTCCAGTACTGTTGCTGCACAGTTAGAGTCCGGCGAGTTTGGCGTTCCATGACACTTCTTCTTGTTTTGTGCCACCTAGAGTGAAGAAACATTAAAGACTGACTTTAAAACAATTGGAAAATGCTAAATCGTTTATGTTTATAGACACATCGCACATTCCTTATCAATTATTATTGTTTTGTACTGCAGATTCGAAGTGTAATTCAAATCTTTAATTGGTTACTGAATGGGTAAGGTCTCTCAGAAAGCTTTTTCAGCTGACTAAAGCTTCTCTTGTGAAAAGGCGTTCAGAGCAGGTGTGACTGAGGCCTTTTACAGATGGTGCTGGAGTTCAGCTTAGTGACTAAGATTTTTTTTTTAAATGAAAAGTAAAAGAAAGAATTTTCTATTTTATGATCCACATCTAAAATATACACTATTAGCATTTAACAAATAATAATTTAAGACCCACACTTTATTTTTATTGTCCTGTTTATCATTGCTACCTCAACACTGTCACAGAGGCAGACATTTAGCTGTCATGCTTTAAAATCATCCCATTAAACATCCAGTTTTTGCAACATAAGAGATATTATCTTCCTCAAATGCAATAGCATTTTTTTTCATTCATCTGTTGTGACATGAAAAGTATAATGTCACATAGAGATGATTAAAAGAACATTACCTGAGCCCTGTGATTCCCTGAATGAACAGCTCTTTGCTAAATTGGTTGTTTTCTGTTCTTGATTAATTGAACTTCCAGAATCACATTTCAGCATGCTTTTTTTTGTGTCCCCAGTCATCTCTTATTATTAAAGAGAAATTCTGAATCTCTCTCCTGGAGTCCAATTAAGGATTTGCATTGTGACTATATTTTTCACTTTAATTACTGAATATAAAGTGGAGCGTTGACTTATTTCCTTATTTATCAAGCAAGTGGAGTATAAAAGAGGATTCATCAAGTAAATAGATGGCTGCACCTATAATTGCTTGCGACAACACAAAGGAAATATGAACGCCTAAACGTCTTTATGTTCAGTATAATAAACATTAAAGTAATTAAATCTAGCATAAATGACTCAGATGTCAAATATTGGGAGAAGCAAGGTGTGCTTATTCCAATGTAGCCGTTCGGTATCGGACAACATCAACATTTTGAGAGTATAAAGGATCTAGAACAAAGAGCAATCATAATAAGCCCCCACACACTTAATCTGAAAAGGGCCATTGTTATCCAGATTGTCATGCAAACTAGCTGGCTGGAGCAATCGCAAAGTCAGTGTTCGGTATCATTAGATTCTCACAGCCTGTAAATCTTCCCCTCCGAACCCTTAGCATTACACTGCGGAGTTATAAAAATCTGCAAGGCCTCATGGGAATTCCAGGCAAATGCGCAGTCGACGTTATTAATTCCATTATACCCCACGTTGGGAAAACAGTAGGACTCGCTTTATAGTCATGGTAGCGATGTAAAATGGCTCTTTGTTGGGCTTGCCAGAGAGAGTGTTGAAAATATGGTTTACAATGATTCCTTGTGATAAATGCCTCGCATAGCTTAGTAGGATCTAAACCGGACCAGGCCTCAAAGATTCCAGACAGAGAAACAGTGTAATGCTGTTAAATCTTAATGACCTGAAATTGTTACAGTTTCCTCCGAGCCTCTCATTACTATTTCTTTTCTCAAAGTCGCTGAACGTGCAACAGCCCGAACAGGGCTTTCTACGGGTCCGTGGCATAAGGTAAATACTAAGAAAACAGCGATGAGACCCATCCCCTAGCCGAGCTGTTGTTGATGGGATGGGGAGCTCGTTTCGCTGATGACAGCAGATGAGGATGGCCTGCAGAATTTAGTTGCTTGGCTTCCTGCTGTACGCCCGATTTTCTTTGCCACTCCACACCAACTCCTTTGTGTGACCCTGCAAATATCCTCTGGGCCTGCTCATTACTCTATGCAGCCAGCACATATCAGCACTCCGCTTAATTTGGCACCCCTGGATCTGGTCTCTTCAAAACGGGACTGTGGATGAATAAGGGAAGGCAAACTCCCTGGTGCTTATAATCACACAGTCTCCAATACATGCCATTGTGCATGCGAGCGTATTGTTCTCGGTTTCCGCGTCCGGCTTGTCCATTTTAAGGATTAGGAAGTGGCTTGTTGGTGTTGATGAGCTGTTGAGAGTGATCGTGCAACACTCTGGATTGCTAGCACTGGAGCAGATTGCCGCGAATATGGCATTCGCAGGCCTGTTTGGCTTACCGTTTGCTGGTTCAGTTGACCAGAACAGCCACCGATGGGTATTCTGATTAATCCCAAGGGGAAATTGATAATCATGTCTCTAATACGTTGAGAATTAGTAGCTGACGCTCATTCTCTTGCTGTATGAGTCCCAACTTTATTGAATTGATTTTAATTTTGATATTACGCAAATTCAATTTTGCTTTTTGCTGCTGAATTTCACTTTTTGCAATAGTAGTCATGGGCTCTGTGCCCTGGCCTCTCTGCTGGCGGCTGGCATGATGAGTCTGGGTGTGACATGTGCCTCCATCTGAAAGAGCGCAGCAGTGCCATCGCTAGACAAGAGGTGTCCATTCACGCCATTGAAAATGGAGAACCCTGCAGAGTCAATGCTCTCTTCCTGGCATCATTCGTGGCACCAATCACTGCTGATGGTGTGGCAAGTCACTTCGGAGAACAAAGCCTTATGGGTTGTGCTTTGAAAGAGAGAGTAGGGGTGGGTTGGTTAATAAAATGTAAGAACTCTATCTTTGATTTCTCTTGCCTATTGAATATCAGTTTGTCGAATCAAAGACAGATGCTCATTTTACGAAAGACAAATTTTCTCCCGGAACAATTGATTATGTGTCTTTGTCTGCATTGGGTGAAAGGATTGCAGGTGGACTTCATCAGAATCACTTTCAATACTGAATAATGATGCGACCATAAATGTATGGAATTTCCAGAATGGTCTTCAATGAAAAACTCAAAATCACAGAGCATTTCTCTTCTGCTTCCTGTACTGCGTCGCTCTGTAATTTTCTCGGTTATACCTGCTGTTTCTGGGTTTACATTAAGGAGTGGATCCCATAAGAAACAATTAGGGAATGAATCCCAAAAAATGAATATCTCTTGAATAAATGTGAGTGGGTGTTTAAAGCACATTCGTAAATTTCTAATTGGTCTCACTCAATGGGAGACTGTGTCATTTCTTGTTGAAATGAACACATTCACATTCTCTCTTAGTGAGAGAGAGAACCAGAGAGTGAGACACATTAAAAACAAGTTGATGTGACCCAACGTGTCAGATATAATTTTGGGCTTTCTGGCGTAGCTTACTCTCTGCATGGTATGGTCTATTTTTGCTGGAGGTGGGCCAAATCTGTCTGTTCACTGGAAACGTTGCAGGGATTGGGATTCTCTCCAGACTCCCTGGAGGAAGTAATCTACATTGCAGAGTCCTGGGAGCGCATGAGCTTTAGAGGACAGGGACGTGGGTGTACATTCCTCCTTGACTGTGCTTACTCAAATGTCATGGCGCAGCCAACAAGTTTACGGAAACTGAAATTGAAATGCTGATGTTTTAATTAATAGGCAATGAGATCGTGCTGGTTTCAAAGTCATTGTTTCAATGTCAGCTTTATAAAACCTTGCAATAAAATGTGTTAACAGCATTAGGTACTCTAAGAAGGAAGTAGTTCTAACTTCGACAGTCAGAAAAGCACAAGGACAGGTGTTAAGAAGGCTGACCTCTTGGTAGGATCTTCACCAATTCTTGCCATCAGCGCTTTCCAAGTTAGTCGATTCACAATAAGGTATTTGGTCGAGTACATGTTGTTGACCTCTACTAGCAAACAATGCTTGAAAGGATGTCATTAAACACGGTCTGGCTTATGACGACATTAGTCGTAGAGCAGAATACATTAGGTTGCTGTCCACTTGAGGGTAATGAACCTTACATTGCATCTACAGGCTTGGGTTGGAGGAGCAGATTGCTCATTTAGGACTCATATAAAGCATTGCTCATTATGTTAGCCGCTAGACTCCCACAGCAAGGCAAAGATAGCTGGACGTTAACTCTTAAACAACACAGAGACGTTCATTACACAGACAAATAGAGGTAAAACAGCGTCAAGTTTCCTCCAAGTCGTTTTCATCAGATCGGATGGCGGAGTGTAACTTTTTAAACTGACCATTTTTCTTGCTCAGTGCTCTGAGACGCAGGGGGTTGGGGGTTTAATCGTCAGAGTGAAATCATAGGTCTACAGATGTTTTCAAGATGTTTTTCTGTCAGTAGCAGATTATCCCCTGTAGCAAAATCTCATTAAACTGCAATTTACAGAGCTGTGCTGATGTTGCCATCAACCAAAATTAAAGGCATTAATTTTTCAAAAAGAAGTTCACAGAAGTCCCCGCAATAAATGGTATAACACTTCCAAAGACTGATTTGCCCAGGCATTATTTGTAAAAAATTAACCAGCATTAACAGAGTGAGGGAATTGGGTGTGAGCGGCTCAGGAAATGTGCAGATCCGTCCATTTAGTTGGAGAGGCGCTGCACAGAGATGTGTGTATTAGGGCTCCCATGCTGGGCCAGATGAGGGAGGAGAGGAATATGACACCCTGGCCGGGGTTATGACACAGACACATGCAGAAATGAGTCCCCATGCATTACTTTCCCCTCCATAACCAGGGGAGAGCAGCACTTCACAGACTGCCACTAAAACTAATGTACCACAAGACTGTATGGCACAATGTAGGCTACATTTCCAAGCCAAGGTTAATGAGGAAACTATTCAAATATGTCCCGCTTTAGCCTCATCTTTGACTAATTACACTCTCGTTTGTATATACGAGCGAATTTAAAAGTGAATTCTCAGTAAATGCAATAGCAGTATGTTAAAGAAGGGGGTATTGCTGTTAGTTGTCGACTAGTAAGTCTTAAATATTTACCAAAACCAAATGTTAAACTAGTCTTACTATTATGATTTAACCAACATGGCTATATTTTAAAGACTTTACATTTTAAAGTTACTTGTATGTCAAAGGCCCATTGGCCAGATCTAAACTTAAAGAAATTGAAATTGAATCAATTCAAAATAACAAACATTTCAACATGTTCAACAAGATAGTCAGACAAACAGACTGACTGAACAGGAAAACAACCAACCATCATAAATAAATTTATGTAAAAAAAAAAAAAAAAAAAAAGGTTTTAAACAAATTACTTATTGAACAAATTATTATTAAAAAAATAACAAGAAGTATATGAAAAAAGTAATTAAATTCGTCTAAGGCAAGAACAGATTTGTGATCGAAAAATAATTACATTACAAATCTAATTATTTGAACATGTCTTGATGTTTGTTCAGTGAAAATCCACTTAAGCATCGTGCTGCCAGATGTTGTCTTTGAATGTCATACTTGCTCATAATAATTCTCATCAATGTCCGGACGGTTTTTTATTTATTTTTATATGCGGTTTGACGCATGCACGTGGGATTGATAGGCTATAATGAATTTATATAATAGCTCATTCGACGGAAAGCAAGCGTTCACATATTACCATAACGCATTATTATTATGTTGTTGTATTTAGTGATCATATTTATTATTACATAATAAAGTAATATAGTGCAATATCATATTATATTTTAAAAAAAGTTATAAAGTTATTATTATGAACAAAAACTGTTACCATATCAGCAATTCTTAAGAGTATAAAAAGCAGACTTCTGGCACAAAGTAAAGCTACATACACAGCTTTAGAAGTGCATAGAATAACTGTGATGACTGTGATGTCTTTAAACGCTTGATAATTTCAAACTGCTCCTGGCTTTCAGTAAGACACGGGGTCCTAATCTTCACCACAGAGCAGGAAGCTCCTGGGAAGTAAGTACATGATTTATTGGGAAAGAGAGCTACTGCAGACCACGTTAGGAACGTAAAAATACAGAGAGAGTATTGTTATACATTGCTGTGATTTATACGCGCATTTATGATAGGGAAACGGCTCAATTAACATTCATAGACTCTGGATCTAATAAAAGCACGCGTGCACGCATTTCACTCATACGGACATGCATTCGTGTTTAATTCAAATAATTTTGAAGATTCAGAATTTACGACTTTTTTTTCCCCTTATATGGTGCATTAAGATGCGGTACAGGAAAACGAAGAAAAGATTCGACTCCAGAAATAAATAAATAATTCATACATTACAATGAGTGCGTGTCCTTATATAAGCTAAAATATTTAATGATCTAAATAAACAATAGCATAATAAATAATAACTGAATAATATAAATTCATAATTCAAATTATGTTTTCAGTAATAAATACAATACATAATTAAACAATATTATTAACACATTATTATTATTATTGCAATAAAGTTAGCCGCTAATTATGTTCGAAGAAAAAAAAAAACTCGAAGCATAAAAAAGAAAAGTATCAAGCCCTTGGGTTTAGAAGACAAAAGTTGATGTAAATAACAGCGCTTTACACTTGAGGGGCTGCTTGAAGACAGTTAACAAAAGCTAAACTGCTAGAGAATATGAGAACAGTCTCGGGTGGATATATGTTTAATTAAGTTAACTGATGAAAAAGATGGCACAGCATGGTGCTGAAGAACTCATGCAAGCCTCTCTCAAAGCAATGGCTCTTCTGGATTCCGTGGGCCCTTTTCGCCAGGGCATTATGCCAAATGTAATCAACTAAATATGATTGGAACCGAGCAGAATTCTGCTTTTAGTTGTTGTTTTTTCTCTCTTTCTCCTTTCCAAAACCACCTGCTGATGAGGGTTAACTTCTTCAAATCCCTCGTCTTTTAGGAGTTCGAAGGCACGCACACATCCTGAAGCAACGGCATTGTCGTGTTTGTTTCATCCTCAAAACGGAAATCATTTGCAAAGAAAATTATAGGCCTCAAGAGAGTGGCTCTTTTGCATACTAATTTTGTTAGACTTATCTCCCGTGGACCCAAGTATACGGGGAAACCATTAGGGAGTGTGTGCGCATTCATTTGTTCCTTTTGTTCATGAAGAATGAGTGGCCCCTGTCTCATCTCACCTTGACGGGCCCTCTGGAGAACAATGGACAAGCAATCTTACATATGAAAAGTCGTCAGCTTAAATAAACACATTCTTTTATCAATTAGGACTGCAGACGACCAGCGGTGAATAATTGATTTCAATATACATTTTTATATGGCAACCGTACTGATCCGTGTTGAGGAAATCTCCAGACCCCACAGTCAATTTCAACAAGAGGTATACAGACACAGTTTTTGGCGGACCATTGTCTGGTTTGAGCCCCCCTTTGCACCGTTGAGGGCACTAATGCCACCTCCACCAGTCTGAGACCACCGCTCACCAGCATGTGTCCAGGCAGCTGTAGCCCTGTCAAAAAGATGGAGCCGGATCTCGCTTTTAAAAATCTACTGATTATGGTGGGAAAGCAACGTCGTACAAAATGCTTCTTCGATAAGAAGCAATATAAATCCACATAATCTATAAACATAATAGCGTTACGACAAGCCGCTAATCGAAAGATTTATTAAATTATTTTATTTATTTTATAATGAAATAAATTTACATTTTTGTTGGAAAGCAAAGGAATAGCCTAAGTAAGGAATAGAAAGTTTTCTAGTGTTGTAAATGTTTTTTATCATAATGCCAACATAACATTGATTTTACATAGACAACATATCATAACAACTTAAAAAAAAAAAACATATTATTATTATTTTTTTTTATAGGTTATAGGTTTATAGGTTTTCAGAGTTAAACCCCAAGTCATGACATTTTGTCATTGCAATTAAATTAAATATTAGGTTTTTGATCACACTTTGACACAAAATCACATTTTACTTGAAAAATATTTAAAATAAATCATACATTTATTCATATTTTATATAAATCTATTTTTACATACATTTATTTACAGTGGAAATGAAGAACAATCGCATGTCAAAATGCAAATAAAATCAAGAAAGAAGACCAATCAAAATTCAGCATTCAAAGTCATTGCAGAAATGAACAGTCTGTCAATGTAATTTCGAATTTAATCTTAAAACGTATCTTTACAAAATGGAAAATAAAATTATATACAAAATAAAGTTTTAATGTCTGTACATTAGTCGGTTTGTTCTGAACTAGTTCTGTACAGTGGTTTGGGTTGTGCAATTCAGTGCTGTTTTGCAAACAAATATCTTTAAAAATATGCAATAGTACTACGATAAATGACTAATAAGCAGTTATATTCATTAATTTAATGAATTAAAAAAAAGGAAAATATCCTAATTGTACATTTTAAAAATGCTGGGTTGTTTCAACCCCTGGGTCAAATATGGACAAACCCAACGGTTGGTTTAAAATTTAATAAAATAAATAAATAAATAAACAAACGGTTGGGTTTGACCACATTTGACCCAAACATGCTTGAACCAACCAAGCATTGATTAAAGCATAATTTAATTCGCAGGCGAATTGAAATGTGAAGAAGAAATAAAACCTGTAAATTTCCCTTCACCACCGTCTCTGTTCTGAAGCTGTTGATGGTAAATTCAGAGAGAGAGAGAGAGAGAGAGAGAGAGAGAGAGAGAGAGAGAGAGAGAGAGAGAGAGAGAGAGAGAGAGAGAGAGAGAGAGAGAGAGAGAGAGAGAGAGAGAGAGAGAGAGAGAGAGAGAGAGAGAGAGAGAGAGACGGCTGGGGGTGTTTTTTAAGTGGCCACACAGGGGGAGAAATCAAAAGAGATTACCAGCAGGTGGCGGCAGCATAACGTTTCAGCTGCCCCACCCCTTCTGCCTTCCAGACCGCTGAAAGCTCATGGCATTTTCAAATGATTTATCATATTTACCTATCAAAATTATGCACATTTCATTGTTTAACATCTCTGTAGCGAAATCAGAAGTGGTCAGGGCTAATTTGTGCACTCGCACGAACAAATGCTGATGGCGATTTGCAACATGATTTCACCAGTTGGGCCCCATCAGACAGTCTCGAGTTAAACAGACAATTCAGGTCATATATATTTGATAGATAACATATCCGCTTCATATACCTCCTGACATTTTAACGTGTTTAAATGCACAGAGGAGCAGTCATTGTTTTGTGACCTCAGTGGTGACTTCCCCCTAGTGACGGCGGTCCTGATGCTGCGCGCAGGATGCATCTCATCTCCATCAGCCGGTCCAGCTCTCTGCAGGTCCAGCGCACACAGGGCGGCCAACCCGCAGCAGGTAAACGGTGTGGCATTTAATACGTGATGTATGAGGGTAATTAACAAGACAGGGCAAGAGGGAACTTAGGTCACTGCACATTTTAGAAAAGAAGAATCGATGACATTGGGCTTCTTTTCCTTTCGTTTTTGTTTCCAAGACTGCACTGATTTGAGTCTTACAGTAGTACTACACATTACACACACACACACACACACACACACGCACACAGACGATTTCTGGATCTCTGCAAATCTGTATTTGACATATGTGCTGCTTATCAACACGTTTACAGACAACGCGGCAAATCACACGTCTATTTCAGTTTTGGGTCCCCTGATTAGTTGCAGAAGATATTAAACATATGTTAACGCTCTCCCCACCCTGACATGGTGTAACAACAGTAGAAGGTTGGGGTTAATTACGGAGATATGGTGTAATAACGAGTTCAACCATAGTCCTTTTGTTTCAGCACCTTCTGATGGATTGACAGGAAAGGTTGTCCTTATTCCTCCATTCTAATATTACAGTACAATATCTGTTCCATCTCCAGAGGTCAATTATCTCTAGACTAGCTGTACATCTCATATGGAGCCCGGAGGTTGAAAGCTCGCCATATGTGGCCTGACAGTTAGGTTTTATGTCACAATATTTTCAGGATCGCAGATTTAAACAGATTGAAGCAAATGAAGGTGAGAGTGCAAATAATGCGGCGAGGATACTACAAAAGAGCAGTTTATTGAAAATTAAGCAAAAGCCTAATTGCATCGAAAGCCTGTTCGGTTGCTGTATCCCTGATGGACCGAGAGGACAGTGTGTCAAGAAGATTAAAAATGGAGAGTCGAGGAAAGAGTGGAAATGGGGGTGCCAAATGAAAGGAAATAACCCAAAATTTAATAATGTGCCGGACCACCTCTTGTGCGAGTACAAGCGTAGCATCTGTGTCAGATGTTGTTAATTAACGTCAGTATGTTCCTCACCCGCGCTCGGCTTCCTGTCGTCCACACGGGGCAGAGCCCAGTGTCGTGGCGCACTCGCACAGGGGTGATGTGTATGTGTGTGTTGGGGATAGGGGGGGTGCTGAGGTAATCCCACTCATTATAATTCCAATCTGTGACTCGTCGAGGGACCGCTTCTGTTGGGGACCACCACAGCAACTTATCAATATGTATTTTCTCTCCGAACCCCTCCCTGCGAGGCCACGATGCCAATGTGTATGTGTGTGTGTGTGTGTGTGTGTGTTTTGCCGTTTGTAAAATTACAGCTCCAACCCATGGCCATCAGAAGGATGACAGAGTGTACTTTTAGGGTCAGTCTCAAGGTAGTGGCGTCTAATGTATATTTTTCTTTCCTTTCCTTTCTGAATTGTATGCTGAATCTTTTAGTTAACACAATAAACAAACACCTGGCCAATGCCAATATTGGCAAATATTATATATCAATAGTGCTGGGTAGGTTACTTACACATTGTAGTCTGTTACTGATTCCAAATTGCATAGTTAGTAACGTAATCCATTACATTTTGGGTAATATAAACTGACTACTTTTTGATTACTTTTAGATTACTTTTGACCTAACTTATCAAATTGAATTGAATAGGATAAAGAAATTCAATTTCACAAAACTAGAAGACTTTCTTAGTGTGGCGATATGCTTTTTTATAACAGAAAATTTAAAACATGAAAAAGAAGAATTAGGGACAATCAATAAATTATGAATGATTTACTGCCTTTGTGTGAATTATATGTAATCATGTAATCAATAAAGTAACTGTAATCTAATTACGAGCATTTTAAAACTTAATATAATCTAATTACATGTACTTCATTTATGGAATCTGATTATGTAATCCAGATTACATGTAATCAGTTACTACCCAGGACTGTATATCAAATAGTAACAGATTGTTTATTAGTTATGGACTATGACCATTTTTTTATTGAAATTTTAAAATTATTTCACAATATACACTTAAAATTCGGAACCACTTTATATTAGGTGGCCTTAACTACTATGTACTAACATTTAAATTAATAATTTGATACAATGCACTTATTGTGTACATACATGTTTTTACATTGTACTTACATTTTAAAAATTACCTGCATGTAATTACATCTGTAATTCATTTCTGTAATTACATTTATAATTACACTGTAGACACTTCCCTTACACCTAACCCTACCCTTAAACTTACCCATACCACCACACCTGTCCCTAACTTTACTCGTATCCCACCTCAATATCAGCAAAAGTGTTTTGCAATACAATATGAACACAATAAGTACATTGTACTTATTTTTTGATGTAAGTACATAGTAGTTAAGGCCACCTAATATAAAGTGGGACCCAAAATTCAATAAAATGAAAGGTAACACTTTACAATAAGGTTTCATTAGTTAACATAAACAAATAATGAACTGCACTTCTACAGCATTTATTAATCTTTGTTAGTTAATTTCAACATTTACTAATACATTATTAAAATCAAAAGTTGTATTTGGTAACACTAGTTAATGCACTGTGAACTAACATGAACAAACTATGAACAGCTGTATTTTTATTAACTAACGTTAACAAAGATGAACAAATACAGTAACAAATGTATTACTCATGGTTAGTTCATGTTAGTTAATACATTAACTAATGTTAACAAATGAAACCTTATTGTAAAGTGTTACCAAATTAGTATACTCAAAATGTAATAAGATTAAAAGTGTGCTAGTTGACAGGGTAAATGGGTTAATTTTTCTAACTGACACTAGACTGCCCACTTTTGTCAATCAACCAATCAGGCAAATTGATCAATATAATCTCAAAATGATAGCCAATACATTTTTCACTACAATAAACTGAATTTTATGTATTTTAACCATTCACATAAATTATTTTTATATTGTATAAGAGATTGAAAGCCTACCCATTGGCAGTTTGCCATTATTATTTTGCTTTAAAATGAGATGAGTACCATCATTTATTGCCATATTTATCATGTCACTCATCCGAAAGTACTGACACTTGTATCATTTTTGCTAATACTGATTGATAACTTCTCACGCTGAGCCAAAGACAGTCAGTTATGAATTATTACTTCTGAACGAGTCAAACAGGTTTTGATGAAGCAAGAGTTTTCAGCGAACTCTAAAACAACCTAATTTATCCTGTCAATCATCATGGTGATCAAATAAGAGACATTAGCCATGACAACACGCTCTTGATTGATCTATTTTAGAAGTTTATAAACCCTTATAATTCCCTCGCATTCACAATTGCTAGATCTCAATGATTAATCACCCATTTTTAAGAGCAAAACCAGCTCCTCTGAAAGTAAGATTACAGGCCCAGAGACACAGCCAGGTGAAGAAGTTTTCCTTATTTCACACAAGACATCTTCAGCATTACAACCATACTAACGTACACCTCAGCTGGCGGTTTACTCCTTAAGTGTTTCTGGGTACAAATCAGGAGTTGAAAGTCAGTAAATTATCTTTAATGCTGGCAAAAAAAGCAAGAAAAACGAATAGGCTATTTTCTAAATGATGTGGTGCGCAGTCCTGCGATCATCAGGATGTTGTAGTCGCCTCCCTGTTGATCTGATAATTTGCCGAGCTGTGCACCTGGTGAGTCTTATAGAACGGCAGACTCTGGAGGCAGCGCTAAGCTATGTTATATGCATGAGTCGGAACATCTAAAGACCTGCCGCTGACAGTGTTTGCATTAACATTCCATTTAGAGCGGAATAAAATCAGCGTGGAAATAGATCGAGGATGGTACAGGATCAAGATGGCTTCGCTGTACTGTCGGCCGTGGGCAGAGCGTGCTTTAATATGGATACACTCATGATGCAATGCTTTTGAATGGACTACTGTAGTTCCTCCTCGAGGGGCCTGTAACCCTCAGCCTGGGACTGATGATAAAAGCCGAATGGTTGTGGCTAGCAGATGGTGGATGGGTTCGAAACATCAACGAGAGTGAAGGGCCCCCAAAGCACATAAACGCGACTGCAAACTGGGTGCTTACGAGTCAGACTAGAGAGTTTATCGCTACTGCTTTTTTTCTCTCCATGCGTCTGTCTTGTGTTAGAATATAGACATGGCGGAGGTGATCTCTTGCTTTTTTTTGGTGGTTTTGGTACAGCTTGCCAAATGGATGTCTGTCAAAGCGCGTCTGGAATGCGTTTTGGAGCCGCGCACCTCAGCTCTAATTTTAGGGTTGGGGACCACAGAGTGCGAGCGTGCTGTTGCCATGGCGACGGGCAACTAACCGCACGGTGCTCTCTGCACTGTCGGCCCCTCCCAATCATTAGCCAGACCGCCGCCGGTTCATACCATATATCTGTAATCCCCATCATGAGTGCCATCAACCTAATTGTACACTAAAAGTGATGCACTTATTTATGTCTAATTGCCGCGCTCGCCGCGCTTTCGCAATAATTAAAAGTTCAAGGTAAATGTATAACACTATTAATATCCTTTCCAGCCACGTAATTCCAGCTCATCAGCGCACCTTCCCCCTGGGAGAAATTTTTTTCTTTAGAGAAAATCCAAATGTACCACAATAAGATGCTGATTTAACAGACAAGAGATGGCATGAAGTTGATCGATCGTGGAATTTTTCTGATTTTTCAGAATTCAATTTAACAATGCGGAACAAATGAGAACTGTAATATGAAAATATGTTTTTTGAGATGGAAAAATAAACCCTACTGGGATGCAAGGAAACAGCTCTGCACTGAAGGGAACAGATTCTTCCATTAGAAGCCAGTCATTTCATGAGCAGCCCTGGTGATATTAGCAGTCAGACTGCAGATAACCGCCTGAGCACTGTCTTTGCTCCCCATCATTCTCCTTTTGTATTTTTAGACGCTCCTTTATGTGAGAACAATGGCTTCCATATCAAACATTTTAAATGATGCTTGAAATACCAGTCACTTGACTTTGATGTCACAGGCAATTAAATCCGACCTTCCCCTTCCCTGTTAATAACAGCAATCTCGCCCAGTCTAGTACCTAATTAATATGTGCTATTTGTCACTTTGCAGTGACACGTGTATTTCAAAAAGAGAGAGCCGTGGAAAGATAGTGCTGTTGGAAGGGACCTCTTCTCTGTTATTAGAAGAAAGATGTCACTCGTTCTTGTCTTTCCTTCTGTCTTGTGCTGCCATTTTGTGGGAGAATGCCACAAGAAAAGCGTGTGGGCACGGATGTGTGACACATGATGTCTTCAGTCGTTTCTTCTGTCTGGTGTGTGCGCTACAGTGTTTGTAAACACGTTTTTTAAAAATGGTATTTGTTCAATTAAATTTGATCTTTTAGTTATTAGCAGGTTGAGTTATTGCATTATTCTGTTGATAACAATAAAATATTCTTGGTTAAATGCTACATAACGTCTGTCAAATAATTTCAACTGTACAACCCTGTACAGAATTGCACTCACAATGGAAGTCTATGGGCCCTAAAATTATTAGCTCAAAAAAGTGTAAAGATAATTGGTGATGTCATACTACTTGTAAAGAACTCAAGAAGGCTTTTGACACTTGAAATAGTTAACCCTGGCTCGTTCCCAGCTAATCCTTGGTTAGCTTACTTCATGTTTCACACTGCTCATAATTAACCCTTGATATATAAGATGACTTCTCACTCTACATTCCAGGTGGTTAACAGGGTTGACGTTCTTATTTGCATATTTGCTGTGTCAGTATCGGACTATTGGACGAAGGCAGCACTCGACCTGTTTACATAATGGCTCTAGCATTGCATCCTTGTATTATATATTGCCGATTGTACTATCAAGTTTTTCCTGAATGGACTTTTCGGACTATAAAGGTAAGAATGAAACAGTCTGTTCCTCACTCCAATCGACATGCTTTCCATCACCATTTGGTGTTTCCTCTCAAAAGCTGAAACGACTGTTTATACAATGCGCAGTGTTTCCGTGAATGTCCAAAGCACGTGAAAATATGAGGCACGTGATTGGTTGCTAACTCCACTTCGAAATTACAAGTTTGAAACGTACCGTTGCCTGGGGTTAAAGGGATAGTTCACCCAAAAATGAAAATTACCCCATGATATACTCACCCTCAAGCAATCCTGTGTATATGTGTATATGACATTCTTCTTTCAGACGAATACAGTCGGAGTTATATCAAAAAATGTCCTGGCTCTTCCAAGCATTATAATGGCAGTGAATGGCAGCCCAAAAAAGTGTATCCATCCATTATAAAAATAATCCACACGGCTCCGGGGGGTTAATAAAGGCCTTCTGAAGCGAATCGATAGGTTTTTATAAGAAAAATATCCATATTTAACACATTATAAAGTAAAATATCTAGCTTCCAGCGGATCGCCTTCCGTATTCAACTTACGAAAATAACTTACGATTGTATTCGTCTGAAAGAAGAATGTCATATACACCTAGGATGGCTTGAGGGTGAGTAAATTATGGGATATATTTTTGGGTGAACTATCCCTTTAATGTCGCCATGAAATCAAAATTGAAGTTTTTTTGGCTTTTAGTATGAATATGTTAGCCTTACTGTTATCTATAATCTAGTGTGCTCAAAAACAATGACAAAATTCACATTTAGAAGATATAAGCATTAAAAACTGACAGTCTCTCACTTCTGCCAATATGGATCAATGATTTTGATGACATCACTCTGCATTTCATCTTCTCATCAGATTTTCTGTCCAATCAAATGCTTCCTAGAATCTAAAGCGCCCCGCCCCCTACATTATAAATAGACGCTGAAGCTGCAGCTAAAATCGGTCACTTGTTCACACATTTACTATTTTTTACATGATGAATGGCACATAGTGCACTATATAGGGGATAGGAAACGATTCAGACAGTGTAAATATGCTTTCCATTAGGGCGAATTAAGTCTGGTTTCATGTTAGTGTCACGAGAACCGCCACAGCGCACACAGTCTGCTCCGGTCCAGAGACGCTATAGCACAGAGCGGATCATATGCGAGTCAGCGCATACCAGAAAATGTATCGGACCCATTTGCATTCTGCACAGAATATTTTAAAGTGATAATGGAGGAGATTAGGAGGAAACTGCAGCTTTACCGAGCTCAAACGGCTCTGGCCGAGCTGTGATGTAAACTAAACGCTATTGGCTATTATAAAAAAGGGGAGGAGCTGTTCGATATGTCTCCCTGACTTCCGCCTTGTCTTCCTGTTTCATTGAATAATGCTGCGTGTTTCAAGGCACTTCAGTGGGCCTTTAAAAGCAGGCTTTAGAACGTTGATAACCCGGGGTTAAGTGCAGTGTGAAAAGCCCTAAGAAGTTCTTGTAATGAATTGTTAATTTTTGAGTGGCAAATAGTTTAGAAATCATGTCTCAATTCTTAGAAATGTACTAATTGAATCTTGGTTTCATATGGTTTAAAAAAGAAAATAAATGTAAAAATGAAAAAAGCATTTTTTTTTCACACCACATGACATTTTATGAATGAACTCCTGAACCCCCCCAAAAGGTTAAATTATCTGATGTTTTAAGAGACTTGACAGTCATGAGGCTCTCCGATATAATTTCGTGTTTTATTTTTTTATCCCCTGCATGTTGGTCACAACACAATCTTTAATTAGTGGACAAAGTTTTTTTTATTTTTTTTTATATATATATTATGTATTCAGTTTTTCGTTAAGCTAGCGTGTGTACTTCAAGTAGTGCTTGCTGTGCTGATGTTTACCTGTCTTTGGCGGGCTTTCTATCATCTGGCATCAGACCTTTTGCTTCCTCGGCCGTACAGGTATGGATTCTCCCGTTGTCTCCGCAGGTAAAGCGCAATAAGTGTGTTTCATTGTCTAATTTTCGCATTAGTAAACACAACACTGTGCTGCTAGTGTATCTATAGCGGCAGTCAATGAGCGTGAGGATTCTTATCAACGTTGAAAAACCACGGATCACGTCATTTCAAAATGGCGAAATGACATCAAACTTTAATACTGTGGAGTAGTTTTGTAGAAATATCACCCCCCACCAAAAATAAAAAAATAATAATATAGAAAAAAACGAGTAATATGTTTTTTCCCCCAATAATTTTTATTTTTTAATGAGACCAGGAGGACCATATTCTTTCATCAACCTGACATTTTTGACTTTATACTCTCAATAAAGTCTCAAAATTAGTTTCATTCAGAAATCAAAACATGGTTATTATATAAGAAGTGCATTTAAGTCATATAAATGTATGAATTGCATTTTTTTCCAGTTAGATTAATAGAACAAAAAGTGTTAATTAATAAAATGACCCAAATATTTTCAAAACACATTATCATGCCAAAAATCGATGTGTTTTAACATGGCCAAATTAGGATATGATCTAATTTGACAACCTAAACCTGATATTCATATGTGCTGTCTTTCCTTGTAGAATGATCTTTCCTGCCTTTGATCATAACATACATGAATTCAGAGGTCCAAGGCAAAGGATCTGTGTAAATTAAATTGATATAAGACCCTAGATGTATGGACAATTAGCATAATCCACCCATGTGACAAGGTCTATCACGACTGAGGGAAGTCAGACGCAGTAATGTGAAAAGCACGGGTGACATTCATTGGACTGTCTCTTTAATTAGAGCCACATCGTGTGTGCGCGAGCGCGTATGTGTGCGTGTGTTGACAATAGCAATTTCAGCAGCGACGCAGCAGGTGGTAGAGCAACATTGTGGACAAAATCAGTGATACTCCATCTCTGAGATGTGACCAATAGACTCCCTCAAGTCCTCGCTTGAGTGGATCAAAAAAAGAGACATTATAGTTGGACACAGGGCTTTGAGATGATCAGTTTGAGGCAACAGTAGAATTTCAATGAGCAACACTTGTACTGCTTCCATACCAGATGTCATTGTGGTCACGGTCAAGAGAGTGTCTCATCTGTTCTAGCCTTTTCCCACTCACTTTTTCTCGCTATTTCGATCTCTTTTTGTCCCTTTCTTTCTTTGCACAGCCCCGCTCACACATGCGACTCGCCCCATGCCGCTTTCCGCCAGAAACGGGCTGCAAAATGCTGCCAGACTCTCACATCTGTGCTGCAAATGAATAGTTTCCCTGAGCTCTGTGACTCAAGGATTCACTTGTAAAGAATGCGGTTTTTATTGGATGAACCGACTAATGTACCATGCAGTGTAGTAGCACTAGCATTTTATGCCACATTGGTAGAGCCAATTAATTTGCATAATTTGGTGTGCGGTTGCCATGACTCTAAGGAAGTCACGTCTGCTCCACGTGTTCTGATCGATTCATCATTCCCCGCCATTCAATTAATTACATTTATGACAAACTGAAGCCTCTGCCCACCCGTAGGCCTCTGTGGTCGTCCTGTGATATTGCGTCTTCGCCAGAGCCCTCTGATTTACGGAGCACCTTCGCACGGCTCCACGCCTTAGGCTGAATAAAATTAATATTTTGTTTCCCATCTGGAGGACTCGGTAAAATTAATGAGGGAAGGAGGCCCGTAGCTAGAGCAGGACCAGGGATCAATCTATCCGTGTGTGTGCTACTGGATGTGCATCTGTCTACATGCTTGTCTGTGTTTGAGCATTTTGCTCAGTGAATAACTTGGCTTGACTTGGCTTTTGAAGACTATCAGCTGTATCCTGCAAAATGGAGAAGGTTTCGTAGATAACATCTAGAGTTTACAGCACTTTTCACCATGTGAAGTGATGAACACTGAGATTGGCACAATGTACAGTACAGTGACACTAGGCTTGTATGTTGGGCCACTTCATACTCTTTTTTTGCACTCTTAGCTATTGTGGAAATAAATAAATAAATGGCAGTTCTTCAGGGTCCAGATTTCCAGATGTGGTGACCCAAAGCCAGTACCAACATTCTTTATCATACAAAAGCTACTACTATTTTTTTTTTTTTTTTTTTATGAAACTGAGATATTTTAATTGGTTTGTTATCTAAATGTCCATTGAATTCCAATGGTTTCTTGCTCTTGGCTGTCATTAATTTACACATAAAGTGGTGCAGGTATGACGTCAGAACCCGGAAGTCTAATTCGCCACTGGTTCCTTCGAGATTTTCCTATGGGGTTTTTCAATTTATGAGTAAAATAAAGCCTGTGGTAAACATAACTTGACACTACTTTGACTTTGTTTTGTTCTACAACGTACACTGCACACACACTCACACCCCAAGCTGTCTTATCTAGATACTTATTAAAAACGCAAGTTTTCAAATATGACCATAACTGCTTCAAAATTTGCGTTTTCGCTATGGGTGTGTAATTCACGTTGTATAGCAAAACATCAAGTATCGCCAAGTTATGTTTACCACAGGCTTTATTTTACACATAAATCGAAAACCCCCATTATAAAACCCCATAGGAAAATCTCGAAAGAACCAGCGGCGAATAAGGGCCAGATTCACTAACAACTTGCGCCAGCAAAAACCCTCTTTTGGCGTTAAAAAACTACTGTCAGGATTTACTAAAGACACGCAAAATTAGCGCTGAAAAGGCATGGACAGAATTTCTTTTTTTTTACTGCCCAAAAAAAAACACATCTTAAAGGGTTAGTTCACCCAAAAATTCTGTCATTAATTACTCGCCCTCATGTCGTTCCAAACCCGAAAGACCTTCGCTCAACTTCGGAACATAAATGAAGATATTTTTGATGAAATCCGAGAGACAGCTATTTAATTAACACTTTCAAGGCCCAGAAAGGCAGCGCTTTCGAGTTCTACGGCAGCCGATGCTGTTCACGTGAGCACCACGACGCATGCGTGTGATGATGACGCGGGAACTGCACTGTATTTACAACGTAAACTGCATAGGAGACTGGCACAGGCTAGAACGAAATGTTGAATAAAGTCGTTATTTTTGTTTGTTTTTGTGCACATAAAGTATTCTCGTCGCTTCATAACATTAAGGTTGAACCACTGGAGTCACATGGACTATTTCATCAGAAATATCTTAATTTGTGTTCTGAAGATGAACGAAGCTCTTACGGGTTTGGAACGACATGAGAATGAGTAATTAATGACAGAATTTTTGACAAACATTTTTGTGTGAACTAACCCTTTAAGCCAACTGGTAGATTGTGTTGGTCATTATGCAGATGATCCGGCTGCGTCTGTGTTCTTTAATGTGAGCGTTGTCAGTAGATCACACACGGAACTTTCCATTCCCATCTGCGCTTTTATGGAATTACGCTCTCACGCTAATTTGCCCTGTTTAGTAAATCTGGCTCTTAGTCTTCCGGGTTCTGACGTCATACATGCACCAATCTATTGGTAAGCCTGTATTTAATGTAGTCCGAGTCACATTTTTTTTCATGGTTTTCGAGGATAAGGACATGTCACAACCTCTCCATGTTGGAATCTGCCTAATTTAACTAGCTTTTACCAAGTTAAAGATGAATTTGTACCAAAATACAGTAGACTCTGACATCAACAACAAAACAAATGGGAAGCTATAAATGGTTAGTTGAATTTATTTAATTGTTTTTTCCTTTTTTCCTCTGCTGTATGTGACATTATCAGACCCACTAATTTCAAGTATTTTAATTTCAGAAAAAAAAAAAATAGTTCCCCACTCTGATATTGGATTGGATGGAAGTTGTTGTAAAATTGTAGATATACGCACACCTGTGACCATAGATATATATTTTTTTACCTTAATGTGCTAAGTCTACATGTCTGCAGTATTACCTACAATTAAGTTTTTTAATTAAAATTAACTACATGTCTTGGTGGAGAAATGGTTTATAATAATGATCATAATAATAAATTGAATTATTAATTAAAAACTTCTTGTATCATATTGCTGTTGCAGCTATTAGGGTTGCTGTCTATCATCACCCATTAACTGTAGTAAAATGACTGGAACACATGGCGTCTTGTGGCTTTATTGCAGTTGGTGATCAACGTCATTTATTGATTTGTGCTTTTGTGTTTGACCGGGCCTCTGTGTGAAACGGCATGTTAAAAAGCTCTCTATATGCTAAACTCTTCTGTAAATCAGTGTCTGTAATGTTTTTGACACTTTGTATTGACCTCATTTACCCATCACGTCAGTCATAATAATTAGCCTTAAATGTTGATAAATGATGACAAATTCCCCCCAGTGACATCAATGAATATTAATGAAAAGGTGTTAGGTCTTTACTTCAACCGCAAACGTTTCTTTGTCAACACATTATTTTGTAGCGTTATTTCATTTTCACTGTGAGATTATCATGAAAGCACTTTTAGTATGGACAGCCCCATTTAAATATGGCCTACATTATTTACAAGTTAAACTTTTGTTTTAACATGCAGTGAAAAGCGTCATCTATATGCGTGTAGATTGGCAAAAAAAAAAAAAGTCTACAAAATGTCATTGAAGACAGTCGTTCCACAACCAGGAAAATGACTCTCAATACACATTTGTGCAATGGTGGAAAAGAATACATTACATCAGATCATTTGATTTTATTTATCCATTTGTGGCCTCGACACAACTTAATGTTGCATTTGTGTCACTCATTTAATGAGTGAGAGGAGATGAGAAAGAGGGACAGAGCGGGAAAAATGATGAGATGGATATAGAGAGAGCAGCTGTAGGGGAGATGAGACCTTCCCACAGAGCCATCCCTGTCCAATCAAATGGACACACACACACACACACACACACACACACACTGGATGCTGTCCCTCTCAAATGGTCCCCTCTTTTTCCACACTCACACACACACACAGTATATGAAGGTGGTGGTCGTCGCTTTGAAGTATCACTTCAATTACGGGGTTTAACCCCACAGGTCAGCCCTTGATTATTTACACAAAGCCGGTGTAATTCTGTTGGAAAGTGTCGCTTTCAGGGCCATTACAAAGCAAGACCAAGCACTGGTGGAATAAGTGTCACGTCTTTCCCCTTCTGCTTTTGACCTGTGTGTGATAGGGTTAGACTGTGTCTGAAAAGCCGCGTTCCTTCCACCTGCCAAAGCACACACACCAATTACACCCATAACATCTATACTTTAACAAAATAAACCTTGCAGAATTCTTGTTGACTGGTGTATAAGGCCTGAAACATACTCTATACCAGTATGTGAATTAAACTGACAAGCTACGCAAGCTTGATTTCACACGTTATTGCATTCTGAAATGTGCCCGAACACAATTTGTAATTCAATGCAAGATGCAGTCTCAGTGTGGCCACAAGGGGCGCTATAGTGAGCATTACACTAAAAAAAAAATAGCTCTTTGGCTGAACATGATTCAATCATGGACAGTGGTTCCACGTGACTGAAACAAGTAAAACCTAAAAGAATCAACCATGTACAACTAAGAATCAATGGTGTTCATTTAACTTGAATGAATGGCTTTAGTTTAACTTAAATAAATGGTTTTCATTCAATTAGAATTCTTCAATTAATCCTACAACTAATGCTTGTTGTTTAGTCCTGAGATTTAAATAACCACAAGCTAAATATAACATTACTTTACACCTGATGTTCAGTGCTGGCAGTCCAGAAGTGATAGGCCTACTGACTCCACCCAGAACACTATCATAGTGGTTGCTTTATTATTAAGGCAATTTGATTTTTTTTTTAGCAGGTCCTCAACCCAAGCACATGCTCTACACTTCACCACAATGGTAACCCCCCAAAACCACTAACATAACAGAACATTAAACATTAAAAAGTCTCTCCATTTTCTCATATTGTTAAAAATGCATAAAATAGCACTTTATTTAAACATTTACTCTCCGAATTCAGCCCCTTTGCAAAGCATGATGGGAAGTGAAAGTCCTGTTTGATTGGGTTACTTGATTTAAACATGTTATTTCAAAATGAAAACATCAAGTTGTCAAAGAGTAACGGTTTCAAGTCAGTTTAACATGAAGCAATCACATTTAAACCAGAAATCTGATATAATGGTGTTAAATCAAGATGAATTGCTTAAATAAAGTGAACAGCATCATAAAATAATAGGGTTAACCTATAGGGTTAACCTATTGTCACAGTGATGTTCTGTTTTGTTCATGGACTTTCAGTTTGTTTTCGTTTGTCACGTTTCTTTGTTCAGTTTCCCGCCACTCGTCTGTCCCCATAGTTACCGTCATTATTAGTTCATATGTGTCAGCTGTGTCCTGTTAATCATCTCGTTTCTGTTTGCTATTTAGTTCTCCCCTTTCACTCAGTCTTTGTCTGATCACTGTTATGATAGTTGTGTTGTGCTTTTGCCTGTCTTTAGTTTGTTTGAGATTAAACTATTATTTGAACTGTACCTGTCTGTCTTCGTCTTCCTGCCATCACGCACCCGTGACAGATGATCGGACCACCCGAAATGGACGATAGGGTTTGAATAATCATCCTGGCTCAGGAGAGCCACAACCTGTCTTATTTTGTTGAAAACTTTATCTGTTTAGCCGTCACCAGTTCCTTGGACGATGAGACCTTAAAGACCCTGTTCCAGATCGGGGCTACATTCCATCGTCCTCTCGACCTCCCAGACACCACTGGACTAAACTGGAGAGAAACTGTCATCCGGTGTCTGGAGAGCGTCGTGTCCCGATCTGGAACACAGCCAGACCCAGAGCCCGTATCTACACTCTCGACCGCGGAATACTCGCGTGTGCCCCCCGCAGACGGAGAGCTACCACCCGCCACGCCGCGTCAGCCAGAGCCAGAGGAGAAGAGGACAGGGCTGACCCTCACCCCGGAAGTGCAGCTCCTTCGCAAGTCTGACAAGGGGTGTGAGCCAGTGACATCAGCGGACGAGGGAGTTATGAAGACGGAGAAGGAGGACTGTCTGATCGACTTCAGTGAGGATTCACTAACTCCCACCATGTCCCACCTGATATCTTCATTCTCATCAATGGGTCTGAATTATACTTATGACTGTATGGACTATGTCTCACTCACCAACATTCCGTCAAGTTCCTCACCACCTTCATCACCCCACAGCTCAGCCAGTCCTCCAGCCACGCCACTGCCGGATGTTCACAGCCCTGCGCCGTCTCCGTGGGAGCCCCGCTGTGACGTCGAGCCGCAGGTCGAGTTACCATCAGCAACGTCAGCGCAAGAGGATCCTGCAGCTCCGCCTTCGGCCTCGGAACTCTTCGTGTCATCTCGGCCTGTCGACCTGTCGGCTCCGTCTTGGCTCCTCTCACCGCCGGCTTCACCAGAGACCCTCGGACTTGCGGTTCTCCCGGGTTCCCTCGTCCTGCCGGCTCCCCCTTGGTCAGTCGTCACACCACTTCCGCCACGGACCTGCGGGCCATCCGTTGCACTCCGGCCTTCCACCCCTACGGCTGCAGCGGGTTCCTCCTTCCCCTTGGCGTCGCCTCTGTCCTCCGTCACACCAGCTTCACCTCAGCCCTCGGGTACTCTGGCTCCTCCTTCGCCTTCGCCGGTCGTCGCCGCGGCATCGCCTGGGTCTCCAGTACCAGCAATGTCGCTCGTTCCCATCGGCTCTCCGTCTGCACCTGCGGATCCATCGGCCACGCCTCTGTTGGTCGTCCCCCAGCTGTCGTCTGCCACGTCAGCATCTGGACTCCTCCCTCCGTCGTCTCCACCGTGGGCTGTCGGCACTGGGGAACTCTGGGTCTGTGCCAGCGGAACATGTCTTCCAACACCGCTAGGGAATCGTCGTCCTAGCACCACCCTCACGTCACCTCAGCCTCTCACTTGTTCCTCACCTGCACATCGTCCTCCTCCAAAGCCTCCTCCGGTCCTCCTTCAGCTGCCCTATCTCCATCCTGTTATGGCGCGTCCTTGTCGGAGGGGGCATTATGTCACAGTGATGCTCTGTTTTGTTAATGGACTTTCAGTTTGTTTTCGTTTGTCACATGTTTCTTTGTTCAGTTTCCCTCCACTCGTCTGTCCCCATAGTTACCGTCATTATTAGTTCATATATGTCAGCTGTGTCCTGTTAATCTCGTTTCTGTTTGCTATTTAGTTCTCTGCTTTCACTCAGTCTGTCTGATCACCGTTTCGATAGTTGTGTTGTGCTTTTGCCTGTCTTTAGTTTGTGTGAGATTAAACTACTATTTGAACTGTACCTGCCTGTCTTCGTCTTCCTGCCAGCACGCACCCGTGACACCTATAGGGTTAACTTCTAAATTAGTAGCTGCTTGAAATGGGCCATTACTTGCAGAAAATATAAAATTAATAAAACAAAAGGCCACATAAGTGTACTTAAAGAGAGTACATTTCATGATTAAGTATTTTCTTAAAAAGTGCACTTTGTAATAGTCAAATTAAAAGTTTTATTTTAAATAATTTTGTTGTAATCTTTATAGCCTATATATTTGTGAAGTAATCCATTTAAACTCAATGCAAATAATATTTTATTTAAAATATGCACATATTCACTCTTGTTTGTGTCTAATGTAAAAAAAAAAAAAAACCCTTTCTTGTCACATTCAGTTATGAATGAGATCATCATTTAAATGATAGCATTTTTTTCAATTCAAAATGGCAAAATTACATAAAGTAGTTTGCGTCACTGTATGTTACCGTGGGTCGTTAAACATATCCATTGAAAAACAGTTGTCAAATATTAAATGTTTATCTACTTGTATCTTATCACGCACACAGTCTTTCACTGTAAAAACTAAAAGTGTCACGTTGGAATTCACACTCATCATCAGTGAACATTAACCCCTGCCTTCTTTGATCTGATTGGCCATAATTTTGACATTGTCGAGCGCTATTAGACCACTGAGGCAGACCAGTCTAAAAATGTAACTTTTTTTAAACGGTCTGCCATCCTAACAACAAACAGAGTGGTGTGTAAAGGAGAGCAGCACATTCACGTTCCAGTTATTGTGGGGGACTTGTCCCCCTCAATGTCTATGGTGGTTACGACCCTGCTTTAAAGAAATATACTTTGATGTTTTGGCTAAAATACTAACGCACATGTAAATTACTTGATTATAATTTTTACTGTAGTGTGTTATTCCATAATACATTAAAGATATATTTTAAATGTACTAAATTGCAACTTCATCAATGCAAATGTGTAATTACAAAATATGTTTACATACATGACATACAAAGTTCAATAGAAATGACATTAAAGTATATTTTATTTTACCAGAAATGCTTGTCAGTGACAGTACACTTTAACCATATTTCAAAGACAATAGAAGTAATTTTGATATTACTTATAAAGATGTCTTTAAGTACTACTTTAAGTGGGTCAAAAAAAAGCACTGTAATTCAGCTAATTGCATTTTATGCATATACATGTTAACTACATTTTCGTTTAACTGTAATTGACAACTAATTAAGTGTCCGAAAACATTACATCCAGTTTGCACTTTATTATGTTCTTTAAAGTATATTTTTCTAGGCTACTCTTCATAAAAGTAAAGTGAACTTCTATTTTAAGCTAGGATAATTAAGCTATCAACAAATTTATGTAACTAGCTACTTGAATTCTTGGCATTAATGTAAACTGTCAGGGTGGAGAAACAAATTGAAGAGATTCATGCTAAGTTACTTAAAGCTAAATGAAGTTAATCTGTCAAAATGTTTATTACTAGCTTGATCTCTTGGCATTAGTGTAAACTATTGTTTTTTTACAGTCAGTTTTTCCTTTCATCAATTTCTCTCATGGCAGAGAAACAGGTTGAAGAGAATTATGCTAAGTTAGATAAAGCTAAGCTAAGTTAATTTAAACTGTTGACTTGTTTGTAGCTAGCCACTTTAGTTGTCTTCTTCTTTGGTCGGTTCTCATTTGTAGGAACAGTTTGAAGACTTATTTAAAGTTAGACAAACTGTCAGCATGTCTAAAGCTAACTACAAAGCAACTAGAAGGCAAGCCTGCAATCTTAAGCTAAAAAAGTGAAACGGCTAATGCTAACGCTGCGGCTGTGTCGGTACACAGGGATGGAGACCAGAGACGTTTTTTTTAATGGATGTCAATGGAGAAGAGGCTTCACTGCACTGATAAACCGCTTTTGCGAGGAAATAGCTTATCATTTAATACTTTTGTTGGGAACGATATGTAGATTTTACTATGATAAAAAGGTTATTTTATAAAAGAACGCAGGGAAGGGAATGTCGCGACAGGTAGGACTGATTTACGGCATTACCATAGTATTTAATACTAATATTGAGTGATATTGTATATGGTCTAAAGAAAGTAAAAAATACCAATGTTTTCTTTCTTTGGCTTTCAGGTTTTACCAGTTATGGTGATAAGACTTGAATTGTAATATTATAACTGCATGTATGCATATGACGCTGATGAGAAAATGAATAATTTAATTATAAATTGGCTATTGTGTTATATTGTATGCTGTTTAATGAAAATATCGCTGCCAGGTTAATCTTGTATTGTAATGATATATGACTGCTGTGTGCCTAATGATGATGATATAACATTTTTTTAATGAATTAAATATGTATTAAATTACAATTACTTTTTTAGTGTACTCTTAAATGTCATTTTAATAGCCCTGCAGTGACTAGTACTTTGCAACTAATAGAGATATTCACGCCCTTTTTTTTTTTCGCAGTAAAGCACATCCCACAAACAATGCAGTCCTACTGTATTGTTTACTAGCGATATAACACCAAATATAGAACATTTAACGTGCTAATAATCCACAAGAAACTGAATAACGTAAACTGTAACTGACTGTCATAAAACTTTAAAAAGCAGGCACTGACGTCACTGCCATTACACGATAGGCTGAGGTGCCTCACGTGATTCAAGTTAGCCGTTACGCTTTCTCCAATGGTAAGAGATACATGGTGCGTTCAAGGCCTCCTGGGAAGTTCGTATTTACGCAGTAGGAAGTCGTGTTTACGACGTCATGTGCGTTCAAGTCACTTTCTTCGGAGTAAGATGGTGGAGTACTTTCTCTTTATTAATTACACAAAAATACAGCAAGGTTCTTAAAATCTACTTCCAGAAAATGAAGAACAAGGAATGTGCATCAGGTGTATTTGTTGTTTTATGTTTTTAATTAATTTTTGAAGCCACTATAAACTTTATCGTTACATATTATATTGTTATATTATAATGCTATTATAGTTATCATATGCTATCGCTGTAAATAGAAAAGCCTGACAATATCACTGCTAAATACTGATATTCCGCCATGTTTCTCACTGACACGCCCCGAACTCGTAAAGATCAGGGCTTAAAGAAAATCCCGAGCTTCCCACTGGTATTTACGACTTTATGGTGGCGTTCATGTGCGTTCAACTCGTAAATACGAGAACAGACCCTCTCATCTCCCTATAAGACAATCTCTGCTAGCTACCTGAATAATAGCATCTGGTTTAATGGCACAGACATTTGAAGAAAATTCTTTCGCCCCCTTGAGTCCTGGAGGCAACGCCACAGTACAATACAATGAGTTTGTGCACTGACCAAGTATTTGCATTTGCGTACTCACTAAACATATGTTTCTAGCTTAATCCACATTCAGCGTGGTTTTTATCAGCACTCTTTAAAATTGATCTAGTGCATTTGTATTGAATAATGGACCAGGCTGGTGTGTACTTACCCTCACTATGATTTCTGAACATCTCCTCACAGCTGGGGGCAACCTATTCCCCACGTTTTTTTTTTCAAAAGGATGAGAGAGAGTATGTTGATGGCCTCCTACAATACATAAAAAAGAAAAAAAAAAAGAAATAAATGACTTTCTCAGTTAGTTTATTCTGTGTTAGCTCACCCACATCAGCTCAAGATGCGAGTCAAGCAAATGGACGGCGTCACCGAGCAGAGGGATCCGTCTTGCTCCCTCATCTCTCCTTCTTTTTCTCTTTATCTGCCTCTTTCTTCCATCTATTCCTCTCTTTCACTCCCTCTTGCATGCTTTCATGGCCACGGAAGTTGTAAGTGGCAGCTCAGGTGGAAAAATGTTTTTGGAGTAAAAAATGTATTCAATAAATAGCAGGAGCAGCATGGGGTCGGCCCAAGTGTGCATGAAACGGCAGTTTGGAGATTGGAATAATGGAACGGGAAGGGTGATGGAGCATGAGTGTACATTAAACAGTGGAGCTCCAGACCCGTGACAGCCAGGCATCCGCTGGGAATACAGCCACTAACTATCCTCATATTCTTTCAATTTCAAATAACGGCCTCCACTTTCATCAGGGTGCTTTTTTTTCTCCCCTTGCCCTCATCTCTTTCACTTTGTTCAATTGTATTGGTGTGAATATTGAGAGAAACCTCGTTGTCATCATGAAATCGGAATGGCTCCGTGCTGCTCTGGGTTATTCATGTTTCATGACCCCTGTTACAGTGTTGTGATGCGTTCAATGTTCTTCGCCATTGTGGAAGAAAAAAACACAGTTGTGAAGTCATTAAGACTGCGAATGCGAACAGCGCGATGCAACAAAACAAGATCGCACGCATTAAAATCAGTGAAGCTCTCTACACTACAAGTGCCCTTTATGATGTGACGTAGGATGCCATTTTCCTTTTTGTTTTTTTTTTGCTCCCATTTTTTTTTTTATTTGTTCAACACCACAAATGGATGAAGTGTAACTTCTGGCATACTAATTTAAATAGTCTTTTCGTTCTATCCTTTCCTTATTTATCCACAGTTGGGGCTAATATTACATGTGAAATTGTTTCACTACTCTAAGAATCTGTGCAATTTTTATATAAAAAGTAAAGCAGGATCCAAAGGTACTCTGATTAGACCCGATTCCTGTTGTTGTTGTTCTGCACACCTACTCCAGCCACCTCATTTTTAATATTGTCTGCTTAAAATAAAACCGATTTTTGTTTACAGATATGACATGTATCAATTGATAGATATGGATTTTATTAGTTATATATTTAACCCTAGAGTGTATAACCACTCAAATAGCTACACATGTACATAAAGAGGGTCAAAATGACCCGTACTGGATTTGGTACTTTTCTTCAAAGACAAAATTATATGCAAATGTTTAAACGTTTCAGAAATATTGATTTGTTCACTTCCCATGTACATATAGAATAATGAGTAAAATTCAGCATCACTAATTATAACTATAACGGTTATACATGCGTTTAGGTGAGAAATTTTAATTTTGCAGATCAAAAGAGCTATATGATAATGATAATGATTAAAAAAAAATCTTGTAGTAAATAACCTGAATCCTTATAAACTTAAAAATGGAAATTCTGTAATCTCTTATTCACCCTGTATAATTTTTTTTTGTTCTGCTGAACACAAAGGAAGATATTTTGAAGAAAGTTTGTAACCAGGCCGCTTTGGGGCACCATTGACTTCCATAGTAAAAAAAAAAAAAAAAAAAAAAAAAAAAAAAAAAAAAAAAAAAAAAAAAAATACTATGGAAGTCAATGGTGCCCCAGAACTGTTCAGTTTCCCACGTTCTTCAAAATATCTTCCTCTGTGTATAACAGAACAAATAAATTTATACAGGTTTGGAACAACCTGAGGGAGACTGAATGATTACTGAATTTTCATTTTTGGGTGAACTATCACTTTAACCAAAATGTTTGATAATTTTGAATGTCAAGGAAATAAATATTGAAAAACTTAGGGTTAGGGTGAGTCCAAATTCCATAGGAAATCCATAGAGGTCATTTTTGACCCCCTTGGAGTAGTGAAAAAAAAAAAAAACAATTTTTTTCTAAACCTATGGCCTACAAATATGCAAATGACATTCTTACGGCTCACATCACACGATTCCTGAGGAATTCCTGAAATATCAAGAAATTAATTAATTTTATTTATATAAAAAAAATCCAATTCAAGGGTTAAATAACTTTTGACCATTACATGGCCTGATTCTGAGAATGCGCGCATCAACTCCTTCCTCTGGAACTTAATCAGAGATGCATGTACGTGTGTGGATTAAAGGGGTCATGAACTGCGTTGTTTTATTGTTTTATGATGTTTCCTGGGGTGCACTTATAATGTTAGAATGCTTTTTACACTTTAAAAATTGTCATAATTTATAAATAAAAGGCATTTTTCCTACCCTGATTTTAGCCCTCTGGTTTGAACGCTCTGTTTTAAGGGGCATGTCTGCTGTGAGACTTCAGTGTAAACGCCCACTGCTGTGATTGGCTAACGTCTTTCCATTTGAAATAGCTAAGTATTACTCTCTCTTTTAGCGTGTTTTTACTATTACAGCTCTCATGGTTAACTAATCGTGAAAAGTGTTGCATTACATTTAGATCTCTGGCATTATATTCAGATCGTGGCATGAAAGGTTGCAGAGATGAACATTGTAGCCGATCACAGACATGCTGAGCCCATGAAAGCAGAGATCTCGTCATTGCAACTCAGTTTCTGTACACTAACGAATGCTTTTATCTTCACTAACAGTGCAAACGTGATATAGTTAAGAGATTCGTTGAATAAAACGGGAGTCACTGATAAACTCTCGCCATTTGATTGACAGCTCCAGCGCACGCTGCTCCAACGATTGCAAAGGGAGCTTTCTTTGATCGCTTTCTTTATAGAATTTAATCACCATTAAATAACAGATTATTTTCAGCCTACTAAGAGAAACAACGCAAGTTGACGTTTAGTCACTGGTTTGATTTACTGACACACAGACAAAGAACATCTGACTGTACATGAATCATTACATTTCAGATCAGGCATTAGAATGAACACAGTTACTTACATGTTGCATTACTGTCGAGCCCAGGCTCTGCACAATATTTTGTAATCCTCAACGGCATGTTTATTGCTTGGTAGCTCGATCTGGTTTAACACCAAGTAGGCCTATGTTACTTTTAGGCTACCTATTCTATTGCATGTCATGCGTGAATCGGTGGGTGGGGCTAAACAGGCAGTGATGAAGTAGGCGTTGATCTTCTTCTGCAGAGGCGGTGCTTGCCTCCCTTTGACGTCATAGATCCCCACTTTGAAAAACCTGTCGTTTGCTGGGCCTGGTGTCAATAAAAGATTTTATTGGACTAACAAGGAAGTTTTCAGTTCTGAAACTTACAGGATATTCTTACAGTATGGTGACCTCTTATATGTCAAAAGCTCAAGGAAAATTTAATTTCTCAGTTCATGACCCCTTTAAAGAAACATTGTGTCAGACATCTCTCATTGCCTGCGACACACACACACACACACACAAACAGAAGCCACATGTTCATTTAACACCTTCAAACAGAACAAATCTGCTGTATGACTCTCTCTCACATTCTGAATGTTTATGCATAATTGAAAAGCATTATGTAAAACATTTTCTAGAGCGCCCTTTGTATGTCTCGAGGAAGAAACACTTAGACAGGCATGAGTCCTTCATCTAATCATCCGTCTCTCTCTGTGGTCCTCACACTCTGTAATCTGACTGACACAATAAAGGAAATTTGGCCCTTACAAAGGCCTACCAGTCAGAGCGCCTGCCCTGCCTCCTTATCTCTCAAGTGCAGCAATTACCACGGCCTCTTCTTATTGGACACGAGGCATCATTTCAAGAGCATAAGTGTGGGATCGTCAGGCATAAAATACTGCCTTTCCACCTTGCGGATGTCCTATTTACCTTGGAGGGTCAGGAGACATCACCACCAACCCCCTTTCCTTTCCTCTGCGAGGCAACTTTCTTTTAGGATGAATACATTTACACATTTGGTAGATGTATATATCCAAAGCGACTTACATATAGCATTTAAGCAATAGGTTACAACGGGACCCAAATATTACTTTCCACTACTCCCAAATTGGGAGTTTTTATTGAATATGAATTGAACACATTTTGTGGGAAAATAAATTATAAACGTGGCTTATTTAAAAATCGTATAAATGTATGAGACGGCGAGGGGTAAAACACTTGGTAAAAGGCTCACCAGGCAAAAGGCCCTCAGTATTGATACACGGAAAAGTCAGTCAGCTATTTATTATCATAATTGTGTATTTAGCCCACACAGCATGGCTGTTTTTTCACCTCAAATATTATACTTTTACATATTCTTCAGATATTGAAAAAACTGTTGATTTAATGACCTTGAACAAAACTGAAAATCATTAACAAGAATCATTTTGATTCTCAAAAAAACTATATTTTTTGCGCTGTTGCCCGTGATTGTGGCAAGAATCAGCCACATTTCCGCAGTGTGAAACGTGGATGTTTAGGAAAGTACTGTGGCAAGTTTTTGTGCCATATATTTGTTTAGAGGAGAATAAAACCCAACATTAGAAGTTCATGTATTCCCTTGAATCAAACTCAATCTACTGTTTGTGCTACAGGAACTTCCCTCTATGCCACATTTCAGGGTATTACAGCAAATAAAATGCTGAGTTAAAAGAGAAAGACACAATAGTTACATGATGAATGGGGCCTTCCTGCTCAGAGAAACACAGCAAAGCTATTCAATTTGCCGCATCTGCACCGTTTCAATAATTCATGGCGTTTGGTGGCATTTTAATGTTTTATAAGTAAATTGTGTACTCTTATGGAACATGGAATGGCATTTCATTTGCAGCTGTTGGGTGTTCACTTTATCTTTCATAAACAAGCTAAACACGGATGCTGCCGTAATGTGTTTTTCCACAGCCTGTTAACCCTTTGTTGTGCCTGCCTGCATCAGTCGTCTCGGTGTGTTGTTTTACAAGGAAAGCGATTCAAAACCATTTGCGTTCGCATCCTTGGTCAGTCTCCACGGGAGTTATTGCGGTGTTGACATCATTTTTGACATGAGGCCACTCTGTGAGCAACTCCATATGAATGCTACAATTAGCCACTACCCTGCACGGTTTTAATAACTTATCATTTAGGACGTGGCTAAAGACTATAAAAAAGCTACCAAGGGCACAATGTCTGCATCTCCGTCTTTGCGTTCCACGATTCCATCATCTGTGTTTGCGTTCAGCTCAGTGACTGATTATCATTACCTTTTCTTGCAAATATCTGGCTCATTATGACTAGCTAGCTGCCAACGCGAGCGCACCAAGCCCATCTCTCTGGGAGAGGAGGAGAGATAGGCTCAGCCTAGCCTCCTGCATTTGGCTATTAAACACAATGAATGTGCTGCTTTGTTATTAACATCTGTTCATCAGGAATGGAGGCTGGATAATCACCCCTCACACCTTCTGTTTCTACACTCCAACTCCGGCAATCACGACCGTCATTTGGCAGCTGGTTGAAGCCACTAATGTCTCTCTTTTCCCTACATTCTTCCATTTCTCTCTCTCTTTTGCTCATTTCCTACAGCTTGTTTTTCCCCTTCCTAACCCTTTTATCCTGAATTTCTGTTCTCACTGACAGTGTTTACATTCAAAGATTTTCATCAATCCGAATTCAGTTCAATCTGATTGCAGATCCTTAACATATTATTTACTCGTACGCTAATATCTCATCTGGTTTTACCTCAGGACCAAGGTTTTAATACCTGAAGCCATTTGCATTTTTATTAATCATTTGTGATAGATACATTTTCTCCAAAATACTGTAGTTTAATTGGACAAGAAGACTTTGGTTTTGAACACAAAAGTTATGGGAAGCTAACTATTCTAACTATTGATGTGCCCCTCATACTGAGTCGGAAATGTTATAATTATGCACATGAATGACCAAACAAAGTCATATTTACGAGAGAAACTCATAATCTAAATGATACACAAGTTGGTGAGTTGTGACGTTGGAAAGAGTGCGTACATTTGAAACATAGCGCAAATACTGATTTATAATATACATGCAGTATTATCATATCATATCATATTATATATATATATATATATATATAAGCTACAGGTCACTCAATCCTTTAGCAAGCACTCGGACAAGATTTGTCCTGGAGCCATTACGTTGCTGTGGGTGCCGCTGGGTCATGAAAGTTTTGTACAATATGTTATTGTCGTCCATTTTTCGTTTGCCAGTAGCGGACTTCACACCTGTGCCCTGGGCTCGGTTATCCGCCAGTGTCAGCACATTGCTATTGATTACAATTAGATGCTATTTGCACTAAGTGTTTGCACTTAGATGCTATTTGCATTATTTTCTTAGCGATAGCTTCTATTTACACCATGTAAAAATAGCAGTATTTTCTTTGCAAAAAGTGTAAACAGTAGTTAGATACTATTTCCACCTCAGTATTTTAGTACATTATAAAATAGTATGCAATAATGACATATTGAGTGTAAATGATTATATTTATTAAATAAATGCCGCCTTATTGGGACAATCAAGCCCTCCCTACACCAACCCCTAACACTACCCGATAAACACTTTATTATTAAATAACCGTTAGGCACTTCAATTCCACTTTTAACATATTTTCTTCATATTTATTGAAAATAAATGCCTTTCCAATCAGAAATGCGATGGGAAAAGGGAGAAGAACGAGTTCGGCAAAAGGTGGATTAAAACTAGGGTCGATCGTGTCAAAAGTATCTGCAACGTGCCTTATTCCCTACACCACTGCTGCTGACAGAGCACAGCTGTTTTTGTATTTTTGTCTGGCCCAACCAGACATTTGTGGGCGGAGTTAGTGTAAATAGCCTCTGCCAACAAGGCGGACTATTTGCACTTAGTGTAAATAGACATTAATTTTACGTGCTGTATTTCAATCATTTCAAAGGTTTGATGTACACAACAGCTGATAGACCACTCGACTTTGAAGGTTTGCTTCATGCAACACAAATATTTTGTTTCGATTCCATGCATACATCAGTGATACAAATCATTTCCATCATCTTTAATTCAGATGTAGTAGTTATTTGATTTTATTGTTCACGATATATATATATATATATATTTTTTTTTTTTAGTTTAAGCTACTTCCATGTTATGTATCTGACTTGAATTTGTGGCATGTTGTAATAACGAATGCACGACTCGGAGGCATGAGTACTAAGAGCAAAAAGCGGTGTTTTAGTATAAACTTTACCATGGCAGCAAGAAGTCTTATCAGAGAAAGTGACTGATTCAGCAGTCTAAGGAAGTTAGGCATCTAAGCAAGGCATCCCGGAGCATAACTGACATGTTTGCCTTACTGACATATCAAAAAATAAGCCAAGAAAGCTTTCTTCTCATATTGCTAGCTTTAACAACTGCTTGCAAAAGACACAAGAATTTGAAACAGCCCAGTGTAAATATATTAGCTTTATGCCCACTTTTTTTCACTAATAACTAGGCATTTCTGGATTAGCCTTAAAGTGGTCTTGCATTGACTATATATTAAGCTTTTCATTCAGATCAGTTGGATTGTATGCATAGATCTGTTATGATGGAAACCATTGGCCTTCTCCGTTCTGTAGTCCTTGACTGCCAAATTTTTTGCACACTGAACCCATCTTACAGATGTTTTATGATCGTAATTGTTGTGTTGATGTGACATTTCAATTACTTTTTGGATTGTGTCAAGATTTGAGTCAAACATTCTCTGGCTGTAACATTCTCACACAAACAGTGGTCGCTGCACACACAGTTGGCCTGACTGTAAGTAACTTGTCTTTCTGATGGTGGTAAGCCTTTAGATTTACTGATGGGGTCTATGCGCCTCTCGCTGGGTGGTAGAGCTAAACTTGCTTCACTGCATCAGCCGCAGATGTTGTGAAGAGCAGAGCAGCTACAAGCATGTGTGCGGCGTTCAGAAATGGAGAGTGATTCCCTCTGAGACGCCAGATGACATTCAGGTCAATTTGGCAGTTAAATAAGAGTGAGTCTTCTGGGGGAGGCTTGTTATAGTTATTTCTGAGGTACCATTCACAGCGTTTTCAGTGCAGTTCTGATACTAGCTACAGCAGCAGTGAGTAACCATACTCAAGATTGAGTCATCATGGGTTTGTAAATGTTTTAATGTTTCTGAGCTGCTTGAATCAATTAATGTGAGATGGAACATACGTCCTCTGTGTGTTGTCTGTAGTAGTTTTGTGCAACTTTTCGAAACATAAAATTAATATTTGTGTGTACATGTGTTTCCAAGGTGGTGTTTACACACAGTTTTCAACTAAAAACGGATAACTTTTGGTTTTTGGCCGCTCATTTACACGACAACAGCGTTTTGGGGCCTGAAAACGCAAACTTTTGAAAACGGGTTTCAAAGTGCAAGTGTTTAAAACAATACTGTTATCGTCTCTATGTAAACTACAAAAATGTGTACTTGTGAAAACGTCATGTGCGTATCACGTTCTGTCTAAAGGCGTGTTGAGTTTCTTTACAAAGCGACAATGGCAAATACTGGCCTGACAGCATAATACAGCGTTTTAGTCGTATTTGCGGATCCGTGTGAACAGGGATAGTTTTGACAATGTTGATGTCTGTACGCGATAAATGCAAAGGAAAAACTTTTTTTCCTACAGTGGGGAGAACAAGTATTTGATACACTGCCGATTTTGCAGGTTTTCCTACTTACAAAGCATGTAGAGGTCTGTGATTTTTATCATAGGTACACTTCAACTGTGAGAGACGGAATCTAAAAATCCAGAAAATCACATTGTATGATTTTTAAATAATTAATTTGCATTTTATTGCATGACATAAGTATTCGATCACCTACCAACCAGTAAGAATTCCGGCTCTCACAGACCTGTTAGTTTTTCTTAAAGAAACCCTCCTCTTCTCCACTCATTACCTGTATTAACTGCACCTGTTTGAACTCGTTACCTGTATAAAAGACACCTGTCCACACACTCAATCAAACAGACTCCAACCTCTCCACAGTGACCAAGACCAGAGAGCTGTGTAAGGACATCAGGGATAAAATTGTATACCTGCACAAGGCTGGGATGGGCTACAGGACAATGTGCATGCAGGTACCATGTTTTTTTTTTTCTTCATCATGGTATTTTTGACGTAACCCGTACCATGTAAATACCATGGTATATGAATTTGTCAATGTCATTTTATTTATATAGCACAATTAAAACCACACGTTGACCAACTTATAAAAAAAACTGTAAGATACTAACAGACATAATACAATAAATCACATAACCAGTTAGTCACTGGTTAAAAGCCATTAAAAAACAGATACGTTTTAAGGTGTGATTTTAAACTCATAAACGGTAGTAACGGTTCTGATATAGTTAGGCAAGCTGTTCCAAAGTTTGGAAGCAGTTACAGCAAATGCACAAACTATTACTAGCCTTTACCTAGTGGATCTCAACGTTCTTTAAGACTGATATTCAGTTAGGAGATTCGATTGATAGGATGACACGAGACCATTCGAGGGCTTGTATACGAATAAGATAATTTTAAAATCAATCATTGACATTGACATGAATATTATATACGAATATAATATACGAAACTGATTTCAGACAGACTTCTGAGGCAGCGTAACAGTTTAATGATCTACAGCAAACCAAAGCGAGCTTTGGTGAGAACTAAACAAATATTTAATTACTACAGTAGTAATTTCTCACTAGAAATTACAACAGAAGTGGAAAACGTTGGTCAACAACTTACATTTACACAAAAAACTGACCAGCAACTGCAACTTTTAGATGCCATCTTTCTTTTTATAGCTCAACTGTCACCGAATGGAACGCATAGGATTGTGGGATATCAAAGGCAGCGAAGGAAACCTCTATGCTGCCTTCAAAAATCGATCAGATGACGGTCTCTCAGGAGGCAGGAAGTAAAGCTAACATTAGATTCGGACATGCCTTGATGCCTTCCTACCTCGAAATGTGTCCTCTGAAGGCAGCATTTTCTATTTTTCGGATGCAGCCAGGGAGTATAAAAACTAGATACAAACGGAACTAGATGAAGAACAGGTGAACATAATCAAACAATCAATTAGTAACCATAGCATCTAACTCACAAAGGGAACAGGAACTATACAAAGAAACTAAAGGTATTTACATGACTTTCACGGTTACAGTATGTTCAGTTTAGTTCAGTTTCTGTCATGTCTGTATTAGTTCTCATTTGTTTCTATGGCTACTCATTTGTTGATCACGTTCAGGTGTTCATGTTTTAGTTCCTCATTTACTCAATGTATAATTATCCCGTTATGTTTATTAGGTTGTCGGTTCATGTTACGTTTACACATTGAAAGAGTGTGATCATTGAGTTTATTAGTAAAGTCATTTCACGTTTCTTCATTTTCATCTTGTGAGTTTCTACTACAAAGCCTTTACGCTTGTGACATATGAACCGACCTTCAAAAATGAGTACAAAGAGAAACAGATATGGATTTACCGGCGCTGCAGATTCTCCTCCGACCCGAGAACTGGAGTCTTCTGGGATACTTGGGCTGGATGGTGAAACATGACGGCCTTTCCCTCACCGCCCGTGAGTCCGAGGCCACCACTAAGGTCATCCGAGTCCCAAAGCCAGAAACCATTCCATCTCCGAAGACGAAGCACGCTGATCAGTCCACCTGAGAGCCAGGAGCAGACCGGGACCTGATCGATCTCAGGGCTTGCAAAATCGCTAGCCCGACGTCCTGAGGCTATGGTATCTTCCAGTCCGGCAACCAAAATGTATCATGATCCTGCCCGACGGGCTATTTTAAATAGTGAAATAAAATTCTTGACTTGAATTCCTAAAATTTCTGTTGACTTGTTATCTGAAGGAAAAATAAGATCATGGATGTTTTTGATCATGCTTATTTGTCTGCAGTGAAGTTTAGCCGATGCTAACATACTTGGCATGTGTGTTTGTGTTTGTGTGTGTGTTTGAGTGTGTTAGTGGTGAGCAGATCGCGGTTATATGCGCTGGTCAGGCGGACCAAATAATAAACATTGTAACATTGTATTTGCAGGTGGATGAGAGATAAATAATTAATGTTTTGATTTTATTAAGGACACATAACTCTCATTTCACTGTAAAATGCGAACATGCGTCACTCTTTCACTTTCGTTTTCAAAACCAGCGTCTCTTCAGGGAAAACAAATCAAGGATAACGTATGCCTAGAGCACCTCCTAGTGGATAGTATATAAAACACAAAGGAAAAACCCTACATGAGATATAGCTTAATAACTTAAAAATATACACAAGCTTAACAGAAATTATTCTGATAAGAATTTTCCAACATAATGATTGGAAATATTAATGTGTTTAAAACTTATGTAAAAAAAAAAAATTCTTCAGGTTTGCAGAATTTACCATAAAAACCAAAGGAAGGAAAGTCAAGTAACATGTGGGAGCGTTTTAGAGAAGTAGTTTAACAAGACGAATCAAGTGTTGGGTAGCCTATGTGATGTGTAACGCTGTGAAGGGCTCTATGTATATGACAATAAATTAATAAAGCCAGCCTACAGTGGAGAAAACTGCTAAAGTCGCTCTCTCTCTCTCTCTCTCTGTGTGTGTGTGTGTGTGTGTTAAAATGTTAAGAGGTGCATAGATTTAAGTTTGTTTTTCAGTTCTACACAGGCAAAAAAGACAGGTCAAGATGAAGTTAGAAATTCATAGAAATTTCAGATCAGGTAGAACCAAATGCATATTTGTATTGATGATTGTAATTTGATTATTTTATATAGCATTGTTGATATTTGTGAAAATGGTTTTGATTGATGTTTAGATGTTTAGACTTAGATTTTCTACATAAAAATATATTTTTCACCAGCTCCACACCCTCCACCGAAGCCTCCGCCCTCTTTCCTCCTGTTGGACTATTTTTGTTACGTCGCGAGGATGCGACTTCTGGGAGGGGGAGCTAATATCACAGTTATGTTCAGTTTAGTTCAGTTTCTGTCATGTCTGTATTAGTTCTCATTTGTTTCTATGGCTACTCATTCGTTAATTACGTTCAGGTATTACATTTACATGTTGAAGGAGTTGTTGTGATCATTGAGTTTATTAGTAAAGTGTTTCTTCATCTACGTCTTGTGAGTTTCTACTACAAAGCCTTTACGCTTGTGACAACAATGATGTACTAAAAACAGAAAAAGTTTTTCGCATACAAACGACAATGTTGTCAAAACGATCCCCTGTAACGATGTTCATGTTCAGGAAAGAAGGAGGCGGGAACCCGCAAGCGATAAGCATAACTTTAATGATACAATAAACATAAACAACAAAACGAAAGGTAAAGCCCCTCAAGGATGACTGCCACATAAACTAAAATCAAAACGGCAACGTAAAGTCCAGGCATGGTTCTCTCTCATCTTCCACTGTTGTCACTCCTCCTTTTATCCTTCCGGAGTTCTCCGTGAGACTCGAGACCGTGTGTGGGGCGCAGGTGACACTCATTAACACCCGCGCCACCGGCCTTACTCCGGTCCCACCCTGCTTGTCACATCCCCGTTCACACAGATCTGCAAAAACTGCCAGGCCAGTAGTTGGCAATGTCATGTTTTTGTAGTTTAGACAATAACAGTATCGTTTTCAAAAACTTGCACTTTGAAACCCGTTTTAAAAAGTTTGCATTTTCAAGCCCCCAAAAGTTGAAAATGGTGTTAACTGGTGTGTAAACACCCCCTAAAGGAGTCATAAACATAACATAATCATTACAATTTGCTGCTTATTTCTTATTATTATCAGTGTTAAAAACAGTTGCATTTGAAAACCTCATTTATTTAAATAATTTGCAACAAATTTCTTCAAGAAAAAAAAAATATATATCTTACTGGCCCTAAACTTTTGAATGGCAGTGTACACAATTATAAATACATTATATATAATTTGTCAGTTTTTTCCCAAACTTTAATTTGCATATTTAATAGGTTTAATGACTTTACTATTGTTCGAAAATGTGGACAAAATAATAATAACTGTTTGTGTAACACAGTTTCATGTGTCTATAGTTTTTTTGTGTTTGAATTTTTTCAAAAACATACGATGCGTATTGTGTGCTCATGCTCATGCCCATGCCAGTGCTAGCAGATCGTGGGCAGGTCTGAGTATCGCCCAGCGTCAGCTCCGGCCGGGCTGCTTGGCGTTCTGCTCCTCCTTCTGTCATACACAGGAAGAGCTTGACTCCAGCATCTGTGTCTCCGTTCATTATGTCTAAATCAGCACTCTGCGCTCTGACAGAGGACTGGAACAGAACATAACGTCTTCTCCCTTTGTGAGGGGCCATGGCGGCCCAGCACTCCTACGAGTGGGGGAGCGAGAGAGGAAGCCGTTTTTCTTGAGGACGTCTTCAAACGGCTGTCAGATTCTTCCTCCACCGTTCGGGAAACCTGTGCCATGCACCATGCTGATTTGTCACTCAAAATGGCTGACATGGCTTCTGTTATTGTATGAAAGGTTGTTCTTTTTTGACTGTTTATTTTTTACTGGTTTTACTTTGCACCAGTCTTGCAGAGAAAGGCAAAGAGTGCATGAATCTCATGGGTGACCATATGCAGGATGACTGCAGCATTTTACCATATGTTCATAGCATACATGGCATGTGGGGGGGCTAGGGAAGTGCTGCATGATGGAATATGAGGCGGATCTAGTGCGTTTTAACTGTATATACTCGCATATCTGGTTATGGATCATGCAATTCTTTCTAAAAACTGCCTTGCGTTGTGACACATGCATGTTTGTACTTAGGATACGTTTACATTAATCCATATATATTTGAAAACATATCTTTTTCTCAACGTTTTGGCCTTCTGTCCACACTTTTTATCTCACAATTTTGACTTCTTTTTTCCCCCTCAGAATTGTGAGATATAAACTTGCAATTGAGAGTTATAAATTCAAAATTGCGAGATGTAAATTTGAAATTGCGAGAAAAAAGTCAGAATTGTGAGATATAAATATTTTTTTGTTCTGTGACGGAAACAAGCTTCCATAACTCTAAAAACTATTTTTTGTCCTGTGAAAACAGCTTTTTGAAAATGCTCTCCCAAGTGGATAACTTTGATAACGCTGTTTCCGTGTTGTAGTGTGGACTGAAAACGGAGATATTCAAAAACGATGATGCATGTTTAGTCATGTGACACGTATTGTACCTAGAGATATCTATGGTTATACCGGTATGTGCCAACTCTTGCACAGACGGTATTGCTAAAGATAAATTTTACTTTGTACAATCTTCATATTAAAATTCCTGCAAAGATGACATAAACTTTATTTTACATGCCTGTTCCACATGTACATACTATGTACTTAATATAGTAATTACATAACTTGGTAATAACTAGTTATTAACTTACTAAGTTACTAAACCTAAACTTAACCCATGTAGTTACCTTATGGGTACTTTCTGAGGTAAGTACACTGTAAGTACAATACAAGTGTACATACTGTAAAATAAAATGCAAAGGAGGCAATTGTGTTTTAGACCATACATGGAATGGCGATTGAGTGCGACCTGTATGCACTAGTAAGTGGTGGGATATTTTGCTAATAAAATGATCGTGTCAGAAGAATAGCATGATAACTTTATTATGTCTGGTCTCCTCACCTCAGTGAGCTTTTATTATGTTTTATGCATGCAAAGTATGATGATTTAAGTATTTTCTAATGATAAACTTTTGCAAAAATCTTGTAAACAGTACTGTGGACAGAGAGCATTTTGAAACCAAAACGCAGTTTACAAATGTATCCAAATCGATGTAGGTGTAGACTTAGATTCATCCTATTCGATTCATATCATCAGCCTAGGAAGTTGAACAGAGAACAGCTATAAATGTATAACAAGTGAAGTTGAGGATTATAATGTGTTGAGTAACATGACCAGAAGCAATGTTTGTGTAAATGTTTTGTAAAGTCATTCTTACCTTTACAAAAAATGTGTGTACAAAAATAACACGTATTCAAGTGTGCTATAGGTGGTATTCTTTTAAACTAAAAATAAGGCAGTATACTTTCAGTCTTTTTTATGCAATTATTTTTGTTTAGATACACTTAACAGAATTATACTTAAGTGTATTTGGTTTATACTGACAAGTGTACAGAAAAGTCTAACCATATTTGGTCTATAGCTTTGGAACTGAACCTGACCATTTTTTTTTTTTTTTACACAGTTGGCTGATTTTATTGACAGTTTTTCCAAGATGTGGGAGTATTTTAACAGACTTTTACCAGAATATTTAATATTAAATCTCATCATAAAGCATTGAGACAAATATCAAAAGCAGCAAGTATTTTTGTGTAAGAGACAAATCATTGGTGTAAATCCACAGGTAGTGTACATTGAAGTTAACTTCAAAACTATTACAAATATTTAAAGGTATAAAAAAAAAAAAAATACCTCAACAGGGTCCTGGTATACCTGTAAAAACAATATTTAATTAGTAAACTTTACGATGTTAAGTTCACTTAAAGAAAACTTACAGGTATGCTTGTAGCATGCAACTATTAAACTAGTAATTTACTGATACTTTCATAAACTAAAAGTAGGATAGAAGTATATAGTTACAGTATACTTGTATAGTTCACAGTATAGTTGTAATACAAAAGAAAAACTTAAACTCTTTTTGTACTCAAAGTTTACTATTAATTTATTAAAGTTTACTATTACTTTATAAACTTTTATAAATTAAATATTGGACCAATTTAGTCCCGATGAGTATCGTAAGTATACTGTACATAGTGTACTTGGAAAATAATATACTTGAACTTGACTTTTTCCTTAATAAAATGAACTTAAATTATACTTTTTTGTAATGGTAAATAAAATGCTGCATTACATTTATGTTAGAATGTATTTGTAAACAAATGATAGAGGAATTTGTTCTGCTCGTGTTTATGACTAAGTACCCAGTGTGTGTAAAGTAAGACTACATTTTAGAAGCTACTTACCTGCTAACTGCAAATGTTTTTGTCGATTTGATCTAAGACCAAATTGTTCAGATTAACACAATAATGTCATATTTATAAGTTCCCTAAAACACAATCAAGCAACAGTAATGCTTCAGCTAATAAAAGCATTTTCACAGGCAAAATCAATAATCAAAATGATTATTTATGCTATTCCATGCAGCCTTGCATGCATAAAAGAATGTTTGCACATTGTATGAATATGTGTGTATATATGTCTTCTCCCGTTGTTTGTGTTCCTTTTTCTAATTGAAAAATGTTGACTCAGATTGTCTCCATCTGTTTTGTGAAAAGCAGCGTGACCACAAATAAGTATGACCTTTTGGAAAATTATTCATTGGCACTGAGGAGCTAGAACTGAATAGCAAATATACTTCAAAAGTTTGACAGATGCTGGTATACAGCAAATGAGGCTACAGCTATAAATACTGTTTGTACCTGAACAGGTAAATGAAAATAGTTAAACATAAAATCACTGTTTTCTAAACAGACAGAAAGGGAGTATTATCATGAAAACAGAACTGGGTTTTGTGTCTTTTCATTCCAAATGTGTTAGTTTATATTCTAGGGGCTACACCTAAAATAGACCAAAGAGACTTTTGGATATTCACATTTAAAAATGATTAGTCATTCTACTCAAGGAGAAAGAGTTGAATTATTGATGACATCATCCTGCTCTCATCAGACTGACCAAGTTTTTGTCTATTGTTCTTGACGCGATTCCAAAGAGTGTGATGTTACTCTTAAAGAACTCTAATTCAGTGGAAATCAATATGGACAATCTTTGTGACAACATTTTCATTGATAATGTTAATGTTTTAATACAAAAAATATAGCAATAAGGATATAAGAAATGCTCTTTGTTCTGTCTTTTCCTGCAGCAAGATTCTTTTGGTCTTCTTTATTTGGTGATATATCTTGGGTCAAAGCATGGAAATTGCCAAATAGGTTTTGTGTTAATAACAAAAATAAGGAAGTGTCTTACAAAATACTTCAAAATGTATCCTGCTAAGCATGTTTTGGAAAGATTTAAGCTTAATATTTAATTTACCTGTAAATTTTGTGCACTAGAAAAAATAAACTATTTTGCATCAGTTTTTTCACTGTATTTACTCAAGATTATTTTGGAAAGATTTAGAAACATTTCGTAATAGTGCTTTTTCATATCAGAACGACAATTTGGAATGTAAAGAACAACATATACAGTTATTGGTTTTATTAGGGAATTAAATTATATGTAAATCTTTTGGAACAAACTAAAAACAAAAAACCGATGAAAACATGTAATGCTTTGAAAGCACTGGATTTTATGTAATTTTTATTTGTATTTATTTATATGTTTGTTCTGTTTGTTTTCATTTCCTGGCAGCTAATGTTAAAGTGACACTGTGAGTATGTAATACCTCTTGTTCTCATGGCATTGATTAATAAAAAAAAAAAAAAGTTTTTGTCCAAATTCCTCTGAAGAACATCTTGGTTACGTATGTAACCCTCGTTCCCTGAAGGAGGGAACGGAGACGTTACGTCAGTGACTGACGGAATGGGAGTTTCGCTTAGAAGCCTATCACCTTCGAGTTCTACAAAACGAGCCAATGGCAAAATAATGCCATGGGTCTGCGGAATTTGCATAGCGTACTCCGCCCACCAGCGTGGGTATATAAGGAGCCGCGCATGCAATCTCGCATTATGTTACCTGCTGAGGAGCCGAGGCTGAGCGCCCCAGCCATACCAGCGGTACAGCAGTTGTGGCACAGGGACATAACATCTCCGTTCCCTCCTTCAGGGAACGAGGGTTACATACGTAGCCGAGACATTCCCTTTCAGTTAGTCACTCCGCGTTACATCTGTGACTGACGGAATGGGGGTTCCTATCTAATCTCGCCACAACAGCTGTCTTCCAGCGTCCTGCGCTGACCTGAGTTCCCTGCCGTGAGGCTAGCACGAACGGGGGGCTAGGCTCAACGCCCTACACCAAGGTACACTGGGAAGCATATCCCACGTGGAAATATGCAACACAATGCCTGCCTGCAGGGAGGACTTACAGAATACACATATGACCCGAGTACGGGATGCATATGGAAAACTCTGAGGTATCCAGCCCGCAGGGTGGAATGTTTCAGCTCCGGGGGGGCAAGGTGGTCTTGCCAAGGGAAAGACACATGCTGAAGAGATGCACCATGCACCATGCACATGGAGGCACCTAGCCTAACACGAGGGATGACCGAGCGGGCATGCCTCTGGTGTTGGCATCAACAGTGCTGGAGGAACTCAGGGCTTCCCGAAGAAACTCACCTAAGTAAATAGCGCACGCATCCAGTCCTTGGAGTGGAATGGCGCAGCAAGCGATGACACCGAGCCGGTCCTACTTACTGGCCACTGGGAGCGAGTACACGAGTGGACACTGGCTCTACACGGAGATTATAGAATCTTGCGAATGTGTTAGGTGTCGCCCAGCCTGCAGCTCTGCAGATGTCTGTTAGTGAGGCGCTACAGCCCAAGAGGAAGCCACACTCCTAGTGGAGTGTGCCTTCACCCCTAGGGGGCATGGCAGGCCTTGAACCTGGTATGCCAGGACGATGGCGTCCACTATCCAGTGAGACAACCTCTGCTTGGAGAGAGCCTTTCCCTTCTGCTGCCCTCCGTAACAGACAAAGAGCTGGTCTGAGGTCCTGAAACACCATGTCCTGTCTACGTAAGTGCGGAGAGCACGTACTGGACAGAGCAGTGCCAAGGCTGGGTCTGCCTCCTCCAGGGGCAGCGCTTGCAGGTTCACCACCTGATCTCTAAAAGGAGTGGTGGGAACCTTGGGCACATATCCAGGCCGGGGTCTCAGGATCACGTGAGAGTTAGCTGGCCCGAATTCCAGGCACGCTTCATCAACCGAAAATGCCTGCAGGTCCCCTACCCTCTTGATGGAAGCCAAAGCAATCAGGAGTGCCGCCTTCATAGAGAGGTATTTATGCTCAACTGACTGCAGTGGCTCAAAGAGAGCTCTCTGCACGGCAGATAGAACGACTACGAGGTCCCAAGAGGGCATCTGTAGAGGAAGAGGTGGATTTACCTCCTCACCCCTCTAAGGAACCTGGTGACCAGGTCATGCTGTTCCACCGTTTTTGAATCCACAAGGTCTTGGTGCGCAGAGATTGCAGCCACGTAAACCTTCAGGGTGGAAGGAGACAGCCTTCATTCCAACCCTTCTTGGAGGAAGGAGAGCACAGACCCGATCAGGCATTTTCTGGGATCTTCTCGGCGAGAAGAACACCAGGTGATGAAGAGGTTCCACTTCAAAGCATAGGCGTGTCTAGTAGACAAGGCCCTAGCTGAAGTGATGGGGTACTCAAACCTTCCATGTCCCATCCAGAACCCACACGTGCAGGTTCCATAGGTCGGGACGCGGTTGCCAGAGGGTGCCCCATCTCTGAGAAAGGAGGTCCTGGGATTGCCAGGAAGGGGCTGTCGCGAGGAGCACCAGTTCGGAGAACCAAGTCCGGCTGGCCCAATGCGGCGCAACCAAAAGGATCTGCTCCTCATCCTCCCTGATTTTGCACAGAACCTGTGCATGAAGGCTCACTGGGGGAAACGCATACTTGCGTAGGCCCCGCGGCCAGCTGTGCGCTAGTGCATTCGTGCCGAGGGTCCCCTCGGTCAGGGAAAAATACCAGCGGCAATGAGAATTGTCTGGGGAGGCAAACAGATCTACCTGTGCGTCGCCGAACTGTTCCCAAATCAGCTGAACCACTTGGGGATGGAGTCTCCATTCCCCAGGACATGGCCGATGTTGTGAGAGCTCGTCGGCTGCACGATTCAGCTCGCCTGGGATGTAAATGGTACGAAGTGACCTCGGATGCTTCTGACACCATAACAAGAAATGACGGGCGAGTTGCAACATACGGCAGGAGCGCAGACCACCCTGATGGTTGATGTACGCCACTGTCGCCGTGTTGTCTGAACGGACCAGTACGTGATTGTCCTTCAGCAGCGCCCGAAAACGGTGCAGGGCTAGACGTACGGCCAGCAACTTGAGGCAATTGACATGCCATAGGCGCTGGGGTCCTGTCCAGGAGCCCGCGGCAGCATGTCCATTGCACATGGCACCCCAGCCCGTGGCGGAGGCATCTGTTGACACAACAACATGCCTGGACACTCGTTCTAAGGGCACTCCGGCCCGTGGAAAGGAGAGGTTCGACCACGGGGTAAAGGTTTGACTGGCACCCGGAGCGTGCCCTGTTGCCATGCCCATCTCGGGACTCGATCGCGAAGCCAGTGCTGAAGCAGTCTCATATGAAGCAGTCCGAGTGGCGTGACCGCCACTGCGGATGCCATATACCCCATGAGCCTCTGAAATAACTTCAGTGGAACTGCATTCTTGCCCTCGACTTGACTCATAAGCTGCGCGTACATGGCAATCGAGTCGATTTCCATACTGTGAAAAGAGATCCTCTGCACGGGGGAGAGTTTGCTCTTTTCCCAGTTGACCCGAAGGCCCAGATGGGCGAGGTGCTGGAGCACCAGGTCCCTGTGTTCGCAAACCTGCTCTCGAGAGTGAGCTAGTATCAGCCAGTCGTCGAGATAGTTCAGGATGCGAACCCCGTGTTGCCTAAGTGGAACAAGGGCTGCCTCGACGACTTTCATGAAGACGCGAGGAGACAGGGCTTACCCAAATGGGAGTGCCGTGTACTGGTATGCCTGCCCCTCGAAAGCAAACCGTAGAAACTGTCTGTGTCGAGGAAGAATGGAGACATGAAAGTACACGTCCTTCATTCAAAAATGCGTTTGGCTGTCAACATCTTGAATGGATGCCTGTGAAGGGTTTGGTTCAAGACGCGCAGGTCCAGGATTGGTCGCAACCCACTGCTCTTCTTGGGTACAATGAAGTAGGGGCTGTAGAAGCCGGACTTCATCTTGGCTGGAGGGACGGCCTCGATCACACCCTTAGCCAGTAGGGTGGCGACCTCCACACGCATGACAGGGGCATTGCCACCCACCATGGTATAGCGGACTCCCCGAAAGCAGGGAGGAGACCGTGCAAACTGAATCGCATAGCCGAGCCTGATCGTTCGAGTGAGCCAGCGGGACAGATTGGGAAGCTCTAGCCTGGCTCCCAAAAACTGAACCAGCGGGGTCATGCGAACCACAGGCGTACCCACGATGGGGCAGCACAGCCAAATCCTCATCTCCAGAGGACTCAGACCCGCCTTGTGGTGTGGCGATCGACATCACATCATCTACCGGACTCCCGAATAAAACGCTTGGTACCTGGCGTGAGGGACCAGCCATATCAATCGGAAGCTCCACAAAAACTCTGCAGCAGTGCCGAAGCGCCCAGGGAGAACACACAGACTCTGTGGCAAATCACTGCACAGATCAGCAGCAGGAATGCGGAACTTGCTGGAATGCGCCGTAACCTTGACACCACTGAAGAGTCGCTCGTCTTACTTGTAGAGAAAAGCTCAGAAGGCAAGTGATGCACTCGGCTCCTTATATACTCACGCTGGTGGGCGAAGTTCGCTATGCAAATTCCATGGCATTGTTTTGCTATTGGCTTGTTTTTTAGAACTCGAAGGTGATAGGCTTCTAAGCAAAACCCCCATTCCGTCAGTCACTGACATAACGCGGAGTGACTGACTGAGAGGGAACCAAATTCTTTGTAACTACTATTTTATTCTTGTTTCCTAATGTTAAGAATATATTGTACATCAAAAAAAAAAAAAAAAAAAAATATTTTTAAGAATGTTATTGTCTTTTGTATTAAAGACAAAGCTTAAGATTTTGAATTCCTGAAAAGAATGTTCTTAAAATTCATCAAAATTAACTTAAAACCTAAAAACTTTAACTCTGAGGTAAGATGTTTAATGAATTTATTGGGATGTTTCAAATATTAAGCATTACCATACCGTGATAATACCATTACGCATTCGCGGCGTGATATTTGCTGAATTCAAAATTCAGCCACAACTCGATTTAAAACAAAAACAGAACAGAATAATTACAATTATTACAATTATTACAATTAACTACAATTTTTTTACAGTAATTTTTTGGCAGCATTTAGCACATACTCTAGTAGTGTGCACAAACTCAGATAACTATTTAAAATACACGGCACATTAAAAATTGCACCGCCAAGCGATGAAGTTTCTAATATGTTTTAAGACAAACCATGTACAAATTCATCAGTCAACACCATGAGTATTTTCTCCTTAAATCTGCAGTGTACCAAAGAGTGTCTCAAAAACGCGGTTTGAAACTGCCCTTCTTTCCTACTGTTACAAAGATGTAACCAATCCTGGGTACATATAGCAATATGGCGGGTGAAATATAATGTATATTAGCTGTGGTGGTTCTAGCTCGTATGGTGCCCTGGGCTCTCTTAGGTGTTGAGGACTAGTACATATTTGTGCCTATTCAGTACTAGTAAAATACTTAAGTAGCCTACTATTAAAATCAGATACTCTAAGCATTTAATCAAGACGTAATGGAATTGGTGGTAATTTGTAATAGAGTCATTTTTGCTGTGATATATATGGAAAAACTCCTGAAAAGCCGTCTTTTGCACTTTCTGAAGATTACCGTAATAATAAAAAAAAACCCTTGAACAATATCGTTTTAGTTGGCTTGACATGATTTGCCCTGACAGTGTTGTCTGTCTTGTCACTGTTTAATGTTTCTTTGTTTGTCTTGTGCCTGAGCACATGGCTCTGTCTCTGGGTGCGTCTCAATCAGCTCCCTAGTTCAGTAGTCATTGCACTGATCGGGGAGTCGGCCATTTTAAGGATTGTCTCAATCGCAGAATCCTTCCAGGGCACTGAAACATTTGTTCCTTAAAAAGTCCCACAATTCCCTGTGAAAACCAGGGAACATCGATGCTCATTATGTTCCCTTAACGGAAGTTCTGAAGCACATAACTTAAATCATGTGAGCCAACTCACTACACATTAGGGCCGTCACTAATGATTATTTTGGTAATCGAGTAATCTATCGATTATTCAGACGATTAATCGAGTAATCGGGATATTTTTTGTGGTAATAAAAATAGACCTAAGCAAACAATAGCCATTAAAATGACTTCAAAATACATATTATAACAACGAGGCAATAATATTTGGTTCAAATAAAGTTTCAAAAGCAAATAATCTTACGGTTTTATAGAACAACACAGTTAAAATACATAATATAACATGTATTATAAACAATCATCTTATGTACATTATGTAGGCCTATTATAACAAATGCCTGCAGAGGGTGCAAACTGCCTGGTCATTGTTGTTGTCCCACTTTACAGCAGATCAAATCCTTGTTCAATATTGGCCAAACGTCATTTAATTCAAATGTTCACTTAAAGGGGCTCTATGTAAGTTTTTGACTCTACTAAAGCATAAAAATACCATAATATGTTTGCAGATATTTAAGAAACATGCTAAGTTAACATAATTGTTTATCTGAAAAACAATGCTATAGTCAATTATTCTCCTGTGAAAATGTGCGTTCCATGTCGGAACTTCTGTCTTTGTTTTGGTCTGTGTAACACGCCCACTGTCAGTTTATCCAATTGTATTTCGGCAACCCGGGTTGCCAGTTGGCGGCAAACACGGCGTATTTCATTTCAGTTTAGTCCAGTCATGGAAGCTGCCAAACGAAAGGGGTCCGAGTCAGAGAGTGAACATTCCTGTCCTAAAAAACCTCGGCATCCATCCAAAAAACTGTATGATAAACGTTATAATAAAAGCCATATAAATATTGGAGACATGTTTGAGAGATGGAGACAACTTAAAGCAGACAAAGGCTTCAAAACAAATGCTGAGATGGCTAATTTTCTCCTTGATAGGTAAGTAATTAGCCAAAGTCAGTTAGCTAATGTATCCTGGCTACTAGTAGGAATATTTTAAGTAAATTCAACATTCAGACAGTAGGTTTCGTGGTACCTGGTTGTTAAGACAGCGTGTATTTGAGAGAGTGGCCGACTAGTGCGGAGGTGCAGACGGGTCATGGCTGTTTATCACATCGGTAACAACCGTGACAGAAAAATACGGAAACTACGAATACAAATTTTATTTAATTTACGAATGCATTACGACTTGATTACGGTTACAACTGGGCGGCTCAATGTATGCAGCCTCCGAAATGAAATGCAAATTCAGAGTTATAAAAATCCATATGAGGTGGTTTATCATTTTGAAAGAATATATTGCAAATGTATACATTAGCTGATCAACTTACAGTGTAAGGCTCGCTGCTTTCCATCGTCAGGTGCACTCGTTCCTGCTGGTGTCGTCAATCTGGCAACCTGCGTGTGCTTCAAGTCGGAGGAGGAGGGGGCCGGGTGAAAAAAACCCGCTCCAATATTTTGAATTTGGATTGCAATACCTAGTTCAACCACTGGGTGTACATCCTACATAAAGCCCCTTTAATCTTTAATATTTGGCAACTTCTTTACAATAGAAATACTACAGCTGTTGTAATTTCTTGAACAAGAATATGTGGACAACAAAACATGCAAACTCAGATCGAACGTTTAGACTTTTATTTTGAAATCGCGATGAACAGTTTCAATATTTAGAAACATATAATGATGTCTTCTCCTGTGTTGGCGTAGGTTTATAAATGATTTACCTTACAAATCTGATGAAATGGCATACATTGCGTTCCCAGACGAGCGTTATAAGCAACCCAAACTCACAGCATAGACAGAGATGGAGTTTGAGGCGTGCTCCACTAATGTAAATGATAACAGTTCATGTGGAGCAGAACAGAGCCGCTCCTAGACGCACATAACCGACACGCATGTAAATAAATATTAAACCCGCAGGGCATATATTTATTTAATTGAATCACAGCCTTTGTGAATTCACAACAGCACCATGCTATAGTATGGTTTTAAATGGCTTTATTATATCGTGCGGCCTTAGGAAATGGTCTAATAATACGGTTCATGGATTCTCATCCGCGGAATGCGCCACTTCCGTTATTTTGCCGGTTACTCGACATGGGTAAATTGTAATCAAATTTAATCGAGGAATCGTTACAGCCCTACTACACATAATGACATGTGATAGATGTCACTGTCCTAATGTGTAGTGAGCTAGCATCCTTTACTGTCCTTACCAGTGCCCAAATTTGTGAACACAATATACTGATTCACAAGCTCAGGAGCTAGGGAGCTGATTGAGATGCACCCTTTGTTTTTGTTGGCCATGTGCTCCTCTCATCCCGCCTCATTGTTTCTATTACTACACCCCCTTGTTTAGTCCTTGTCTAGTCCTCATTTGCTTGATTGTGTTCACCTGATCCACATTTGCTGCTCCCTTAGTGCTCCTTTCCCTTCATGCATTTGCTGGTTCATTGTTGACTTGTGGTGTGTTTCTGTTCGCTTGCCTGTGTCTGCAGTTAATCATTGCTCTTGTTTTAGTCGTGTATTTGATCTTGGTTCTAGTTCTAGTGTATCCTTGTTGCTATTTTGCTTTGTTTTTCCTGTTTGTCTTATTCTAGTTAGTTATTGCCCTTGTTCTGTGAGCCTCTGCCTGGAAGCAAAACTAGTGCTACGTCTGAGAGATCAAGTCTCTGGTTCCTTGTGGTCCTGCCTGGTCTTCCTCACCATCATCCCACCTGGTGCTTGCCTCTTCCTCTGCAGTCCTCAAGCCCGTTGTTACCCAGGACTGGTCTCAGTGGCCATCCTCTCTGCCTGTAGTCGTGTCGTCTGCCCTGCCCTACTGTTTGAACTGTTTCACGCCTCATTCTCCTTGTTGTGCCCTGTCTAGAGTCTTGTCAAACACCATTACTGCTCATTCTGCATCTGGGTCCTCTCTTTTGCAGATCTGTGACAACATAAACATAAAAAAAAACTTGATTTTCACCACAGGGGTCTTTAAGAATTATTCAAGAATTGCTCTTACAAACATTCTTACAAACTTCTTAGATTCAATCTTAAGAAACTTCTTTCTTAAGAAGAATTCCTTGAATCTGTCCCCTGATTCTGATTCTTATCATGTTTCGGGGGATCCGGCCGAGTAACTGTCTTTGAAATAAATGGAAATGCTAAGAGGTAGCATTCTCCAGATATTACAGACCTCTATATCTGTCACTGACTAGCAAGTAGCAAATCATGGTTCATGGCTGTGATGTAAACTAAAATTTATTTTGCTCTTCAAAAAAGGGAAAGAAAACTGTGGTTGCTAGGCAATTTTATGGAGTCTGTAATGCTCTTTTGCTCCAGTATAATGCCCGGTATACAATGTGTAAATGTATAGATGACCAATTGTGGCGATTTCTGTGGTCGTGGCTCCTAAACGGTGGTCCTGCGGCATACAGTGATGATGGTTCAAAGACGGCCATTGTCACGGTCTTACACCCAAAGATAGCCTGCGATCATTTTCTGACAGTGTCAGAAATTTAGCATGATAATCTCACAGTGTGTTTGCTGCTACGACCTATGTCTACTGACTAGCCAATAAAAATGCAACATGAAATGCCGTATTGATCAATGTGGCATGGCGCTAAACTTAAAACTACTTACCTCAAGCTCCATTTGCAAAATTGGCATGCCAAATTTGCCTCTTTTCCCTAGCCATGGCCGTGTCCATATTCTCTCATTTTGCTTCCTCCTCTTTTTTCAGCGCATATAAAAACTACAATTGCCAAAGTGCGGTTCATCTTTCTCCATTTGTTTATCACTAGCGCATGCTGATGACGTTTCATTCTTCTGTACTAACTTGCGTCATAGCCTCAGTTCAATAGGTGTCATCATTGTACAGTCTACATACATGTCTCCATGTCGTACAGTGTGATTTGTAATGATCTTATAAGATTGTTGAAATCGCAGTCTGTAGCAAGCATAAAGCAACATTTTAACATCCTCTGTAAGTTTATTTCCACAGTACTCTGCATTTCCATAAACAAGCAGCTCATGTTTGACTTTTACCTCCAAATGACCGTTATTCTTTTGACATGCTTCACAAGCTTCGAATTTCCCTTCCACCTGTCCAGGCTGTAAATTAGATTGTTTAAAAGTCATTCTGCCCACCTTAATTGACATCGTTTCCCTCACATCTTGACCTAACTGCCCATGGCAATGTTCATTACCCCCGTTTCCCTCGCGTTCGCTCGCAGCCACTGCATTTCACATGTATTCACCTCACATCTCCCGTGAGTAGCACCCGAGAGAGGGAAAACCTCTCCATTACTTCTACATCTCATCTCAGGCTTAATGGACAGCATTCAGCATTTCACTCTATTCTTTTTTTCCATAACATCAACATTTGCCTGCCTGATATGGATGCTAAATATAAAGATAAAGAAAACAAAGGCAGATGGTTCAATTTGCCTGTAGTGCTGCACTGAGGTGTTAAAGCAATGCCCTTATGTGTTTTCCTCCCAGTACCAAGAGGAAACACGGGCAAAGCCGTAAACACATAGACAGTCGGCCTCGGTCCAGTGTCACGTGGATAAACAGGGCCAGATGAGAGAGATGAATAGCAGGGACCAGATAGATTTACCTCAGGCACTGCAGTGGCCTGCTAAACTCAGGGGGGGTCCTGAAAGAGTGTGTCCTGTCTTCGTCCAACCTGATAACAGCAAGGGGCTAAACATGTTCCACCTCAACGGTTCCTGTGTGCTAAGAGAGCCATTAGAGTCAAGACACGAGCGTGAGCTAAAGAGAAAAGAGACAGGACCTCGGGCTGGCGGTGGTACAAGCCTGTACTCGCCCAGAGCGCCATGAGAGAGAACGACGTGGAGACTAAGAGACTTCGTGGCCTGCTTGAGTTGACCCCACCACGGGAGACTGCATAACAGGGGGGATGGAAGTCCGGTACATGCCATCAAAGAGAATGAGAGAAAATGAATACCTCAGCCAAGAACATACTTACACACACACAGGCGGACATGTTACGTTTTAACACACATGTTAAATGAGTGTTACTGCATGTTTGTCCATGAGCGATGTCTTCCTCTTCTCAGGGATTCAGCATGGGGCCAAATTCCATTGTCTGTTTGGATCTGATAGATGACTCCTTCCAAACAGGAAACAGGAAATAAAGCACAGCGCAGTCAAACCAATCATATCAAACATGTTGTTGCTTTTAGAATATACAGATGCATTTTCCATTTTGAAAAATATATTTGTTTTTAGAATTTTACAAATAATGTTTTTTTAAGAGTTTAAAAGTTCAATTTATTATCTTGATTATCTCAAGCAAAATTAACTAGTTGACTTCACATATAACTATGTATTCAGGCTTGACAGTTTTACAGTTCATTTAGACATTACCAGCCTTGTCATGACTCTACAAGTTATTAGAGAGATATTTTAATATTGATATATACTGAAATTAAAAACTTTAAATAAATAATTAGTTAATTAGGTAACACTTTATTTTACAGTGTCCTTGTTACACATACTTAATATAGTAATTACAGTTAAGTATGCATAACCCTACAGTAAGTACATAAGTACATTAATATCACTTAGTACAAGATACAGCAAGGACAGCATGCCACCTTTCAGTTTTCTCACAATACTGGACATGCTAATTTTATTTAAAATAAACACCTGTCTGAGGCTTGACGCTACACCCATTATCTGTTATAGCTAAACCTGCAACCACTGCGTTCAGGTAACGGTTGACAGTTTTACAGTACAGTTCAGTAAGCAATTATGAGAATTGTTCTTAAGATCATGAAACCACTTTTCAGTAATAGATTCTTAAGGTAACAGGGTTGACAAGATAGATTCTTAAGGTAACGGGGTTGACATTTTTAGGCTGTGAAAACAGTCACTCACTGACTCATAAATGTTCACTGGTAGCCAAAGCAGTTCACTTGAACAGTGAAGAAAAAACAAAAATTGGTAGAAAACTAGTTCTACAGTCGCTCTCACTAGGGTCACTGTCCTGAATGTAATGCTGTAGTGTTGACCTGCCAAAGGTCAGCTTCAAAAACACACATAAAAAAACTCCCAAGCACAAAGACTTCTCTGATTCTGTGTTGTTGACTTTAATGCACAGAGGCCCTTGGCTCCTGAACCCGCTGGCCTCGAGGAGTCCAACAATGTTTCTTGAGTGAAGTTCTCTCAGCAGGTGGAACTTCAAACAGGTCTCAGACCAGGGCCACTTCTGGAGGCCAGCCAGGGATAGTATGGCTGCAGTGGGGGCTGTCCTCGGTTTGACCTGCTGGAAAAAAAGCAGGCTTGTTCCACGCAATTGCAGCTCCCTACGTTAAAATAACACCATAACGTCCGGGAGGGTGCGGTCTAAAACGCTGCCCCCCCACACACAAACGGCCTGCTTCATTGGTTTCTGCCTTTGAAAAAGAAATGCTTGTGCTGCAACCGAATGTGTCGGAACATATGTAGACCAGGCCAGTGTGTGAAAGTGATGTTTGTGACGTCAAAGGTGTGAGACAGTGAAAGTGAACCATGTGTCTTTGATCTTAGAGGTGGTAGACTGTTCAGTTTAGTTCACTGGTTTTTATGTACATCTAAGTCTCTTGATATTTCTTTAGTAGTCAATGGCCTTACTTTAAGGAATGCAAATATATGCATATAGAAGATGACCATCTTAAAAAAGCCCATCTGTGTTCTTTGGGTCTCTGATTCACGACCCAAACTTGACCCTCCTTCTCTGACAGAGTCATCAGTTTGAAAACATCCTGCAGTGGGGATGGCTGTTGAATGCCTGAAACATGCTCAGGAACAAGGCTTTCCATCTCATTGGCTCAATTTCAAAAGGCCTAGCGGAATGCAAAACATGTCTCAAATGTGCTGAGCAGACCAGACCAGACAGAAAAGCCTTGAATACTCACTAACTCATCACTGGAGCTTCTGGAGATTCTGAGGACTGGCTAAGAGTGGATGAATGTGCAACTGAACTGAAATCGTGAGCTTAAATAGAGCAATAAATTAAAGAATGGCCGAATGGGTTCAAGAGATAGCTGACCAAAAAATTTACTTACCCTCATGTCATTCCATACCTGTATTAATTTCTTTCTTCTAAGGAACACAAAATAAGATATTTTGAGGAATGTTGGTAGCCAAACCTTTTGGAGACCATTGACTTCCATTTGTATGGAAAAAAAAAAAAAAAGTTCCACAGAAGAAAGTCATATAGTTTTTGAATGATATGATGAGGTGATGTCAGAGCCCAAAATATGATGAAATCCTCATGAGAGGGACCCCTTTGTTAAAATGTAATGGTAGTTTCTTTGTTTTTATGTTTAATGCCCACTTTTAAAACGTGTTACAATATTAACCGTGATTATTGATAATTAATTTGAACCCTGGTTTTACAGACAAGGCTTAAAGGGGGGGTCTAATGCTATTTCATGCATTCTGACTTATTTACACTGTTAAAGAGTTGGATTCTCATGCTAAACCTGGCCAAAGTTTCAAAAAAGGAGTTGGACGTATGACGGAGTATTTCTGTGCCAAATACACTCCTTCCGGTTTCTCATAAGTTTCGGAAAGTTTTTCTGAGTACGGTCCTTAATGAAGTCATAAAAGGCGGAAAATCCTTGTATGTACACTTCTCCCGGAAAAGCGTGCGCACACACCAACCAGAGCAGGAGCAAGAGCGTGCCCATCGTTCGGGTAACGCAAGTCGAGAAGGATTTTTTAACAATGTCACCAAAGAAGTGTGTTTTTGGTTGTGAGGGAAAGATAACCTTGTTCAGCTTCCCAAAGAACTCAGCGTTAAGGAAACAGTGAATGCAGTTTGTTTTTCAAGTCTGTTCCTGGCATTTTCGGTGACGAATGTTTTATAAGCAAGGCCCGTTGGATTTGCAGTTGCAGGCGGTGAGTAAAATGCATCAAATGTCTGTGTTTTGTTGGCAATCGGCGCGTAAGTGCATACAATGTAAACAACACGAACGTATAGTGAATCAAAAGTTATCCATAATGCGATGCAGTGGCGTAACCTTGTTTTAAAAAGTGGATGAGTGGGAAGTCATGCTAAGTCATGAGAAGTCATGTTTAACCTTATAGTTTCATCCTTAACATTACCTTATCTCCTAACTATAGCATAATACAATATTGTCAGTCCCGAGATTCTTCACATAGAGCCGCATGAAATGCTTGTGTGCCTTGGAGTAGTCTAGTGGTAGAGCTTGTGTCCGGCGAGCGTGTCTGAGGTTCAGTTCTGGGTTCAAATCCACCATTGTAGTTTTTTTTCCTCATGAAAACCAAAGGTGTTCATCAGTGATTCTGTATCAAGAGCAGGGACACGTTTGTGTACATTTTATTTTGTGATTTAACCGGAGCGAATAGAGAGTCTATGATGCGATGACGTGTGTGTGTGGGTGTGTGTGTGTGTTTGTGTTTGTGTTTGTTTTCTTAAGCTCCACGCATGGCACGCCTACCGGAGCTCGGCTTTTTTTCGGAAAGAGTCGGTACAGCTTATCTGTCTTTTATAAAACCAATAAAACTAAAACTTTTTTGAGATATGAAGGATGCAATACTACTCTGTAGCTACTCAAGATTAACATGAGATTGACTGAAACTGTGTGTGTTACCCCAAACCCCCCCACCATCCACCCACCCTTTAAGCCTAGTCCCAAACTAAAATGCATGTTTAAGCTGTTTTAACTGAAAGCTATCACGGGTGTATGCTATAAGTAATCATACGATAAAGAATCATTTAAGGGAACAATCTTTAATGACAATGATAAGATTGGACAAAGAACCGAACAAGACAAGGGGCATGAGATAATTAATTGAATGACAGGTGAACTGAATGATTGATCAAGGGAACAAAACTGGAAACTAGGGCTGAATCCGAAATCGCTCCATATACCCTTAAATACGGCATTATTTGAGGGGACAGCCATTTGTAGTGGTGTCTGAAACCATAGTGGACATTATCAAGTGCACTCATTCTATCCCACATTGCACCGCACTGTCCGAATTAGCTCACTCATTTTCATTCACTCCTTCAAGTGAACCGTATTAGTGGACTAACATAGGAGATAGTAATTGAGGGTTTAGGGGGCGATTTCAGATTCAGCCTAGGTCAAATGACAGGGAACACAGGCAAACAGGAACAAAACACAATAGGTCTCATTCACTAAGCATGCGTACGCAGAAATTTGTGCGTGAAATGTGTGTACGACTGTTTTTAAACAAATCACAATTCAAATTTTGTAATAAAATTTATTCTAAATTTACAAAAAAATATAGGAGCAGCTGAAACCACACGTACGCAAAAAGCACGTACTCTGCACGGCCTTTTAATCTGGCTAATGAGAGCTCTGTAATCTGGGTCTGTATAAAAGGTGTTTATTATGAGAACTGGTGAGAATGGCACACTTGGCATTGCTCGAGGATCGGGCGAGAGCGCGTCAAGTTTGACGAGAGTGACAAAAGGCTGTAAGGAAAGCGTGTGCGAAAAGCCCTTATATGGAGATGGTTTGGGCGTGTTTTATGCAAATGACTAAACTCGTGCACGCGGCTGATCTTTTAGAATACTTCAAATTCACTAACATCAGATTGAGGTTAAGAAAAAAATTAATATGCATATGCACGTTGTGAATTAGGCAGAGATTTTTCGTGAGAAGTTCTCCTGTGCGTACAAATATGAAATAATTTGCGCAATTATTAGTGAATGAGACCCAATGAAACTAAACTAAACCAAAACAGAGCATACATGTTACAAAAGCAACTTGCACTGACATACCTTAAATATATCACTGCCATTGTTTTGTCTCGAGATGCAAGTAAGGTTTTTAAGGCCTAATCCTGGCTTAATTTACGAACTCGATTCCAAAAAAGTTGGGACACTGTCCAAATTGTGAATAAAAACAGAATGCAATGATGTGGAAGTTTCAAATTTCAATATTTTATTCAGAATACAACACAGATGACATATCAAATGTTTAAACTGAGAAAATGTATCATTTTAAGGGAAAAATAAGTTGATTTTAAATTTCATGGCATCAACACATCTCAAAAAAGTTGGGACAAGGCCATGTTTACCATTGTCTGGCATCCCCTCTTCTTTTTATAACAGTCTGCAAACGTCTGGGGACTGAGGAGACAAGTTGCTCAAGTTTAGGAATAGGAATGTTGTCCCATTCTTGTCTAATACAGGCTTCTAGTTGCTCAACTGTCTTAGGTCTTCTTTGTCGCATCTTCCTCTTTATGATGCGCCAAATGTTTTCTATGGGTGAAAGATCTGGACTGCAGGCTGGCCATTTCAGTACCCGGATCCTTCTACGCAGCCATGATGTTGTAATTGATGCAGTATGTGGTCTGGCATTGTCATGTTGGAAAATGCAAGGTCTTCCCTGAAAGAGACGACGTCTGGATGGGAGCATATGTTGTTCTAGAACTTGGATATACCTTTCAGCATTGATGGTGCCTTTCCAGATGTGTAAGCTGCCCATGCCACACGCACTCATGCAACCCCATACCATCAGAGATGCAGGCTTCTGAACTGAGCGCTAATGACAACTTGGGTTGTCCTTGTCCTCTTTAGTCCGGATGACATGGCGTCCCAGTTTTCCAAAAAGAACTTCAAATTTTGATTCGTCTGACCACAGAACAGTTTTCCACTTTGCCACAGTCCATTTTAAATGAGCCTTGGCACAGAGAAAACGCCTGGGCTTCTGGATCATGTTTAGATATGGCTTCTTTTTTGACCTATAGAGTTTTAGCCGGCAACGGCGAATGGCACGGTGGATTGTGTTCACCGACAATGTTTTCTGGAAGTATTCCTGAGCCCATGTTGTGATTTCCATTACAGTAGCATTCCTGTATGTGATGCAGTGCCGTCTAAGGGCCGAAGATCACGGGCATCCAGTATGGTTTTCCGGCCTTGACCCTTACGCACAGAGATTGTTCCAGATTCTCTGAATCTTTGGATGATAACTTCAAACTCTTTGCAATTTTTCTCTGAGAAACTCCTTTCTGATATTGATCTACTATTTTTCGCCGCAGCATTGGGGGAATTGGTGATCCTCTGCCCATCTTGACTTCTGAGAGACACTGCCACTCTGAGAGGCTCTTTTTATACCCAATCATGTTGCCAATTGACCTAATAAGTTGCAAATTGGTCCTCCAGCTGTTCCTTATATGTACATTTAACTTTTCCGGCCTCTTATTGCTACCTGTCCCAACTTTTTTGGAATGTGTAGCTCTCATGAAATCCAAAATGAGCCAATATTTGGCATGACATTTCAAAATGTCTCACTTTCAACATTTGATATGTTATCTATATTCTATTGTGAATAAAATATAAGTTTATGAGATTTGTAAACTATTGCATTCCTTTTTTATTCACAATTAGTACAGTGTCCCAACTTTTTTGGAATCGGGTTTGTACAATGCAGTTCAATGCCTAATACTTTTTCAAGCTATAATACCACCATATGCTTGCAATTTCAGTGAACTCTAATGAGAGACATGAAGCTGGTCCTTATTTTTCAAAGGTTTTTTCCAAATTGGGCTGCCGCTGACTTACAGACAAAGTCAGGATATTATGTAGGTGAGAGTCAGTTTGCTTCACAGTTTACACTTGCTTAGAGACAGCATCACTTGTGCCTGCTTGCACATCTTTGGGTACCTGTTTGCTGGGACACATTTGTAGAAGTCTGTCAAGAGAAGGGACCTGAACTTGTGTTTCAGTTCTGAATCACACTGAAGCTCAGTTAGTTCCATCTGAAAATCGTCACTGACTGTGTCCACACTGATGTGAAGGGTTGAGCAAACAACTCAAAGTCAGTAGCATTGTGTCTAAAGTCCTCAAAACGACTGTCAAACTCCTGGATAAAGTTGCTTGAGAACAGCATCATACTCTGGGACCTCTTTCATCATGCCTGCCTCTCTAAGACAGGGAAAAAAAGGCTAAATTCCCTGAATGTGGGGTGAGAGAGAGAACGAGAGGGGAACAAGGGAATGCAAGAAGATAAAAGCAGGCATGTAAAAACAGAGGGAGGCAAATAACTGAATAAACAACTGACAAAAGAAGGAAATTAATCTATTAATCCATGATCATTTATGAAACTTAAACAGATTTTATCAGTTTGATGAACAAAGAATACCAGAGCTGACACCACTGGATATAAATGCAAACTAAATATAATTATTAATAATAATAACTGCACATATACTATTGTGAATATTATAATTGAGAATGTTACCTGCTGAGAGATCAGCAGCAGTAGTTTTTGTTTGAAGGCTCTGACATGATCAAAAAGATGGGTGATAATCTGGTCTTTTCCCTGGAACATTCAAAACATTGAGCATCTCTGTGATGTTCACAAGGAAAAGCCAGGTCAGAAAGACATTTTTTTTTTTTTTTATCAATGGGCACTTGAATATTACCATTCTTCCATTCCTGAAAAACTATGATCTCATCACACAGATTAAAAAAAAAAATCTCCTGATAACTTTTCCTTGGCTCAGCCATCTAACCTCCTGGTGGTACAACACATCACCATATTGCACATCCATCTCATCCAACAGTACCTTGAACTGTCGGTGAGAAAGCACCTTGGAGCGTGTATTGTTGACAATTTTAACAACGTCACGCATCACACCCACAAGCCTGATGGATTTGGCACATAGCTGTTCTTGATGTGGTACAGTGGTACTTAACCACTTTCCCCCACATTCACTGACTTTCTGAGACACCAACGTAGCATGGTCAGATTTCCTCCCTACCATTGCTCCATCAGTTGTAATGCCAGCCATATTCTCCCACTTTAATTCATTCTTTTTTTAAAACTCTCTCATCAGCAAAAAAAAAAAAAAAAAGATCCTCTACTTTAGTAGTACCAGAAAGGTTCTCAATGCCAGCAAGCTCGCCATTTCAAAATTCTCATTTACTCCACATAGACATACCAACAGCAATGCAGAATCAAATATATCAGTGTTCTCGTTGCAAGCTAAAGGCACTTGCCTTTGCCCTGATTTGCTCGACAATGTCATGTGCCATGTCCTCTATGCGTCGTGTAACAGTATTCCTTGACAAGCTGATTTGCGAGAACATTCGCATCTGAGAAGGACGCATTGCTTCTGCAGGCACAGCAAGGCATTCTTTGACAAACTCTCCAGTAGCGAAGGCTCTTCCATTTTTAGCAATTAGTGCGGAAATCTGATAGCTGGCCCGTGTGGCACTTTCTTGAGCTGATGAAGGACATAGCAGCAGACTCTGCTCAGATCGAGGTTTAGCAAGCAGGTCCTTAGCCTTCTGTTTACTTTGAGAAAGCTTGGGAATGTTTTGTTTCATAATTATGACGGATATTGTACTCTTTCAAAACAGCAACTGACTGTTTGCTGTCAAACTAGACATACCGCCTTTGACTTCAGTAAATAAAAAATCGTTTGCAACATCTTATTTTGATGGTCCCTTTTGAACATTCTGCTGACTATAAGTAACACTGCACCTATGTGTCAACTAACTCTCATTAGAGTATTAGTAGACTGTCTGCTTAATATCTGCTAACTCCTTATTGTGATGGTTCCCCAACAGACATTCTACTGACTATAAGTAACTTTGCAACTACATGTCAACTCATTGTAACCCCAGTCTGTGGGTGTAGGTGCAACGTTGCTTATGGTCAAAAGAATGTGTTAATGAGACCATCAAAATAAAGTGAAACCGAATCGTCTTGCCAAACTTTTTAGAACTTTTGGCCTACCACTTCGTGGCCGAGTTGCTGTTCCCAATTGCTTCCACTTTGTTATAATACCACTAACAGTTGACCGTGGAATATTTAGTAGTGAGGAAATTTCACAAATGGACTTATTGCACAGGTGGCAACCTATCAAGGTACCACGCTTGAATTCACTGAGCTCCTGAGAGCGACCCATTCTTTCACAAATGTTTGTAGAAGCGTCTCCATGCCTAGGTGCTTGCTTTTATACACCTGTGGCCATGGAAGTAATTGGAACACCTGAATTCAATGATATGGAGGGGTGTCCCAATACTTTTGGCAATATAGTTAAATGTCATCATCACTAAGCTTCCGACAACTCTTTCAGTCTTTGTTTTAAAATATTTTCCCCAGTAGAGTAGATGAGTTTACCTGCTCAGCTGATGATGTTTAATGTCTCTGACATCCTCTGTAACCATTTAGCCACTTGTTAGCAAGCCTTTTACAAGACAAGTAAAAGCTTTAAAAATCACAAGGGAGTTTTACAGATTTATACTTCATACCATACAGTAAAACCTGGAAATATCTTGTGCTAACCACAGACCTTATTTCAGGCATTTAACCAAAAACCCATTGACTTCAGGGAGATGGAAATTGGAGTGCTAAAATGTTAACTTGATTCCGGGTTCTGGCCTACAAAAATACATCATCCCTGCAGCACTTTTAAGACTTCGTTTGCATTAATTTCAAAGGAAATTTACCCTGAGTGAAGTCCAAAAACTATATTGAAAGATGTGTAGATGAAACATTCAGGCCATACTTTTAAAGGGGTCCTATTATGCCCTTTTACAAAGTCTTGATTTTGTTTTTTGGGTGTACTAGAATATGTTTTCATTGATTGTTAAAAAAAAAACTCTGTCTCGAATGCGCTGTAAAGTTCCTGTTTCGATTTAAGCCCCTCGTTCCAAAATACGAAATGTGCTGTGATTGGTTAGCTGGCCCAGTGTGTTGGATTGGCACTGCTTAGCACGTTTTCAGGAAATGTCACGCCCCTTCATAACAGCGAGCTCTACTCAGATGTAAATATTAATGATGCCGTCAATTTCAAACCAATTCAAGCCTGATTCAGACAATGTTAATGAATAAGAGGACTATGCAGAACGGATTTCGTGCACGGAATTTGCAAGCACAGATTTCACAGGACTTTTCAGAGTGGTATGGTTTTGTAATTTTCTTATACATTATAGATACAATGTTATCCACCATTTAATTGTGATATTTGTCAGAAAACTAAGCTAATACAAACAGTAATCGATCATAAAACCATGGTGGTGATCCGTTTTACAAAAGCGAGAGCTTACAAAAGCAACAGATAGCAAGCTGTTCTCCATAAAATGTGAAGCACACAGATGGGGTTACAATGTTCAGGAACATGTCCACCTTAAAGGGTTAGTTCACCCAAAAATGAAAATTCTGTCATTAATTACTCACCCTTATGTCGTTCCAAACCCGTAAGACCTTCGTTCATCTCTGGAACACAAATGAAGATATTTTTGATGAAATCTGAGAGCTCTCTGATCCCTCCATAGACAACAACGTAATTTCAACGTTCAAGTCCCAGAAAGGTAGTAAAGACATCATTAAAATAGTCCATGTGACTCCAGTGGTCCAACCTTAATGTTATGAAGTGACGAGAATACTTTTTGTGCACAAAAACAAAAATAACGACTTTATTCAACAATCTCTTCTCTTCCCTGTCACTCTCTTACGCTATTCACTTTGTTGGGCTATTCAGTACAGCGCTTCCGGGTTTTACGGCAAAACGCCAGCTCACTATTGGCTGAGCACGATCCCATGATCACATGCATGCGTTGTGGTGCTTACGTGAATCGCATAGGAGACTGGCACGGAAGATAAGAGATTGTTGAATAAAGTCGTTTTTTGCTTGTTTTTGCGCACAAAAAGTATTCTCGTCGCTTCATGACATTAAGGTTAAACCAGTCACATGTACTATTTTAACGATGTCTTTACTACCTTTCTGGGACTTGAAAGTTGAAATTACGTTGCAGTCTATGGAGGAGTCAGAAAGCTCTCGGATTTCATCAAAAATATCTTGTTCCGAAGATGATCTTACGGGTTTGGAACGACATAAGGGTGAGTAATTTATGACAGAAATTTCATGTTTGGGTGAACTAACCCTTTAAGAAGGCCAAACAATGGGGTTTGGCAACCGGGTGGGGAAAAAAAGTGTCTCTTTGACATAGCAGCAACACTCTTCATCTTTTCTAGCGCAGCTCAACCAGGCCTCTGCCCCCTTTTTTGCATATTCCGTGGGCGGTGATTACTTAAATTAGTAACATTGAGACTTCATATAAGATCCGGAAAAATCGCGTTGTAGTCCAAACGAGCTGTTCATTGTAGTTCTTGAAAAGGATTCTGTTAAATAAAATATCTCCCTTTGGAGTGGACTTTGTAACCTTGCAGATCTTTTTTATGCTCAAACAGCAACATTACACAATAGCTAAAGTTGAAAAAGTGGAAACCCCTTTAATATGTATTGCATACTGTGTATTTTCAGTGTACAGTACAGAATCTATCACAGTTGTGTTTGGTGTACTGCTATTATGAAGGAAATTCCATTAAACATTGTCTAATGCCTTTCTAATTCAGCCAGATTGTGTGTGTCAAATCCATTTAAAAGTGTGCTGATATCAAAGGCCTTGTACAAATGTTCTCATCAAAGCTGCCAGACAAAGAGAAAAAGACTCAGGCGTTCTGACTGTGATAGTGCGTTTCATCAATACAGCAAAAGAGGACGCATACACTCATACATGCATGTTCTTTATGTTAGCAAATTGCATATTTTCTTGGAAAAAGGAATATGAAGAGAGATAATGACTGTGAAGAATAAAGACACAATAAAAGGCCATTTCATTGTGATCGACAAGGAACCCATTTGAGATGATGCAGTGAGGAAACGAGGAAAGGGAGTGAATGCTATTTGATCTGATGCTGATTATCCAGCAATTTGAATTGGTGATATGAACTCAAGATAATCTTCGGGGGGGCTATTTGAAACTGGGAAGAGGGGGCGTAGTCCCCGCTGAAAAATGTCTGGGTTTCAAAAAAACACAGCAGGTACGTAGGTCACCCTGACTACCATCTCCGGTCCTGAAAGGCCTCAGCATTGTGAAGGACACCGGTTAGTGAGCAAAGCACTGGTCATTACAGCCGGCCGTTCTAATCCAATCCTTGAAAAGTCACCAGGCCTGCTCCAGTCTAGGTTGTCATTTGAAGTCCCGCTTGCGCGCGCCAGAGCACTGCCGAGTGCTCAATTGACCAAAATTGCTCCTCTGAAGGCTTCTGACTTCTGATTTTGAGTTCTTTTAGAGCCCCAAGTTCATTCAGCTGCAGTGGTGACTCATTTTAGGAAACTTCTGAAGCAGTCTCGGCTAAAGAAGACCAGTTTAAACTGGCATGAATTTATGCTGGTCCACCATAGACTTGCTGTTCGCCAGCATGGTCTTTCTGGTTGACCAAGGAAGTCTTGGATGTCCAAGGAAACGCTGCTAAGTCTATAAAACATTTGATGTGGTAGAAGATACTGCAGCCCATACTGAAACCACGCAAAAAACAGGAACCTCAGGTGGTCAAAGTCTACTTTTGTCTTTCTACAAATAGAATGGCTGATGGTATCATGCAAATATGGCCTCAATGTTGTTGCTTCCTATGGGTTTTGCCACCCTGGTGAGTGTTTATGGCTTTGTAGTTGTGTGGTGCTAGTTAGCTAGCAAGTGTCATCTGTATCCGCATGTCAAGAGCAGACAATGGTTGTGGAGGCAGTTGTCTGATTATTTTTGCAAAGTAGATGGTGTTGGAACCAATCAAATGTGCCAGACAAAGACAGCGCTACATCCTCACATTCTCGTCCTAACACCAGTTCAAAGAAAATGGGAGATTATTCCTTTCAGTGCTCTTTTAACCATGGGAAAATTGGTACAACACATTTTTTTGTGTGTGAAATCTGGTTGCTGGATTAAGGCTGAATGTAAAAAAAAAAAAAAGAAAAAAAAAAAAAAGGTAGCTGTCAGACCCACATTATTTTACCCATCCATAAATTCAGGAGGCAAATTATCACTTGATAGTGAGCATGTGGCTATTGAAGGACAGTGCTCTTTTTAATCGCCCGGCAGAACAAGCAGTCCATAAAGATGTCAAGACATTGTTAAATATTCATGGAGACAAATGAAGTAATGAATTAATGGACACATGAGTAATGGCCGGCTAATGTGATTAGAACAGACAAGTAATGCCCTTTGCCAGATTAATCTAACTCAGAGCATTAACCTGCAATACATCTTCTCCCACATCGCTGTGACTTACACTTAGCGCTGGAACACTCCATTGAGAAACGATTTAGGTTTTCTGCAAAAAAACACATGCTACTTTGTTTTCTCTGTCTTGTTAAGAGAGCTATTTGAGATATAAATTTGAAACTGTGGTGCTTGATAAGGTTTTTTCCCCTTTATTCTTAAGTTGCACGCTGCTCTAATTGTGCAACTTATCGAGGTGGACTATTACTTTTCTAAATTATCTGACATAGATAGATAGATAGATAGATAGATAGATAGATAGATAGATAGATAGATAGATAGATAGATAGATAGATAGATAGATCTAATACAAATTTATTTTGTTGGTATATATTAAAAAAAAATTGTATTTAGGTTGATTCAGTGATGTTACATAATATTTCTGACTTGAATAAAACTACAATATTAGTTTACTATTGTTTTTTAGCATTATGGCAGTGAAGCACAACACACATTTTCTTCCAAAAAATGTAATAATAATGATAATAATAAGTATTATTATTATTATTATTATTATTATTATTATTATTATTATCTGGTTCAAAGTACTAATGTTTAATTAATGTGGTCATGTGCTATTCAGTTTTTAGGTTTTTATAATTTGTTGAATGTTCAGTAGAGTGCTATAATGTTTTATTAAAAAATAATTATTAGATGGTAGAATAAATAAGTACATGTACATTTATTATAATATAATGTAATATATAGAAGAAAAACGTTATGTAAAAAATCTGTCTATTTTTTCCTTCATTTGTGAATTATTTATTAATTCTTAAAAAAAAAAAAAAATTCCTCCCACATGGGAATATAGGACCTTTAGACAATATGCTGCTCTCAAACGCACTCTAGAGGTCAATGGTGGTATTACAGACAAGCATTTTTTCCTTGAAATGCTATCCCATAACCCCACAAAGGGGTTGCACAACGATACCCTGGAGATACGTATGTTTATGAGTTTGTAGTGTGCTAAAGTAAGCTGAAAGTGATGTGATACATGACGAGTGTTAGAATTACAGCGAACGAGATACATACGAGCAGGATTGTTTTATTAGAGAGCGTCTATGGCTTTGATATAGTGTGTCTACGTTTGTCTCTCGGTTTAAACCCCCCGTTCCCCTGTAGCTTTATTAAGCTGGGCAGCTGAGCGCTGTCTGTTCCTCATGCAGACCTCGACACCCCCCAACACACACACACACACTGAGCAGCTGCACACACTATCTCAGTTTTGCTTTGAAGTTCACTTTGTGTCCCACACTGATCAGGGCCACAGGCAAAATATCAACTCCAGTAATGACACAAGCAAACAGTGAGAGAGTTTATTTACATGGGTAAAGGGAAAGACACTTGTTTGAAGGCTTCAGAGAAAACAACATCCCTGCATTTGGACACAGCGGGGTTTCCGTCTGATTGACTGAGTGGACAAAGTTCTCGTAGTCCTCTTTTTGTTCGAAGGCTTTTGAAATTCTCGCGGTCTGGGAATGGAACGCCTGTGGCAGAGGATGATAAATTAGAGGTACATACATTTTCCAAAAATCAGTCAGCGCACAGCTCTGTATGACAAGATTCTCAGAGGTTGTATAAAGATGGACGGCTCGGATTCATTTCCCAAAAAATGAAAGGACAAAGAAAGTGTCACGCTCCAGAATCATATATTCATAGGCAAAACTGCACGCTATTGATATGGCTCATCATGTCTGCATTGGCAACGTAATATATAGCTTTATTTCAGTCCCATCGGTGAGCTAATTCACGGGGAAAGAAACAGTATTTTATGTTGTAAACAATTCAAAGCGCTATAATGTGTTATGCTATTGTTTATTGAAAAAGCAATCATAGTCAATATGAATTTTCCTGCATTCGTTTTGATCATATCAGCCTGATGATGAAACTAAATCATGAATATTGTGTCAAATTTCGTGCTGCTGCGTGAAACGTAAATGAAAATGCGACATTATTCAAATGATGGCACTCTAATGTACTTACTCTAAATTACCAGATTTCTCAGTTCCTCAAATGCTGTCATCACGATATAAATGGCTCAAAATGTACCTCTATATTTATCCATGTTTATTTACCTCTTCTTAGTTCCACAAATTAACTAGTTTCATAAACAGAATTTACATGTAGTCATGTAAATAGTAAAGCAAGTCATTACCCTTCATTTAATATTCTTTTTAAAATATTAGCACTGTTCATGCTAAGCACTTATTGTTTATTACTGTCTAGGTATTTATTGCATATTAACCTCCTCTGGTTTCAGAAGCAGAACCATAAAATGCATTTTCTGCTATAAACATTGTTCAAATGCTCTTCAAATGGCTGGTTGTAAATGGGATTGGGGATGACACATGCTCCGAGAGCCCTCTTAACCTCAGCTTATGTGAAGTTACTTATAGAATGTCCTGAAGGTAAGGGCACAGCAGTGCAGAACACCACCACAGTCGACTACACTTGAGTAATCTCTGCACTCGATGCCTACCACTGACAGGAGCAAGACCCCAGTAAGACCTCTGGACCTTTAGACAGACAGAGATAAAAACTCTGAGGAGAAGAAAGTGCTTCTTACAGTACAGATGCATACACTGTTATTTACAGGAATAGTATCCCCTGGTTTCACAAACAGGGTTTGGATTAAACCAGGATTAGGCCCTAGTTCAGTTCATAAACATGCCTTACAAAAAACATCACTGGTGTGCATCTTGAGACAAAACAATGGCATTGACATATTTTGAGATTTGTCAGTGCAACTTTCTTTCAGCTCAAACATGCATTTTAGGCCCTGTTTACACCTAGGGCCCTATCATACACTCAGCGCAATGCGGCGCCAGGCGCGACACAAGTGTTTTTTTCAAATTTCAGCCCGACGCAGTTATTATTTTCACGTCCAGAGCCACGTTGTTTAAATAGCAAATGCATTTGCGCCCATTTGTGCACCCATGGCCATGCTGGTCTGAAAACGAGGTGTGTTCAGGCACATTGTTGGCGCGTTGCTATTTTGAGACAACTGAAAACGACTGCACCACTGACCAACAAAAACCTGGTCTAAAGTCAATAGCGCAGTATTTTTTGTGTTATTTAAAGGGCGCGTTAGTAATATGAGCCTATAGGCGGGTCCACAACGCGCGTACACTCTGCTTTTTACACACACAGGGATGGCAGCAGCACACAAACATTTTTAAATATGAAAAATTAAAGGATTAAAATGTAAAAGATTATTATTGTGTACATAAATATAAAAATGCCTACATGTCATAATGGATAGTCATTGCATGTATCAGAATTAGCCTACCTATGTGCAGTAATGACGAGCAAGTAGGCGTCATTGGACGAGCAGATCCGTTTCCTCGCTAGAGAAGCGTTCAGTCTTTCCGCTCGCAAATTCCGCCATGTAAATAGCGAATCCGCCATGGCGCGAGCGCAATTGGCTTTTAAAAGGAATGGGAGATGAGACTCTGATTGGTTTATTGCACATTACGCCCAAAACACACCCATGACTCATTAAGAGTATAGGGACAACCCTTTTGGACCATGCGCCGGGCGCGCCAACCGTTTTTCCCGCCGTTAAACTAACAAAAGTGGATTCGGACATGCCCTAAGTGCACTTGCGCCATGTACTTTAGACCATGCGCTTAGATTGTTAAAATAGGGCCCCTGGTATTAAGATGCGTTTGGGTCGATTGGATCACAAGTGGACAACTTTAAATTACAGGTGTAAACAGGGTCTAAAACTTTTGAGCTTGTCCACTTTTGACCACTTCCAGAGGTAGTCAAAAACGCATTTGACCGGATTGCTTATGTAGTGTAAATGCTCATGTGGCCAAATGTGCTGAAACAGCCATAAAAGACCGTCTTCTCACTAAGCACTAGCGCACTAGCCAGATGGGATTAAACTTTGTCGGCTGGAGACCCAAGTTTGGTTTTAAGATGAAAAAACGTATCAAGCACAATGTTCTCTCACCATTCCTGATTTCTAACACACACTCACAGCGTTCGGCTGGTCTTGCGGCTATCAGAGCAGATACAAACTGTTTTCCGTCGTCTCCGGTGTGTTCATATGTAAATTGTGTGATCTTATTTTGTCCATTAGATCTAAAGGTCTGAAAAAGCCCATACATTTAACCCACCTTAGACCCTCCCCTCGAAGAAATCAGGACAGAAGTGGTTGACAGTGGACAAAAGAGACGGATTAAAACATCAGGTGTGAACAGGTATGTGTCTCCCTCGTACTTGTGATCCGATCGACCAAAACGCATCTTAATACCAGGTGTAAACAGGGCCTTAGTCTGGGACTAGGCTCAAAGGGTTAGGTCACCCAAAAATGAAAATTCTGTCATTAATTACTCACCCTCATGTCGTTCCAATCTCGTAAAACCATTGTTCATCTCCGGAACACAAATTAAGATGTTTTTGATGAAAATTCCCGTTCTGCAATAGAACTAGGAAGATCTGGACTGTATTTACAATGTCAACAGCGTCGGAGAATGACACAGACAAGAAGAGACTATTGAATAAAGTCATTATTTTTGTTTGTTTTTTTGCGCACAAAAAGTATTCTCTTCGCTTCATAGCCTACAATTAAGGTTGAACCACTGGAGTCACATAGACTATTTTAACGATGTCTTTACTACCTTTCTGGGCCTTGAAAGTATTAATTAAATAGCTGTCTATGGAGGGGTCAGAGAGCTCTCGGATTTCATCAAAAATATCTTCATTTGTGTTTTGAAGATGAATGAAGGTCTTATGGGTTTGGAACGACATGAGGGTGAGTAATTAATGACAGAAATTTCATTTTTGGGTGAACTAACCCTTTCTGTGAAACCGGGGGTAGGAATCATTATTTAACCTAATGAAAACAGAATCGTCATTTAACCTGCAGAACACATAGAAAAATTCATTTTGTTGAATATCTATAGAACTTCACAAAGACATGACGTGAGAGACGTGATCTGCCCATCTTCACTTTCTGTAGCAGAAGGACAAAAGCTCTGAGAAGCACCTCATCTTCAGCATTGAACTTAAAGCCCTTGCTCAAGCAATCCTCCGCCCGGGCCTAATGGCTTTTATCATAAATATCAAAGCTGGAAAGGTTATGTTTAGATGGATACTTCCTTTTGTCCTTTTTAGAGTGTGTTTGACTGATACTGCTCTCGGCTAATAGACGCCGCCTGATGGAGGAGGTTTTGGTGCCACTGCGTTAACAAGCAGGTTACATGTGGAGGTAATGCAGTGCACATGAAATATCAGTGCTCATGTAAAGGTTACTTCAATATAACTTTCCACTAATGCAGCTTTGTCTATGTGAGAGAGTGAGCTTGCTAATCCGGTGAAGGTGGGAACTACACATGAATTTCATATGTACACTTGATGTTTCTTCCAGTTAGGGCAATGTGACTGTTTTCTCATGTGATCTATGACGTGTCATAGAAATCATTGATAATCCATTATTAAGCCTTCATCGCCTTAGCATGATACCCATCAGCGCTGAAGTACACCTGTCAAACCTATGTACATAATGACTTTATTACATGGCAATAATAAAGCAAGCCGTTCCCTCAGGGAAGTGCTCCAAATTAAATCAATACTTGACCCCATGGCTATTATTCACGCGATACCACAGAAATCCGCGCTCGGATGACTGCTGCGTGCGTGTCCTGAGAACCGGATAGCAGAGCGACGATTTTTTTGCAGGTTGAATTGCCAACAATACCTTTCCCTGCGTTCCGACTCCCAGGTGCCCATTAGCGGAGACCTTTGGGGACGTAGTAAAGTCTCCCGGGCAGGTCTTTCTGCCGCATCGAGTAAATGGGTCATTAGAGATGACACTAATGCATGATGCTGATTATCGGCCACACGCTTCCCTGCCCACCGATCCTGACCACATGACACCTGACCCCTCCACTACTCCGGCTGCATTAGGGGTAAATGATGAGGAAAAAGACGTGACCTTTCGGTGTGCGGCAGAGACTGACGACGTCGAGAGGACAGGATGCACGAGTCCCTGCTGCACAATGAATGACTCGTTCTGAGAGTTAGAGCAGGACTTTAATCTAAAAGTAGTCGACCACTGCTTTGAGAGTATGCGCTTTTGGATGTAGCCATTGTTTTTTTTTCCAAATGACTTTCTTAGAGTAGGTTCTTCTTTTGAATTAGTACTACTTTGCATCCATTGAAAAAAGTATGTTCTATATAGTATGACTAAAATTCGGACATAGCCTACTACATCCGCCATGTTGGCCATTCGGTCATGGCTGCTATCCCGTGGTCTCATGGGATAGTAAAGTGTCCATTGGTTGCACAATTTAGAACCAGTTTTTGCGTACTGTTTTATGAACTGAAAATTCTAACACATACAGCATATACTGTTTTTCACCTACTAAGTAAGTAGGCACATTCAGATGCAGCCAATAAGAAGGTTTCCAGAACACTGGTCAGTTGGTCATTGGTCAGTCAAACAGACAATCCTGCCACAAACTCATGGTTGTTGAATCAAAGAGCAATGTTCAGTGTTATTTTTTAACTGAAATTAAAACTGTTAAAATTTTGTTTTGGTTCATTGAAATAAAGTAAATTAAAATATACCCTAAAACTTAAACTTAAAAATTTAAATTTAACCTTTGTAAATGAAATAAAATACGTTTAAGATAAAGTACTAAAAATTACTCGAAATAACATGGAATAAAAAAAAATAAATAAAGATAAATATAAATATAAAAAAAATCTATAAATGGCAAAAGCACATAACAGAATAACGAAAACCAACTAAAATTAAAATTATAAATGAAAATATAAAAATAAAAGCTTATTTAAAATATTAATAAATACTATAATAGTATATAAATAATTTAAAAAATAACAGTGTTTGAGATATTGAATCTTGTATTGGCTTACGTATTGTATAGATGGGATAGGGATTGGGATAAATACAAACAGAAATAAAAAAAATATGTATTTTAATGGAATATTCCAGGTTCAATGCAAGTTCATCTCAATCCATAGGTTTAATGTTAATTAGCTATCACAAAAATCTATTTCTTATATTTTGTTTCTATAAAAAAGGGGGAAAAAATCTGGATTACAGGCACTTATAACAGAAGTGAATGGGGCCAATCTGTAAACGATAAAATACTTTTAATAGTATAACCACAAGACAATATATATGCTAACATGATGTCAGGCCCTGTTTACACCTGGTATTAAGATGCGTTTTGATCGATTGGATCACAAGTGGACGACGCTAAATACAGGTGTAAACAGGCTAAAAAACATTTTAAAGCTTGTCCACTTTCGACCACTTCCAAAGGTAGTCGAAAACGCATTTGGCCGGATTGCTTTAGTAGAGTGGACGCTCATGTGGTCGAATGCGTTCAAGCAGCCACAAAAGACCGCGTGCTGATCTAATGCTCAAACATTATGGGAAGCGTGCTAGCCGGACGGCATTTAAACTTTGTTTGCTGGAGACCCAAGTTTGGTTTGAAGACGCATCTTAATTAACTTTGTTGCCAAGACAATGTAACGTCCAAACCCCAAAATTATGAGAACAACTGCACAGCTCCAATATTGCAGAAACCAGAAGTATTATACGTGCTTTCATAAAATTATAAGCTTCAATTTTTTGCCTTTAAATACTCCAAAAATTACCCCATTCACTTATGTTTGTTCTCTTCACTTCTGTTGTTATATATATATAAAGAAAATGAGGAACGAGTAGAAATTGCTGTTTGTGATAATCAACATCATGCTACAAATGATGTGTACAAGTGAACTTAACTTATATTGAATCTGAAATATTCCTTCAACATCCAAAAAATTACACACACCTTTAATTTAGAAATATAATATTTCTTTTTTTAGCGTGTGTTTTTGTGAGGTGTGTGAAGTGGGTTTCTGTTGATGCTTGTCACACCTACTGTGCGGTGGGCTGCTTGACTTGGCTGTGAATGTGCAAATGTGTGTTTGTGTGAATGAGTGTGTATTTGTCTGTCAGGAGAATGCAGTCGGACAGGTGATGTGGGTGAGTATTACATTAAGCTGATACAGAATACCTTCCCAGCATGCCTCTGCCTGCGTTCCAGGATCAGGCCTGTCAAAGCCAGGGGCCAGAGTGATGGAGCGCTCCCACTATGGTGCATGCCGCCCTGGTTTTCACCCGTGCTCGACCGCTGGTGCACCACCACTGGAGGCCAACGGACCTCACAATGTAGTCCAGATGTAGGTGTGTGCGTGTATAGTAGGATCTTGGGACCACGGCAGCTTCTACCTCTGGGTCAGGGGAGTGGTTGAAAGCAGATTATGATATTATTTCCCCTTTGTCCTTGACTGACGGTCTCTGGGGTTCGCCGTATTTCCATTACAGCTCCAGCACTTACACCAATTTTTCAAGTCTGTCAAACAGTAACATGTTGTGGCCAAAACTTCCCCAGCGGAGGCCTGGACTGACCACTTGGCATAAAGAAACATCACTTCAAATCCTAACGGAGGTTGTTGGGTTGTAGTTTTTATACGTCTTGCAAATCACGACTGCGGCAAATGTTGACTCCAAAACGGTTTATTGAAATGCAAAGTGTATTTATCTTTTGTGAGTTTAAAAGCTCCCAAGTTTATTTTATGCAATTATTGTGATATTAGCACGAGCATTTCCCTACTAAATGAGGTGGAGCAGTTTTGTTTATGCTAAGGGAGAAATATTAATCTTTAATACTTCGCGTGGGATGGGGTTGGCAGATTGACCCAGTAAGAGTCGTGTTCGGGTGGGGGTGGGGGGTCTCCATGAGAGATAGAGCTGTGCTTTCTGACAGATGTAATAGTCGAAGTGATTTAGCCGCTAAGAAGACAACATACTCATTAGAGAGCCATCCCTCGAGACCGATTAGAGGAAGAGAGACACAATTGCAACTTCGGTAATTGATACCAACTTTGAGCTATGACACTTATTTAATGATTTTCCAGACAGTCACGAAAAAAAGAAACAGGTATCAAATGAACGGCGCAGTGAGATGTTTTTCCTCGCAGATGTTTGGAAATGAATTTTATAGAATTAATACTATCAAAGAGATTGTTTTATCAGAGGGGTGTACCCTGGGAGAATATTGCATCTTAAAAATCATATTAGCCCCATTGTTAGCCTCATATTTGCATATTGCTGAATAAATGAGGAGGAAATAGACAAGCTGTCATCTTGAGATTTTTTTTTTATGATGCTGTAGACGTGATTTTAGGATATATGGTCATGAGATGGATGCAAACTCTGAAACAATTACGACGATTCACCACAATCATTGCGTGTAATTGCTGATATAGGCTATAATAAAGTTGGGAAATATGAAAGCACTTTTACTCTCATTACACTATCAATACATAGATGATTTCTTGTTATGCTGTGCTCTGTTAAAAAAAAACATATTTAGGGCATTTTAGGGCATCTTAAAAAGGCAACCTTTTAGGTACATTGTTTTAGTCAAATACTAAGGCAGTATGACTTGTTACATGATGAAAAGTATGAACAAAATGTACAAATTAGTGGCTATAGTGACAATTGCAGAATGTTAGATCAAAATGAATGACATTACTTTTGTTAAAAGTATGTTAGAGTGTACTTCTTTTTCACGAGTACTTAAGGAAATAACATACTTAAGAATAAACTTAAGTGCGAACTAAATTTAATAAATGTATTGTATAAAATAATAAATGAAGTTTATATTAAATGGATTAATTTCAGTTTTTCAGTCATTTTTATAACTTGCTTAAGTAGGACTTAAGTACATCTTTAAATGTAATTTCATAATTATTTCTATTGTCTTTGAAATATGGTTAAAATTTGTTTTTGACATTTTCTTTATGTAGTCTTTACGGTGAACTAAAATATACTATATTTATTTTACAGCGTCCGTTACTCACGTTACATGTAGTTACACATTATTACTGTAGTAATAACTATAAATCATGCATAATTACATGTAACTAACCCTAAACCAACCCTATTTCCAACCCTAACCCTATAGTACATGTAGTTAATTATTATTACTCAGTACTTAAATGTATAATTACACTCTAACACGGACGCCTTAAAATAAAGTGTAACCGTCATCTATTATATGTCATGTATTTGTAATTACTCATTTGTGATGAAGTTGCAGTTTAGTACATTTCAAATATATGAACTTTAAATACAACATTGAATTAAACAAATTCTAATCAAGTATTTTACATGTGCTTTAGTATGTTAGTCAAAATAAGTGCAACGAAAGATTCAAACATCATCGTTTAAAATGTACTTTAAAGTAAACTTTTAATTTGACATTATTATAAATTGCACTTAAAAGTGTATTTCAGTTTTTAAAAATATATGTTTTTATAATCTGAAGTACATGTGCACATTCAACACAGTCTGGCGCAGTACTTTTTCAAAAGTTTATTTTTCTTTTCTTTTTTTAACCTGTGCATTGAAATGAATGGAAAATGCATGAGACTTCAACCTAAACAGTGCACTTGATTGCCTCAACTTGACCATACACAATACAAGGTCACATAAAAAAAAAAATGGTGTGTGAGCTGAGCTACTGTCAAACTGTTGATAAATGTAGTTAAATGTGTGCTATTGCTACTTTTAGTTAACTACTTCTTAACACTGCAGGACAGATTAGCACAAATGACTGTCCTTATAAACAGGCTAATCTTTGGCTACTTGCGTCCTACCATGAACCGTTATGGTCCAGTCGATCTTCCTTCCTGTGCCAAAAGTGAGCTCATCCTGCAGCATGTTCTTCTCAATGTAAATAAATATATTAATACTTGCATTCTCCAAAGCTACCCATACCATGTGTTCCCCTGGCAGGGTAAGTGTTGGAGCTCATGCTTTGGGATTTGGGTTTGGTACAGTTCTCACCGCAGCGGGAGACTGTGGCAACCCGGCTGGGTGGGTAATGATATCAGATGCCTCTCTTCACAACAACAGGTGCCTTGGCATGGCCAGTCTCCACCTCCACGCTGGGGTAATGACATCAGCAGCAAGCGCTGTTTAATTATAGTCCTCTAGAGCTCAACCCTATAACACCCCGACATCTCAAGTGCAGCAATATCAACTTGTAGACTTTAGCATGTGCTAAAATGTTAGCATGCCTGGATCTTTGCATTTGCACCTCCCTTTAAATCAAATATCTTTCTGCTATACACATAACTGAAAGGATTTCTTTTACTATATAAATACATTTTACTAAATTTTAACATTTAAACTACAGCCAAGATACCTGTTTCAAAAAGGATTTATGCTGCGTTCACGCCATGTCGTAATTATCGTAATTACTAGGTGACAACCTGGGACATTCTACTCAGAGCTGTTCTCGGACTCGGAATTATGTGTTTCTATGGCAACAGTACACTGAAAAAAAATGGTGTAGGATTTACTTTGAAACCATTACACTCAGAAATTGCTAGTACAATTTTTTTTTAATAGAACCGAATTAGTGAAATAGAATGAAGTAGTTTCTTCGGTCACACTTTAGTTTAGGGTCAAATTTTTTAACTATTAGCTAAGACTTTTGCCTCAATAAACTCCTAATTACTACTTATTAATAGTTAGTAAGGTAGCTAAATTAAGGTTAGGTATTGGATTGAGGGATGTAGAATATGGTCATGGAGAACAAGGCATTAATATGTGCTTTATAAGTACTAATAAACAAGCAATATCCTAGTAATATGCTTGCTAATAAGCAACTCGTTAATAGTGAGAATTGGACCCTAAACTACAGTGTTACTGTATCTTGTAAAACGTTTACAGTGTTTTAACGGTAAAATGAATCTTCGTAATTTGAGTAATCCGTAGACAACACCACTATACAAGTAATGAAAATGTCTAATTAATAAACATATGGTTTATTCCTCGGGATATATAATATTGATAAAATAGGCCACTTAAGTGTAATTAAATAGCAAAAAGCAATTAACTCTTTCCCCACCAAACACGGAATTTTCTGTGTTTCTGTGTTTTCACTATTATACGCTAGGGGGCGCTATTACACATCTTCTGAATGAGTACAGAATCTTCTGATCAAAACACAGGCGAAGAAGACGCAAAAAAAAAGCGATCGTCTGTAAGCAGATGCATATGTAAAATAACGTGATCATCAACATTAAACAGCATATAAATCAAAACTATCTAATGTTACTGAATGAAATGTCGACCCAGGGCGAGCTATAGGACTGTGCAAGCATTAGAGGTGTTGATGGACTCGATCTACTCCATCTGTGTTTGATCATTACTCTGAATCTGATCTGGATGTAGTCTTTGACAAAAATGCAATTTTCTCAGCTTTTTGTTCAAAATGTTTTTTTTTATGAAACTTACTCATATTCAAGTGTTGGTAAAAAAGGAATGCATGAAGGTAGAATAAAACATTTTTTTTTTTTTTTTTTAAAGCAGAGGGTCTGTTCTTTGTTTTGATATTATTGCATGCTCAGATATTCATACAATCAAAAAATTCTATGGGCCATACATTTTTGTGAAAATTCAAAAACGCTGGCGCTGGCTGGCAACTTTTTTTAAAAAACGCTGGCAGGGAAAGAGTTAAAAAGCAATTAATCAACTCTTTGTTAGTGTAACGTGTATATTCTGTTATGTTCTCTTTTGGTTTCGTTTTCACTCTGTTTGCTCTGTTCCTGTTTGCCTGAGTTCCCAGTTAGTTTCCCTGGCTGTTAATTATTTTCCACACATCTGTTTCTGTTCTCCTTGATTACGTTCCCTATGTATTCAAAGTCCCCATGAAATCAAAATTGAAGTTTTTTGGCTTTTAGTATGAATATGTTAGCCTTACTGTTATCTATAATCTAGTGTGCTCCAAAACAATGACAACATTTGCATTTAGAAGATATAAGCATTCAAAATGTACAATCTATCACTTCCGCCAATACAGATCAATGATTTTGATGACATCACTCTGCACTTAAGCTTCTAATCAGATTTTCTGTCCAATCAAATGCTTCCTAGAATCTAAAGCACCCCGCCCCCTACATACATAAATAGACGCTGAAGCTGCGGCTGAAATCGGTCACTTGTTCACACATTTACTATATTCTACATGGTGAATGGCACACAGTGCACTATATAGGGGATAGGGAACGATTCAGACAGTGTAAATATGCTTTCCATTGGGGCGAATGAAGTCTGGTTTCACGTTAGTGTCACACGCACTCCCACAGCCTTATAGGTCAGTAGCAATTAGGGATGCACCGATATGGAAATTTTGGGCGATACCGATAACCAATAACTCTTTATATTTAGAAGCCAATAACCTATATGTTGGCCGATAAATACAAATCTTGATATGAATTTTTCTGAGCCTGATTACAAAAACAAAAGGCAAACAAATACAGTGGACAACTGCTTTTATTTTAAAAACTTAACTGCAGAAAACAAGGAAACTGCAAGGAAACATTGATTCCCAAAATCATTTACTAAATGTAGCCAACTTTAAACAGATTTCTTAAATTTTAAAATTAATTATACATTTATATGGCCAACTTTCTTTTTATATAAATAAAATATATTGCCTGACAAAATGTACATTTTCAATAAGGCCCCACTGGTGTGCGCTGAATAATGCGGGAAGCTCGTATTCTGCCCCATAGGCACCAAGTGCCCGCTTCTGCGCTAACAAACTCGACATCATATAAAATGTACTGTTCCATCGTGTCGGAGTGTCTTGTTGGGGCATCTTTTTTGACAATCCTAGCGATGTCTGTATCTCTCTGAGTCGGGACATGGCGAGCTGAGAATGTTTGAAGTGTCCAACTATCTTTCTCCCTATCGCCATACAGTTGGAAATGCTGCGCTGGCTCAGAACTCCTTCATGGAGAACAAGGCATTAATATGTGCTTTATAAGTACTAATAAACAAGCAATATCCTAGTAATATGCTTGCTAATAAGCAACTCGTTAATAGTGAGAATTGGACCCTAAACTACAGTGTTACTGTATCTTGTAAAACGTTTACAGTGTTTTAACGGTAAAATGAATCTTTGTAATTTGAGTAATCCGTAGACAACACCACTATACAAGTAATGAAAATGTCTAATTAATAAACATATGGTTTATTCCTCGGGATATATAATATTGATAAAATAGGCCACTTAAGTGTAATTAAATAGCAAAAAGCAATTAACTCTTTCCCCACCAAACACGGAATTTTCTGTGTTTCTGTGTTTTCACTATTATACGCTAGGGGGCGCTATTACACATCTTCTGAATGAGTACAGAATCTTCTGATCAAAACACAGGCGAAGAAGACGCATAGGCACCAAGTGCCCGCTTCTGCGCTAACAAACTCGACATCATATAAAATGTACTGTTCCATCGTGTCGGAGTGTCTTGTTGGAGCATCTTTTTTGACAATCCTAGCGATGTCTGTATCTCTCTGAGTCGGGACATGGCGAGCTGAGAATGTTTGAAGTGTCCAACTATCTTTCTCCCTATCGCCATACAGTTGGAAATGCTGCGCTGGCTCAGAACTCCTTCATGTACGGCTAACTGAAGAGTATGAGCCATACAGACCAGACTGTTCAAACCACAATCATCCATGGCTTTTGCCATGTTTCGGCCATTATCTCTCATCACAACATGGACCATATCTTTCGTTATGTTCCACTGAGCTAACATGTTCTCAAATGCACGCGCTATAGCAGCACCTGTGTGAGAGCCTGGGCATTCTTGTGCATGCAGCATTACTCTCCTCATCTCAAAGTTTTCCTCAATCCACTGAGCAGTAAGGTTCAACATACTCACTGGACTTATGTCGGAACTCCATATGTCAGTAGTAAAACTTATATCCGCTACATTTTTTTGTTTAAAAGCATACGGATGTGTGTCGCTACTTCATTGTATAAAGCGGGGAGCGACACATCAGCGAAGCACCGCCGGCTAGGGAGGGAGTAGCGCGGTTCAATAAACTCGATTAGCCAACGAAATCCATGGTCTTCAACAATGCTAAAATGTTGGTCATCAACTGCAATCATTTCCATAACTTTGCATGTGATTGCTTTTGCTTTGACACTGTTCTTGTCGAATTTCCTTGTATTGTCAAGTGTTTGTTGTACTGGCCTGTTGGTAAGGGCTACCGCTGTTTGTTTGGCAGTGACCTTTGTCTGATAGTCTTTATACATTTCGGGATGGCGAAACTTCAGATGGCTTATTAAATTTGTTGTATTGAAGTTTTTTGTTCTATTGCCTCCTTGCATTACCTCACATTGGCAGCTGTTGCAAACTGCAATTTTGATGTCCTCTTTTTTTCACCGTGAAGAACTCCCACACTGCCGACATCTTGTCTTCACTCTAGCATAAACTCTTCTAAAGCGTGCGTCTGCTGCTTGCGACGTACCACGTCATGCGGAAGGCACCAATAAAAACGCTTGTGACCAACAACATACATCTGAAGTAGCTCAACCGGCAGAAATAATCCATAATTTATCGTTTTTTATATATCGACCGAATTTTCTTATCGGACCAATAACGATATCCCTAGTAGCAATACATTATAATTGATACGGAAATTAATAGATAACCAGTACAGAGATAAAAAATAAAAAAAATGGTGTTATATGATCATATTTCTTGACCTAGTAAGAACTCTAGCAGCTGCATTTTGGACTAATTGTAGCTTGGTTATTGAGGATGCAGGACAATAATGCATTACAGTAATCTATTCTAGAAATCATGAATGCATGAACTAACTTTTCTGCATCAGAAACAGATAACGTGTTTCGTAGCTTAGCGATGTTTCTGAGGTGGAAGAAGGCTGTTGAAATATGATTTTCGAAAGACAAGTTGAGCCTAAAATAACACCCAGGTCTTTAACTGTAGAGGATGAAGTAACAGTACATCCTTCTAAATGCAAATTGTATTTTAAGAGATTCTGTGTACAGGTTTTTGGTCCAGTTAATAATAACTCAGTCTTATCTGAATTTTCACTTCAGAATTGAAATCTCCTGATAATTTACTCACATCCATGTCATCCAAGATGTTCATGTCTTTCTTTCTTCAATCGAAAAGAAATTAAGTTTTTTGAGGAAAGCATTCAAGGATTTTTCTCCATATAGTAGACTTCAACAGGGTCCAACAGGTTGAAGGTCCAAATTGCAGTTTCAATGCAGCTTCAAAGAGCTCTACACAGGTGGAAGTACCGACCCAGTGTTAACAAAGTGAATGTGCAAAGGCTAAATCAAACTCCCTTTACAAAAAAAAGGTAAAACAACGATGTCGGACGATTTTTGAAGTTGGAGGAGAAAATGAGATGGAGTTTTCCAGCACTGGGTCAGCACCACCTACGTGTGACCTTTTCAACGTGATTACGTAATGTGTGGCGCATCGCAGAGCAGCGCAAAGATGAGTCTTTGTGGTTAAATTTTTTTTTTGAAAATGACAGATCGGTTCACTTGATAAGACCCTTATTCCTTGGCTGGGATCATGTAGAGCACTGAAACTGCAATTTGGACCTTCCACCCATTGGTTGCCGTTGAAGTCCACTATATGGAGAAAATTCCTGGAATGTTTTCCTCAAAAAATTTGATTTCTTTTCGACTGAAGAAAGAAAGACATGAATATCTTGGATGACATGGGGGTGAGTATATTTTATATATTTATATATATTTTATATACAGTGGGGAGAACAAGTATTTGATACACTGCCGATTTTGCAGGTTTGCCCACTTACAAAGCATGTAGAAGTCTGTAATTTTTATCATAGGTACTCTTCAACTGTGAGAGACGGAATCTAAAACAAAAATCCAGAAAATCACATTGTATGATTTTTAAGTAATTAATTTGCATTTTACTGCATGACATAAGTATTTGATACATCAGAAAAGCAGAACTTAATATTTGGTACAGAAACCTTTGTTTGCAATTACAGAGATCATACGTTTCCTGTAGTTCTTGACCAGGTTTGCACACACTGGATTTTGGCCCACTCCTCCATACAGACCTTCTCCAGATCCTTCAGGTTTCGGGGCTGTCGCTGGACAATACGGACTTTCAGCTCCCTCCAAAGATTTTCTATTGGGTTCAGGTCTGGAGACTGGCTAGGCCACTCCAGGACCTTGAGATGCTTCTTACGGAGCCACTCCTTAGTTGCCCTGGCTGTGTGTTTCGGGTCGTTGTCATGCTGGAAGACCCAGCCACGACCCATCTTCAATGCTCTTACTGAGGGAAGGAGGTTGTTGGCCAAGATCTCGCGATACATGGCCCCATCCATCCTCCCCTCAATACGGTGCAGTCGTCCTGTCCCCATTGCAGAAAAGCATCCCCAAAGAATGATGTTTCCACCTCCATGCTTCACGGTTGGGATGGTGTTCTTGGGGTTGTACTCATCCTTCTTCTTCCTCCAAACACGGCGAGTGGAGTTTAGACCAAAAAGCTCTATTTTTGTCTCATCAGACGACATGACCTTCTCCCATTCCTCCTCTGGATCATCCAGATGGTCACTGGCAAACTTCAGACGGGCCTGGACATGCGCTGGCTTGAGCAGGGGGACCTTGCGTGCGCTGCAGGATTTTAATCCATGACGGCGTAGTGTGTTACTAATGGTTTTCTTTGAGACTGTGGTCCCAGCTCTCTTCAGGTCATTGACCAGGTCCTGCCGTGTAGTTCTGGGCTGATCCCTCACCTTCCTCATGATCATTGATGCCCCACGAGGTGAGATCTTGCATGGTGCCCCAGACCGAGGGAGATTGACTGTCATCTTGAACTTCTTCCATTTTCTAATAATTGCGCCAACAGTTGTTGCCTTCTCACCAAGCTGCTTGCCTATTGTCCTGTAGCCCATCCCAGCCTTGTACAGGTCTACAATTTTATCCCTGATGTCCTTACACAGCTCTCTGGTCTTGGCCATTGTGGAGAGGTTGGAGTCTGTTTGATTGAGTGTGTGGACAGGTGTCTTTTATACAGGTAACAAGTTCAAACAGGTGCAGTTAATACAGGTAATGAGTGGAGAACAGGAGGGCTTCTTAAAGAAAAACTAACAGGTCTGTGAGAGCCGGAATTCTTACTGGTTGGTAGGTGATCAAATACTTATGTCATGCAATAAAATGCAAATTAATTATTTAAAAGTCATACAATGTAATTTTCTGGATTTTTGTTTTAGATTCCGTCTCTCACAGTTGAAGTGTACCTATGATAAAAATTACAGACTTCTACATGCTTTGTAAGTGGGCAAACCTGCAAAATCGGCAGTGTATCAAATACTTGTTCTCCCCACTGTACATCCAATATTTTATATATTTTACACACTCTGTCAATTTGGATAATTTAGAGATTTCATCTGGTCGTGATGAAATATATAACTGAGTATCATCAGCATAACAGTGGAAACTAATTCGCATATATATATATATATATATATATTGAAAATAGCAGAGGGCCTAACACAGATCCTTGCAGCACTCCATAATTTACTGACGATATCTTAGATTTTTCACCATTTAAATAGACAAAATGGTAATGATCTAAACTAACTTAATGCCTGTCCCTCAATACCAGTGTAATTTTGCAGTCGATCTAAGAGTATTTTATGATCTATAGTGTCGAACGCAGCACTAAGATCAAATAAAACTAGTATTGAGATACAGCCTTGGTCTTTTCATAGATATCATTTTTTTCCATGAAGAAGCACAATTGAGCAGATACATCTTTTTCTAGTTTTTTAGACATAAATGGAAGATTTGAAATGGGTCTGTAATTTTCATATATAAGGTATATATTTATGGTTTTAGTTTCTTTTAACTAAAAAAATAGCAATTGCAAGTCACAAATCATGGTAAATTGTATTGTTGGCTAACCCGCAACTTCATGCTTCAATAAGAATCAGCACCAAAACAGGAACGAAAACCGCACTTGTCAATTTCCTTGACAAACCAAATGGCCTCCTTCAGTGTTAGCCATTAAATCTACAGTTTTTTGCCCTCTTTCCACCCCAGCTCCATTTTGTTTCTGCGTTTTCTCTCTGATATTAGCTGGAAAAGCGGGAGGTTGTTGTCCGGATGCGCAGGGGGTCGTGTGACTGTGTCTGTCTCTACGCTGATGGCTGCTAATCCCTTCAAACAGGCCGGCATGGGCCAGACATGGCTGAGGGCTATGACGGAGCCGTAATTACACACGACCTTCCATTATTGCAGCGATGCAAGCAATTACAGTAGCTGTGCCTTTTTACATGCAAAACAGCCCAAATGAGGGACACAATGACAGCGGATGAGACAGGCTAACGGCAAGACTGGACTGCCGCCATGCCCATATACAGCATCAAGATGTGTAGCAAATGCATAGTAAACAAATCTAAAAACAAGCTCTTCATCTCGGGGAGAGAGTATCATGGTAATTATGAAACAATTGCTACATATAGTTGTGTACATAAAACTTTTGTTACTTGAAATAAAATAAACTTTAACTATGTTAAAATATGTCAGTGCAACACTTTTAGTACATTTTCATGTAATAAAATAACTAAAACTGGAATTAACAAAACTTTAAGTAAAATTAAAATGAAACTAATTCAAAATATTAATAAAATCTATAATAGTATCAGTTACACTTTATTTTAGTGTCCTTGTTACACTTTACATGTACTTACGACATGTACTTACTATAGTATAATAACAGTAAATTATCTATCTATCTATATATATATATATATATATATATATTGAAAATAGCAGAGGGCCTAACACAGATCCTTGCGGCACTCCATAATTTACTGACATTATCTTAGATTTTTTTACCATTTAAATAGACAAAATGTTAATTATCTGAACTAACTTAATGCCTGTCCGTCAATACCAGTGTAATTTTGTAGTCGATCTAAGAGTATTTTATGATCTATAGTGTCAAACGCAGCACTAAGATAAAGTAAAACTAGCATTGAGGTACAGCCTTGGTTAGAAGCTAGAAGTAAGTCATTTGTAATTTTAACAAGCACAGTTTCTGTGCTATGATGGGGCCTGAATCCGGACTGAAATTTTACATAGATATCTTTTTTTTTTTTTTTTTTTTTCAAGGAGGAACACAATTGAGTGGACACAACTTTTTCTAGTATTTTAGACATAAATGAAGGAAAAAAAAAAAAAAAAAAAAACTGAAAACAAAACAAAATGATCAAAACTTTAAGTAAAATTAAAATGAAACGAATTCAAAATATTAATAAAAGATATAATAGTATCAGTAATACTTTATTTTAGTGTCCTTGTTACACTTTACATGCACTTACTATAGTATAATAACAGTAAATTATGCATAATTACATGCAACTAACCTTAAACCAAACCCCAATCCAAATTCTGATATTAATTTTAACGAATGTAAATATTTGCATATTCCATTGCCAGTGTTTTATTAAAGCTATAAGGCCGGGTGGCTGCACATTACCCCTTACCTGTGATAAAATCACATTAACGAAGAGCCTCAATTAACTTAAGAACCTCATTTTGATTTATCATATGCTGAAAGAGAGACCAAAGCTAATTTCCCCACTACTAAAACTAAAGAGGTATTACTGAGAAGCAAAACGACTTGATTTAGTAAATTTGCTGCAACGAGGAGGAAAGCGCATGTGTCTGTGTGTGTTTATGTGAATGTGCATGCATGTGTATGTTTGTGTACGTGTGTATTTAGGCGCAGCATTTGGATGACCATATGGAACTCTTCGTGGCGCCAGGAGACCATGCGGCTTGGAAACCTGATCACCATCTCCCTGGTGACAGCTGGAGTCTTTACACTATCAGAACATTTGTAGACTTCTAATTTGTCATAACCACCTCCTGTGGCAAAGAAATATGCTGCAGAATTAGGTAAGAGAGGCTGAAATTTAGAGCAGAAAGAAGGGTACAGCGAAAGAAAGAAAAGTTAGACAGACATAAGTGCGTGGTTGCACGGAAAGAGAATATAAATATGACGGAAGAAAGAAAGATATATTATGATTTTCTTTATTTGTCTGTTCTGCTTCGGTTGACATCAGATTTGTTGGCATATCCAACTTATGTATGTATTATGCTCTAAAGAGCAAATCAAAATCAGTTGTGAAGGAGTTGTTTTGGACCCAGTTTACGTATGAATATGTAAATTCTTCTCTCATGTGCTTTGTGAACACAGGACCACAACAAGATTTCACGATTGACAAATTTTCCAATTTTCCATCCTTTCTTTCCACACTGACAGCTAGTATTAGTTATATGGGCTAGTCTCTCCACTTGTGAAAATTAAATACACTTTAGCTTACTTTTTTTACAGAAATAATATACTTTAAAACCATTAAGTACACACTGAATGTAATGTTGTCGGACACTTAATTGCATGTTAATTGCAATTACATAAAAATGTAGGTTTGTAGGTGTAGGTGTTACAGTGTAATTATGTATTTAAGTACTGAGTAATATTAAGTAGCTACATGTACTTACTATAGGGTTAGGATTAGGAATAGGGGTTGGTTTAGGGTTAGTTGCATGTAATTATGCATCATTATGGTTATTACTACAGTAACTACATATAACACATGTAACGAGGACACTGTAAAATAAAGTGCTACCAAAATGTATTATAGTTTCAATTCATATTAAAATGCAATATACTTTAGGGTGTTTTCTGAACCACTTACAGTAAGTATGACTTAAGTACATCTTTATATAATTTCATAATTACTTTGAAATATGGTTAAAGTGTGCTGCCGAATGTACTGACAGGCATTTATAACTAAAATAAACAAAAACTATGTAAATTCTATTAAAACTCGTATGGCATGTACTAAATATATATTTGTAATTACACATTTGTATTGAAGTTGCAATTTAGTACGTTTAGTATATAGTAATATTGAATAACACACTACAGTTAAAATTATAATCAAGTACTTTACATGAGCTTTAGTGCGTTCATCAACGTAAGTGTACTTCTTTAAAGCAAGACAAAAAATATTAACATCATATAAACATAATGACTTAAAATATACTTTAAATGTGATTATAAAGTGCACTTTTTAAAAGTGTACTTAGTAACACTATTTTGCGGTGTCTTTATTACATGTTACATGTAGTTACTGTAGTAATAATTATAAATTATGCATAATTAATAAAAACTAAACTAAGGATTACACTTTATTTTAAGGTGTCATTGTTACAGTGTAATTATGTATTTCAGTACTGAGTAATAATTAGTAACTACATGTACTTACTATAGGGTTAAGGTTGGATTATGGTTTGGTTTAGGGTTAGTTGCCTGTATTTATGCATAATTTACTGTTATTACTATGGCAAGTACATGTAATATATGTAACAAGGACACTATAAAATAAAGTCTTACCAATAAAGTGTAACCGTGTACTTAAGAAACATGTTAGTATACTCTATTTAATTACACTTAAGTGGCCTTTTTCATCAATATTATATGATCTGCAAATACAGTTTTTATTTAAATGTGCTTTTAAGATTTGAAGTACACTACAAGTGCATATTCAACACAATTAAGTGCACTTCTTTTTCATAAGGGTCGGCATCGTGTTGACACTTACAACATTACTTTAGTAATTAGATACACCAAGTATTTACTGAAGCAACGGATCTGACTGAGAAATGATAGTGAGATCAGTCAGTCCTAAAGATCGGAAAGGAAGAACAATTCGATTTATGTGCAATGTGAACAAAGCGTTTCAAGTGCAATGAAAACAAGCGCTAAAAGATGAAATCAATTATTTAGCCATGGATACAAACCAACAAAGGTAACACGAAACAAAAAACTCACTCGCCCATAGTCTGAAATCTAAAGCATGTTAACATACCATATGCCAAACAAAGGGTCGAGCCGAGTAGTGTCCCCTAAAGAAAGCTGTTTCTCAAGGGAAGACAGCGCTCACCTTTTTGCCAGCTGGAATATTTAGCCAGAAAACAGGTCTTGGCCTGGTCCTAATTTTACCCCATGCTTCCAAACATATCTCCCCCTCCCATCCCATTCAATCATCCATTCACACGCACAAACTGTACACACACACACACACACACATTTCCTGCCATACGTCAATCACATGTAAGCGTTCTCCCAGTACCCCTAAGACTGTTTTAAGATGACATGTCTGTGAGTAAATATCTGATTAATATTTCATGCGGCTGTGTTTTTTTCCTGAGCGTAACATCATGTTCTTGCCTTTCCATTTGTCTGAATAGAGCGTGTAGCTCTTATTGCTCATCAGACAAAACACGTCTCCTTACTTCATATTGCAAACTCCTGAAAGCTTGGGGACACAATGCTTTTGACATTATTTTAAACCGAATATCAGTGAGGAAACTATGGCTATGTTTGGAAATATTTATTCACAATACACAGTGCAGTATATTATTAGCACATACTATATAAAACAGAATGCATCATGTTGTATGTATGGGGCAGTTTTATTTTTAGGTAATTTTTCATAAATGTTTTAATTCTTGTCTGGTCAGTTAATGAGTAAAGAAAGAGTTAAACATGTTGAAAATGGCAGATGATGTTACATAAGGTTCATTCGGTTACACTTTATTTCACGGTGTCATTGTTAGAGTGTAATTATATATTTAAGTACTGAGTAATATTAAGTAACTACATGTACTTACTATGGGGTTAGGGTAGGATTAGGGTTTGGTTGAGGGTTAGTTGCATGTAATTATGCATAATTTACTGGTATTACTATGGTAAGTACATGTAACATAATGTAACAAGGACACTGTAAAATAAAGTGTTACCGGTTCGTTCATTACACTGGAAATAGGAGATCTATAGTCTCATTGCATTGCATTGTGGGATAACAATATTCTATGCATACAGAATCTACATATGCACAATATACAAACTATATACAAAATAAAGGTTCTTTATTGGCATCTATGGTTCCATAAAGAAGCCTTTATCTATAATGCATTATAAAAGTATTATAATGCATTAATTATGCCTTGCAATGCACCTCATAATGCATTATATAGTCTTATGAATACTTGTAACCACAGTTATAATACATTATAATACACCTTTACAAAGTATTATGCATTAAAACTAGTGCTGGGCAATCGATTAATCGCAATTAATCGCATCCAAAATAAAAGTTTGTGTTTACATAATAATTATACACAGTATATATTATGTATATATAAATACACACTCCTTCATGTATATATTTAAGAAATAGTTGCATGTATATACTGTATATATATTTATATAATTTATCTTATATATAAATATAAATATTTTTCTTAAATACATACATATATACATATATATATATATATATATATATATACATACATAATAATTATACACAGTACACACACATATATTATGTTAACGCAAACTTTTATTTTGGATGCGATTAATCGATTGCCCAGCATTAATTAAAACACAACAAACAACCAATTTCAGATGTAACAAGGAATCTTATAATGCCTTTTAACTTAAGATATAATGCATTATAACATACATTATGAATACCTTTATAAGTACTACCGAATCTTTAACTTCCATGGAACCTTAAAAGGTTCTTTGAACTGTTAAAATATTCTTCACACTAAGAAAAAAAAAAATGATTCTTTTATGGCACTGCGATGAAAAGCCCCTTTCAGAACCTTTATATTTAAGAGTATACTGCATAAATAGTAAGAGTAGCATGCTATTATGCTTTTCTATACAACCAATATTTGGCGTGGCATTGCAACTAATGATATCAGACATTGTTTCTTACAGGACATTTTATTATCCCCAGGTTTGTATCTAAATGCAAAAGTTAAAGAGCTCCAAATGCTCACAATTCTTGAATAATTATAGAACAAAAATAGGTGGCTGTTTTTAAGCACTTCAAATAATCAACACCTAGAACTTGCAACATATAATAGAAATGACTCGGAGACATTTGCTTTAATGGACATTAGCTCAAAATGCTTTTGCTGAGGGAATTTTCTGAGGACGTTTTCTCTCGTGTTCAGAGGGGAAATGGCTGAATTGCACTGGTAATGCTCTTTAATTCTGATGGCCTGAGCTCTGCGGGCAGTCCCTGTATTCTCTGGACGACTCTTTCCTGGTATTGGCTGAATTAAGTGCTGGAGAGCCATCAGTGACGTCTGGCTTACTGTGCCATTACCTCAAAGGAAGCTTTGGTTTTTTCAACAAATGTTCTCTAACATTTATTATTGCGTATTTGTATCTTTATTCATCCTAAAAATGCATGCAGAAACTGAAAGAACAAGGGCACAGATAGCGGTCCAAAGTGACCCGGATTCAGGCAGCAAAGCGACACATGAGAACAATGTACCTTATGAGATATCGGAGAGGGTCCTAATAGCTGTAGCATCTAGCCAAAGTGCTATGCAGAGAAAGAGATAAAGGAAAAACTCGCCATTTGTCGTTGGTTCTCCGCAGAGATAACTGACTTATTTGTGCTATTTTCTCCACAAGCCTTTTTTTTAAACATCAGACTCCCACAAGGCTTCAAAGCTGAAATAAGGAAAGTTAGGTACTTATGTTTTCTTCAACAGAGATAAATGCAGTGAAACCACACCAAAACGTCTTTTCATTAAAGAGTCTGTGCTTAAATCTTCAAGCACGGTGGGAATTGTTCTTCAGATGCTGTTTTTGTACTTTTGAATTTTCTATTTCCAGGGTGTTATCATTTGAGTTTTGTGTCCGGTAGGTATTTGTATGTAAAGCGTACATGCACGATTGACGCTGAAACATGATTTCAACACATTATTATGTATTTATGCCAAAATATTATCATAAACCCTTTTACAACTTTACAGAACATCTTTATGAATCCACTGACAACTAATATGAACTGAAATTGCAGAAACCTTTCCGTAGGCAACGCTACAGGTGACTGGGTTGAATATTCGGATATATAACAATTCTCTAATTTCACAATTAATTTAATTTAATTTAATTTCACAAGTTTGTTGTGGAAAGACATTTTTAATGTTACTTTTATGTATTAGATAATGTATTATTTAGAACTCTTGCTATTTTATCGTCTAAAAAATGAAAATGTGTGACATCTAAATCTAATATAATGTATTATATATATATATATTATTTTATATATTTTTAGATATATATAACACTGATACATATACACTTAAAAAAATATTGTTGGTTTAACTTAAAAAAGTAAGTTACCTGGTTGCCTTAATTTTGAGTTCACTGAAGGAGAGGTTTAATAAATAGAATCTGAAAATATTATGCTATCTGAACCACATTAATTAATCTATACATTAATCTAAGTTGATTTGTCAAAAGATAAAAAAAGTTGTGATAAATCATGAAAATATTTTTTTACAGCGTATGTACAACTTTTTTATGAATCTTTTTAAGTTCAAAGAACTTATACACATTTATGTGTTTGTGTGAAATCTAATGGCATTATAATATAACATATATAATGCGTTCGATTTCATAATATTGAAGTTGTTGAAATTCATATCTTTATTGTATTTGTAATAAATCAGATTTATACAGCTCTGGAAAAAATTAAGAGACCACTTAACATTGAGAAATAAATGTTAAGTGGTCTCTTATTTTTTTCCAGAGCTATATATATACATATATATAATGTATATATAATGTACCAGTGTTTATCTAAGTCAGGCTAATGCACATATACTAATAATATCACACTGATATTTCACAGTGCATTGTGACTTTGTGTTTGTGGCTTGGTTTAATCTTTCAGACTTCTGGAAATAACTGACACCGGCGCTTTGTTGCTGGGTAGAGTGCATTGTCATAGTTTCTTAAAGAAAATGAAAAAAGAAAAAAAAATACTAATACTTCACTTTAGCTGTGCTGCACAAAAGCCAGAAGGGAAAAGTATGAAAGAAAGGCTTTGAAAGGAAAACATTCAGCATTAAGGGAAAAGCCGGGCTGACTGTACCCGTGATATGTAGTAGTGTAAGGGGAGAGAAAGACAGCTATGGATTTTAATCCATTCGTCGATAAAGGTCACTACTCCAAAGGGTTTTATTTCTCTGCCACACATCAAAGTGTAAATCCGCTGATTGCCACCACTGAATGGGGAGACAACAAGGCCGGGTTTGTGGGTCGTTTCTATGGCGCAGTGTGTGAGGAGAGAGCCCATAATGTGCAGGTTTTCTATCAGGGGCCTCCAGATCAATGGGCAGCCTGACCTTTGCATTGTGTTCCCGGCTTTGCCCGTGATGTCATGCCATCTATCCGCCGCTCTTCTTAAAGGGCCAAGAGAAAGGGAGGCACGGTCCCACACTGTCATCCCACCACGAGATTGAAAAGATGGCCACAAGGCATTATCTGCAAATATAACCACCTGAAACTGGCAGATTAAATGCGTTGGATTATCCGATGCGTCTTGAAAAGATGCGTCGGATAAGACCGCGTCCTGTTCGGAAGTGCGACGTCAAAACATTCCACCCTACCGATATGACAAGCATTGAGATATTAAGATGCAAAGTAAGTGTTTGAAAGCGCCTCGGCACAAGTCGTTAATCAAATAAGGCCAATGGCCTTTTTAAGATGTTTGTCAGGGATTGATCTGCCTTTTGAGTTAATATACGCCGGAGCAGAACTTAAGAGGATAAAAGGGGTGAGCTTCTCATTGTTCCTCTCTGAAAGCTCTTCTTTGTAGTGGAGAGGGCCGATGGCAGCTGGTAGGGTCCTCTCCGCTCATTGAACATCGAGAACTTTCTCAGAGTGGCCAAGTGCATTGGAATGGAAATCTAAAGAGGTAGGCGTGAACCATTTGTTTAGCCATGTTTGTGTTTGCTGTCAACATGCCTGTCTGTTTTGTGGGGCTGCCGCTTTTGGCTTCACAAAACCAATGTGTGTGTGTCCACCCTTTTCAGTCGCGGACATAATCGAGGGGGATCCGGTGCGAAGGAAAGACTCACCCGAGCCATCCGCGACAGATGTTGTAATTGCCAGCTGATGGATGGGCCGTGGAGGAGGTCATTACGGATGGAGATGACTTGAAAAAGAAGGGAAGGGCCTGTGCCACGGCTGGACGACCAGCCCTCTGACATCTCTAGAAGATGAGAGATCTGTAATGGGTTTGGGACCCTGGTCACGGGACGGAGAAGGTGCAGGATATGGTCAACCCTTAAATTAGACACACCCTCCCCCTATTGTGTGCGGAAAACACACTACTTATGCAGTCTTTTATGTAGACAACAATTATCGCTCTCAAGACTGCACTGACTGAAAGAGTCAGTTAGTTACCCATGAAACTTAAAGAGGTATTTTAGACACTTAACTCACACTTAAAACTGTCTGAATGTCATTGAGTTGGACATCAAACCAAGTGCAATCTGCAAACAAATGCGTCAGGAACTTCACTTTTCTGAGCTATTTTGGCAATGAGTTTTAAATCAACTGTTGCTTTGATATTCACTATTGTTTAACATCCACAAAGTGTCACAATGCTTATTTAAAACCTAATAAACTATATTTTTCTGAAATGTTATACTTGAAAAGTGTGCTAGTGCTGTCTTACTTCAAAATAAATGACACTTAGATTAAATATTTTCTTATATAGTGCATTCAAATATTTTGGTAACACTTTAGTATGGGGAACACATATTCACTATTAACTACAACTTTTACCTTAGTAAACTTCTAATTTACTGCTTATTAATAGTCAGTAAGGTAGTTTTTGTAGCGATTAGGTATTGGGTAGGATTAAGGGATGTTGGGTTAGGGTTAGGGTTAGTGCTTAGAATTGGACCCTAAACTTTAGTTTAGGGTCCAATTCTTACTATTTACTAGTTGCTTATTAGCGTGCATATTACTAGGATATTGGCTGTTTATTAGTACTTATAAAGCACATATTAATGCCTTATTCTGCATGACCATATTCTACATCCCTTAATCCTACCCAATACCTAAACTTAACAACTACCTACTAACTATTAATAAGCAAGAATTAGGAGTTTATTGAGGCAAAAGTCACAGTTAATAACTAATTAATAGTTAATAGTGAGAATTAGACCCTAAAATTGGTTGCTACAAAAATTAATTTAGACTTTGTACTTTTCTTTAAAACAAAGAAAAATGTGGGTTACATTGAGGTACTTACAGTCAGTGGTGGGGATTACAAGTAACTCGAGTTATGTAATCAGATTACTTTTTTCAAGTAACTAGTAAAGTAACGCATTACATTTAAATTTACATGCTGCATGCTGAGAAAAATCGGGAGAAAGTGCAGAGGTTGTGTGTGAACATGATGGTTATTGTAGTTCTAGACTAAATGTGAGCAAGCTCACTTGCACAAAAAAAAAGATTCCTTTGATGATTCAGTTAAACCATAAGCAAAAATTTATTTAGATTTTTTTTTTTTTATTGGTGAAGTGTTAAACTTTCTTCTCCTGCATCCTATTCTTCTGCAATCCAGAATTGCAGCAGCTGAAAGGTTTGTTTGAGCGGCACCCTCTACTGTACATGTGTGAATTTGCATTTCCTTCAGCCTTATTTAAATTTTGGTGTGAAAGGGCCTTTACATTTGCCCAAAAATAGTACTTTTTTTTGTTATTAAAAAACAAACATACAAGCCCAGCTCAGGTGAGAAAAAGTAATGCAAAAGTAATGTAACGCATTACTTTTCTTAAAAAGTCACTAAGTAACGCAATTAGTTACTTTTTAAGGGAATAACGCAATATTGTAATGCATTACTTTTCAAAGTAACTTTCTCCAACACTGCTTACAATGGAAGTAAATGGGGCAATCCGCAAACACTTAAATAATCACTGTTTATATAGCCACAAGACGCAATCAGTATGCGCATTAACATTACCTTAATATGAAGAATCCCCTACTAACCTTTTCTGTGTAAAGTTACATCCAGTTTTATAACATTGTTGCATGATAACACAATGCCTAATACCCTAAAATATGACTAGAACCAAATAATACTCAAGTTTCAACAGAAGAAGTAATGTTAATGTTGTTTTTTTTACACATTTTTGCTTTTAAATCCTACAAAAATCGTCCCCAATCCCTTGAACCCAGAATATTCCTTGTGTCCAAATACTTTTGTTTAATTTCAGATATGTTTAAACACAAAATATCCAAGTAAAAAATGGATGCACACGACAAATTGATGCAAAAATATAGTAAAACAAATCTCCTTCTCAATTGTTCTGTAACAGGATGTGTCTCAGACTAGAGTGAATTTTCATTTATCCAAACTGGACATTGTTCCCAATGAACAAAAAGCACAGTAAACCAGACCTAGACTAAACCAGTTGTACTCTTAACTCTACACTTCATCTTAAAAGAGCGAGAGAGAAAGAGACGGGAGGTGTATTCTCTGGGGGCGCATTCAGGGTCATTTGAGTTTGTGTCACACTTACACAGGGTGTCACTCCACACCAAAGTGAATTGTCAGTTTGTTTATACAAGCTGTGGGATTGCGTAAGATGTTTGCTCCCCCTGAACGCTCCCCAGAGGTCAATTAGGACAGATGAGCTTTTCTCCACACAAAGGAAACTGGTGGCCTTACAGCAGTTAGGGGAGGCACATAATTAACAGTTATAAAGTACTTTGGTTTGTTAATTGAATTAGTTAATCCTTTTTTCAGTGATCTTCAGCTGAAGGGGGGCATTATGGGAGCTCTCTTGTACTGTCACACGTGGTGGCTCGTCTTCGGCGTAAAGCTCTCAAATGAAAACAGAGGTTTCTAGAATGCCATTCAAGGAAAAAGAAAGAAAACGAGAAAGGAGATGATGCGCAATTCTCAGACAACCTTAGACAATCAAGAACACAATGCTATTGCGCAAAGATTGGAGTTGGAGTTCTCAAGTATCTTCTAACAGGAAAAATTCAATTATAAACAAATGAGAAGAGTAAGAGTACAGAACAATGAAATATCATAGCTCAGATCATTTCGTGTTCTGCATGGTCTCTGATTTCTGAGTTTCATTGCAAATCTGAGCACATTCGGAATCTCTAGAAATGATGAGTGTGCAATGACTGCTGTTTTTTCCCAAGAGAAACCGCAGTTTTTTACAGAAGCTGGAGACTTCTACCCATACAACCTCCATGTGGCTGTCATTGCAGAAATAATTGAGATATTACAGATATACATGTCCAGTTTAGTTCAATTCACATTTATTTGTATAGCGCCTTTCATAATACATATCGTTTCAAAGCAGCTTTACAGAAAATGCATGTCTACATTACAAATTAGAATGATCTGTTATCAGAGGTGACTGTGTCCAAAGTAATGTCCATATTTCAGAAATGTACAGTTCTAAGATAATACAAATCATGCAGTTATAGGTAACATCATGTATTAATTTAAGGAAAAAACAATGAGCTCAATAAAGTAAAATAAAGGGTAACACTTTATTCTGATGGTCCCTTTTGAACACTCTGTTGACTATAACACTCTAAAAAATGCTGGGTTAAAACAACCCAAGTTGGGTTGAAAATGGACAAACCCAGCAACTGGGTTGTTTTAACCCAGCGGTTGGGTTAAATGTTTGCTTAAACAACCCAATCGCTGGGTTAAAACAACCCAATTGCTGGGTTTGTCCATTTTCAACCCAACTTGGGTTGTTTTTAACCCAGCATTTTTTAGAGCGAAGTAACTTTGCAACTACATGTCAACTAACTCTCATTAGAGTATTAGTAGATTTATTGTGATGTTCCTCCAACAGACATTCTACTGACTTTAAGTAGCTTTGGAAGTACATGTCAACTATTCTAACCCTAAACCACTCTAATGAGAGCTAGTTGACATGTAGGTGCAACGTTACTTATAGTCAACAGAATGTGTTGAAGAGACCATCAAAATAAAGTGAATCCAAAGAAAGTAACATGTTCAAGATAATAGGGTTGGTCAGTAAGATTTTTGAATGTTTTTAAAAGAAGTCTGTTATATCAAACATACAGTAAAAACAGTAACAAAATTATAGCAATTTAAAATAACTGTTATCTATTGTAATACATTATAAAATGTAATTTATTCCTGTGTTGCAAACCTGAATTTTCAGCAGCCATTACTTCAGTCTTTAGTGCCACATGATCTTTCACAAATCAATCTTTTGTGCAATGATACATGTCTTTTCTGTCACTTTTGATCAATTTAATTGAATAAAAGTATTAATTCATTTCCAAAAAAATAAAACATTACTGATCCTAAACATTTGAATGATAGGAGAAATAAAAACTGATACAAATATATAGTTAGTAGACAGCATATAGAGCTCTAAAATTAATGACTAATTTTAGTTCTGTAATGTGAAACATGATTTCAACAAGGAAAATATAGAGCAGGACTTGTTTTTATGCATCAGAAATTGATCATGAAAAGTGGATATTTTATATAAGAATTGATGGATGGGACGTCAGCTGAAGTTGTTTCTGAGCAAGTTATCACGGTAACACTATTTTAGGGTTCAATTCTCGTTATTAACTAGTTGCTTATTAGCATGCATATTACTAGGATATTGGCTGTTTATTAGTACTTATAAAGCACATATTAATGCCTTATTCTGCATGGCATTATTCTACATCCCTTAATCCTACCCAATACCTAAACGCTACAAAAACTAACTTACTATTAATAAGCAGTAAATTAGGAGTTTGAGGCAAAAGTCATAGTTAATAGTGAATGTGTGTTCCCCATAATAAAGATTTTTTTTTTCTTCACAATTCTGACTTTTTCCCACCAGAATTGCGTAATATTTTTCTTTTTTTTTTGAGAAATTTCCTCAGAACATGACTTTATAACTTGCAATTGCTAGTTTATATCTCACAATTCTGACTTTATTTTGCAATTCTAACTTTTTTCTCACAATAGCAAGTTTATATCTCAAAATTCTGACTTTTTTTTTTTTTTTTTTTTGCAATTCTGACTTTTTTTCTCAAGTTTATATCTCACAATTCTGACGTTTTTTTTTTTTTTTTTTGCAATTGTGACTTTTTTTCTCAAGTTTATATCTCACAATTCTGACTTTTTTTTTCCTAGCAGTTGTGAGTTATAAAGTCCAATTAAAAAAAAGACTGACTTTTTTCTTACAATTGCGTATCTCGCAACTCTAATAATAAAAAAAAAAGTCAGAATTGTGAGATAAAAATTTGAAATTAACTTTTTTATTTTTTATTCCATGGCGGAAACAAGCCTCCACTAAAATAACTAAAACTACATAAACTAAAACTAATAAATAAAAACGACTCGGTTACATATGTAACCCTCGTTCCCTGAAGGAGGGAACGGAGACGTACGTCGGAACTGACCGACGAATTGGGGAACCTTTTTTAGAGACCAATCTACTTCGAGTGTATAAAAACGAGCCAATAACGTTGGCATGCGGTCCACGCACCGCCCCGCAGCGCGGGTATAAATACGGAAGTGGAATACCACATCCTCGCTTTTCCAACTGAGGAGCCGAAAAAGTGACTCGGCCCTTCAGCGGGAGCACAGCACCTGGCAACGGGACGTACGTCTCCGTTCCCTCCTTCAGGGAACGAGGGTTACATACGTAACTGAGACGTTCCCTTTCAGTCGGTCACGTTCGATGTACGTCGGAACTGACCGACGAATTGGGGATCCCTGCTTGAGCTCGCTGGAGTGCTCCTAGGTTGGAGCAGGAGTCAGGGCTCCAAGCAGGGAAGGTCCGTCACTGCTGTTTCTGCAAGACCCACTCAGTGTGACTATTGGATAACGCTGGGAAAGCGTGCCTGTCTCAGGGAGATGGAACGCTGCGGAGCCACGTCCTCCAGAGGAGGAGAGGTGGAATACTCATAAGGACTAACCTAGCAGGGTAGTGCAACATATGGCAGTCTCTGGGGTGGATCCAACCTGGTCCCAGGGGGGAAAGAACACCACCAGAGACGACAGAGCGAGCTCTGTCAAGGGAAAGACACAGGGCTAGCCGAGTAAGGTAGCGGGTACCGTGGAAAATACACATATGGGGTCAGCGCAGGGACCGCTACATACGGAACCCAGCCTACACACACGTTCCACAAGCATACGGGTGCAGGCCTGGCGTCAGACGGCCGCAACGTCTGACACCGCAGGGGTGACGGAGGAACTCGATAGGGTTAGCCATTTCTGAGGAACACAACTGGAGACAATAGATGTACGTATCCGGCCCAGCGGGTGGGAGTGGCGTTGCAAGCCGACACAAGAACGGGCACTTCGCACCTACCGGCCACTGGGGGCAAGTACACAGGAAGAAACAGGCTCTACACGGAGGCTATAAAATCTAGCGAACGTGTTAGGTGTCGCCCAGCCCGCAGCTCTACATATATCTGTCAGCGAGGCGCCTTGAGTCAGCGCCCAGGAGGAAGCCACACTCCTGGTTGAGTGTTCTCGCAACCCGAATGGGCAAGGCACGTCTTGCGATTGGTACGCTAAGACGATAGCATCCACTATCCAGTGGGCTAACCTCTGCTTGGAGACAGCCTTTCCCTTCTGCTGGCCTCCGTAACAGACGAAGAGCTGCTCTGAGCTCTTGAAGCTTTGAGTCTGGTCAACGTAAGTGCGAAGAGCGCGGACGGGACATAACAAAGCCAGGGCTGGGTCTGCCTCCTCCGAGGGCAGCGCTTGCAGGTTCACCACCTGGTCCTGAAAGGGAGTGGTGGGAACCTTGGGCACGTATCCGGGCTGAGTATCACGTCAGGACGACGTGAGAGTTGGCCGGCCTGAACTCTAGGCACGATTCGTTGACCGAAAGTGCGTGCAGGTCCCCTACCCTCTTGATGGAGGCCAATGCAGTCAGGAGTACTGTCTTTATGGACAGAATTTTTAACTCTACAGACTGCAAAGGCTCAAAGGGAGGGCTCTGAAGTGCTCTGAGCACCAGAGTTAAATCTCAAGAGGGTAGGTCGTGCTTCCCTAAGGACTTACCTTCAACTGCGTCGTGATACGCTGCTATTGCTGCGACGTACACTTTGAGGGTGAAGGGAGACAGCCTTCGCTCCAGCCCATCTTGCAGGAAAGAAAGCACAACACTAAACGAACACCTTCGGGGGTCTTCCCAGCGGGAAGAGCACCACTCAACAAACAGGTTCCACTTCAGAGCATAGAGGCGCCTCGTAGAGGGGGCTCTAGCAGAAGCGATGGTGTCTGCCAACGCTTGTGGCAGGCCACCTAGAACCTCCGCGTCCCGTCCAGGGACCAGACATGGCGTTTCCAGAGGTCTGGACGCGGCCAGGGAGGGACTGTCGAGAGGAGTGTGAGTTCGGGGAACCAGGTCCGGTTGGGCCAGTAGGGCGCAACTAGCAAGACCTGCTCCTCGTCCTTCCTGACCTTGCACAGAGTCTGTGCAAGAAGGCTCACTAGGGGAAATGCATATTTGCGTAGGTCCCGGGGCCAGCTGTGCGCCAGTGCATCCGTGCAGAGGGTGCCTCCAGTCAGGGAATAGTACAACTGGCAATGGGTCGAGTCCGGAGAGGCGAACAGGTCTACCTGTGCTGCTCCGAAAAGGTCCCATATCAGCTGGACGGTCCGGGGGTGGAGTCGCCACTCTCCCGGAGCCGTCAACTGACAAGAGAGCTCGTCGGCTGTCTGGTTCAACGCACCAGGGATGTGAATGGCCCGAAGCGACCTCAGATGCTTCTGACTCCACAGGATGAGATGGCGGGCAAGTTGCATCATGCGACGGGAGCGTAGACCACCCTGGAGGTTGATGTAAGAAACGGGTGCAGTGCTGTCCATACGGACCAGTACGTGCTTGCTCTGAAGTGGCTTTTTGAGGCGGCTTAGGGGAAGACGTACTGCTAGCAACTCCAGGCAATTGATATGCCAATGCAGCTGGGGCCCCATCCACAGACCCGAGACTGCATGCCCGTTGTACATGGCCCCCCAGCCGGTGGATGAGGCATCCGTGAAGACCACAGCATGCCTGGACACTTGTTCTAAGGGCACTCCCACCAGTAGAAACGAAGGGTCTGACCACGGGCTGAAGGTTTGGCAACAGTACCGAGTAACTGGGACCCGGTACTTGCCGCTCTGCCACGCCCATCTCGGGACCCGGCCATGAAGCCAGTGCTGAAGCGGTCTCATATGAAGCAATCCGAGCGGCGTTACCGCGGCTGCACATGCCATATGCCCCAGGAGCCTCTGAAAAAATTTCAGTGGGACCGCCGTCATGCCTTTGAATGTATTCAAGCAGTTCAACACTGACCGGACTCGCTCCTCTGTGAGGCGCACAGTCTGGTTGACCGAGTCCAACTCCATGCCGAGATAAGAGATCCTCTGTGTGGGACAGAGTTTGCTCTTCTCTCGGTTGACCCGAAGGCCCAACAGGCTGAGGTGACGGAGCACCAGGTCCCTGTGTTCGCACAACTGCTCCCGAGACTGGGCGAGTATGAGCCAGTCGTCGAGATAGTTGAGGATGCGAACGCCTCTGCGACTTTTGTGAAGACGCGAGGCGACAGGGACAGCCCGAAGGGCAAGACTTTGTACTGATATGCCCTCCCCTCGAACGCAAAGCGTAGGAACGGTCTGTGTCGAGGAAGGATAGAGACATGAAAGTACGTGTCCTTCAGGTCGATCGCTGCAAACCAATCTCGGGGACGGATGCATTCGAAAATGCGTTTCTGCGTTAACATCCTGAACGGTAGCTTGTGCAGGGCCCGATTCAGGACATGAACGTCCAAGATTGGTCGTAACTCACCCCCTTTCTTGGGTACAATAAAGTAGGGGCTCTAGAACCCCGACCTCATATCGGCTGGAGGAACCGGCTCGACTGCGTCCTTTGCCAGTAGGACATCGATCTCTGACCGCAAGACGCGGGCATCGCTGCTCCGCACGGAGGTGAAGAGGATGCCCCTGTACTTGGGGGGCCGGTACGCGAACTGAATCGCGTAGCCGAGTCTGATAGTATGGATGAGCCAGCGAGACGGCCTGGGGAGCGCTAGCCAGGCCCCCAGAGACCGTGCAAGCGGGACCAACGGCACCACAAATGATCCCCAATTCGTCGGTCAGTTCCGACGTACGTCAAACGTGACCAACTGAAAAGGAACATATAGACCTTTTACAAAAAAAAAAAAAATAAATAAAAAAGTTAAATAAAATAAAATGACTAAAACTTAAATAAATTAAAGTTAAAACAGAAAAAAATTAAATGTAATTAAAAAAAAAAAAAAAAAAACTATAATAGTATATGAATGATACTAAAACAACGCGTGGATTCCTATTGAAATGACTTTTAATTCCGGTTTGGAACAACATGAGGGTGAGTAAATGATGACAGAATTTTCATTTTTAGGTGAACTAACAATTATTTTGCTCTCTATTTAATCTCACTGCTGTCTAGGAGAAATAGGTATATACAAATATATTACCAGTTGTGATTTGTCCTTCTTACCAGTTTGTATACTGTTTTATGCTGCTTTTAGCAATCAGATCATTTTAAAATGTCCTGTCTAGTCCTTAGTTACTCTTTGTGGGTTAAAACATCCATTATTTATTTCTCACATGTGTAAAAGCTTATAAACCACTTGTGTAAATGCATAAAATTCAGAAACTGTACAAAAAAAGAGTTTGTCAAGAACCCTATCAGATTTCCCCCTCATATCACAAAAGGATCTTTGAAGCTGTCGGGCCCTCATGTGTCCTCTTCCCGGCCCCCCTCGGCCCCTGTCTAGTGCACACTATCCCATCACCTCGTCTTCAAAAGCATATCTCTGCGATCCCTTGACAAATTATTCAAATGTGCCCGGCTAGCAGCACACTTATTTCACAGCTCCACTTGAAGCACAGGTTCGAACATGTGCATGAAATCCTCTGTAATTTGGACGGTGGCCACGTGTCACCGGCGCACACCTTCTGAACCTCAAACGCGCGCAGTCGTAATCAACTTGCCACACGTTTGTACCTGGATCCCATTACATGAGCGTTCACTGCGAGGCCGTGAGCCGGGTGTCCATAGAGACCTCCGTCTTCCATCTGTCTATCAGGTGATTTCATGGATGCCTTGGGAGGTGAGGTGCAATCTATGAATAAAAAATAAAAATATATATAAATGATTTTGAGTGTGCATTCAAAATATTCAGTCAGTAACGTGGTAGGGCTCCACGGGTCACCCTTGGCCATTTTACATGGCTGAAATTTACAGGGGGGTTTAAACAAAATATCAACACCATTAGGTATGTCTTGCACTGTCTTTGTGGTTATGTAAATATTTGCTCATGGTATTCTTAGCACCTTTATATTAGTTTTTCAGCACATTAAACGCGCATCACAAGCCCAATTCACCGTGTCTGACAATTGAGTGGCAGGGGAATTTGACTTCTTCACACTTCCTGTGCTGCTACACCTCTGACAATGGCTATGATTACGAAGTGTAATTTCAGGTTTGTTCCTATCAGAGTGTGTGCTGATGCTGTTAGCCATGTTATTTACCTTTCTGTGCATGACACAGTCTTGTTGAGTAACGGTTAAGTAACTTGGAAAGGTGTTACGTGATCAGGATACAAAAGACGTGACTCTATTGTGTGTCATTTACATTAATAAATAGTCCAAAACTCACCACGCCTTAAAAACTGTCCATATGAGTTGCATAGAGCAAAAAAACTCTAAGGGAAATTATTTTTTAAAAAGCTTGCACTCTCTATCAATGAAGAAAAGGGCAAAAAAATGCGAGCTAAAACCAGTTTTTACCTGTTATTTATTTGCTTGTTTGTAATATATATTGTGATATGAAAAAATGAATTTCCACCAGACGAATTTAATAAATATATTTGGAAAGAATGAATCATTCTAGAAATATTGGGGTGATTTTGTTGGGAAATACATCTGCACAGAAAATAACAAATATTTTGAATTAGCTGAAAAACTACTTTTTTTGAATGTGAATCACCTTTTTATGGTTAATTTGGGAACAATTTGGGTGTTCACGATTGAGTATACTGTTAGTAAGACCCAACTCAAACCTCTTTCAATAACCATAATCATAAATTGAACAGTTTCTTTCAATCTTTCCACTTCAGTTTTCATAGGCCACATTCCCACTGTTTTCAATATGACTATAAAAAAAATGGAGTGTCTATTTACTCTAAGTGAAAATAGCAGTATTTTCTTAGTGATATGCTTACACTGAGTGAAAATTGAGATAGATTCTATTTATACTATGTAAAAATGGCAGTATTTTCTTTGCAATAAGTGTAAATTGTAGTTGGATACTATTTGCACCTCAGTATTTTAGTACAATATAAAACAGTATGCAATAATGACATATTGAGTGTAAATGATTATATTTGTTAAAAAAAATGCCACCTAATTGGGACAATAAAGCCCTCCCTACACCAACCCCTAACCCTACGATAAACACTTTATTATTAAATAACTGTTAGGCTCTTTAATTCCACTTTTCACATATTTTCTTCATATTTATTGAAAATAAATGGCTTTTCAATCTGATATGCGATGGGAAAAGGTAGAAGAACAAGTTCGGATTCGAACTCGGGTCGATCGTGTCAAAAGTATCTGCAACACACCTTACTCCCACTCCCTACACCACTGCGGTGGACAAGTCATAGTCATTTTTTGTACTTTTGTCTGGCCCAACCAGACTTTGGTGGGTGGAGTTAGTGTAAATAGCCTCAAACAACAAGGCGGGCTATTTGCACTTAGTATGCGGATGAATATGGTTCTTTCTCATAACAAAAAAGAAAGAGAGAGATTATCCTACTGCTGATAAAACATTCACTATAGGCTTAAGAGACATAACCAGTTTAGATGGAAAGGATCTCAAGCTGACTAGCTGAAGACGTTTCTGTAGCTGTGCCCATTAATAGTCATGTTGGGCCTACTTCCTTAAAAATAAATGCCAGCATAGCGCTACACTAAATATAATGAAATTACTTTTCACAATAGATCATGTTTTACAATGAACTCTGTTAGAGAGCTGCATATGTATATACATTTGTTTGTTCAATAAAATACCTTACTCACCTGTTGAGTAAATTTAGAGTATCATTTCATTATTCATTCATATGTGCCTCTTCTGAGCTGCATTGCAGTCTGTGCAAATTTACCTAACTGCCACTTCAGATGCAGCATGTGAAAAAAAAAAAAAAAAAAAGTTATATGGCCACATTGTAGCCATAAAAGTTTATGTGTAGTAAATTCTATGTTGAATCAAATAATAATTTCTTTGGTAATTTCCAAAATTGATGTGCGATTAATTTGCGATTAATTTGATTAACTAATTGGCACATCATGTAATTAATTTAATTTTTAATCGCTTGACAGCCCTAATAAAAGTTTGTCATTGTCATCACCCGAAACAGTAAGCAGTTTTGATACCTAAAAAAGGCTATTTTAGCAAAGTCCTTTACATTAAATAAAATGCAAAATTGAACTAATGATCTGCAGCACATACTTACATTAATGTTTTTTATCTAAAATGAATAAAGAAAATGAATAAACTCCCAAAACTCTCAAAGTCACCAGAATGTAATGCTTTGGGGTTGTTTTTGCAACAACAACAAAAAAAATAATAATAATAATTGCATGCCCTGGGCAATTTTTACGTACTTTGGTAACTTTTTGGGGGGCCTGTTCCCCAGTGATAATCATCTCTAACCGACTGGTTTCCAAGTAAAACGTCAAGGTGTTCATCATTTACACACCTGCAGCTATGGTTTTTCAGCATCTTAAAGTGGTTTGATTCACAGTAAATGAACAAGGTCGCTCTGAAACGCTGAAACACTGCATCATGAGCTGTGCACGAGTAAATGAACACAGCGCCTTGCTTCACTCTGAAATCGGTAGAGCATGTACAGTAATTATTTAATTAAATCACAGATCGCGATTTGACTTGTCTGCTGCATTGTCCGCAATGAAGCAAGATAGAAACACAGCTCTCATTGCATAGATCTATCAATGCAAAGAATCCTGAAAATGTTCTGTGAATTTTTATATGCATGTCTTGAAGTAATCTAAAAGTAATTAAAAGTATTCCGATTTTGTTACTGTCACAGTACAATATTTTAATCTAATTACAGTGAAATTTTTAGCAAGTAATTAGTAATTTGTACTTGAATACATTTTTAAAGTAACTCCTTGCCTCATGTCAGAGTGATGTTCCTTGCATAAAACGTTCCAGAAAGTGCAATCACTGACATTCTCCTGTATTTGATCAGCTGGAAGGTTGTTTATTTGCTCAAAAAGAGCGAGAGGGGGAAAAATAGACTATTTCTGATTGCATGGTAATCATGAGATTTTTCCCCACTCTCTCCTTGGCGGAACGGGTTAATTAGGCTGAGCGTAAATCACTGGCACACCTGTTATGCTGCTCGTGTTAATCTGGACTACACACACACATGTATACATGCACACGCATTGACACATACACACGTTCCTCTAACAGGCCCAAATTAGACATCACGCAATTAAACCCACCTGTCTCGCTGCACAGAATCTGCCTTTGAGTCTTCAAATGAAAGACTCAAGAGCACTCAAGTGTCGCCTTGTTTATCAATGTAATTTTTTTTTCTCACAACTGTACACAGATTGTACATTACAGGTGTACAAGTCATTACTCACTATGAATCTTCTGTAAATTCTGTTCACTTAACAGAACTTCAGAGTGAAACATGGCATTTCTGATTCCATTTTTTAATAAGGAGCTGTATGTTTTAAAAGGGTTCTTTTTAATGAATTGGTCAAAAAGACTCAGATCAGTCTAATGACAGGCTTGTTCATGTAATCAGTCAGGTTTTCAGAATGAATATGCGACACTTGAAGCAGAACCACACATCCCATTTGAAATTAACTGGTAAAATACTGTTATATGTACGTGATACTTAAATCAGTGTAGTTACTGAATGATTGGTTATAGGTTTGTAGCAAAGTTAAAGGTTCAGGGAAGAAGGATGCGGGAACCGGCAAATGTAACATAACATTACTAACATTATTAAATGTTACTAACGTAACATTAATATCAAAATAAACAAACAACAAAACAAAAGTAAAGCAGCAGCCCCTCATGGACGACTGCCACATATAAACATAATAAAACACAACATAAATAGTCCAGGCCTGGTCCTCTCTCGTCTTGCACTGTCATCACTCCTCCTTTTATCCTTCCGGACCTCCTTCCATGAGACTCATTAGCATTCACGCCACCGGCCTCGCTCCGTTCCCATGGCTCTCGGCTTCGCGCTGCTTGCCACAAGGTTGTAGAACATGTGTTGTGTGTGTGTGTGTGTGTGTGTGTGTGTGTGTGTGTATACTTACTAACCATACAGTGGGGAGAACAAATATTTGATACACTGCCGATTTTGCAGGTTTGCCCATTTACAAAGCATGTAGAAGTCTGTAATTTTTATCATAGGTACTCTTCAACTGTGAGTGACGGAATCTAAAACAAAAATCCAGAAAATCACATTGTATGATTTTTAAGTAATTAATTTGCATTTTATTGCATGACATAAGTATTTGATACATCAGAAAAGCAGAACTTAATATTTGGTACAGAAACCTTTGTTTGCAATTACAGAGATCATACGTTTCCTGTAGTTCTTGACCAGGTTTACACACACTGCAGCAGGGATTTTGGCCCACTCCTCCATACAGACCTTCTCCAGATTCTTCAAGTTTCGGGGCTGTCGCTGGGCAATACGGACTTTCAGCTCCCTCCAAAGATTTTCTATTGGGTTCAGGTCTGGAGACTGGCTAGGCCACTCCAGGACCTTGAGATGCTTCTTACGGAGCCACTCCTTAGTTGCCCTGGCTGTGTGTTTCGGGTCGTTGTCATGCTGGAAGACCCAGCCACGACCCATCTTCAATGCTCTTACAGTGACAGGACGACTGCACCGTATTGAGGGAAGGAGGTTGTTGGCCAAGATCTCGCGATACATGGCCCCATCCATCCTCCCCTCAATATGGTGCAGTCATCCTGTCCCCTTTGCAGAAAAGCATCCCCAAAGAATGATGTTTCCACCTCCATGCTTCACGGTTGGGATTATGTTCTTGGGGTTGTACTCATCCTTCTTCTTCCTCCAAGTTTTAGTTTAGACCAAAAAGCTCTATTTTTGTCTCATCAGACCACATGACCTTCTCCCATTCCTCCTCTGGATCATCCAGATGGTCATTGGCAAACTTCAGACGGGCCTGGACATGCGCTGGCTTGAGCAGGGGGACCTTGCGTGCGCTGCAGGATTTTAATCCATGACGGCGTAGTGTGTTACTAATGGTTTTCTTTGAGACTGTGGTCCCAGCTCTCTTCAGGTCATTGACCAGGTCCTGCCGTGTAGTTCTGGGCTGATCCCTCACCTTCCTCATAATCATTGATGCCCCACGAGGTGAGATCTTGCATGGTGCCCCAGACCGAGGGAGATTGACCGTCATCTTGAACTTCTTCCATTTTCTAATAATTGCGCCAACAGTTGTTGCCTTCTCACCAAGCTGCTTGCCTATTGTCCTGTAGCCCATCCCAGCCTTGTGCAGGTCTACAATTTTATCCCTGATGTCCTTACACAGCTCTCTGGTCTTGGCCATTGTGGAGAGGTTGGAGTCTGTTTGATTGAGTGTGTGGACAGGTGTCTTTTATACAGGTAACGAGTTCAAACAGGTGCAGTTAATACAGGTAATGAGTGGAGAACAGGAGGGCTTCTTAAAGAAAAACTAACAGGTCTGTGAGAGCCGGAATTCTTACTGGTTGGTAAGTGATCAAATACTTATGTCATGCAATAAAACGCTAATTAATTATTTAAAAATCATACAATGTGATTTTCTGGATTTTTGTTTTAGATTCCGTCTCTCACAGTTGAAGAGTACCTATGATAAAAATTACAGACCTCTACATGCTTTGTAAGTAGGAAAACCTGCAAAATCGGCAGTGTATCAAATACTTGTTCTCTCCACTGTATGTGACCCGTGCTGGCAAAATGAGTCACAATGAGTTATTGTTATGTTCATTCTCTATTAAAAAACCTTCAAAATTATGTATAATTTCTTGGAATCAGACAAAAAATTACTGAGCTACAGCTGTTTGAAGTCAATTTTGAGAAAGCAAAGTCAATTTTGAGAAAAATCGAGTTAAAGTTTTCTGAAGGTTCCAAAACAAATTCACCTAGCAACCATACCTTAAAATCCCTGGTAATAACACCAAATTTGACACACACCAAGTCAAAACCAAATATCTATAGGAAAAATATATATTCAACTTTTTTTCCATGATACTATGATTGTTTGATTAACATTAATGAAACAGACAGCCTAGATATTAAGACCTACACATCAGATGTTTTTCCCCAACAGTTAACCAAATGTTCACTTAAGACATAACAGATAATGCGAATACTCGCCAAAACATATTTTGAAATACTGAAATTCTATGTATCAGTCAGCTCGAGTAAGATCATTTTGTTTACATCAGCATGAGTTTGAAAATCACATTTCATTGGTTCAGACTCATGCCATCGAGAATTTGCTATGAATATTCATAAAGTTGGAATGCTGTGCTTTAAAACGATACCAAACTTGTGCTGAGGGGAAGCACAGTCTTCGAGAAGCAGGCAGAGAAAAACTGCAGTTTTCATGGAAAAAGGAAAGGTACTCCTATTTCTATTTGGAGCATTGGGATCGCTAGACGAGGGCTTAATGAACACATTTTTGTGAAAACCTCAAAATGTACATTTTTTACTTGTTTTGTCTGTAGCTTGTAATTAGCCTGTGCGCATTCCGACTCAATTTGCCAGCACGGGTCACATATTTTGAGGACAACAGAAAGGGGAAGACCCAGATGACCCCATAGGACAGACACTCACACACAGGCTAGCTCCTGACATACTGAGAAAAGAATAATAATAATAAAAAAAACTCCCCTTTAAACAATAACACAAAATAAACCATAAATGGTTGGCTCTACCTTATCTCAGGTATTAAAATCACATTCTTAAACCAAACACAAGAGTACAACAAAACACTGATTCAACACAAAACCAACGAACAATACAAAACTAAACAAAGTATACAAAATAGCAGTGCCTAGACGTCCATATGTATACAGCTCCACAAGAAAACATCTGTCAAATGAAATAAAAAAAAACATATGAATACAAAATACAGACTCCTTTAATACTTGCAATCTTTAATAACCCAACTGAATTACTGTGTATAAAAAACGTTGATACTATAGCCCACTTTGGTCACTGTACTAACTGTAAGTGACTTTGCAACTACACGTCAATTTACTCTTACTAGAGTTTAGTAGACTCTCTGCTTAATATCTGCTGTCACTTTATTTTGATGATCCCTCAACAGACACTCTACTGACTATAAGTAACTTTACAACTACATGTCAACTTATTCTACCAACCCGAACCCTAACCCAACAGTCTACTAACAGACTACTAATTCTCTAATGAGAGTTAGTTGATATGTAGTTGCAAAGTTACTGGTCTTCTCTGTGTTTTCTTTATTACAGCCACCAACCGTGACAATATGGCTGTTCACATTATTTTAATGGTGCCCATATCAGATTCGAGTGTGAACAGGTCACAATCCTGACCTGACCCACATGCGCAAAAGAAAAATAACATATTTCAGCCGAACCGCACCAGAGTTTGTTTGGTGTATACCAGGGTTCGGATGGCAGCTTTCACCCTTATTCAAATGAACCGCACTAACAGAGAAGTCGCACCAGAGTTCGTTTTAATTAAACCAAACCTGCCAAGTGTGAACACACCCTTGGGGACGTCCTCATTTGTAAACATTAAGAAAAAATAAATAAATAAATAAAGTAAATAAAGGTTTTGGTTGTAAAAATGCAGAATATTTTCTGTTAGGGTGTGGGTTAAGGTTAGGTTATAGTATTTACATCTAATCATTTAGCAGTGACTTACAAATGAGGAATACCACAAGCGGTTCATCTTAATGAGGCAATAAACAGGAGAAGTGCAAGTAATACAAAGTTTAGACATCATTCAGAACAGGACAAGCTAGAACAGGCAGGGATTAAGGAATAGCAGGATGCAGTTAGTGTGCACGGAAGAGAGTTTTCAGCTTTTTCTTGAATATTGTAAGGGATTAGGCTGTGAGATTGGGTTAGGAAGATCATTCCACTAACAAGAATCAGTGAAAGGAAACATTCTGGAAAGTGATTTTATGCCTCTCTGAGATGTAACCACGAGGCGCTGCTCATTTCACAGGCTTTTAGGGGGAATGTAGACTTGTATTGGAGATAGATAGATAGATAGATAGATAGATAGATAGATAGATAGATAGATAGATAGATAGATAGATAGATAGATAGATAGATAGATAGATAGATAGATAGATAGATAGATAGATAGATAGATAGATAGATAGAATAAAAAAGTATTAAAAGAACTGTTTATGGAATCGTTATGGAATAGGAATCATTCCAAAGAAATTTCCTTATGATTCCCATTTCTAAAATGTTTGCATGTAAACATGAAAAGTTCAACTTCACGTTTAATAAATCACTTTTTTCCCATCTTCCACAGTGAGGTCGGGTGCCTTGCGTCAGGGATTTTTGAACCCAAATGAGATGGCATGTGAAATGAGGGCCTCTCGGTGACTCCCACTGCGAGCAAAGATGGCAGACGGCAAGAGTCCTGAAAAATGTAATTAAACGGAGATAAGATTAATACAATCAGCATGTGGAATGACAGAAAGGTGGTGTTGTTGCAGAGGCATTGGAGGGCCCCAGGCCTGAGTGGAGCTTGGGCCCAGCAAAGGGGTGAGGGGCTATGGGGTAGTGGAGGGCTGCTGGGATTGAGCGCTTTCAGGTTGAGGCAGTCCTGTGGTTTGAGGGTTTAAATTAGCGGTGAAAAGACAATCCCCATTAGGAAGGATTAGGGGCCTGCTGGCAGCTGACGGGGCCCAGGCACCAAAACTGGCAGGGGCATCTGTCGCACTGCACCCATGGCTACATAGCAAAAGTCAGTCAGTAGTCAGTAACCTTCAGAAACACAAACAAAAAAAATAAATGATATTTTTACACTTTACTTTCCTATGACCGCCATCATTTTCATTAAGTCACTGACTGTTATCATGTTGTTATTGTTATTTTTAACAAGGAATACAAAAGGAGATTTTTTTTTGTTTTGTTTTGTTCATAGTGACTAATGAGGAACAAAAACACCATAAAAGTAGCCCATGTTTGATTTGAGAGCTGGTGAAGGGCAGGATTATCAGTGGATAAAGCTAGTAAACATCTTCAGAAGATACATATGTGTTCCACCAGTATCAATGCCTCTTCACACCAAGATGAATGTTTGCCACAAAAAATAAGTGAGATAAACATTTTCATTTGAATGAACAGATAGTAAAAGTCACAATGAACTCAAAATGGACAAATTTATTTATTTGTTAAATTTTTTTATTGAAAATTGCAGTATTTATTATAAACCAGTGCTAACTTGTTATAAACCATATGTGGTCCACCTCGGTTGAAATCGCGTTCCGGGGGCGGGCGGTCACAGTACCGGTGTACTGACGAAAAATGCTATCTATTAGATTGTGCTACCAACAATAGATTTGCATAGTTTTAAGGGTAGGGGTAGGTATGGACATTAAAAAAGCCCCAAACCACATGAATATGATGTTGGTAGCATTTTTTGCTATCGATTTGTGCTACCTACCTATATGTTTTAATGGGAGGTAGCACAATCTGAGCGGGTAGCACAAATCGTCGGAACACTGGCAACATGTGAGAAGTTCCAGTACGCAAGACAAGTGAGGGTACGCTATAGATTAAAATAAGTACCGGGGCACTTTGAGCACTGCTATAAACAATTTCCGTACACATCGTTATTTTTTTTTCTTTCATGTGTGATTTTTATTCATTAAATACTCACAATGCAACCAAATACAGAAACGCGCAAATACTCACAATGCAACCAAATACAGAAACACAATGCAACAAATACAGAAACATTCTGCAAATACTCACAACGCAACCAAATACAGAAATGCTCTAGAAATACTCACAACGCAACAAATACAGAAACGCTCTAGAAATACTCACAACGCAACAAATACAGAAACGCTCAGCAAACTCACAACGCAACAAATACAGAAACGCTCAGCAAATACTCACAACGCAACAAATACAGAAACGCTCAGCAAATACTCACAACGCAACAAATACAGAAACGCTCAGCAAACTCACAACGCAACAAATACAGACACGCTCAGCAATTACTCACAATGCAACAAATACAGAAACGCTCAGCAAATACTCACAACGCAACAAATACAGAAGCGCAACAAATACAGAAACGCTCAGCAATTACTCACAATGCAACAAATACAGAAACGCTCAGCAAATACTCACAACGCAACAAATACAGAAATGCTCTAGAAATACTCACAACGCAACAAATACAGAAACGCTCAGAAAACTCACAACGCAACAAATACAGAAACGCTCAGCAAACTCACAACGCAACAAATACAGAAACGCTCAGCAAATACTCACAACGCAACAAATACAGAAACGCTCAGGAAACTCACAATGCAACAAATACAGAAACGCTCAGCAAATACTCACAACGCAACAAATACAGAAACGCTCAGCAAACTCACAACGCAACAAATACAGAAACCCTCAGCAATTACTCACAATGCAACAAATACAGAAACGCTCAGCAAATACTCACAACGCAACAAATACAGAAACGCTCAGCAAATACTCACAACGCAACAAATACAGAAACGCTCAGCAAACTCACAACGCAACAAATACAGAAACGCTCAGCAAACTCACAACGCAACAAATACAGAAACGCTCAGCAAATACTCACAACGCAACAAATACAGAAACGCTCAGCAAATACTCACAACGCAACAAATACAGAAACGCTCAGCAAACTCACAACGCAACAAATACAGAAACGCTCAGCAATTACTCACAATGCAACAAATACAGAAACGCTCAGCAAATACTCACAACGCAACAAATACAGAAACGCAACAAATACAGAAACGCTCAGCAATTACTCACAATGCAACAAATACAGAAACGCTCAGCAAATACTCACAACGCAACAAATACAGAAATGCTCTAGAAATACTCACAATGCAACAAATACAGAAACGCTCAGCAAATACTCACAACGCAACAAATACAGAAGCGCAACAAATACAGAAACGCTCAGCAATTACTCACAATGCAACAAATACAGAAACGCTCAGCAAATACTCACAACGCAACAAATACAGAAATGCTCTAGAAATACTCACAACGCAACAAATACAGAAACGCTCAGAAAACTCACAACGCAACAAATACAGAAACGCTCAGCAAACTCACAACGCAACAAATACAGAAACGCTCAGCAAATACTCACAACGCAACAAATACAGAAACGCTCAGGAAACTCACAATGCAACAAATACAGAAACGCTCAGCAAATACTCACAACGCAACAAATACAGAAACGCTCAGCAAACTCACAACGCAACAAATACAGAAACCCTCAGCAATTACTCACAATGCAACAAATACAGAAACGCTCAGCAAATACTCACAACGCAACAAATACAGAAACGCTCAGCAAATACTCACAACGCAACAAATACAGAAACGCTCAGCAAACTCACAACGCAACAAATACAGAAACGCTCAGCAATTACTCACAATGCAACAAATACAGAAACGCTCAGCAAATACTCACAACGCAACAAATACAGAAACGCAACAAATACAGAAACGCTCAGCAATTACTCACAATGCAACAAATACAGAAACGCTCAGCAAATACTCACAACGCAACAAATACAGAAACGCTCAGCAAACTCACAACGCAACAAATACAGAAACGCTCAGCAAATACTCACAACGCAACAAATACAGAAACGCTCAGGAAACTCACAATGCAACAAATACAGAAACGCTCAGCAAATACTCACAACGCAACAAATACAGAAACGCTCAGCAAACTCACAACGCAACAAATACAGAAACGCTCAGCAAACTCACAACGCAACAAATACAGAAACGCTCAGCAAACTCACAACGCAACAAATACAGAAACGCTCAGCAATTACTCACAATGCAACAAATACAGAAACGCTCAGCAAATACTCACAACGCAACAAATACAGAAGCGCAACAAATACAGAAACGCTCAGCAATTACTCACAATGCAACAAATACAGAAACGCTCAGCAAATACTCACAACACAACAAATACAGAAATGCTCTAGAAATACTCAGAACGCAACAAATACAGAAACGCTCAGCAAACTCACAACGCAACAAATACAGAAACGCTCAGCAAATACTCACAATGCAACAAATACAGAAACGCTCAGCAAACTCACAACGCAACAAATACAGAAACGCTCAGCAAATACTCACAACGCAACAAATACAGAAACGCTCAGCAAACTCACAACGCAACAAATACAGAAACGCTCAGCAAACTCACAACGCAACAAATACAGAAACGCTCAGCAAACTCACAACGCAACAAATACAGAAACGCTCAGGAAACTCACAATGCAACAAATACAGAAACGCTCAGCAAATACTCACAACGCAACAAATACAGAAACGCTCAGCAAATACTCACAACGCAACAAATACAGAAACGCTCAGCAAACTCACAACGCAACAAATACAGAAACGCTCAGCAAACTCACAACGCAACAAATACAGAAACGCTCAGCAAACTCACAACGCAACAAATACAGAAACGCTCAGCAATTACTCACAATGCAACAAATACAGAAACGCTCAGCAAATACTCACAACGCAACAAATACAGAAGCGCAACAAATACAGAAACGCTCAGCAATTACTCACAATGCAACAAATACAGAAACGCTCAGCAAATACTCACAACACAACAAATACAGAAATGCTCTAGAAATACTCAGAACGCAACAAATACAGAAACGCTCAGCAAACTCACAACGCAACAAATACAGAAACGCTCAGCAAATACTCACAATGCAACAAATACAGAAACGCTCAGCAAACTCACAACGCAACAAATACAGAAACGCTCAGCAAATACTCACAACGCAACAAATACAGAAACGCTCAGCAAACTCACAACGCAACAAATACAGAAACGCTCAGCAAACTCACAACGCAACAAATACAGAAACGCTCAGCAAACTCACAACGCAACAAATACAGAAACGCTCAGGAAACTCACAATGCAACAAATACAGAAACGCTCAGCAAATACTCACAACGCAACAAATACAGAAACGCTCAGCAAACTCACAACGCAACAAATACAGAAACGCTCAGCAAATACTCACAACGCAACAAATACAGAAACGCTCAGGAAACTCACAATGCAACAAATACAGAAACGCTCAGCAAATACTCACAACGCAACAAATACAGAAACGCTCAGCAAACTCACAACGCAACAAATACAGAAACGCTCAGCAATTACTCACAATGCAACAAATACAGAAACGCTCTACAAATACTCACAACTAGTGTTGCTTTCGTCAACGAAAATTATTACTAAATATCGTCGTCACCGAACCTTAATCACGTGACGAAAACAAGACGAGGCGCAGCGTAAATGCTGGTCATGTGACGATGACTATAATTAAATGTATAATGCAATATTGTTGACGAATAAAAACGAGACTAAATGTGGTTTACAAAATAAAAACTATGCTAAAATGTCTCTTCATTTTCGTTGACCAAAACGAGACGAGACGAAATGTTATAACATTATTTCGTCTCGTTTAGTCGCGTTATTATTATCATTTTGCAGTATTTCTGTGTGTCTCACTTCAGGGGCTGCATCAGGTCACTCTCTTCAAGCCCCACTCGCGGCATTATTTAGAAGATGCAGCTGCAGTGAGTTAGCGTGAACGACAGCAAACAAAGTTAAGTCTGACACGGAGAAAGGGACCGATGGCCGTCCAGCCGGGGTTTGTCTTTAGCCCTATTCGGACGGTAATTGTTTCTCGTGGGGTCATAAGGTATTTTCATCATTTACAGGAGCTGTCTGTGATTTTATTGCCATCCGAATCCATAATGTCAGTGTTTTTCTCCCACCACCCGCATAAAAATCCTCGGCCGAATTACCTACTGTTTTTAGACAAACACCAAGGTCGTGTGGTGATTTAATTGCTGTCCGAATCCACATCTTTTTTCTTGAGTTTTCAAGAATATATCACTTCAAAATTCACTGTTTATATCCTTTTTGACCCTTGCAGAGCACCGTACGGTTGCGCTTCGCTGTAATTTGGATGCATTTTAAAGATCTAGACTTTTATTACTGAAATGCTGGCAAGTATTTACAAGAGCAATATATTTCACAGCGCTCAAAAAATAAAAAGAAGAAAAGCACGTAAACATTTGAAATGGGCCGTTATTACGGCAGCAATTATATATGTTAAAATAACCGCAGCATTATGTTTACCTCATGTAATTAAGAGGCTGTATTAACTTATTTCCGCTCATTTCCATGTGGAATAAAATGACATCCTTTATTTTGAGATAAACCATTTTAAATATAATGCGCATCTATATATCTTCCTATTTTTAAACAGATTTAAATAATTAAATAATAATTAGGATATTATTTTCCTATTATTAAATTAAATATGCATTTATTCTTAGTATACCAAGCATATAACATTTTATTTACAGCATACAATCATGTTATTGATCACGTGAGCAGCACATTCCCAGGTGTGCAGGATCACAAAACTCGCTCCTCCACCGTGAATAAATCACCATCCGAATGCACAAGTTTTATCACTGAGGTGGCATGCACATGTATTTTTACGGACTTCCACGTGAGAAACAATTACCGTCTGAATAGGGCTTTTGGGAGAAAAAGAAGAAACAACATTTGGAAAAACTTTCATTACATAGAAGTGGAAAAGAAAACAGAATGTGTTGTGGAAAAAAGATGGGGAGAAATGCGACCACAAAATCACAGGAAAAAACACCACGAACCTTAAGAGGCATCTCAATGTTTTTATTTATTTTATTTAAATTTATGTGTATTTACTTCTAACATGTTTGGTTGGTAAAATAAATATGTTGTAAATTCAAATCAGACCGTCTTCCGTATTTGGAATGGATGTATTATTGAGCCTATAAGGTAACAATAATATAATAAGATGGGTTTGACTAAAAGAAGATTTTAGTTTCATCTATACTACTAGGTACTTATACTATATTGACTGGGTTAAATAAAATTGCATTACTGAAAAGAGACTAAAAAACAATTTTCATTGACTAAAATAAGATTAAAATGCCATCAGTTTTCGTAGACTAAAACTAGACAAAAATATTCATGGATAATTCTGACTAAAATAAGACTAAAATGCTCTGACTTTTAGTCAACTGAAAGTTGCCTAGACTAAAAAGAGTATGAACGTGACTAAAACTAATAAAAACTAAAATGACAGCTTGACACAAAGGCTAGACTAAAACTAAAATTAAAACAGGTCACCAAAAACAACACTACTCACAACACAACCAAATACAGAAACGCTCTGCAAATACTCACAACGCAACCAAATACAGAAACGCTCTACAAATACTCACAACGCAACCAAATACAGAAACGCTCTACAGATACTCACAACACAACCAAATACAGAAACGCTCTGCAAATACTCACAACGCAACCAAATACAGAAACGCTCTACAAATACTCACAACGCAACCAAATACAGAAACGCTCTACAAATACTCACAACGCAACCAAATACAGAAACGCTCTACAGATACTCACAACGCAACCAAATACAGAATACGTACAATGCCACCAAATACAGAAACGTTCTGCAAACACTCACAACGCAACCAAATATAGAAACGAGCTGCAAATACTCACAACGGCACCAAAAACAGAAACACTCTGCAAATACTCACAACGCAACCAAATACAGAAACGAGCTGCAAATACTCACAACGCAACCAAAAAGAAATGTGCTGCAAATACTCACAACGCAACCAAATACAGAAACGCTCTGCAAATACTCACAACGCAACCATCTGCAAATACTCACAACGCAACCAAATACAGAAACGCTCTGCAAATACTCACAATGCAACCAAATGCAGAAATGCTCTACAAATACTCACAACGCAACCAAATACAACCAAGAACTAGTTGTGTACTCAAAGTGTACTACTGTTACGCTTAAAGTATACTTAAAAGTATACTTTCATACACTAAAAAGTGGGACAAATTTGGTACCAAGTAGTATTGAAATAGTATATTATATATTGATATTAGTATACTAAATACATAAAGTATACTTAAAATATACTTGAACTTTACTTAAGTATACTTAACAAAATTAACTTGAAGTATACTTATTTTTGTAAGGGTCGGCTTGTCTGCCATTTCTTTCGCATTGTTCTGAACAGACTGTGGATATCGCAGCAAATTTTTACAATGAATATTTGTCTTGTTTTGAACAGGCTTTTAGAGAGTAACTAGCTAAAAGCAATGCTACCAACTCTGCAACATTTTGAATAGCGTGATAGAAGCTTTTCCAGTTAGTAGAAAGGTTGTAGCAGTGTGGCATGACAAAACAAAAACAGCTACATGGTTCATTCTTTTAACAAATTCTGTTATTGATGAATGAAAAACACAAGCATTCTAACAGATTCTGGTAATATTAGCAGTGTCGCAACACCAAATTATACAAACACTCTTCTTGTAGCGTTGGGGAGTCCAATTTATGTTAGCAAATCGGTTTGATCAGATGTTTTATTTCATCAAACCAGTCAAAAAATAATTCACTAATTAACTCCCTGTTGGAACTGTCTTTTTTTTTTTGTTGTTGGTATATATTTAGTTAAATACTGCTATTTATCGCTGTTTATAATATTACTTACTCAAAAATGTATTTTCACAGGTTTGACACTGTCATCCTAACTGACATTCTCATTATTTTGGAGCCAGAAAATTCTGAATTATATAATAATAATTAATATATTACTCATTAAAAAATGCTCTTAATTTTAGCTTTACTTTTGTTACTATTTGCAAACAACTTTCTAGGCTAGCTGAGCTGAACTGCTTTAAATTTGGCAATCTGGGGTTTCAAAGCAGCTCCCCGACAATGTTATAGACATATTGTAGATTGATGCTGTGCATTTTCTATACGTTTATTTATATATATTCTCAGCTCCCTGCTGGATCATTTGCTGTTTTAATTACTGTGGATGCTCTGACAATAAACAGCGAGCACTAATCCACAATTCTCACCCGCTTTATCATGTTGTTTTAGTGGGGCTAAAAAGTTAATTTTTTCGTTTCATCTCCTATAGGGTTCTGCTTGTCAGGGGCAACAGACAGAGACCCACTGATTGTCATTAGCGTCCCCTCCCACCCGGCTAATTTAAAGAGACAGCGTTCAGGTCTGGAGGTGAGCTGTTACGATGGAGCCGTGCCCCGTCGTGAGATTCTCTCGCAGGCACGACACTAGAGAAAACCGCCTGGAGTTTCTCAGACCCACCGCTAGCTTTTTGTTCCCGGCGTTGTCCCGGGTTCGAAAGGCAGCAGTGAACAAAAACAGCCCCAAAAAGTGCAATCCGATTAAAACAATCTCCTTGTCTTTTGATTAACGTTTATTTGCATGATAATAAGCTCAAGATGATAAGGCCGCTGCAGCCTTTATTTTTTCCACAGCGAAGCTGTGTTTCATGTCCAGGATTTTCCTGGTTCTTTTTTTTGTAGGTTTCCAGCGGCCTGTCTCTCCATCCAGCTGTGTGGATTGTCTTAAATGTGTTGTCTCTTGCACGGTAACTCGCTAACAGGAACTTTAAGAGGCACCTCCTGCCGTAGCAGAAACCAAGATCAGCGCAGGAGGAGACAACAATATCTCCACGGAAACAGACCGATGACAGCCTCAATGTCATGGGGAGATGGCGTGGAGCATTAAAGATCACGCCGTGCATCCAGCTCTGCTGTCTACCCAACATGCATCTGTGTGCTAGAGTCCATCTCGAGCACTCCTAATGAAATGAACCAAAACCTCCACTTCATACCGTAGTTCGTTATCACCGCGGTTGCATTATAGTGTTGCGAGTTTGTGTAGCTATCAGAACAAAGCGCTTGTGGCACATCGAGGACGTGTATGTGTGTGTGTGTGTGTGTGTGTGTTGTGAGCTGAGAGGCAAGCGACAGGGGATTTCACTGCTTGGTATTTCTGCAAAGCTCCAGAGAGAAACATGCCTCAAGCTATCGTCATGTTACAGACAAATGAAGAAGGGGCAATGTGTGATCTCTGCAAATTTGCTCTCTATCTCACTTTCTCTTTTTTTCTTTCGCTCTCTTTCCTCCGCTCCCTCACCACAATGCTTGACTCTCAAGTGGCACAGAAATCAAACAATTAGCAGGAGGGAAATAAAGGTCCTGCTTTGCCCTCTGGCACTTGTAAACACGGCAACCATGTTTGAAAATGTTGCCTTTATTATACAGGTTTTGCTTCTCTCTCTCTCTCTCTCTCTCTCTCTCTCTCTCTCTGTTCCTCTTAAGGTTTTTCTTATTTCTCTTTCACATTTTGTTTTCTAATTGCTTTAGTTTTAATAGATTTTACCTATAAACAAAAAGAAAAGTACTGTGTTCTTATAAGTATTCTTAAACTCAGTGTATGTGTTTATATGATAATGTCCTATTTTAACTTTCCCACCTACGGTTGAAAATTTAGTCCCACTTTATATTATGTACTTACACTTAAATTAATAATTTGATGTACTGCATATATTATGCACATAATTGTTTTTACATTGTACTTAAATACCTGCATCTAATTACATCTTTAATTACTTTTTGTAATTACATTGTAATTACACTGTTGACAGTCCCCTTACCCCTTAACCCACCCTTAAACCTAACCATACCTCAAAACCCTTACCTAACCTACCCGTATCCCACCTCAATAGCAGCAAAAGTGTTTGTATTATTATTACAATTTGTATTATTTTGTTTATTTTGTTTGGTAACACTTTATTTTAGTGTTATTGTTACATATGTTACATGTACTTACTATAGTAATAACAGTAAATTATGAATAATTACATGCAATTAACCCTCAACCAAACCTAATCCTACCCTAACCCTATAGTAAGTACATGTAGATAATTAATATTACTCAGTACTTAAATATATAATTACACTAACAATGACACCTTAAAATAAAGTGTAACGCTTTATTTTACTGTGTCCTTGTTACAGTGTAATTAATTATACATTTAAGTACTGAGTAATATGAATTATCTACATGTACTTACTTGTAGTGTTAGGGTTAGGGTAAGGATTGGGGTTTGGTTTGTGGTTAGTTGCATGTAATTATGCATAATTTACTGTTATTAATATAGTATTATATATGTAACATATGTAACAAGGACTCTGTGAAATAAAGTGTTACCTTATTTTTTTTAAATGTATGTAGCCTACATAGTAGTTAAAGACACCTAAAATAAAGTGCGACCGAAAATTCGCTAGAATAACTAAATTAATATATTTATTTATTTATTGCATTGTATTGTCCCCGTAAATCTATACTCTAAAAATGCCGGGTTGTTTCAACCCATGTTTGGGTCAAATATAGACAAACACAACCTTTGGTTTAAATTTTTTTATTAAATGTTTAAACCCAACAGTTGGTTTGTCCATATTTGACCAAAACATGGCACTTTTTTAGAGTGTAAAATGAATAAAATAAAGTAAATAAACCCAATATCTAAGAATAACAACTAAACCTCGGAACAAACAACTGAATATTGTGCGACTGGGCTTTGGGACAGTGTATTCTGGCTATAAAGTGTTCTGTTAAAGTGTACAGAAGTCTAAGTGAGTTTCTTAACTCTGGGACCCCCTCACAGCGAGGAGTTAGCGTGTACATAAAAGAGCAGGTCAGCTCTGAAACATTGCACTCGGGACTTTGAACGGGCCGCAGCTTAATGCTACACGCTACGAAATGAACTGAGACGAAAATATATACAGGAACAGACAACATCTTTTACTTGAAAATGAAATTTAAGTGAAGTTGTTTTATTATAAAATGCTTTTGTTTATTTATGCCAATCACTCTAAGCTCACATTGAGAGACATTTGTGGTACTGAACATAGTATTTCAAACATGAACTTTTAGTGTTCTTACATTGTTGAAATAAAATCAAAGTTGTAATCCACTATTTTTTATAGTTTTGAAAAAAGAGGTTTTCGTTTAAGCAAATATTAAATTACAAATGTATTAACTAATATGTAATAACTATGTAATAACTTTTGTATTACAAAATACAAAAAAAAAATCTTTTTTAATCCTTTATAGGAGGTGACAAATAAACAATGAAAGATCAAAATTGAAATATTGAATACAGTACATAGTCAAATGATAAACAACTACAGATTGAATTCAGGAATTGTTTTATTTCAACATTTTATTTTTAAAAATGTTATAAAATGCTGAAATAAAAAATAACAGATAGATAGATAGATAGATAGATAGATAGATAGATAGATAGATAGATAGATAGATAGATAGATAGATAGATAGATAGATAGATAGATAGATATTTGTAGACTTTTACTATATGAAAGATATATATTTGAAAGATATATATATATAATTTAATAATCGCAATGTAGGCGATATGTTATGCTAACTACTATTTTTAGTATTTCGTTTTCTCATGAATGCGAAAGGAAGGACGTTTCAGGATCACAGTATCTCTAATAATGATCCATACTAAACACATATATTGCTGAATAAAATTAGATTTGTCATTAAAACACTGATATTATCCGATAAAGGACAAAGATTGGAGATTTACCACTATGGCCGTGTGTAAGTAATCCAATTCTGAAAAGAGATAAACTAGGATTTATATCTCAATTTGTGGAATAATATATTATCAGCCCAATGAATATAAGGAGATTTTCAGAGCAGGTTTTAGAGCAGAAAGGTGTCAGGCTTATTGAATCATTGATCAGGGACAGCAGCGCTTTGAATCCAGTGTGTACGCGTGTGTCCATCTGCACTCGCACGGTTAGTTCGTCTCTCGGAGGTTTTGAGGGATTGTCTATATTACATTCCGACTGGAGTAATAAACTGCACGCACCTCCGCTGTGTTAGGTTCATTTTGTAATAGCTTTGATCTTTCCAAGTGCCATCTCAGAAAATACAGTTGGTCATAAAATTAGCATTTTCTGATTGCAGTTGGAGCTGCGGGAAATGCCATAAAAATGCAGATCCATCCAATTCAAACAAAACTAACGCTCTTCCATAAATTTCAAGGAAGAACAATTGCGAGTTATTTCGTAATGTATGTAAAGACGAGGTCTTAATCTTTAGCTAACACACGTAAGAACGTCTCTAAAACCTGGGAGATAAAGCTGCAATGCTAGAGAATATTTCAATTTTTTCACAGAATATTTCTAGTTTCGTCAGCCGCTACCAACCCATCCACCGACCTGACCTCTCCGCAGTCCTTCCAGGCTTTGGCTCCGCTGTGAGCGGCCCCTAGTCAGAGCACAATGTGTGAGACTACAGTGAAGAAAGGCACACTGATAGATGCTCTGTGTTCTACTGCCCTCCAATGGCGGACGCTGTGCGTTTAGCCCCTTCCCGCATGTTCTGCAGCAGGACAGTTAGTTAGTTTGGTCAGAGGCAGGCCTGGGAGAGCTGCCCGTGGCCGGCCCCATCGCCCCTTGCAGCTGGTTAGGGAGCTGAACAGCAGACCTTGATGCCAAATACTGGGGTTCCTAATGAACGTCAGCTGTAGTCTTCAGCTATGATGTCACGTCCATCCTAGAAGTGCCATGAATGAGCGTGAAGTGAATGTTTCACAGACGTGAAAACCTGTGTGCAATGGTGGTAACTGTCATAAACCCCTCTATTCATTTAGTTACACATGCATATACACACACACACACACACGCTGAAGCTAACACAGACAGTATGCAGAGGCCCAGATGGCTGGTTCACAATGGCGGGGAAGGGCAGCCTTTGATAGGTTTGAGTGATTGATTTCAGGCTTGACTGGCTCTGATAGAGTCACCTCAGGAGGTGCCTGGCAACCACAGCTTCTCTCCACAACTTTCCATTGAGGGCCCGGGGCCGGCAATCACACTGGATGCCCAGCTGACTCAGAGCCGTCCCCCTTTAAACTCAAAATGTGTCCAATCCTGCAACCGCTGGTCACAAACCTCTATGTTGCATACTGCGAGAATAAAAAAAAAAAAAAAAAAAGATTCTTTGTCACGGTTAGCACAAAAGATTTCATTCTCTGTAAGACTGATTATTTATTTATTTATTTATTTATTTATTTATTTATTTATTTATTTAAATTAAGCAAATATACATGCTAACAAAAAAGTATGGTGGTATTCAGCATGTTTACAATATGGAATTATTTAAAGCGTTTTGAAATACCATGTAAATGCCATGGTATATATCATATTACCATTGTAATACTATATTTTGTACATTTTACCACGGTATATAAATGTGGTAATCATTCAGTACCAATGTACTGAAAGTTTTGTTTTGACTATAGAACCATGGTAACACCATGGTATTTTTGGAATTATCTTCCAGCAGGCCTTTAAAGTTAACAAATATGGAAATTATCAAAATACCATTTGACATACCATTTCAATACCATGATATTCTTCCGGTTACATTGGGATAGGCCTAGTATGTAAATACCTTATTATATAAATGTGGTAAATATTTGGTACTATAGTATTTTTTAATTACTAGGCCTACATGTGTATTTTTTGACATGGTACCATGTAAGTAGTATGGTATTTTTAAAATATAGTATCATGATATTACCTTTTTTTTAACATGGTACTATGGTATATAAAATAGTTATGCCATGGTATATAAATATGGTAAATATTCAGTACCATGGTATTTCTAATAACTAATGGGCCTTCCATGTAGATACAATCGTATATGTGACTCTGGACCACAAAACATAAGGGTCAATTTTCTGAAATTGAGATTTATACATCATATGAAAGCTGAATAAATAAGCTTTCCATGGATGTATGGTTTGTTAGGATATGAATATTTAGCCGAGATACAACTATTTGAAAATCTGGAATCTGAGGGTGCAAAAAAATCTAAATATTGAGAAAATCGCCTTTAAAGTTGTCCAAATGAAGTCCTTAGCAAGGAATATTACTAATAATAATACATTTTTGATATATTTACGGTAGGAAATTTACAAAATATCTTCATGGAACATAATCTTTACTTAATATCCTAATGATTTTTGGCATAAAAGAAAAATGGATAATTTTGACCCATACAACGTATTGTTGGCTATTGCCACAAATATACCCGTGTGACTTATGACTGGTTTTGTGCTCCAGGGTCACATATAACAAAGTATATATATATATATATATATATTATTTTATTTTTTTTATTTTTTTTTACATGATACCAGTATCACATATGTCCCATTCTAGATATGTTAAATGTTTAATGCTGTGGCATTTTTTTTTTTAAATGACCTTAGAAAGTGCCTTCCATGTAGATGCAATGATATCACAATGATATCATGTTTGATATGCAATGATGTTTATATATGTAATGATATCATGTTTGAGCTGTGATATTATTTAAATGACATTGGATTAGGTCTGCCATGTAAATACCAACATATATATATCAAAGTATCATGGTATTCTTCAAAGTACCTTAGAGTATCCTGTAAATACCCATGATATTACCTTCTCCAGCAACTGTAGTGTTTCATAAGGGGCCAAATGAAGCTTTGCAAACAATCCAGGTCCACAGTGTTTTAATTAAGGCTGGGTAAATGAGTGAAAACACTGATTCGTCGTCTCCTCAGGTTGCTGCACCTCTGAGGTGGTAATTGAAATGACATGGAGGCGGTTGGCGTCTGCTCTAACACAGGGGTGTCATATCCAGTGTGGTGCCGTGGTGGGTTTCACCTGCCCGTATCCAGTCATGGCTAACCGCGGCGAGGGCAATACGTGCGGCGGACGCAATTCCCCCCGCAGCTATCTCTCCCACGCTTTCATATTGCTCTCTTTCTGTCTCCGTGACACTCTGACAAGACTGTACAATCAATTAAGCGGCACGAAGCGGCTCTCTGATCCTCGTTCAAGGCGACGCTTGCGAGTCGTCTTCCGCCACTAACAGGGGTTAAACTCAGCCTTCACCCAGTAGCCCGTCAGCTCAGATCACAAAGGAAGATGCATTGCCGCTCTAATTACATGCGTACGGGTCTTGAAAATCCAATTATGTTTGCACTCCTAATCACATAGCCTAATTGTACAAAGTAAATAAATCAAGGCCGTCCCTTGCCACTGCAATGGGATCACCGTACTAATAGCGCCATATTAATCACCTTGATCACATCAATGGCAGGCAGGTAGAGTTGAGCTCCGTCCCTCATTTGAATAATTAACATCTTAAAACTGTTTCCCTCTCTCTCCATTTCCCTCTACATAATGCTGCTTTTAATTGCCCGTTTATTTATGCGTTGAAGTTGAAGCCATGCATAATTTATCAGATAGTTTTACACACGTTTATGAAATTGTCTCGCCGAATTACAAATGTTAAGTTTATTTAGGATTAAATTTTAATGGCTCCTGCAATAGCGGAGTTTGTTGCTGAAATTGATTTAGATAATTGTGTCCTCCAGCTACCGCACGGCGTCGGAAGTGCGATTTTCCTCGAACTCTGTCGTAGACGTGATACCCGAGGCAGTTAACCTCTTCATCAGAAACTCTCTACTAACGTGCTTTTGCAATCTCGTATTTAAGGTTATTCGAGATCATGATGGCACCGTGCTTGTTAGTCCAGCGGTGCTCATAGACATTTCAAATTTAACTGAAACTGGGCTGGGATTTCTATTTCCCAGCATGCTTTGCCATCACACTCGAAAGGGAGAGTAAATGCTAAAACTAACTGTTATATGTTTTTTTTTTTTTTTTTTTTTTTTTTTTGGTGCAAGATTAATGTTAAGTGTAAGATTTAGTAGTGTTTAATGTTTTGCTATGCTAATTAAGAAGAGTTTCTGTTGTTTGTGTGTGTGTGTGTGTGTGTGTGTGTGTGTGTGTGTGTGTGTGTGTGTGTGTGTGTGTGTGTGTGTGTGTGTGTGTGTGTGTGTTTGGAGGGTTACCATCATGGTGACGAGATTGACAGATTTCTATTAAATGTTCTATATTGCCATATACATTCAGCAATTGATATGCTATGCTATCAAAGCATTTTATTACCAGATAGCAAGTTAGCATTTCAATCAGCTAGTTAAACCTAGCCAAGTTTACACTACAAAAAATATTTAAGTTGAGATTACATGATACTTTTAAATTAAAAGAATCTGAATTAGCTTACTCAAATATTTCAAGTTAAGAGTAATTAAACTGTATGAGTACAACATAAAAATCTGCCAGTTCTGCTTACTTAAACTTTGAATTTCTTGACTTAAAAATGTTGATGTAACTGATTACCTCAATTTTTGGAGTTTTACCAACTTATTCGGGTTTACAGTGTATTATAAATTAATAAATTAGATAAATCAAAACAATAATGAATCAATAAATAACTTGTTTTTCAAATAAAATAAAATACAAATAAATAAATACATAATAAAATAAAATAAGCCAAACCCACTTAGACATTGGCTAATGCTACAATTTGTGTTGCTGTTTTAAAGAATGAAAACTACAAGAATTACTGAAACAAAATACAAACAAAACTAAAAGTGGTCATTTTGCATGATACAAAAAAAAAACTCTTTATGATCAGTTAAAACTAAAATTGAAAATACAAAACAAAATAAAAATAAAAAGTGAATTTTTCAACTAGGATAACCCTTGTATCTGTCTACAGATGCCAAGTTCAAAATAAGGGGACTTTTATACCACACATCCACCCTGTTCCTTCCCAAACCATGTACCTATAATTCATACAGCAAATATCAATCGTTGTACTACAGACCGCCACTAAAGTAGCGATTTCTGCGTGAGGTATTATAAGGAGTTGTAAATGTGTTTGAGATGGAAACATGCATGTCGAGGTGAAGGAAGGGCCAGAGCAGCTCCGCCCGCCTGGGGAGTTTGGCATGTGCCCTGTGAGTACACCCCGTTGATTGAGGGTCAAAGTAAATAACTGGGTAAAAATACCGCCCCCCTCCCCGTTCTCTCTCATGGGGCTCATTTCAATACCCCGCCCCTTCCCTTGGCCCCACCCACTGACAGACAGCCTCTCCATTCGACCAGTACTCCTCCTGCTTCAATGGCTCCTCTACTCCTTCAAACACACAGAAATATTATTTTTCTGGTCTCTACAAATTCAAAAACATATAATACACAGATCGAAGCCATTGTAATGTGAAATGGAAGTGATATCCCATTAAAAAAATCCCAAAATGGAGGCGATGATGGACAAAGCAGCTATATATCCCACATATGTTGGGAGGGTGGCGAAGATTTTACGGACAATAAAAAAACAACGGGTAACGATGGTCCTCGCTGAGCAGAGCAAAAGAGGAACACATGATTTGCGATAGCAAAGTCAGGCAGCTCAGCGATTTCAAAGAAGTGTCCACATATATTAACTCATAAAGCCATATGTGTGTTTGTGTATATATATATAAATTTGCACTGTATATTATAATATTTAATATTTTTTATATTTTATTTAATGATACTAGTTTTCATCTTTATAATAGTTTTCCATAACAATAACCAAAATACCAAAAATAAATACAATATTATATAAATGTAGTAAATATTCGGTACTATGGTATTTATGGTTCTATGGTATTTACAGTACAATGATATACTAAAGTACCATAGTATTACTGTGTATTTTTTGACATGGTACCATGTAAGTACCATGGTATTTTTTTTGTAAATACAGTATCATGATAGTACCTTTTTTTTACATGGTACTATGGTATATAAAATGGTTATGCCATGGTACATAAATATGATAAATATTCAGTACCATTTTTATTTATTAAAGAAAATATATAAAAATGAGAGTTGAAATAATGAAAAGTAAACTAAAATGTCTGTAAATTAGAAACAAAAACTGCATAAATTAATTATTAAATATTTAATAAATTAGAATATGACTTTAGTTTACTTTAAAATAAATAAAATAAAATAAAATAATATTTCAAAGCCATTATACATTTTATAATGGTATAATTTGTGTTGATATTATAAAGAATGAAATCTATAACTAAGAGTGAAGTAAAAAATGTAGTTAAAAAAAAAAAAGAATTAATTGACTAAAACAGATAAAATGAGAGTTTAAAAAGTGAAAAGGATGAAAGTGAAAAAATGCAAACTAAACTAAACTTGCATAAACAAAAAATGCATAAAACTATTATAAATAAATAAATAAAAAAAATGGAAACATCTTTTTTTTATCCCTAAAATTCAAAAATCAGAATATGAAGCAAAATAAAAAGTGAAACTTTCAAAACTATAATAACTCTTGTATCTATCTAGATGCCAAGATCAAAAGAAGAGGACTTTGTTAACATTTCTGAAATGATATATCGTGTGTATGATCCCACATGTTCCTTCCCATCAACCCTGTTCCTATAATTCATACAGCAAATATCAATTAAATGGCAGCGACGGGTTGAGCTCAGGGTGAAAAGCTGTTGTAGAAATGTGCATCCATGTATTTCTCTTCTCCGTGCGCACATACACACACACAGACACACTAATGGCTACCCAGCGAGCGGTAGGGATAGCGTTCCTCTTCCTCTGCAACCCCCTTGGCCTCCCGCTGGAGGAATTCCCAGCCCTCTCTGCAGGTAGCCAGCCACAGTCGAGCCGGAGAACATGTGTTTTCCTCCCCTGGTTGGGTCAACGTGGGGTTGTTCATTCAGTGCTGGTGATATAGTGGCCGAGACCCAGCGCTGATCACTTATCTGAAGTCTGGCCCGGACTGGGTCGAGCTCGCTCCAGTTAGGCCCCTCCACGCATGATGGATTCCACTCAAGTATGAGAGCAGATCCAGCCAACAGACTCCTGATGGGCCAGACGCCTCCTCCCTTTGACTGTGCAACTCAATCAGTGACATATGCCAACTCCAGCTTCTGAACTCCAATACAGTGTTGTTCCACTTTTTTTCCCCTTCATCGTCTTCTTTTTCCAAAGGGTTTGAACTTTAACCACAAAGTTATGAATTCTGGCTTTAAAGCAACAGGAGAACGTGGATAACGTCTGAAGAGGACCAACAGACACTTGATATTCTTGTTTTTATGTTTTCACACTGAACAAGGGAAATTGCCTCTTTCCAAACGGCGTTTGGAGGTTGTTTTAAGAGAAAAACATTTTCACTGTGAAATGTAAAGACTAGCACGATTGAAACAACACTTGAAATGAGCTGGTCGCTATGGCCTCTCTTGTGGGTTTTAGCTGAAATCGGTTCGAATTCAAATATTTATTCAGAATTGTTTGCAGAAATGTAATCACACCTCTAAAGGATCTCTGGAAACTGAATTCCAGTTAAATGAAAATCAGATTTCATGCAAGTATAACAAATAATACTTTTCTGACAGTCCTTTTTTTGTCAAAAATAAGATGATCTACAAACAGATTATTGAATTATTTACTTTTAAACTTTATAGAATTAAATGAGGGAATGTGAATTTCTGGAAGATAATCTAACGTTCTTACTATAGAGTTACGGTTAGGATTAGGGCTTGGTTTTGGGTTAGTTACTTGAAATTATGCATAATCTATTATGCATAACCTACTTACGTCGCCTTAAAATATAGTGTTACCGATTTTTGTAACAAATTAAAAAATATTTACTGTTTTTGATCCATTTAATGCAACCTTGCTAAAATATTAACTAACCCCAAATTTTTTGAATGATAATATATGACAAACCTCTTCATCAAGAATTTTTCGGTCAATCAAGATATTTCTTATTTTCGATGGCCTTTCTTGCAAACTTGAAACTTTTTCAGTGACTAAATATAATTACTAGATATAAATGCACTGATAATCTAGATATCATGACACAATAACATGTAGTTACTTAATATTACTCAGTACTTGAGTAAGTACAATGTAACTATATAACCTTAAAATAGTGGGTTACACTTTATTTTAAGGTGTCATTGTTACAGTGTAATTATATATTTAAGTAATAATTAATAATAATTAACAGCATGTACTTACTATAGGGTTAGAGTAGGATTAGGTTGGTTTTGGTTGAGGGTTAGTTCCATGTAACTATGCATAATTTACTTTTATTACATATAGCATGTAACAAGGACACTGTAAAATAAAGTGTTACCAAATAGTGTAACCCAAAAATCTATTTTAAATAAACGCTGCACTTTTGAACTTTCTATTCATCAAAAAATCCTGAAGAAAAGATGTATCACAGTTTCCACAAAATATGAAGCAGCACAACACAAGAAATGTTTCTTGAGCATCAAATCAGCATATTAAAATTATTTCTGAAGGATCATGTGACACTGAAGACTGGAGTAATGATGCTGAAAATTCAGCTTTGCCAGCACTGGAATAAATTGCATTTTAAAATATATTATATATACGAGTTGGTTCATGTGGTGAACATAAGAGACTTCTTTCAACGGTACAACCGCCTTATTTACAGAACTATTTGTGTTCTGTACATTTTCTTAGCAGTAACTCATCAAATGAGGACCAAAAGATGGAGATAACCAACATAACCGGGCATTTATCCCGATGCACAGTGTGGACGAGCACATTTGGCATTTTAAAGAACTGATTCGGGTGTCTCGATCGCGATGGAAGATCATTGTAATTTGTTCTTGTATCAGAAGAGCTTAATCCTATGATCTGATACAGGAACCAGTCCAAACCTTGTACTTTAATAAGAAATCTGCAAGTAAAGACTTATGCAAGATTACCAGCCCGAAGAGATGTCTCAGATAAAGCACATTAGAAGCAACACGGATCACCACCGCGAGGATCTCGAAGTCTTTTATAACTGTGACGGTACAAAGCAACCCCGCACCGCACGGCACAGGCGACCAGCATGGCTTTACACGGCCGCCGCCGGTGTCGTTGTGTCCGAGGGGTGATGAAACCCAGAGGGACGTGTCAGAACCCCTGGGGAGAGAGAAAGAACAAGTGGAACAGCTAATGCTCTCGCACAATGGTCCTGGCTACACAATGGAGCCGTGTGACATTTCTGTACCTGCAGCACCCTTAAAACCTGAAATGTGGCAAACACTGTCTCGCACACACGGGGACTCTCTTGTGACGGTGCCTATTTAGAGTTTATCAGGCGCCACAGTGGGCCTGACGCCGCGCTGAGTAAGATTCCCAGCGGGTGGGCATCCTCTCGGGCCGCCACGACGCGGGGCACCCGCCGTCACTGAAAAGCCGAGACAAGAGATTAAGGGGGACGAGTTGCATCTCGCCCCATAAAGAGACACTCTATGGTTTTTCCTTCATTACCACTAAAGGAATAAAAAGGGAGAAGGGGAAGACAAAGTACTAATGGAGTTGCGAAAGCCACCCCTACTTTCGGATGCACTCAGCCCTGATTGTGGTGTGCCACTGATATGGTGCGACGTCCCGGTCTGGCGAGGCATTTGCTCGTATTCTGGTGCCGTCTGTGAAATGTGAGATAATAGGAAAAGAGGTGTATAAAGGCTAGAGCCCTGCCCGCGAGGATTTAGGATGGCAGCGTGGTATCCAGGGCTACTCAACGAGTGCCACCCCACACTGTGAAAAGCGTATTTATCAACTTAATAGCAGGTGTCTGATTGAACAAGAGCACTGAGGCGAGTTTGATTAGAGAATGGTGTAATCCCCCACTCTTCTCGCCCTCTTCCTTCCTTCTCCTCTCCACCCCCAAACGCCACTTACTAGTGATGTCTTGAATTTTGAAAGATAAGGCCTCAAAGTGATGGGGTAATAGCTGTTAAAGCTACTCTGAAACTGTAGCTTCCTAAAGGCTGGAATACACATAACTTTTATAATCTGAACATACTTTAAAAACATTAGGCATCATCACACTTGCCGACATTGTAAATGGTTAAAGAGGAAAAACACTAAACGACTGAGGATCAAATCCTACCAGATGTTCAAGTCATTCCGAACACAACAAACTCATACAGAAATACTTACCTTGTTGCTAAAAGTTGCATGGCAAATTAAAACAAAATCGACTGATTCCAAGTATATGGAATCAAAGTCTGAGGCTTAAAAAAATTAGTCTGTGACCATCATACACTACACAAATTTCTGTGAAATCTGTCAACTCACACTGTCCAGAATCTGCGGACTGGTTCTGACTTCATCCAGACATCCAGACTGCAAATCGGGGGCAAGTTGTGTAGTGCACAACTTGGATGCAACTTGGATTTTTGTATTCGAGTCTTAAGTGGAAATGACAGAGGAAATAACAAATTTTACTTCCGTAATTATATGTTTGTAGGAATGATATTCAATAAGAAAAAAAACATAGGACATGGCCGAGCAGCTGCATCCAAGCCTTACATCACCAAGTGCAATGCAAAGCGTTGGATGCCATGGTGTAAAGCACACCGCCACTGGACTCTAGAGCAGTGGAGACGTGTTCTCTGGAGTGACCAATCACACTTCTCTGTCTGGCAATCCAATGGACGAGTCTGGGTTTGGTGGTTTCCAGGAGAACGGTACTTGCCTGACTCCATTGTGCCAAGTGTAAGGTTTGGTGGAGGGGGGATTATGGTGTGGTTTTGTTTTTCAGGGGTTGGGCTTGTCCCCTTAGTTTCAGTGAAATGAAATCTTAATGCTTCAGCATTCCAAGACATTTTGGACAATTTCATGCTTCCAGCTTTGTGGTAACAGTTTGGGGATGGCCCCTTCTTGTTCCAACATGACTGCGCACCAGTGCACAAAGCAAGGTCCATAAAGACATGGATGAGAGAGTTTGGTGTGGAGGAACTTGACTGGCCTGCACAGAGTCCTGACCTCAACCCGATAAAACACCTTTGAGATGAATTAGAGCGGGGACTGCGAGCCAGGCCTTCTCGTTAAACATCAGTGCCTGACCTCACAAATGCGCTTCTAGAAGAATGGTCAAAAATTCCCATAAACACACTCCTAAACCTTGTGGAAAGCCTTCGAAGATTTGAAGCTGTTATAGCTGCAAAGGGTGGGCCAACTCCATATTAAACCCTACGGATTAAGAATGGGATGTCATTAAAGTTCATATGCATGTAAAGGCAGGCGTCCCAAAACGTTTGGCAATATAGTGTATGTTTTGATCATCATTCTGAATCCGATCCGGACGTAGTCTTTAAGAAAAACACAATTTTCTCAGCTTTTTGTTCAAAATTTAGCTTTTTTATGAAACTCGCCCATATTCAAGGATTTTTTTTTTGTTTGTTTGTTTGTTTAAAAGAAGAGACTTGTTCTTTCTTTTGATATATTGCATGTTCAGATATTTATATTCTGGGGGCCATGAAAATGATAAAAACTTTTTTTTTTAAAATTGGCACATAGGTGCATAATAGGTGCATAATAGGTGCATAATACCTTTAAAGTTTTTTTTAAAGGTAACCTATCTGCAACCATAATGCAACATTGTGAAATGTTTTGAGCTTGCTGAGACACTTCCCTAACTCTGCTGCATAATACCTGACCATGTGCTTTCCATCAAAGAAACATGATGTTGAACCAAGAGCTGCACACATAAAGAATGGATCAACGGAGAAACGAAGGAAGAAATCATGGGAAAGATGTGAGGAAACAGCGGAAATGCCGGACTGATGAATAAGTCAGGTGACTCTATCCTCACCACTGTGTAAATGAGGGCCAATTAAACCGGCAGCTCTGAACGGGCGCTCCCTACAGCTGCACACATACTGAGAGACCGGCCCACTGGCAACCGCAGACGTACACTGAGAAAGAGAGAGACAGAGAGAAAGAGACCCTTGCCGAGTTTATCTCAGCAGTGCTCCATCGAGTTTCAGACAACAGTAGATGGGAGATGGCATGAGGGGCCGAAACTCCTTGGGGCCACCCGTGAAATTCTGACCTTTGTCTTTTGCCTAGCATTATCTCGACCACTAAGTTTAGAAGAATATTATTTTATTCAATTTTTTCTCATATTGTTAAAGCTGGTTCTAATGAATTGTAGGGCACTTCATCAATAGCCTTTGCAAAACATGTTATTTGTGTTCTGACCTTCAATTATACAGACCCAACCTTGTGTGAAAGCCCTTCGTTAAACTACAGGCGCAGCACAGAGTTTGGATTAGGCCGACAGGTTCGAGCTTTGTCGCAGCTGGGGTGCAGAGGCACTGACTAATTTAGCCAATTAGACAAGGGCATGATTAAGGTGGCCAGATTGAGAAAGAGCCTCCTTTGGACTATAGCCAGGACTCTGGGGTTAGCACCCCTGCTACAGAGCTTAAAGAACTCAGAGATTCTCTAATGACCAGCAGGCACAAGAGCAGAAATGACCCGAGAGAGAGAGAGAGAGAGAGAGAGAGAGAGAGAGAGAGAGAGAGAGAGAGAGAGAGAGAGAGAGAGAGAGAGAGAGAGAGAGAGAATTACAATCCATGTGCCTATTGTTCTTTACATATCTGATTGTGATCCGCTCATGGGTCATTCATTCACCACACTGCTCTAGACACATTAGGTACAGATCAGTACAGTAAGATTCATTACTGTATTTTAATATTTTTTTTTAAGGGTCTAATGTTATTTTAGTTTCAATGATATACTATTATATATTTTTTTAAATTAGATTATCTTCTGTTTTAATTTTAATGTTATATATATATATATATATACACACTACCAGTCAAAAGTTTGGACACACTTTCCCATTCTCTTTGATGGGAAAGTGTGTCCAAACTTTTGACTGGTAGTGTATATGGTTTTTATACCATGGTCTGTCTGAATACTCAATTCTGATTGGCTGGAAGGTGTGCAATAAAACCGTTTAATGCACAGGTAGTTCCAAGTCTAAAATGGTTAAACGTACAATATGAACATATCGGCAACATTTAAACATAGCATTATTATGTTTTTACAGCTTCAAAACGTTAAATATTTGCGAATCTTTCATATCCTAAAGATATCTGTATAATTTCCATTTTACCATTTTATAGATAAATGTAAGATCCTTTAACCCTAATCCCAAACCTAAACATACCCATTTTATACAGAATATAAAAATAATAAAACATAATGGAAGAAAAATTACAATTTTAGTAACAGTATAGCATTAAAAAGATATTTTGAGCTGCTAATCCTACTCCTACCCCTAAACCTACACATAACCATTTCTTAAAACTACATACAGTTATGAAGAAAAACTGAGCAGACAAAATAATGTAATCACAATAATTTATTTACTGCTCAAAAGTCATTCATATGACGATGTGTTGCAGTCGCAGTCTTCTCTGGCTGTATATAATAGTTTTGTATGAGGTACAGAGCAGAATTTATGTTATTAATCCATGAAAATGTTAATCCGGCTTCACTCACACGCATTTCCCATTTTCAAATGTACATCGACTGAAACACGGCATGTCGCAATCTGTGATGAAGCAGGCGAGAGCCAATGAACGTTTGATATCAAACCGCCTTAAATCATGTCATAACGCTTCTTCAGGGCGCAATTTTTTTTATTTGAATTCATCATAAGGAGCGCGGGATTTGGCGTTTACACTCTCTGAGAATGGAAATGAAGAACGATGGATAAACGGCTGAATTTTGATCTGTTCCTCACAATCGTATGGATTCTAAAGATTTGGATTACAGCGAGCAAATAAAATTGACGTCTTCGTGAATTTATGTTGTGTTTTGGTGTATTTTATGGTTCTATTGGCAGTCGCTGTATAGGAGAAACCGCCTTTTGTGTCTCACGGCAAACAAACTAAATATTACAAAATGGTTAAATGATTAAAGAATAGTTATTCACTTTAAGTTTTTAAAGTGTAGTCTTGTAGTTTAATCACTGTTCTATATTAATGCACTGTTTTCACTGAAACTCACACATATATACATCATTCACACAGAGAGAGTGGAGATCGCACTGCTTACACAGAAACATTAAGGAGCACAGAAACTTATCAATGCTGCCCTACAACTTTTAGTTATAAAACTCTCTCTCTGTTGTCATGGAGAGAGAGGCGCTGAACAGACATAGGTACGAATCTCTCTCTCTCTCTCTCTCTCTCTCTCTCTCTCTCTCTCTCTCTCTCTCTCTCTCTCTCTCTCTCTCTCTCTCTCTCTCTCTCTCTCTCTCTCTCTCTCTCTCGCATGTGCTGAGTGAGTGGGCGGAGCGTTGAATGAGAGTGTTTGGCGTGTGTCAGGTACAAGGTTTCTACACTTTTCTATCTTTTCTATCGTTTTGTTTTTGTTTTTTTTGGGTGTTTTTTTGGTGATTTAACTTTAAGTTTGTTTATTGTTTTTTGGGAGGGTAATGAGGTGTATAATATTCTAGGGTGTATGCTCCCGGTTTTGTACAGGGAGCATGGCTGCCCTAGGTTGCGGAAGTTTTAATTTTCTGATGCGCCGTCATGGTGTAAAGATTGACTTAGCGGTCAGTATAGAAGAGTGTAGTCTGGCTGTAGCAGAAGTGATTGGGCCTGAGAACATTCTGTCCGCGTCACGTATGAACAGCGCTATTGTTGTGTTTGTGAAGACTGTTGATTTGGCAAACCAGCTGGTGGAAAGTGGTAGTGGTTAATGGTATTTTTAACCCAGTCCTCCCTCTTTCTACTCCTTCGAAAAAAGTGACTATATCTAATGTGCCGCCTTTTATTTCAAACAAAGTTTTGACCAGAATGCTTTCTCGTTATGGTAAATTGGTTTCTCCCATAAAGATGATTCCAACTGGTTGCAAGTCCCCACTTTTAAAGCATGTTGTGTCATTTAGACGTTACATCTACATGATTCTTCAAGACAAACTGGACGAATTAGATCTGTCTTTGAATTTTCGTCACGATGAGCTTAATTATGTAATTTTTGCCACAACAAATAATATGAAATGTTTTGGTTGTGGTGAAACGGGGCACCTTATCCGCGCTTGTCCAGGAAAATTGAATGATCCGAAAAAAAATCCTCTACCGGTTGATGGTGAGAAAAGTAATGAGGTACGTGATGAGGAAATGCAGAATGTTACTGATGCCGTATCTACTGATGCTGAAGTGCCTGGAACAAGTATGGCTAAAAAATCGGTACCATTAGCAGATGCTGAAAGAGTAACGGAAGTAATGCCGGCAGATAAGATTACTGAAGGGGAGAGTGTAGGTACCGCTGAGGCGGAGAAAAATAAAGTACACATGGTGAGTGAGCAGTCAGCGGGTCAGGTGAACGAGTCGCGAAGCAGCGATGGACCTGCTGCAGATGTTGCGCAATTTTCAGCTAGCATTGAGGGGAGTCAGTGTTCTGTGATTGAGTCAGAAGATTGTGCTTTCAAAACGCCTATAAAGAGAAGACTAAAGCAGTGCAGTATCGGTAAACAGGTGAAAAGAATGGATACTGGTGACGTCAGTCAAACTGATACAGAGAGTGAAAGCGATTTCTCTGAATGCAGCGTTTCATGTAGTTTACCGCTGAGTGGTTTTTCCAGCCGGTCTTACAGTGTGGATGATATAAAATCCTTCCTCAAAGTGACAAAAAATGCTAGAAAAGTTCGTGTTGAAGAATATTTCCCTGATGTGGTGCAGTTTATTGAAAAAGCAAAGGCTTTTAGGAGTGAGGGAGTTTTCACTAATCAGGAAGTGTATCGTCTAAAGAAAATTCTTGCCAAACTTAATGCCCAACCAAGTCTCAATGTTAGTAATGATAATGCGTAAATGTCATTCTCTGGTTTCTTTCTTTTGGCTGTGTTTGTTATGGTTATTCTTTTCCTCATTTATGGGAGAATTTTGTCTCTTCTCTAAATATAAATGGGGCAAGAGAGATTAGGAAGAGATTTCAATTATTTGAGATAATAAAACAGAAGAAAATTGATGTTTTATTTGTTCAAGAAACACATAGTGATATAATAAATACTTCTGATTGGGAAAGAGTGTACAAACCCAATTCCAAAAAAGTTGGGACAGGTAGCAATAAGAGGCCGGAAAAGTTAAATGTACATATAAGGAACAGCTGGAGGACCAATTTGCAACTTATTAGGTCAATTGGCAACATGATTGGGTATAAAAAGAGCCTCTCAGAGTGGCAGTGTCTCTCAGAAGTCAAGATGGGCAGAGGATCACCAATTCCCCCAATGCTGTGGCGAAAAATAGTGGAGCAATATCAGAAAGGAGTTTCTCAGAGAAAAATTGCAAAGAGTTTGAAGTTATCATCATCTACAGTGCATAATATCATCCAAAGATTCAGAGAATCTGGAACAATCTCTGTGCGTAAGGGTCAAGGCCGGAAAACCATACTGATCTTCGGGCCCTTAGACGGCACTGCATCACATACAGGAATGCTACTGTAATGGAAATCACAACATGGGCTCAGGAATACTTCCAGAAAACATTGTCAGTGAACACAATCCACCGTGCCATTCGCCGTTGCCGGCTAAAACTCTATAGGTCAAAAAAGAAGCCATATCTAAACATGATCCAGAAGCCCAGGCGTTTTCTCTGGGCCAAGGCTCATTTAAAATGGACTGTGGCAAAGTGGAAAACTGTTCTGTGGTCAGACGAATCAAAATTTGAAGTTCTTTTTGGAAAACTGGGACGCCATGTCATCCGGACTAAAGAGGACAAGGACAACCCAAGTTGTTATCAGCGCTCAGTTCAGAAGCCTGCATCTCTGATGGTATGGGGTTGCATGAGTGCGTGTGGCATGGGCAGCTTACACATCTGGAAAGGCACCATCAATGCTGAAAGGTATATCCAAGTTCTAGAACAACATATGCTCCCATCCAGACGTCGTCTCTTTCAGGGAAGACCTTGCATTTTCCAACATGACAATGCCAGACCACATACTGCATCAATTACAACATCATGGCTGCGTAGAAGAAGGATCCGGGTACTGAAATGGCCAGCCTGCAGTCCAGATCTTTTACCCATAGAAAACATTTGGCGCATCATAAAGAGGAAGATGCGACAAAGAAGACCTAAGACAGTTGAGCAACTAGAAGCCTGTATTAGACAAGAATGGGACAACATTCCTATTCCTAAACTTGAGCAACTTGTCTCCTCAGTCCCCAGACGTTTGCAGACTGTTATAAAAAGAAGAGGGGATGCCAGACAATGGTAAACATGGCCTTGTCCCAACTTTTTTGAGATGTGTTGATGCCATGAAATTTAAAATCAACTTATTTTTCCCTTAAAATGATACATTTTCTCAGTTTAAACATTTGATATGTCATTTATGATGTATTCTGAATAAAATATAGAAATTTGAAACTTCCACATCATTGCATTCTGTTTTTATTCACAATTTGTACAGTGTCCCAACTTTTTTGGAATCGGGTTTGTATCTGTTTTAAGTCATTTGACCTCAACCAGTGGTGGAGTTGCAATTTTATTTTCTAAGAATTTGATTCCCTGTTCTTATAAGGCAGAGGAGATGATAAAATGCAGACTTTTGAAAGTAACAGCTCTTTTTGAAAATCAGTCTTTTGTTTTTATTTGTGTGTATGTTCCAAACAATGCATTGGAAAGAATGATTTTTCTAGATACACTGAGTAATGTTTTAGGTAATTGCAATTCTGAAGATTTATTATTTTTAGGTGGGGATTTCAATTGCACTGAGAATATTCTAGATAGGAATCATGTTGAACGGCATATGCCTTCACAAAAGCAGCTCATTCAGTTATTGAAATCACATGAGATTATTGATGTTTGGAGAATTTTTCATGGTAATCAAAGGCAATATACATGGACTCATGCTTATGAAAACTCAATTTCTCTAGCAAGGTTGGATAGATTCTATGTTTTTAAACACCAGTTTAGTTTTTTCAGAAGCTGTTCAATTGTTCCAGTGAGCCTTTCTGATCATAGCTTGATACAGTGTGTTGTATCTTTGAGCTCCATTAAGCCAAAAAGTGCATACTGGCATTTTAATAACAATTTATTATGTGACAATCATTTTAAAGAATTCTGGAATAATTTTAGAACTACGAAATCTTTCAAGTCTTTGCAGCAGTGGTGGGACATTGCAAAAGTACAGGTAAAACAGCTGTGCCAGCAATATACTTGTAACGTCACAAGGGACATAACCTGTTCAATGAAAATGATTGTTGAACTTCAAGGGATTGCTGACAGTACAGGAAATTTGACCCATTTTGAAACCTTTAATAAAAAGAAAAACATATTAGCTGAAATGTTAGACACAGTTACACAAGGAGCTCTGGTCAGGTCACGCTTTCAAAGCGTAGAATTGATGGATGCACCCTCAAAATTTTTCTTTAATTTAGAGAAAAAAAATGGGCAGAGAAGGTTTATTCATGCCTTGCGCTCAGATGCTGGAGTCTTGTTGTCAGACCCTTTTGACATTCGAAGAAGAGCAATTCGTTTTTATGAAAAACTGTACAAAAGCGAACTAATGCCTGGAAAAACTGCTGGTAATGTCTTCCTGGATAATTTACCCCAGCTATCCAAAGAAGCTAATGCTAAACTCAGTAAAGCTTTAACTCTGGAGGAGTTTGAAATAGCTCTCCAAAATATGGAGTGTGGCAAAGCGCCTGGGGTTGATGGATTGCCAGTTGACTTTTACAAGTCTTTTTGGTCGGAGGTGGGTCCGGATCTGCTGGAGGTGCTTGGGGATAGCTTAGCCAATGGGCGGCTACCCATAAGTTGCCGTTGAGCGGTTCTCACTTTGTTACCAAAGAAGGGAGACTTGAATGATATTAAAAACTGGAGGCCGGTGAGTTTGCTGTGCAGTGATTACAAATTGCTCTCCAAGGTTCTGGCTATTAGGTTGGGCGATGTTTTGGAACAAGTTATCCATCCTGATCAGACCTATTGTGTACCTGGTAGACGAATTTGTGATAACATTTCTTTTATTAGGGATATTTTAGACATTGGTAAAAGTCTCAATTTAGATTTTGGTATAGTGTCAATAGACCAAGAAAAGGCATTCGATCGGGTTGAGCATAAATATTTATGGAATGTCTTAGCAGCTTTTGGTTTTAGTCAAAATTTTATTTCTATGATAAAGGTTTTGTACTGTGACATTGAAAGTATTTTGAAAGTTAATGGTGACTTATGTGCTCCTTTTAAAGTGTTTAGAGGTGTTAGACAGGGGTGTGCTTTGTCTGGTATGCTCTATGCTTTGTCAATAGAGTCTCTTTTAAATAAGTTAAGAACAGACCTGTATGGATTATATGTTTCAAATTGTTCTAATGTGTTTAAAATATCAGCATATGCCGATGTTATTTTAGTTAGTTGTCAGAGAGATGTGGATTTGTTGCTTCAAATGTTAAACGATTTCAAAGTGGTTTCTTCCACAAAAGTAAACTGGTCTAAAAGTGAAGCCATACTGATTGGGAGCTGTTTAAGTGGAGAACCAAAACTCCCAGTTGTCTTAAACTGGACTAGGGAGGGGTTTAAATACCTTGGAGTGTTTTTGGGAAATGAAATGACTGTACAAAATAGTTTTGAAGGGGTTATTGAAAAAGTAAAAGGTTTGAAATATTTGCTTCCAAAAATGTCATATAGATTAGTTTATGTATACAATGTATAGTACATTGATTATTAATAATTTGATGGCATCTTCTCTGTGGCATTGGTTAATTTGTATTGATCCTCCACCAGAGTTTTTGTTTAAAATTCAGTCAATTTTAATAGATTTTTTTTGGGACAGGCTGCATTGGGTTCCAAATTCTGTTTTGTATTTGCCCAAGGAAGAGGGAGGACATGGACTCATACATTTACAGAGCAGAACAGCAGCTTTTCGACTTCAATTTGCACAGAGACTTCTTACTGGACCAGTGGACTCAAGCTGGAAATCTATAGCTTTTGCTATCTTGCAGAATTTTGAAGGCTTAGGTCTGGACAAGCCGTTGTTCTGGTTGAATCCTAAAAAGATGGACATGTCCAATTTCTTTTCAAAAATCTTTTTAAAGTCTGGACCTCGTTTACAGTGCAAAGACTAAGCAATACAGGTTCCTTGTACTGGTTATTGCAGGAACCGTTGATTCATGGTTCGCGTTTGGATCTATCATGTGAAGGTCCTTTCCCTGCATTGGAAGGGATTCTTATTAGTTCTGGAGTAATTACACTTGGACATCTATCACAACTAGCTGGACTGGGTTTTAAGAATGTTGATGTAGTAGCTGAATATTTGGGCGTTCGATCGACATGTGTAGTGGCTAAACTCCTTGAGAAGTGGAGATCTGCTCTCACCACAGAAGAACTCAAACTGCTGGAGGACTTTTCAGAGGGATACATTTTTCCAAACTGCAGAGATCCTTTTCCTAATCTGTTTGTATCATCGAATTTAGAAGAATGTGTTTTTTTGTATTCTGAAAATTTGTCATTATTGGGTGCGGAGCCAGCCTCTGGGAAAGTTTTGTATAAAAGTTGTGTCAAATCGTTGAATAAAAAGTTTTTAGATAATAGGGTGGATACACCCTGGCGCACCATCCTCCAGATAGGAGAGGACAAAAAACCAGAATGGAGAGCTCTGTACTAGTCACCATTAACTAAGAGAGTAGGGGACTTGCAGTGGAGATTTTTACATGGAGCAGTTGCAGTTAATGCTTTTATTTCATTTTTAAAACCAGGTGTTGATCATGGTTGTCCATTTTGTCAGTAGAGAGAAACTGTTCCATGCATTTATGCAATGTTTTAGACTACAGTCTTTGTTTACTGTATTACAGAATTTATTTGTTTGTTTTGGAGAAATTTTTTCTGTGGAAGTTTTTATTTATGGTTTTAAATATGTTCGGAGACACAGATTTTGTTGTCAACTTTTGAACTTTTTGCTGGGCCAAGCTAAAATGGCAATTTATAATACCAGGAAACATAAGATTGAAAGAGACACGAGTTACGATTTAGAGGCAGTGTTTTTCAATTCAGTGAAATCTAGAATTTTAATTGATTTTCAATATTTTCAAGCTATGGATGATCTTGTTGCTTTTGATTTGATTTGGTGTTATAAGAGGGTTTTGTGTGAGATAATTGATGATAATCTGCATTTTGCATCCCTCTTAACATAATTGTGTTTTCTGTCTTGATTCTTGCTGTGTTAAGTTTGTAATAATTTGTAATAAAGGGTGTTTGAAATTCAATTCTCTCTCTCTCTCTCTCTATCTCTCTCTCTCTCTCTCTCTCTCTCTCTCTCTCTCTCTCTCTCTCTCAACAATTCAAATAAATGTTATAATTCATTCATTCAAATAAATGTAATCTTACGCACTACTTTATCTATGTGTCTGATTCAAAGCAGGCAGAATCCAAGATCTAACAAGCCATAAGTAACTGACGAAAATAACCGTCAATTTTACTAATTTGGTAAAATATTGCACTGCAAACATCAATAACAACTTTAAGTTTTCAATGCTGGCAAATGACCATGGTATAAGCAGGATAATCCACGGCTCGCTGTGCATTAAACTATTTTAATGCACAAAGTGGAGGCAAATCCGTGGATTATCCCTTACATATAGTATTTATGTTTTAGTGTTAGTTTAGGTAACATAAAAAGAAACTTTGTTTTGTTGATTACCTGTGTTTTATTTTATTCTAATTTGTTGTTATGGTTTTATAGGTTGCCCACTTTTGGTTACTAGGTAATGATTTGTTTTCCCTTGTTAATGATTATGTTCACCTGTGTCTTGGTTGGTTCTCCATTTCCCTCTGTATATGTATTTACACCGATCAGGCATAACATTATGATTGCGGGATGATCGTGAACAAGTGATTCTGAACAAGAATCAGTGGGCTTTATAAGAGACATAAGTGCTTCTTTCTAACATTGTGTTGGTCTCCCTTTTGCTGCCAAAACAGCCCTGACCTGTTGAGGCATGGACTCCACTAGACCCCTGAAGGTGTGCTGTGGTATCTGGCACCAAGATATTAGCAGCAGATCCCAGCTAGGGCCTCCATGGATCGGACTTGTTTGTTCAGCACATCCCACAGATGCTCGATTGGATTGAGATCTGGGGAATTTGGAGGCCAAGTCAACACCTCAAAACTCGTTGTTGTGCTCCTGTGTGGCAGGGCGCATTATCCTGCTGAAAGAGGCCACAGTCACCAGGGAATACCGTTTCCATGAAAGGGTGTAGATGGTCTGCAACAATGCTTAGGTAGGTGGTACGTGTCAAAGTAACATCCACATGGATGGCAGGACCCAAGGTTTTCCAGCAAAACATTGCCCAAAGCATCACACTGCCTCCGCCGGCTTGCCTTCTTCCCATAGTGCATCCTGGTGCCATGTGTTCCCCCAGGTAATCGACGCACACGTACCCGGCCATCCACGTGATGTAAAAGAAAGCGTCATTCATCAGACCAGGCCACCTTCTTCCATTGCTCCGTGGTCCAGTTCTGATGCTCACGTGCCCACTGTTGGCACATTCAGCGGTGGACAGGGGTCAACATGGGCACCCTGACTGGTCTGCGGATATGCAGCCCCATACACAACAAACTGTGATGCACTGTGTATTCTGACACCTTTCTATCAGAACCAGCATTAACTTCTTGAGCAATTTGAGCTACAGTAGCTCGTCTGTTTGATCGGACCACACGGGTCAGCCTTCGCTTCCCACGTGCATCAATGAGCCTTGGCAGCCCATGTCCCTGTCGCCAGTTCACCACTGTTCCTTCCTTGGACCACTTTTGATAGACACTGACCACTGCATACCGAGAACACCCCACAAGTGCTGCAGTTTTGGAGATGCTCTGACCCAATCATCTAGCCATCACAATTTGGCCCTTGTCAAACGCTTGCCTATTTTTCCTGCTTCTAACACATCAACTTTGAGGACAAAATCTTCACTTGCTGCCTAATATATCCCACCCACTAACAGGTGCCGTGATGAAGAGATAATCAGTGTTATTCACTTATAATTATGCTTATATAATAATAATAACGCTTATATTAATAATAATAAAAAAAAAACTCTGCCAAATCAAGGTAATTCAACGCGACTTAAAAGAAACATGCAAAAAATAAAACAGTAATAAAACTGTAAATTACCATATGCCAGGCTCAATTTTTCCTTTAAAATATGACATAATTTGACCCGGTAAAATGTCATATGATTCAACTTCCCAAAAATGTAATAATTATGAATTAAATATTTATGATATTTCTAAAAAAAATAATACATTGGAAAAAATATATTAAAAAATTCACAGCAATGATTATGATTATAGATTATAACTATAAAAGTGTAAGGAAAATATGTTATTACTTTTTTAGTTGATGGTTACACCACTTGGCATTTTAGAGTAATTAAATTTAATAAATCTTTTTTTTTTTTTTATTGGTATAAATGTATTTCACATTAAATCATCAGGAAAACACTTTTTCCAAGATTTCCCTATTATTAACTATTTAATTTGTCAGAAACTGGTTACCATGTATTTATACTTAATACTTGATTGTGATTGGTGAATTGCAACATTCCATGTTCAATTCTTGTTGCATGATGAACCCTATTGTCGTTTAATGACCACTATGAACCGTTGTCCCATGCAGGCAACCAGTTTCCATGCATGTGCTAGTTTCACGTCTCCCGCATTACTCCCTGCTCTCCTTTTCCTTAAATTTTAAAAAACACTTTCAAACCAACATTTCATGTCCACCTATGTATTCATTGGATACTTAGCTGTATAACAATGGTATGATATACAGTCAGTCAGTAAATAAAGCTTCTTTGCCCGGTTTATTTTGCTATAATGACCGGCTTACTGTACATCATCCTTGTGTATCTGTCTATGGTGTATATGTGGCGGTGACAGTGAATGAGGCAGGACTGAATGGAGTCTCTGCGCTATTGATTATCCCCTACCACCTCGGTGGATAGCACAATTACCTGTTCCTGTCGGAGCGTTCCCGTTCTGTCAGCGAGGCCTCATGAATAATGAAAGGCTGACATTCTGTTACTCTTACCTGCCGCTTGTAACCAGTCAAACTGTAAAAGGTGTTTATCTGCGCGCGCTGCCGCTCCAAATGTTAGATATTAAAAATTAATGGGCATGATTAAGGTACTTTGAAACCCTGGCAAATGGTATATTTAAATATTAAGTCACATGTAATTAAAAGCAGAGAAATATTCTTCCCTGTAGTTAGGGGCAATTATAACAATTTCCATCAAGGGATTTCCCAGCTTGACTTTTTTGTTCTGAGCTATGGTGATTAACATTATGGCTAATTGAAGTCATTTTCTTAGACCGGGGTAGTTCGCTCCCTCTTTTGTCCTGGAGGGAAACTTAGCACTCGGAGCGCTCCAAGCTGAATTTCAATGGAAGATTTCCATTTTCAAGCACACAAGTGGCCCCATTTAATTGTCTGTTGGAGTGTTTCCTCCCATTAGCTGGAGAGGTCAATCTTAAGTAGGACGACACGGGCGAGGGCTGCGGCCTGGTGGCTCGATGTCACGTCGACAACCAAACGCATTCCGGAAAGAAAGAAGCACTTATGTCTCTTATAAAGCCCACTGATTCTTGTTCAGAATCACTTGTTCACGATCATCCCGCAGGACTGAATATGGCTTCATCATTTATGTACATTAGGGTTTTATGTTACATCTTATGTTGTTTAATTAATGTTTATTGCAGTATTTTAGTCATTTGCAGTGTTGGGGAAAGTTACTTTTTTGAAAGTACTGCATTACAATAGTTACTTTTTATGGAATGTGTTACGTTACTTTAGTGCTTGGCTTGCTTGTTTGTATTTTTAATAACATAAAAAAAGTTATATTTTTAGTAGACGTAAAAGCCCTTTCACACAAAGGGCGCTATCATACACCCGGCGCAATGCGACGCAAGTGTTTTTTGCTAGTTTCAGCCCGACGCAGTTATCATTTTCACGTCCAGTGCCACATTGTTTAAATAGCAAATGCACTTGCGCCCATCTGATCACCCATGGGCGTGCTAGTCTGTGCAGGTGTGTTCAGGTGAATTGTTGGCGTGTTGCTGGTCTAAAGTCAATAGTGCAGTATTTTTATGTTATTTAAAGGCCGTTTTTATGTTATTTAAAGGGCGTTTATGTTATTTTAATATGCGCCTATAGGCGGATGCACAACGCGCATACACTCTGCTTATTACACACACAGGGACGCACAGCAGCACACAAACATTTTTAAATTTTAAAAATAGAAGGATTCCTCTCAGGAGAAGCGTTCAGTCTTCCCGCTCGCAAAATTCCGCCATGTAAATAGCGAATCCGCCATGGTGCGCCAAGCCCAACTGGCTTTTAAAGGGAATGGGAGATGAGACTCTGATTAGTTTATTACACGTTACGCCCAAAACACACCTATTACTCATTAAGAGACTACATACAACCCTTTTGGACCATGCACGCCGACCGTTTTTTTCCGTCGTTAAACTAGAAAAAGTGGATTCAGACATGCCCTAAGTGAACCTGCACCATGCACTTCAGACTATGCGCTCAGATCGTTAAAATAGGGCCCTAAAAGTGAAATGAATACGCCTCAGGCTGAAGGAAATGCAAATTCATGCCTGTACAGTAGAGGGCGCAGCTCTAACAAACTTTTCAGCTGTGCTGCTGTTCTTACTCCCGATTTCTCTCAACATGGGACTGGAGGGGTGTCAATTAAATGGGAGAACAAAGTAACTTGAGGTACTTATTTGAAAAAGTAAATGCGTTACCCCCAACACTGGTCATTTGTGTTACCAACATGATGTTTTTGTAATTGTGTGTATAATAGGGGTGGGACAAAATATCGATAGGGCTATATCGTTGTCCTTCTCCGTGCAATACAAGAATTGATACACTGGTGCCAAATATCGATATTTTAATTAATAAAATAATGCACTCTAAATAGGTTTCCCTGCTCCAAGTGTTGCTACTTCATGGTTCCTCAAGGCGTCGCTCAGCACATGAATGAGGGAAACGTGAACATAGGTTAACTAGCCTAAGAAAAAGAGGTTTTTAACGGGATGGCGGACAGCAGTTTGAGTAAAATAATAGATGCCCCAGCCAAAGTCTGGAAAATCTGCACTTAACCTTTTCACAGGCATTTTGTTTTCTTAGTTAGACAGATATCGTGATGTATCGTCATAGGATTGTCTAGCAATATATTGATTATCGCAGAATTGCTGTATCGTGATATTATCGCTATCGTGAGCCATGTATCGTATCGTACCGTGAGGTACCTTGTGATTCCCACCCCTAACACTGTTTACCGTCTATTAGTATTTACCTCAGCTTGAGGAAAAGCTTCTTGTGATGTTCCTTTGATTCTACATGTGGCTTTCTCATTACCACCTGTTTTTTTTTTTTAAGAAAAACAGATTTTAGTTCTTCAGTAGGTTAGTATCAGTGTTGGGTAAGTTACTCTAAAAAAGTAATTAATTGCTAGCTACTAAATTACATCTTCAACAGAGTATTTAGATTACTGTACTAATTAATCTCTAGTATTAATTAGTACATTGCATTAGTATTGCAAGTATTGCATTACTTTCTAAATCCCATATCAACCTCAACCAGTTGAACAACACAAGTATAGACATGAAACTCTTTTAATTATTTCAAATAAATAATATAAAATTGCATAAAATATTCTTGAACTGACCAAAGTATTGAAAGGAAGAAGGTTACATTAAAAACATACATTTTAACATTAGACATTAAATGTTGATGTTAAATCCACTATTGTTTTATATAGAATTGTTAAGTTTATACAGTATTTAATGCAATTACATCAGAAGTAACTGTAATTAAATTACAGAAAAAATAAGAGAAACCCCCCTCTTTACTTTTTCAAGGGAAAATTAATTAAATTACAGTAAATTATTACTTAGTAATGCATTACACCCAACACTGGTTAGTATATTAACATTATATCAGGTAATGAGATATACATTTGTTTAAGGTAAATATAAGTTCAATATTTAAAGCCTAAAATGTTGCTACCATATTTTGGTGGTAAAGTTCTGGCAACCACAACTGCTATTTTTTTTTTAATCGTAAATTTCATGGATTTTTTTTTCACAGCGTATGGTAATAAGTTAGCGATATGGTTTTATTCCATACAGATGAAAGGAAAAACTGTCATTCCATGTTGCGCTGTAGCCGCCCGCTACTGTAATAAGAGGCCTGACTTAGGCTATGAATTTTCCAGATGACCACAGAATTGCAGTGCTAACAGAGAAGTGGCATATACAAGGGGCTAATGTATAGCTATGCTAACCGTGAGTGACACTGTCAATCAATCTGATATAGTGTTGACCACTACTGAGATCCCACTTTTGGCCAGAAAGTCGAACATACTGTGAAACAAGTCCATTAAAGTTATGCAAGATGTTTTCACAAGACATGCTGCGTAAAATACTGTGTGCGAGAGAGAGTGTGCGTTAGCTGTTAGCCATTTACTTAAGTATTAGCCTAAAGCCATCAAGCTATATGACGTTCCCAACCAACGTGATGGCAAAAGTTTACTGTATTTTATCTCACACCAAAACTAGCCTATGTCTGAAATCTATACCCTATGTGTGTGTGCGTGCGTGTGACAGGCCTATTCAGCTGGCCTAAGAGCCATTTTACAGACCGACGCCAGCACCGCAGAACAATCCCAGCAGTTGTCCTCTCACAGAATGTTATTACAGAAGGAGGCAAGGTCAGATTGCAAGGATGATACATGGGAGGTGCTTTTGAAATAAGTAAGTCCTTTTTTTTTTGCATGAGCGTTGTGTATTGACCTTGGCATTTCTGACAATAACATCCATCATGCACATGAACCCCTTCCAAACACACAACGCCAGTCCACGCTGAGGCCAAATGAATCGGATTAAGGAATAACACTGGTGGATGGATGCCTGACATCCAGCGATAGCAGAATAAACTGTCAGTTTCTCAGGCTCTCGGTTTAGGATCAGGCCACTTTGTGGAAATAATAATTTGTATAAAAGTAGGAGCTGGAATGAAACTTTTTAGAACATAAAATTAAAGCCTGTTTATGAAATGCAATTTTCAAAGACAACAAAATGACATCTTAAAGTACATTTTATTAAATAAATATATACATCGACACACACACATACATATATGTATATACTGTATAATAAAACAGAAACAGGACATAAAAATATTTATTTAATTTTATTAAAACATATTACTGCAATAAAGCACATGTATAATATAAAAATATAAATCTAGATATAAAATATAAAATAGCAGAACAGGCTCTCAGGTTTTGGATTAGGACACTTCATTAAAATAATGATTTGTATACTAGTGGAGGTTGTATATATTTTATAGTGAAACTTTTTAGTATATATATATATATATATATATACAATCATACATGTGCAATAATATTTTTTGATAAATTTAAATAAATATTTGTATGTCCTGTTTCTTTATTATTACTCTTGTTGTAGGAAGTAGTTGTTTATATCCTCAGAGTGAATCATTATTCAAAGTCATAAAGTTACAACGTGCATTATATTATATATATATATATATATATATATATATATACACACACACACACACACACACACACACAATAAAGCACATGTATAATATCAAAAAATATAAATCTATATATAAAAACATATAAAACTATATAAAAACAATTATTGTAATACTAAATGCTTCATTTTAATACATTTTAGAAAGACTATATAATAACATATTATATAAAATGACATTGGCTATACAGAAAAGGGCAGTTCAGCCCTAGTAATATATATAATCAAATTAAAGTATACTCCTATTAAAAACAAGTTCTACCAATTCACATTTGTATTCATTTTGAGCGCAGTCATTTTTGCCCCACGCTGAGTCTGTAAATATGTAAATGGACTCTGGTGATATTAGAGGGTGTTGACAGCACATTGCAGTGTGTGTACAGTATGTCAGTGTAAACAGCACGTGTGTGTGTGTCTCAGGAGAGCCAGGCTGGGACCGACCTCTGCCTGTCTTGCTGTGCTGTTTGGAAAAGTGCTGAAACTCTGAGAATAGTGAAGCATTGTGCTGGCAAACAGCTCTGTGTCTCTCTGCCTCTTCCTGTCTGTGTGCTGGACTAAAGAGCACATGTTTGGCACAGATGACACACGATTAAGCTATATTATTTTCTTTTGATCCACTGCTACAGTTCTGTCAGAGGGAGGAAGTTCACTTTACAACTCTAGCAAGCTGTACTTAAGATATTTTATTTTGTATATATTATTTAAAAATTATCATGTCTAATATTATTTTTATGTTATTTAAAAATTATCATGAGTGCAAACATGACAGAGGAATACATTTGATTATCAGTTTAATATCTAGCGTCTAATAGGTTGCATCATTTTAATAATAATAATTATTAATATTATGGTTGTTGAGTTGAAAGCAGAATTTAAGTTGTATTTGTAAAACTGGATACACAAAAAAATGTAGCCTATATGTTACCTAATATTTTTAGAATAATAAAAATAATAATAATTATTATTATTTTTATAATTTTTTTAGGGTTGTTGAATTTAGAGTTTAAAGCATAATTTAAGTGTTATTTTTAAACTACATTAATGTAATTTTTTTGGTCTCTGAAGATCTATATTAGCAAAATTATGAGAATTACAAAATCTAGAAAAATAAAAAATACACCAACTACTACTACTACTACTACTACTAATAATAATAATAATAATAATACCACAACATGATCATAATTTCATGTTGCTCTTGTTAATTTATTTTAGATGTGGTTTTTAAATATTAAAATTAAAAATAAATGTTAGATTTATTTGAAATATTTTTTTTAAATATTGTATGATGTGTTTATAGCAACACATGCATTATGACCACACTAATAATAATAACAGAAGAAGAATTGGTAATAGTAGAGCTTTATATAGTTGTATTATATTTCTATCAAATCTAAAACTTTTTGTCAAATAAAAGACTTTCACACTTTAAATTTATCTAATAGCAACTGATTTTAACATAAACGTTAAAAATATAAACATTTTATATTTATAGATTAGAATCTTTAAAACCATAATTCTATAAAACATTTTATATGTGTGTATGCATATAAACTGTACAGTATTTAATATTATCTATCAGTACATTTACATTTTTTTTTTTTTTTCTATTTTTGATTCTATCCTTCTCTTCAGTTGCATGGCTAGACTGCAAGATATAAATTATGTTTTGACAAACAACTAATATTTCTTTTTCCTCCATCTTTCTCTCACACACAAATACATACACATACTGATATATATATCACCGTCTGCCCTACACAACACCAGTCATGTGTGTTGAGAGTATCAGTTTGAACAGGATGTTCTCTCACGTTAAAGAAAAGAGACTCTCATTTTGTGAAGCACTAGAAGAGGATCTTCTTTACACTTCCACACCGGCTCTAGCTAAAATGGAGAGTGGATACTCATTTTATCTTGGAGTAAGTGGGTGAGAGCTGAAGCGATGAAACGTGGTTAGACAGTGCCCCCTAGCTGCAGCGGGCGGAAGCCCTACCGTCTGGGAGCCAGGCCTTGACCTGCCACTGCAGAATTTTAATAGAAACCAAGCATGAAAGGGAGAATTCTTTAAAGGCTTCATCAAGTGTGACCAACCAGCATCAGCAGTAACCCATGTTATACAGGCCACAGTTATGACCCCCTCAAAGGGCTGCCCCGGAGGAGGCGGGCGACAGGGAGGGCCACACGCCCTCAGAAGTTTCCCTCCTCTCCCTTGAAGAACGGCTGGGCCGGCCCAGCAGGAGGCGCACGGGCCTGCTTTGAAAAATAACACCTTTGTGATCCCCTGTGTTTGGGATGGAGCGTGGTTTGCAGATGGCATAGAAAGAGCCACCGCGGCAATCTCAGGCTGAACAGAAACATAGGAGAGAGATGGAGAGAGTGGCCTTTGAACTAATGCCAAAATATCATCCTCTATCACGGAAACACGTCGCCCCGAGAGCGGTGAATGACTGCTGGGAATCTCCTGACTGTGAGGAAAGGCAGACGCATTTTAGCAAAATAACACTAATAGGCTACTTAATGCTTAACTACATGTCTGAACATATTACATACAATTACCTGCGTTGTTGTGATCAAGATTTAGAACTTGAAGGGACATGGAAACAACATTTAAACTATTTATTTGTAAAACAAATAAATGCAACAAACATGGATATTGATGGATTGATTGATTGAATAGATTTTTTTTTTTAAAGTTAAGCTTCAAGTCTGAATAATTTAAAATTAATAATATGCCATTTTTAAGTTGTGTGACATTTCATTTACTCACCAAGCACTTTTTTTTTCTTGAGGTGACCCTAAGAAAGAGTTAAATTATTAAGAATTTTTTTATAGATAGTGGCATGCATTTATTATTTGAAAGTTCTTATATTAAAATAATTGTATTTAGGCATTAATACAAAACAAATGTTATATTCTACTGAAAGGCAGAGAAAAATAGTGCTGTTTAGCTATTTAGCAAATGTCATGGATGTCCTCATAAAAATAAAATATATTTGTACTATAAAGGGTTAAGGTATTTTACATGAGAAACAATGGAAAATATTAAACGCAACAGTACTTTTAATATGGTTTGTGATTTAATTTGGCTTCACAGGTAAATGTATCTTAAAGGGATAGTTCACACAAAAAATGAAAATTACCCCATGATTTACTCACCCTCAAGCCATCCTAGGTGTATATGACATTCTTCTTTCAGACGAATACAATCAGAGTTATATTAAAAAATGTCCTGGCTCTTCCAATCTTTATAATGGCAGTGAATGGCAGCCCAAAATTTGAAGTCCAAAAAAGTATATCCATCCATTATAAAAGTGCTCCACACGGCTCTGGGGGGTTAATAAAGACCTTCTGAAGCGAATCGATGGTTTGTGTAAGAAAAATATCCATATTTAACACGGTATAAAGTAAAATATCTAGCTTCCGGCGGACCTCCTTCCATATTCAACTTATGGAAAAAATGTTACTGGCACGACAATGACGTCGGACGTAGCGTAAGCGTTTTGAGCTGCGAGAGGCGATACACTTTCTTCGTAAGTTGAATATGGAAGGCGGTCCACCGGAAGCTAGATATTTTACTTTATAAAGTTGTAAATATGGATATTTTTCTTACACAAACCCAACGCTTCACTTCAGAAGGCCTTTATTAACCCCCCGGAGCCGTGTGGAGTAAGTTTAGGATGGATGGATACACTTTTTTGGGCTTCAAATTTTGCGCTGCCATTCAGTGCCATTATAAAGCTTGGACATTTTTTTATATAACTCTGATTGCATTCGTCTGAAAGAAGAATGTCATATACACCTAGGATGGCTTGAGGGTGAGTAAATTATGGGATAATTTTTGGGTGAACTATCCCTTTAAGGATATTTACATGAATTAGATATATTGGCCTCAATGAATTTTGTGTAAATATTTTGTAAAATAAGCACAATTTTGTGTACATCTCATTTGCATATTGTACTGTATCATGCAAATCAGTCATCGGCCACCCTGCTCTCTATCTAAACAAACATACTGATTAAGAATAGTACTACTGTTTTTGCACTGTGGGTCCTCTTTCACTGTGGGTCCTTATAGTTGTTTATTGCACAGGCAGAAAGAAACTGTGCGTGCTGGCTGTTATTAGCATTAAGTTTTCAAAACAGCTGACAGCACTGATACAGGGGTGTCAGTAGTGGTGGCATGTAGAAAACCTAAAGACCAGAGCGTGATGTGGTGGGCTTGTGGAGTTTGTGCAGAGGTGAATAAATCACTACAGGGCCACTCCTGGTGACAGGGCTTCCCCGTCCAGCCGCCTGAGAGCGATGTGGAGAAGCAGAGCGTTAAACTTCTAACCCCGCTTTCTGAAATCATTTTTAGCTGTGGCTGACAGTCGATAACCGTTTTTTGACAGTGCGCTCCTGATGGCCATCATTCCCGTGCCGCAGTGGGTCTCCTGCAGTTACTAAACCCTCTGCAAAGGTGATCTGCTTTTGGCTTGTTTTCCTTTCCATTGGCTTTGGCAGGCTCGGAGGAGCGTGTGTCAGAGCTGTAACATTCAAACCTGATCTGATTACTGAATTTCAGTGTTTTCCTTCCAGGAAAATAATAACTAAATATTTAGAGTGGTGCTTGCCTGTGCAAAAGTCAGTGCCATTATGCTAAGGTGTTGCAAGTAGTGTGCAAATTATACACTGACTATTCATTAGATCATTTTCAGGGCATGACATCTTCTGTTCAGGATGCAATAGGTTGAGGTTGTCTCGCGCAACACAAATTGCATTTAGCTAGCCGTCAGCTACCTTAAATACATTTTAAACAAAACACTAACATTTTTGTGATGTGTAAAAAATATAAAGTGATACATAATGAAAGCAGGCAACTTATATTATCAACATAGGCTATCAAATGTGCCTCTACCCACATTTTTGCCAAACTCCAAAAATGTACTTATACTGTATTCAAGTCACTGCAGTTTCCAGCTGAAATGAACACTAGTGGCCTATGGAAGCCTGTTTCCGCCACAATTGAGTAAAAAGATATAATTCTTTAAGTCATAATAATGAGAAACTTTCTCATAATAATGACTTAGTTTCTCATTATTACGAGATGTTAAGTCATTATTATGAGAAAGTTTCTCATTATTATGAGATAAGTCATTATTACGAGAAAGTTTCTCATTATTACGAGATGTTAAGTCATTATTATGAGAAAGTTTTTCATTATTATGAGATGTTAAGTCATTATTATGAGAAAGTTTCTCATTATTACGAGATGTTAAGTCATTATTATTAGAAAGTTTCTCATTATTACGAGATGTTAAGTCATTATTACGAGAAAGTTTCTCATTACGAGATGTTAAGTCATTATTATGAGAAAGTTTCTCATTATTATGAGATGTTAAGTCATTATTATGAGAAAGTTTCTCATTATTACGAGATGTTAAGTCATTATTATGAGAAAGTTTCTCATTATTACGAGATGTTAAGTCATTATTACGAGAAAGTTTCTCATTATTACGAGATGTTAAGTCATTATTATGAGAAAGTTTTTCATTATTATGAGATGTTAAGTCATTATTACGAGAAAGTTTCTCATTATTACGAGATGTTAAGTCATTATTACGAGAAAGTTTCTCATTACGAGATGTTAAGTCATTATTACGAGAAAGTTTCTCATTATTACGAGATGTTAAGTCATTATTACGAGAAAGTTTCTCATTATTACGAGATGTTAAGTCATTATTACGAGAAAGTTTCTCATTATTATGAGATGTTAAGTCATTATTACGAGAAAGTTTCTCATTATTACGAGATGTTAAGTCATTATTACGAGAAAGTTTCTCATTATTACGAGAAAGTTTCTCATTATTACGAGACGTTAAGTCATTATTACGAGAAAGTTTCTCATTATTACGAGATGTTAAGTCATTATTATGAGAAAGTTTCTCATTATTACGAGATGTTAAGTCATTATTACGAGAAAGTTTCTCATTATTACGAGATGTTAAGTCATTATTACGAGAAAGTTTCTCATTATTACGAGATGTTAAGTCATTATTATGAGAAAGTTTCTCATTATTACGAGATGTTAAGTCATTATTATGAGAAAGTTTCTCATTATTACGAGATGTTAAGTCATTATTACGAGAAAGTTTCTCATTATTACGAGATGTTAAGTCATTATTACAAGAAAGTTTCTCATTATTACGAGAAAGTTTCTCATTATTACGAGATGTTAAGTCATTATTACGAGAAAGTTTCTCATTATTACGAGATATTATGTCATTATTATGAGAAAGTTTCTCATTATTATGACTTTTGTGGCGGAAACGGGCTTCCATAAGTGGCAGTTAAACAGCAACAACTTTCATTCCTTTTGACACAAATTATGATTAAAGGGGCAGATTAATTAACACTTATTTCCACGTGGTTGGTTCCTTGCACAATACTATGTTATCACCTTAAAACACTTTTACATGATTTGTAAACTAATGCATTTTGATGTTTGCATCACATAATCTGTGGAAGCTTGTTTCCGCCACTGAATAAAATAAAAGAAGGTAATTGCGACTTTTTATTTCACAGACTTTTTTTCCCCTGCAATTTTGAGTTTACATCTCGCAATTGTGAGTTATAAAGTCAGAATTTTGAGAAAAAAAGTTGCAATTGTGAGTTATAAAGTCAGAATTACGTGATATAAAGTCAGAATTGCGTGATATAAAGTCAGAATTGCATGATATAAAGTCGCAATTGTGAGTTATAAAGTCAGAATTGCATGATATAAAGTCGCAATTGTGAGTTATAAAGTCAGAATTGCATGATATAAAGTCACAATTGTGAGATATAAAGTCAGAATTGCATGATATAAAGCCAGAATTGCGTGATATAAAGTCAGAATTGCGTGATATAAAGTCAGAATTGTGTGATATAAACTATAATGTCAGAATTGACCTATCGGTAAGCCCCGCCCCCCTTAGTTACTTTGCTAACTCGGACAAACAAACGTTGCTGACTGTCTTACAATGACTGTCAGTGTGAAAACCTTGTCCCAAGATGTTTTTAGACACAGAATGTAGCAGACCCCGTCCGAATGATGGCCAGACTTTACTGATGTTTTATGAAGTTTATTGCGTCCTTTTTCACTCCAAAAACACAGTAAGAGCTGAACTAACAAAGCATAAGAAGTGCACATTAACGTCTCATTCACAAACTCTCTCTCTCCATTACATTATCATATCATTCACAGCAAATTACACAAAAAAACTCATACAACTAACAGTAAACAAACATATACAGACCTCATGCCTTTTCGGGGGTGCTAATAAACTGTAAACTTTGTATCTGCAAAACACCTCCAATAAACTGCAAGCTCTCACTTTAACTACCTGTATCGCTCCGTAGACACCTGAGCCTCGTCCATTACCGGCCACTAGAAGAGGCGAGTACATGAGAGGACACTGGCTCCACTCGGAGATTATAGAATCTGGCAAATGTGTTGGGTGTCGCCCAGCCTGCAGCTCTGCAGATGTCTGTTAGCGAGGCGCCATGCGCTAAAGCCCAAGAGGAGGCCACACTCCGGGTGGAGTGCGCCCTGACCCCTAGGGGGCATGGACGCCCCCTGCGTCTGGTAAGCCAAGACAATGGTGTCCACTATCCAGTGAGACAACCTTTGCTTGTAGAGAGCCTTTCCCTTCAGCTTCCCACCATAACAGACAAAGAGCTGGTCAGAGATCCTGAAACACTGCGTTCTGTCTACGTAAGCACGGAGGGCGCGTACTGGACAGAGCAGTGCCAAGGCTGGGTCTGCCTCCTCCAAAGGCAGCGCTTGCAGGTTCACCACCTGGTCACTGTCAGTGTGAAAACCTTGTCCCAAGATGTTTTTAGACACAGAATGTAGCAGACCCCGTCCGAATGATGGCCAGACTTTACTGATGTTTTATGAAGTTTATTGCGTCCTTTTTCACTCCAAAAACACAGTAAGAGCTGAACTAACAAAGCATAAGAAGTGCACATTAACGTCTCATTCACAAACTCTCTCTCTCCATTACATTATCATATCATTCACAGCAAATTACACAAAAAAACTCATACAACTAACAGTAAACAAACATATACAGACCTCATGCCTTTTCGGGGGTGCTAATAAACTGTAAACTTTGTATCTGCAAAACACCTCCAATAAACTGCAAGCTCTCACTTTAACTACCTGTATCGCTCCGTAGACTATAATACCCATCAAAATAGGAGTCCCTCCTTAGTAAGACAGATAATGCAGACCTTAAACATATTTAAACAGAAATATAAAAAATGTATACAAAAACAAATTAGAAGATAAATCACAATAAAGTCTGTTACACAGAAGGACCACCTCTCGTCAGGGAGCATTCAAGTGGGACTTAAATATGCCATGGAGGGAGATATATAAGATTTAAAAATAAATATGGTGGGAGATTGATTTGGAAACGAGGGTTTATGTACAGATCACAATGCAAGCGGGAGAAGCCTCATGTTACTATCATCATGATCACAGATGACAACATCAAGGATCAACACTGTTCATGTACCTCAGGGAAAAATTAATTTACATTTAACCAGTTTAATATGGAGAGGCACTGAAATGTAGACCTTCGTTTATATGTTTTTGACCTACACTGTACATGACGTGAGAACAGTTAACGTTAGCTATTTAGGTTGGTACGTTAGCATGGACTCACTAACTTTAATTGTAACTTAGTGAGAGTATGACACCCAGAAAATCCTCTCAGGATACCTGGAATCAGTGTTACAGTACCCCAGTCACATAGTTTCACCATTTTTGTAGCATAAACACCATCAAACAAATGAGAGCTTCAGATCTTCTCTATGGCACTGAAACCTAAAGATGTCCGAGTTCTAGTCCCTGTGCAACTGATACTGATAACTGATACTAATCAACCAATCAGCGCAAGAGGAAGCTGGTATATATAGCCGTCTCTCACCTCTGTCCCACAACAAGTTTCACAGCATCCCTCCACCACCCCATCGCCTCACTCTTGGCTGTTTCTATCCCAGTCAAGGAGAGGGAGTACTCTGGGTTCGGGCCAAATTCCGAGCTCGGAGCCCTCCCCCAGACAGCACGCCAAATACGCATAAATTACTATATTTGATTTCATGTGTAAACTCATGAATCTGACTTTATAACTTACATTTAAAGTCGCAATTGCGAGATATAAAGTCAGAATTGCGAGTTATAAAGTCAGAATTGCGAGATATAAAGTCAGAATTGCGAGTTATAAAGTCAGAATTGCGAGATATAAAGTCAGAATTGCGAGATATAAAGTCAGAATTGTGAGATATAAAGTCAGAATTGCGAGTTATAAAGTCAGAATTGCGAGATATAGAGTCAGAATTGCGAGATATAAAGTCTGAATTGCGTGATATAGTCGCAATTGCGAGTTATAAAGTCAGAATTGCGAGATATAAAGTCAGAATTGCGAGATATAAAGTCAGAATTGCGAGTTATAAAGTCAGAATTGCGAGATATAAAGTCAGAATTGCGAGTTATAAAGTCAGAATTGTGAGATAAAAAGTTGCCATTATCTTTTTTATTTTTTATTCTGTGGCGGAAACAAGCTTCCATACATAATCAGCTCCATGTGTATGACTTTTCTGATGTGGTAAACTTGCTTGATACCTCAGCTGGTACAGCACTGCACTTGCTCTGCCACAATACAAACAACAGCCAACATAATAAAATATTGCCAGATTCATGTTTATCTGTTTCAGTTTAAATTTAACATGCTTTTAGCACCACTCTCTGGATATTTCACTTTAAGGGTGTTGCGAAACATACACTCACCTAAAGGATTATTAGGAACACCTGTTCAATTTCTCATTAATGCAATTATCTAATCAACCAATCACATGGCAGTTGCTTCAATGCATTTAGGGGTGTGGTCCTGGTCAAGACAATCTCCTGAACTCCAAACTGAATGTCAGAATGGGAAAGAAAGGTGATTTAAGCAATTTTGAGCGTGGCATGGTTGTTGGTGCCAGACGGACCGGTCTGAGTATTTCACAATCTGCTCAGTTACTGGGATTTTCACGCACAACCATTTCTAGAGTTTACAAAGAATGGTGTGAAAAGGGAAAAACATCCAGTATGCGGCAGTCCTGTGGGCGAAAATGCCTTGTTGATGCTAGAGGTCAGAGGAGAATGGGCCGACTGATTCAAGCTGATAGAAGAGCAACTTTGACTGAAATAACCACTCGTTACAACCGAGGTATGCAGCAAAGCATTTGTGAAGCCACAACACGCACAACCTTGAGGCGGATGGGCTACAACAGCAGAAGACCCCACCGGGTACCACTCATCTCCACTACAAATAGGAAAAAGAGGCTACAATTTGCACGAGCTCACCAAAATTGGACAGTTGAAGACTGGAAAAATGTTGCCTGGTCTGATGAGTCTCGATTTCTGTTGAGACATTCAGATGGTAGAGTCAGAATTTGGCGTAAACAGAATGAGAACATGGATCCATCATGCCTTGTTACCACTGTGCAGGCTGGTGGTGGTGGTGTAATGGTGTGGGGGATGTTTTCTTGGCACACTTTAGGCCCCTTAGTGCCAATTGGGCATCGTTTAAATGCCACGGCCTACCTGAGCATTGTTTCTGACCATGTCCATCCCTTTATGACCACCATGTACCCATCCTCTGATGGCTACTTCCAGCAGGATAATGCACCATGTCACAAAGCTCGAATCATTTCAAATTGGTTTCTTGAACATGACAATGAGTTCACTGTACTAAAATGGCCCCCACAGTCACCAGATCTCAACCCAATAGAGCATCTTTGGGATGTGGTGGAACGGGAGCTTCGTGCCCTGGATGTGCATCCCACAAATCTCCATCAACTGCAAGATGCTATCCTATCAGTATGGGCCAACATTTCTAAAGAATGCTTTCAGCACCTTGTTGAATCAATGCCACGTAGAAATAAGGCAGTTCTGAAGGCGAAAGGGGGTCAAACACAGAATTAGTATTAGTATTATGTTTTATTATATTGGTTGTTGTATGTATCGCAGCAGTTCTGAAATGAAATGGTGAGTGCCTTTAAAAGGTTTGTGCTCGCATTTGAAAATAACAAGCCACCTACACTAGATCCTACATACCCAGTAGTGTTAACAAAAGCTTACGTGACAAGAAAACATTTTTGCTGAAGCAACCATGCTATTTTAGCTTGCTTCTACAAATCTTTGAGCTCTTTTATCATGATTCATGTTTCACCTATGACCTACCGAGCAAGTCTGCTATGTTAGAAAAGCCATACATATGGAGCTGGTTGCAATGCAAACATCAAAATGCATTCATTTACAAATCATGTATCATGGTAAAAGTGTTTCGAGGTCATAATACAGTATTGTGCAGGGAACGTCTCAGTTACGTATGTAACCCTCGTTCCCTGAGGAGGGAACGGAGACGTAACGTCAGTGACTGACGAATGGGGGTTTCGCCTAGAAGCCTATCATCTTCGATATCTAGAAAACGCCCAATGGCAGTGCCAATGCCATGGGCATGCGGAATTTGCATACCGTAACTCCGCCCCACAGCGTGGGCATATAAGGAAGTACGCTGGCAACATCGCATTATGTTTACCTGCTGGGAAGCCAAAACTGAACTCCCGGCCGTTCCAGCGGTACAGCGGAAGTGGCAGAGGGACGTTACGTCTCCGTTCCCTCCTCAGGGAACAGGGTTACATACGTTACCGAGACGTTCCCTTTCGTTCAGTCACTCCGAGTAACGCCAATGACTGACGAATGGGGGTCCCAATGTAATCACGCCACTCGGCTGTCATCCAGTGCCCTGCGTAAGTGTGAGCTCCCTGTCGTAAGCTAGTATGGACGAAGGACTCCCACTTAACACAGGAATACCAAGATACGCTGGGAAGCATATTCCAGGTGGAATACTCAGGGCTTCCGGAAAGCTACCTGAGGAAAATATCGCACGTATCCAGTCCGTGGAGTGGAATGGCGAGCAAGCGAAGACACCTGAGCCTCGTCCATTACCGGCCACTAGAAGAGGCGAGTACATGAGAGGACACTGGCTCCACTCGGAGATTATAGAATCTGGCAAATGTGTTGGGTGTCGCCCAGCCTGCAGCTCTGCAGATGTCTGTTAGCGAGGCGCCATGCGCTAAAGCCCAAGAGGAGGCCACCCTAGGGGGCATGGACGCCCACTGCGTCTGGTAAGCCAAGACAATGGTGTCCACTATCCAGTGAGACAACCTTTGCTTGTAGAGAGCCTTTCCCTTCAGCTTCCCACCATAACAGACAAAGAGCTGGTCAGAGATCCTGAAACACTGCGTTCTGTCTACGTAAGCACGGAGGGCGCGTACTGGACAGAGCAGTGCCAAGGCTGAGTCTGCCTCCTCCAAAGGCAGCGCTTGCAGGTTCACCACCTGGTCCCTGAACGGAGTGGTGGGAACCTTGGGCACATACTGTATCCAGGCCGGGGTCTCAGGATCACATGAGAGTTGGCCGGCCCGAATTCCAGGCACGCTTCGTCAACCGAAAATGCCTGCAGGTCCCCTACCCTCTTGATGGAGGCCAAAACGATCAGGAGCGCTGTCTTCATTGACAGGAACTTAAGATCGACTGACCGCAATGGCTCAAAGGGAGCCCTCTGCAGAGCAACTAAAACTACTGCGAGGTCCCAAGAGGGTACGAGGGGAGCGCGAGGAGGATTTAGTCTCCTGGCCCCCCTCAGGAACCTGATGACCAGGTCGTGCTGACTTACCTTCTTGTTCTCCACGAGGTCGTGGTGGGCTGATATAGCAGCCACATAAACCTTCAGCGTGGAAGGAGACAGCCTTCGTTCCAACCCTTCCTGGAGAAACGAGAGCACGGACCCGATCGGGCATTTCCAGGGGTCTTCTTGGCGAGAAGAACACCAGGTGATGAAGAGGTTCCACTTCAACGCATAGACGTGTCTGGTAGACTCTGCCCTAGCGGAACTGATGGTAGCCACCACCTAGGTGGTAGGGTACTCAAACCTGCCGCGTCCCATCCAGGAGCCACACGTGGAGGTTCCAAAGATCGGGACGCGGGTGCCAAAGGGTGCCCCGTCTCTGAGAAAGGAGGTCCTTCCTCAGAGGAATCGACCAGGGAGGGGCTATCGCAAGGAGTACGAGTTCGGAGAACCAGGTCCGGCCAGGCCAATACGGGGCAACCAAAAGGACCTGCTCCTTGTCCTCCCTGATCTTGCACAGAAGCCTGTGAAGGGATCGGTTCAGGACGCGCAGGTCCAGGATCGGTCGTAACCCACCGGTTTTCTTGGGTACAATGAAGTAAGGGCTGTAGAAGCCGGACTTCATTTCGGCTGGAGGGACAGGCTCGATCGCACCCTTCGCCAGCAGGGTAGCGACCTCCGCACGCATGACAGGGGCGTTGGGCCCCACCATGGTGTATCGGACTCCCTGGAAATGGGGAGGAGCCTGAGCGAACTGAATCGCATAGCCAAGCCTGATAGTCTTCGCGACCCAGTGGGACAATCCGGGAAGATCTAGCCAGGCTCCCAACAACTGCACCAGCAGGGTCATTCGGAGCACAGACGGACGTGGGAGGCGTAGCGTCCCAGTGTGGGGGCACGGTCATCAGCCGCGTCCTGACAGAGGAGACCAGGGAAGGACATGCGTTCCACTGGGGTCTGCTCTGAGAGGAGACTGGCGTCAGAGAGGGACGAGAGTGGCATGGCCCGGGGGCGGCGCACACTGCCGTGCACGGTCTCTGGGTGCTTAGGGATGGACCTGTTAGTTCTTTCTTTAACCACACCCGGGGGCCAGCAGCGGAACAAAGGATTCTCCCCCGGCCCTCCACCAGGGTAAGGAGTGGTCCTGCTACCTTCTTCTGGAAAGAACTGCCCATCCCTGAGCTGTCCGCATCAGGAGCGCCACTTAGCCTGGCGCTTGGCGGGCTGCGGGGCTGGAGCGGACTGGGGCGCCTTCCTGCGGCTTCCTCCACGGCGCGGCCCAGGTGAAGGCTGCTGCTGGGGTGGCGCAGGAGGGGCGGGAGCCGCGGGAGGGTGCCCTCGGCAGCGAGCAGGCTGAGGCAACTGTGCCGGCGGCTGGGTGGAGGCAGCAGCTGGCCGCCGGGGCAGTATATGTTTAACAGCATCAGTCTGCTTCTGGGCGGCTGAGAACTGTTGGGCGAAGCTCTCTACCGCTCCGTCGAATAGCCCATCCTGGGATATGGAAGCGTCAAGGAAACGAGTCCGCTCAGCGTCCCGCATATCAGCCAGGTTGAGCCAAAGGTGTCTCTCCTGGACCACTGCTGTGGACATCACCTGGCCCAGGGAGCGTGCGGTCACCTTCGTCGCCCGAAGGGCGAAGTCGGTGGCGGCACGCAGCTCATCTCTGAGCCCTGGGTCAGCTCTACCCTCGTACATGTCCCTGAACATCCGGGCCTGGTAGGCCTGAAGGATGGCCATGGCATGCAAAGAGGTGGCAGCCTGCCCCACAGCTCTATAGGACTTCAACACCAAGGTTGATGTGAACCTACAGGCTTTGGAGGGGTGCTTTGGGTCGCCACGCCAGGTTGAAGCACTCTGCGGACACAGTTGCATCGCAACAGAGCGTTCAACTGGGGGAACCCCAGTGTACCCTTTGGCCGCGGCCCCATCGAGGGCAGAGAAGGCTCAGGAGGCCGCCAAACGGTCGCGGGAAGACAACGGGGATTTCCAGGACCGCGTGACCTCCTCATGCACCTCCGGGAAAAAAGGTATTGGGGGCGTGGCCTGACGGATGTCAGAGATTGGGGTGTGGCAGAGGGGACTCTCGCTCCAGCACGGAGCTCATTGAGTCTCGACCACAGCACCGAGATGGCCATGTTCCCGCAGTGGGAATATGACTCATCCACAAGCGCTGCCTGAGCGTGCTGAAAGCCCAAGCACGTCAGGCAGTAATTGTGCCCATCAGAGGGCGGCAGAGACCGACCGCACCCAGAAGCACACGGGCGAGACATCTTGAAAAAGAGCTACGTCTGAGCTCTTTTAGGAGAGGAAGCTTCACAGTGATGCTGAAGCGCCCAGGGAACGGATACCAGCTGGATGCAGATCACTGCACAGACCAGCAGACAGGCAGTATATGATCGCTGGAACGCACCGTAACACCAACACCTTCTGGAAAGCTGCTCGTCTCGAAGAAGCTTGACGATATACTCAGAAGGCTTAAGGAGTGAAGAGATAGATGCTCTTGGCTCCGAAGCAGAAACATAATGCGATGTTGTCAGCGTACTTCCTTATATACCCACGCTGTGGGGCGGAGTTACGCTATGCAAATTACGCATGCCCATGGGATTGGCACTGCCATTGGGCGTTTTCTAGATCTCGAAGATGATAGGCTTCTAGGCGAAACCCCCATTCGTCAGTCACTGACGTTACTCGGAGTGACTGAACGAAAGGGAACTGTGTGAAGTCTTTATTAATCAATAATCTACCACTGTAATCATAATTTTGTGTGAAAAGGAGTAAAAGTTGTTACTGATTTACTGCCTCTAGTGTTCATTTCAGCTGGAAACTGGAGTGATTTGTACGTATTGTTTTGTTTTTTGAGTTTTGCAAAAATTACGCCACAGGCACGTTTTTATGGAAGCTTTTTTCCGCCACGGAATAAAACAATTAAAAAAATAATTGACGACATAATTCTGACTTTTTTTTCTCACAACTGCGAGAAAAAAACTTGCAAGTTAAGTGAGTTAAGTCAGAATTGCAGGATATAAACTTCCAATTGCGAGAAATAAAGTCAGAATTGCTAGTAAAAAAGAAAGAATTGCGATTCTAGCCATTCAGACTTTTTTTCTCTCAATTATGAAATGTGGACTCGCAAGTCCAACTCTGAGGGGAAAAAAAGAATTGCGAGTATATCTGACAATTCTGACTATATAAAGTCGCAATTGCGAGTTATAAAGTCAGAATTGTGAGGTATAAACTTGCAATTATGAGGAAAAAAGTCATAATCGAGTTTATATCTTGCAATTCTGACTTTATATCTTACAATTACGACTTTATATCTCGCAATTCTGACTTTATAACTCGCAATTCTGACTTTATAACTCGCAATTGAGAGTTTATATCTTGTAGTTCTGACTTTATAACTCACAATTGCGAGTGTATATTACGTAATTCTGAGAAGAAAAAAAATCTGAATTGTGAGATAAAAAGTCACAATTACTTTTTTTATGTTTTATTCAGTGGTGGAAACAAACTTCCATATGTTTTTCCAATGAGCCTGTGTTGGTATTATGAGTTGTTGCTACACAGCCGCTTACTTGTGGAGCCTTCTTTTAGGGTGTGTTCACACTTGGCAGGTTTGGTTCGATTAAAACGAACTCTGGTGCGATTGCTCTGTTAGTACGGTTCATTTGAATAAGGGTAAACGCTGCCAATTGAACCCTGGTGCGCACCAAACAAGTGGACCGAGACCACTGAAAAGATGGCGCTTCCAAACGAACTCTGGTGCAGTTCGACTGAAATATGAACGCAACAGGTTTGGTGTTAAAAATGACAGTGTAAGCACTAAGCGAACCAGGGCTAAATGTATAATTTCTTTTTTTTGTTCCGAACTAAAAGAACCAAACTACAAGTGTGAACACACCCTTAATCTTTGGGATTTTTTTTAACTAATTTTATCTTCCGCCAGGTGAAATCTGTAAATCAGATAGATGCTAAACATGCTAAGTTTAATGCTAAGGGTTTGAAAATGCTACCTCTAGTCATGGACTGTAATAATAGTGATGCTTGGCTTAGCAAACACTACTATTAATTTGACGGTGACATGATCTTGACCTGCGATTTTAATGAGCTCAAATATTTAGCTCAGCCCTGTCGTGGCCCATGTCTTCTGTCCACAGCTGTGAATACTGTCTTTGTACTGTTAGCGCTCGCGCGTGTGTGTGTGTGTTTGGCGAGCCTGTTGGCCCCTGCTCCATTCAGCAAACTTCACACCAATCTTAGCCTCTTCTCACTCAAGAGGGGCTCACAGGGCATAAATTAACCCCACAAAAGCAGAGAGGGAAAAAAAGACCAGCCAGGAAGTCATTTCCTATTAGCACATGTTCTTTCATAACACAATGAGAAAACAACCACGGTATTGAAGACGAAGGGGACTGCATGTTTTTTCTCACACTATAACGATATTTTCACACCCATGCATAGCAATAAAGCATTTGCCCGCTAATTCACTTGGGGACACTATATGTTACGTTAATGAGTGTCACCAGAGCCCTGGTTAATGTGTCTATGACTCTTGCAGCATTTGGGTGGAAGAGGAACATCTTACAGAGAAGGTGATGTAACGTATAGAAGATTCTTCGTCAAACTAGCGCTGTCCTACTTCTCAAAGACATTACTCACGCAAATCAAAGTAGAAAATCTTGCAGTAGTTACAGTTGCACTTTATTTTACTGTACGTGTACTTACCTAAGAAAATACTGGGTAATATAAGGTAACTACAGGGGTTACGGTTAGGTTTAGGTGTAGGTTTAGGTTTAGTAACTAGTTACCTAGTTATTGTAATTACATTAATAAGTACATCGTATATAGATGGGGGACAGGACTGTAAAATAAAGTGCTAAAAAATTGCCTTAAATTTTGAAGTACAATCAACTTGAATGTTAAAGTCATTAGAACTTAAATTACATTAAACTGACTTAACTATAAAAACTGTTCCTTAAAATTTTAAGGCAATTTTTTTTACAGTTAAACTGAAATAAAATAAAGCACTTAAATTAAAATTAAAATGAAAACTGAATATATATATATATATATATATATATATATATATATATATATATATATATATATATATATACTTTGAATTTGGAATTTTTATATTTTCAGTTTTCATTTTAATTTTAGTTTGAGTGCTAGTATTTATTTTATAATTTAATTTAGCTTTATTTTTATTTCAGTTTTGTTTTAATTAACAAAGAATATTTTTATTTTTCATTTTACAATTCAGTTTACAATCAGTTAAATATTTCATATTATTTATTATTAGATTTTATGTAATTATTAACAAAAAACGTCATTATTAAATATTAGTTAATATAATCTGTTAAAAATGTGTTAAACAGAAGAATAAATTCAACAAATTTTAAGAAATAATTGGTAACACTTTACAATAAGGTTTTATTTGTTAACATTAGTTAATGTATTAACTAACATGAACTAACCATGAGCAATACATTTGTTACTGTATTTGTTCATCTTTGTTAAAGTTAGTTAATAAAAATACAGCTGTTCATGGTTTGTTCATGTTAGTTCACAGTGCATTAACTAATGTTAACAAGATTTTAATAAAGTATTAGTAAATGTTGAAATTAACATTAACAAAGATTAATAAATGCTTTATAAGTGCAGTTCATTATTAGTTCATGTTAACTAATGTAGTTAACTAATGTTAACAAATGAACCTTATTGTAAAGTGTTACCAAATAATTTGAAAAAAATAATTACATATGCACAGTGAAGAGCAAGACCATCCATAAAAAAAATCCTGATTGACTTGGATTTGGATTGACACAAAACTGTGCATGTGTATACAATATTCTCATTATTACACAGACAGAGTGTCACCTTTATGGCTTTGACGATTTTGCAGCCATTAAGTACAACAAGACTTTGATTTCACACTTACATCAGGTGAAGTAATATTGTGACATACAAAATGCCCTAATGGAGTCATAATACACCCAATCATTTAAGCGTTTTACAGAGCATGTGTTGTGACAATTTAATTGTCTTTGAAAAACATCGCAAAGGCAACGCTACCATTTCATTGTACACGGATGTGCACAGGACCATATGGCTGCATACATATTTCCTCATTTCATACATGTTTCTTTTTGACATCAATAATTCCTCGGCATCCAGTAGCGTCTGGACCGCTTCCAAAGCAATTATAAAGTTGCCGTGGAAACAGAGGCCGCCTGCCAAAAAACGAACCATACTGTCTCCGCTCTGCAAAAGAAGACACCAAGACAAAGAAAGAAGAGATACAATAGAAAAAATGAGAAATAGAGTGACAGCATATCTGCAGAGCGCCGTCGTGATAATTCCCGAATGTGCATATTGTTGTTTCATGAGACTAGACTCACTCACTCAATGGAGTTTTTCTTCCTTAGGGTAGAAAGAGGTGTTGTTAGGGGCTAGAGTAATGTATTGTAACCTTATGCTAAGCTAATGAACAGGAAGATGAAGGCCCAGTAATGGATACATTTTTACATTCATCTTTTTGAGGCTCATTATGGGGGTTTGTGACAAGCTCGTTAGGACTGGCCGCCAGATTACCCAAGTGAATAAAGCGCAGAACCCTCATATGCTCAAATACACACAATAAACACAGCCACGCACGCACAAACACACGCTCGCTATGGGAGCAGGGCTGCAATGTGCACTCAGACAACCTCACATGCTTTTAAAGGCGCCCAATGACTCTGTGTGTTTGTTCAGTTGGCGTTTTGGGTTCGTATCAGACAAGTTGCATAATGTTGTTTGATCTTAACGTGACACATATGGGAGAGAATCTTACTCCAAATGATGCCAATACACAGCGCATACCTTGACAGCTTAATTAATAATTTATACTTTTGTTCATTTATTTATCTATACACCTGTGAATGCAAAATGGAATGTGCTAAAATATTTAGTGGTACTTTGCATGCAAGTGTACATAAGGTTATTGAATATAGTTTAATGTGCTCGTAGCTGAAGATGCTCGTACGTTCTCATTAGAGATACGTAGAGGGATCAATATTTGCATTCCAGCAGACCATCATTTAACTCACTTAAATGAGCTTGGAAGTTTCATTTACACACTTTTTTTTTTTTACTTCTATGGGAGAAAGAATATCTTATTATTTCATATATGTAAATGTGTGTTTTTGTGAATGTTAATGTAGTCGTAAAACAGAACAGACTGTCGAAAAAATTATTTTTGCAGATTTCTCACTGACTGCTCTTTTAAAATTTGGCGCTTTTGTGTTTTTGCTGCAATTTGCTAATTTCCTGACACATACTCCAGTATAGCACCCAAGACATAATTATATAGATATCATCACATAGTTACATTTGCACAACCATTAGATATTTATAGTTATATGCATAATCCGTATACTTAAATTATCCAAGATGTTGTCTGGATTTTGTCAATACAGTAAAAAACATATCATGGGTTAGAGAAATATATCACCAGTGCTGGTGTAGTCAGTTACTGATTCCAATATACATGATACAAATTCTAATTCGTACTATAATTCATTACACATTTAAGCTTCTTTTCGATTACTTTTAGATTAGTTTTGACAACTTGTTTATCACATTTGTTTGAATAGGATAATATTGTACCATATTGATATAAAATTCCATTCTTTGTTATCAAAAACATGAAGTGCATTAAAAATTACATTACATCTGGGTTTCCCAGACTGGGGTTTATGATGGACTGACATCAGAGAACTGTGAACTTAATTTTATTATTATTATTAGTAGTAGTAGTAGTATTAGTAGTAGTAGTAGTAATAGTAGTAGTATTGACTTAATTTTATTATTATTATTATTAGTAGTAGTAGTAATAGTAGTAGTATTGACTTAATTTTATTATTGACCTAACTTATTAAAATCTCAGGGGGTACTTCAAGTAAATATATTAAGTCAGTTTGTACATTTTTAATATTATTGAAAAACAAAAGCCTTCCAAAGACAGTAATACATGGTTAAATGACTCACTTGGTAATAAAATGTGTTTATCAGGAGTTGATTAGATATGCAATGTTGCAATATTGCGAAAAAAGTGTAAATCCAGTGATCAAATGCTGTGGTTTGCTCATTTTTCAGTGAAAGTCATATGACTATAGATGCTGGTCTGTGTGTGCAATTCCACAAACCTGGAAGACCTTCTGATTGTATATAAAATTTTAAAAGATAAGAAAGAAGCAGTTGGGAGAATAAATACATTTTTGGAATCTGATTACGTAATCCAGATTCCATGTAATCTGTTACTACCCAGCGCTGAATGTGTAATATTAAAAATAAGGAAATAGTACACCTGTAGAAAACCTGTATAATTTATTTTCTTCCATGGAACACAAAAGATGATATTTTGAAGAATGTTCACGCTTTTCTTTTCCACTCAAAGAAAATATACCGTGTCTAGGACAAAAAAAAAAAGGTCATAAAGGTACATAAAAGCAATATAAATCTGAAGCCATGCAAAAGCTTTATGTGAGGAAAAGGCAGAATTTTAAATCATAATATGCGCACAAGCACAAATGATATTTGAAGGTTTAGGAATAAAAGCTTTGTTCCTAAAACAAAGCTATCACAAGACTTCAGAAGACTTGAACAATAGTTATATTGACTATTCTTTCGTGGTATTTTCTTTTCAAGAGATTCACAGTCTTTCGGTAAACAATTCCTTTAAAGGTGTATTCAGTTCTTTAGCTAGTGTTAGTATCATTGTTCTATGTGTGCTTTAAAGGGTTAGTTCACCCAAAAATGAAAATTCTTTCATTAATTACTCACCCTCATGTCATTCCAAACCCGTAAGATTTTTGAACACAAATGAAGATCTTTTTGATGAAATCTGAGAGCTTTCTGTCCCTCCATTTACAGTCTATGCAATTACCACTTTGACGCTTTATAAAGTTCATAAATAGATTGTAAAACTGATCCATTTGAATTAAACGGTTTAGTCCAAATTTTCTAAAGAGACACGATCGCTTTATATGATGAACAGATTGAATTTAAGCTTTTATTCACATATAAACATTCATAAACTCACACATCAGTTGTGGTAAAAGGAAGCTCAACCATGTTCGCTTGACGTGCGAGAACCAATGAGGTTCATTCTCGTGTTACGCAGCACGTTTGAGCTTCCACAAGAACCAATGAGGTTCATTCTCGTGTTACGCAGCACGTTTGAGCTTCCACAAGAACCAATGAGGTTTATTCTCGTGTTACGCAGCACGTTTGAGCTTCCACAAGAACCAATGAGGTTCATTCTCGTGTTACGCAGCACGTTTGAGCTTCCACAAGAACCAATGAGGTTCATTCTTGTGTTACGCAGCACGTTTGAGCTTCCACAAGAACCGATGAGGTTTATTCTCGTGTTACGCAGCACGTTTGAGCTTCCTCAAGAACCGATGAGGTTCATTCTCGTGTTACGCAGCACGTTTGAGCTTCCTCAAGAACCAATGAGGTTCATTCTTGTGTTACGCAGCACATTTGAGCTTCCACAAGAACCAATGAGGTTCATTCTCATGTTACGCAGCACGTTTGAGCTTCCACAAGAACCAATGAGGTTTATTCTCGTGTTACGCAGCACGTTTGAGCTTCCTCAAGAACCGATGAGGTGCATTCTCGTGTTACGCAGCACGTTTGAGCTTCCTCAAGAACCAATGAGGTTCATTCTTGTGTTACGCAGCACATTTGAGCTTCCACAAGAACCAATGAGGTTCATTCTCATGTTACGCAGCACGTTTGAGCTTCCTCAAGAACCAATGAGGTTCATTCTTGTGTTACGCAGCACGTTTGAACTTCCTCAAGAACCAGTGAGGTTCATTCTCGTGTTACGCAGCACGTTTGAACTTCCTCAAGAACCAATGAGGTTCATTCTTGTGTTACGCAGCACGTTTGAACTTCCTCAAGAACCAATGAGGTTTATTCTCGTGTTACGCAGCACGTTTGAGCTTCCTCAAGAACCAATGAGGTTCATTCTTGTGTTACGCAGCACATTTGAGCTTCCACAAGAACCAATGAGGTTCATTCTTGTGTGTTACGCAGCACGTTTGAACTTCCTCAAGAACCAATGAGGTTCATTCTCGTGTTACGCAGCACATTTGAGCTTCCACAAGAACCAGTGAGGTTCATTCTTGTGTTACGCAGCACGTTTGAACTTCCTCAAGAACCAATGAGGTTCATTCTCGTGTTACGCAGCACATTTGAGCTTCCACAAGAACCAGTGAGGTTCATTCTTGTGTTACGCAGCACGTTTGAACTTCCTCAAGAACCAATGAGGTTCATTCTCGTGTTACGCAGCACGTTTGAGCTTCCTCAAGAACCAATGAGGTTCATTCTTGTGTTACGCAGCACATTTGAGCTTCCACAAGAACCAATGAGGTTCATTCTTGTGTGTTACGCAGCACGTTTGAACTTCCTCAAGAACCAATGAGGTTCATTCTCGTGTTACGCAGCACATTTGAGCTTCCACAAGAACCAGTGAGGTTCATTCTTGTGTTACGCAGCACGTTTGAACTTCCTCAAGAACCAATGAGGTTCATTCTCGTGTTACGCAGCACATTTGAGCTTCCACAAGAACCAGTGAGGTTCATTCTTGTGTTACGCAGCACGTTTGAACTTCCTCAAGAACCAATGAGGTTCATTCTCGTGTTACGCTGCATGTTTGCGCTTCCGCAAGAACCAATGAGGTTCATTCTTGTGTTATGCAGCACGCTTGAGCTTCTTCAAGAACTAATGCGGTTCATTCTCATGTGTTACGCAGCACGTTTGAGCTTCTGCAAGAACCAATGAGGTTCATTCTCGTGTGTTACGCAGCACGTTTGTGGTTCAGCAAGAACCACTGAGGTTCATTCTAGTGTTACGCTGCATGTTTGAGCTTCCTCAAGAAACAATGAGGTTCATTATTGTGTTATGCAGCATGTTTGAGCTTCCTTAAGAACCAATGAGGTCCATTCTCGTGTTACGCTGCACATTTGAGCTTCCTTAAGAACCAATGAGGTTAATTCTCGTGTTACGCAGCACGTTTGAAGCACAGATCCCAAAAAAGTCACTTTCAAACAAAGCAGCTTTATGTTGCTCAATGTGGCAAATATGAACCTGCAAAACTGCATTGAGACATTTTTCGACCTCACACGAAATTCACAATCACGTGGGTTCCTACTGAAATGACTGGACTTAGCCCAATGAAAATCTGCAAAGTAAATGTAAATGTGACTGCACTTTAATTTCCGTTCTTCGCACCAGCAAAGACGGCAGCCAATGAGTGCAAGGATTCTCTCTGATTTTTAGTGAAACACTGCATACATAATTAAAACACTTTTTACAGAAAACTATTACGAGTATAGTCTTCATCTCATGATGGACACCATCCAGATGACTCCAGATTAATTTTAATTGTGTAAAACCTTTTAAACTTTCCCCCATCATTGACGTGATTTTCTGTAATTTATGACACTCCCTGCCATTGATGAGTTTTTCCAGCAATCCATGTCTTCATTGTTATATGGTAGGGGGGCGCTGTAACGGATCTTCTGAAATAGTACAGCATCTCGGGCTCTGTTCTTTCTTTTGATATGTTGACTGTTTACATATAGGGGAGAGCGGGGCACAACCTAACGCGGGGTTAGTTGTAACACACATGGTTTAAAACTTTCCACACATGCCAGGATGACGAAACTTAGTGTATTTACTAGTTGCCATATCAACATTATTTAGAGAAAAAATTGCACCAGAATTAAAAAGATATCACTGAACATTTATTTAACCGTAGCAAAAGTAAATTTCTTACTGAAGTTAATTTTTCATCTCTGCTTTTTGTGTTTAAAACGAGACAAATCTGATATTATTTTAATCTTATATCTGTTATGTAACAGTTGAGATAGTTATTTAATTCTGATCTAACCAGCAGAAGCCGGGTTTAAATCCTAGTTGCACAGATGGGGCATGTTGTCACACTGCGGTACAATTTGCCCCTATTAGAACTATGCTATTATATTCTATACTTTCATGAATTCTATTGAAATTGGTGAATAATGACTGTTCAGGAGTGATTCATTATTATTATGTTTTGAACTATGCTGTGTTTTGCGGTGTGTTTATTGTCAAACTCAAAAATTAGTTTATTTTTAATTATTAAAAAATGCCATTATTTTATATGAAAAAGTTGATTGTATTTTAATGACAAAATATTGTAGTTTGTCTTGTATATTTTTTTGATTGTATCAGATAACATTTTAAGCTGTCATATGGTCATGTTACATTGTGCCCCTCACATGTTACAATGTACCCCATTGTATGTCACATTTCACTTTCATTCTTTTGGGGTATATAAAGAAAAAAGTATACACTGTATTAATGAAACAAACCCACATTATTGTACTAAACGTGTGAAAAAATTAATTCTCTGAACCCCAAGTGGATTTACATAAACTGAGAAAGTCAAAAAGTGTTAGGTTGTTCGACGCTCTCCCCTACAACAAAATATTTTGGGGGCCATGGAAGTTTTGTGAATGTGATCATAAAACGCTGGCGGGGAAAGAGTTAAATTAGCACCAAACTACTGTCATCCAGGAAGTGAAGCAGGATTTGTTTTTTGAACTAAAAACCGGGACAGATTCAAACAATTTAATACACTGGATTAAGTTGCCACTCCCTACATCTTCAGCACCAGCAAGGAGGATTTTTAGCCTACTTTACTGAGTGGAGAGAATTTTTAGATTTTAATCATGAGTCCACACTGTGCCTGTTCGGTAACAGAACGCTCTCTGACCTCATAATTTTTAAATGTTATCAGGCAGTATTATGTAGGACAGGCAAACATTGCATGCTCCGAATGTGACTCATAGTTAAATGCAGCCTATTCTTAAGTATCTCAGGTGGTAATAGTCCAAGCGTAGTTACAAATTGTAGGCAGCTGGACAGCATTGTGGACCGCACAAATCACGTTGCAAATAGCCTTGGTTGTATTTCAGTATATTCCCTTCGGTTCTATCAGAACAGACCTGTGATCCATTTTTGGGCCGCAAATCACCAGTTAAGAACCAGCATGAATCTAGGTGTAAAAACAAAATTATATTTAATATTTTATCTGTTTCCTGCATTAAATGTTTGTGCTGAAAGTTCTGGTCTTTGTACCGGTTTGGTCAATCTGGTTTTGAGTCAGACACATGTTAGGAGTCTTGGGCTGTATCTGAAATCACCTCCTATACCTTCATTCACTATTCCCAAAATTACTCCACTAATATAGTCTGCTGAATGTGTGAATGAAAACGAGTGAGCAAATTCAGTGCATGGGCGTTCTCTAGTCTAGCAGCAAGCCATTCAGTGCACATTAATTGTACACTCGTTTCTCAGGTGCATTATGGGATTGAATTGGTTTCGGACACCAATAAATGCCAGCCCCCTCAAATAGTGCACTGGGGTATAGGGGCGATTTCAGACACAGCCTTGGACTCGACCCAGGTGATCCTACAACCTGATCACAATTATTGGACCGTTTCTCCACTGATTGTAGCCACGGCTATGTGTTAGCTCAATACTGCACTCCTGTGGTCACTGCAGAGTTATCTTCTAGATACCAGACAAATGCCAAACCAACATGTATCAGTCTGAGTATGAACAAAGTAATATATTTTCGCCAGCTTCATCTACAGCTAAGGTGACCAGATTTCTGAAATGAAAACCAGGGACATTTTCTAGTTCAGTGGTCAAAATATAGTTTAAATATCACTTATAATCTATCTATCTATCTATCTATCTATCTATATCTATATATATATATATATATATATATATATATATATACATAAAACAAGACGATACATTTTTGAATGTTTTTTAGTTGTTGTGGGTTCCATGCTATTATTATAATTAATAATTATTATGTTTTTAATTTTAATACAATTCACCAAAAATCAAAATATGAAAAAATTGTAAATAAAACAATTGAAAATAGCAAAAAATGGTATGATCAATAAGTCATGACAAGATATGTTGTTAGATTACTTTAACTCATCAAAATAAGTTAATCAAATTTCAGCTTTTTTATTTAAGTTATAAGATTCAACCATTTTTTTCAGTTTAATAGTCAGTTTAATATAATTTGTGACCCTGGACCACAAAACCAGTCATAAGGGTAAATTTTTTTTAAAATTGAGGTTTATAGATCATTTATACAGCTGAATAAATAAGCTTTCCATTGATGTATGGTTTGTTGTGATAAGACAATATTTGGCCGAGATACAACTATTTGAAAGTCTGGAATCTGAAGGTGCAAAAAAATCTAAATATTAAGAAAATCGCCTTTAAAGTTGTCCAAATGAAGTCCTTAGCAAGGAATATTACCACTAATAATACATTTTTGATACATTTACTGTAGGAAATTTACAAAATATCTTCATGGAACATGATCTTTACTTAATATCCTAATGATTTTTGGCGTAAAAGAAAAATGGTTCATTTTGACCCATACAATGTATTGTTGGCTATTGCCACAAATATACCCGTGCGACTTATGACTGGTTTTGTGCTCCAGGGTCACATTTAAGTTAAAATGACTTATTCAGCCAAGTTGATTGTACTTAAATTTTAGCCAGCAACTTTTGGATGATATAACAGTATAATATTATAACAAAATTATGACTTTACAAAAACACACAAAATTTTCAAAAATAAAACAAAATAATGAGAAATAAATTAAAAATAAAACTGTATTTGTAACGTGGTAATTGTATTAAAAATTTTCATTTTCATTCAATATGCTGTAAACAGCATTTATTTTTTAATTTTTTTAATTTGCGGTAATAAAACCAATCAGTATATTTTTGTTTGTTCCCTTTCAGTCAGTCACGTTCGACGTACGTCGGAACTGACCGACGAATTGGGATCTGTTTTCAGAGACCAATCTACTTCGAGTGATTAAAAACGAGCCAATGGACATTGGCATGCGGTTCACGCATTCCACGCACCGCCCCGCAGCGCGGGTATAAATACGGAAGTGGAATACCGCATCATTGCTTTTTTACTTCGGAGCCTAACAGTTTGCTGCATCAAGCTGTTTCTACGAAGAGTGTTTAGAACGAGTCTCGAGGAGGATCGCTCTCTTACCTGGGTGCTGGTGTGACAACGCGAGTCAGCGAGTGGCCGCTGCAACATACACTTGTTCCTGTGTTGGTTGGCTGGGCGTTTCCGTTCTTGAGTGTGCCGTCGAGCGCCTGCTGACAGCGGGGGTTGTCACGGCAACCCAGCGCGTCACTCGGCGCTCTAGATGCGCGGTCAAGACTATGAAACCTCAAACGGGGTTGAGTCCCTTCGCCTATTCCCCGATCTAGTTTATTTTCTGGTGCACCAGAAAAGGGCTACTTCGGCTAATAAGCCTTGGTGACCTGAGGATTACAGTGGGGCTTCCCCGCCGGGTACATCTCCTCGGGCCCCCACTCCTCTATCGCATCACGAGCGTGCTGAGACTTTGTTCGTGGGTGGTTCATGCTCTCTCATGAGAACATGCCACGTCGGCGCGTTGTTCATTTTGCCTCTTTCATATAGGCTTGAGTGTTCAGCGCGCCGTGTGCCGTCGAGTCTGACGGCCACGCTCACTGTCTCACATGCCTGCTGGTAGCTTACAGGTGGGATTGCTGGTCCTAAAAAAAAAAAAAAAGGCCAGCGTTTCATTTGGGGCTCTGGCAGAGGACAGATGTCAATTGCTGCATCAGAGAGAGGGCTGTTATGCGCTGGAAATGATAATGCTGAGTTTCACACTATAATAGTGTATGCTCATGCTGAATCAGATTCAGAGTTGGCAGCCATGCTTTCCTGGGTGGCTGAGGCGTAGTGCAATGCGTAAATCACCTTGCCTGCCCCTGTGTCTTTTTTTCCCGGATGTGCATCGGAAAAATTTAGCAGTGTGGAACTATTTGGTGTCAAAATATGGAACGCCAAAAGGGCCATAATCTGTATAAGTTTTTCCCTCTCTCACTACCCTCTGTCCTGCATGCACGAGGGTAGTCCAGACCCAGGGGTTATGCAGGAACTGCGTGCGCTGATGGACCTCGCTCTCTGGGTGACGGAAGTCACTGCACGCTCCCTGGGTCAGGCGATGTCCACACTAGTGGTCCAGGAATGTCACCTGGGGTTAAACCTGGCAGATATGCGTGAGCCCGACAAAGTGCGGTTCCTCAACGCCCCTGTCTGTCAGGCTGGCCTCTTCGGCGACGCCATCAAGAACTTCGCCCAGCAGTTCTTGGTGGCCCAGAAGCAGACGGAGGCGGTTTAAAAAACATCCTGCCCCGACGACCAGCTGCTGCCTCCACCCAGTCGTCGGCCGCAGCGCCTCCGCCTGCTTGTCGCCGAGGGTGTCCCCCTGCGTCTGCCTCCGCCCCTGCTAAGCCAAGCAGCAGCCTCCACCCAGGCAGCAGGTGGCCGGGCGCAAGGGAGGCGCCCAACCCGTCCAGGGTCCCGTGAAGTCCCCTGCAAGGGCAAGCGGCCCTGAAACGGGCAGCCCAGTGAAAAGGGGATCTGCTCTCTGGGAGACGGTGTCCGCACCCCTCCCTCCCCCGGAGGAGGACCGGGGGGAGAATATTTTTCGGTTTCGGTCCTGCCGCTGGCTCTCCGGAGTCCAGCGGTACCCACATTCTCAGAGCAGTTTTCTCCCTCCCTGGGCCCCAAGAGGGCCAAGCCGGCTGTGTGCAACGCCCCCGGGCCTTGCCACTCCTGGCTCCCCCTCTTTTCACCAGGGGGCGGTGTGAGGCTAGAGGACGCTCCCGGGCCTTCTCTCCCACACACTGCCCCACCCTGGAACGGTCAGACAACACTCCGGGTCGCCTCCGGGCCGTCCGGGTCGGGTCTGAGCGTTCCACCTCGCTGCCCCACCCCGGGTACGTCTGTGGTGCCATTGGTCCCGCTTGCACGGTCTCTGGGGGCCTGGCGCTCCCCAGGCCGCCTCACTGGCTCATCCGTACTATCAGACTCGGCTACGCGATTCAGTTCGCGTACCGGCCCCCCAAGTACAGGGGCATCCTCTTCTGATGCCCACGTCTTGCGGTCAGAGATCGATGTCCTACTGGCGAAGGACGCGGTCGAGCTGGTTCCTCCAGCCGATATGAGGTCGGGGTTCTACAGCCCCTACTTCATTGTACCCAAGAAAGGGGGTGGGTTACAGCCAATCTTGGACCTGCGTGTCCTGAATCGGGCCCTGCACAAGCTTCCGTTCAGGATGTTAACGCAGAAACGCATTTTCGAATGCATCCGTCCCCGAGATTGGTTTGCAGCGATCGACCTGAAGGACGCGTACTTTCATGTCTCTATCCTTCCTCGACACAGACCGTTCCTGCGCTTTGCGTTCGAGGGGAGGGCATATCAGTACAAAGTCTTGCCCTTCGGGCTGTCCCTGTCGCCTCGAGTCTTCACGAAAGTCGCAGAGGCAGCCATTGTTCCGCTCTGAGAACGCGGCGTTCGGATCCTCAACTATCTCGACGACTGGCTCATACTCGCCCAGTCTCGGGAGCAGTTGTGCGAACACAGGGACCTGGTGCTCTGTCACCTCAGCCTGTGGGGCCTTCGGGTCAACCGAGAGAAGAGCAAACTCTGTCCCACACAGAGGATCTCTTATCTCGGCATGGAGCTGGACTCGGTCAATCAGACTGCGCGCCTCACAGAGGAGCGAGTCCGGTCAGTGTTGAACTGCTTGAATACGTTCAAAGGCAGGATGGCGGTCCCACTGAAATATTTTCAGAGGCTCCTGGGGCATATGGCATCTGCAGCCGCGGTAACACCGCTCGGATTGCTTCATATGAGACCGCTTCAGCACTGGCTTCATGGCCGGGTCCCGAGATGGGCGTGGCAGAGCGGCAAGTACCGGGTCCCAGTTACTCCGTACTGTCGCCAAACCTTCAGCCCGTGGTCAGACCCTTCGTTTCTACGGGCGGGAGTGCCCTTAGAACAAGTGTCCAGGCATGCTGTGGTTTTCACGGATGCCTCGTCCACCGGCTGGGGGGCCACGTACAACGGGCATGCAGTCTCGGGTCTGTGGACGGGGCCCCAGCTCCATTGGCATATCAATTGCCTGGAGTTGCTTGCAGTACGTCTTGCCCTAAGCCGCCTCAAAAAGCTGCTTCAGAGCAAGCACGTACTGGTCCGTACGGACAGCACTGCGGCCGTTGCGTACATCAACCGTCAGGGTGGTCTACGCTCCCGTCGCATGATGCAACTCGCCCGCCATCTCCTCCTGTGGAGTCAGAAGCATCTGAGGTCGCTTCAGGCCATTCACATCCCTGGTGCGCTGAACCAGACAGCCGACGAGCTCTCTCGTCAGTCGACACCTCCGGGAGAGTGGCGACTCCACCCCTGGAGCGTCCAGCTGATATGGGACCTTTTCGGAGGTAGACCTGTTCGCCTCTCCGGACTCGACCCATTGCCAGTTGTACTATTCCCTGACCGGGGGCACCCTCGGCACGGATGCACTGGCGCACAGCTGGCCCCGGGACCTACGCAAATATGCGTTTCCCCCAGTGAGCCTTCTCGCACAGACCCTGTGCAAGGTCAGGGAGGACGAGGAGCAGGTCTTGCTAGTTGCGCCCTACTGGCCCAACCGGACCTGGTTCCCCGAACTCACACTCCTCTCGACAGCCCCTCCCTGGCCGATTCCCCTGAGGAAGGACCTGCTTTCTCAGGGACGGGGCACTCTATGGCACCCACGTCCAGACCTCTGGAAACTCCATGTCTGGTCCCTGGACGGGACGCGGAGGTTCTAGGTGGCCTGCCACAAGCGGTGGCAGACACCATCGCTTCTGCTAGAGCCCCCTCTACGAGGCGCCTCTATGCCCTGAAGTGGAACCTGTTTGTTGAGTGGTGCTCTTCCCGCCGGGAAGACCCCCGAAGGTGTTCAGTTAGTGTCATGCTTTCTTTCCTGCAAGATGGGCTGGAGCGAAGGCTGTCTCCCTCCACCCTCAAAGTGTACGTCGCAGCAATAGCGGTTAGCCCACTGGATAGTGGATGCTATTGTCTTAGCGTACCAATCGCAAGACGTGCCTTGCCCGTTCGGGTTGCAAGCACACTCAACCAGGAGTGTGGCTTCCTCCTGGGCGCTGGCTCAAGGCGCCTCGCTGACAGATATATGTAGAGCTGTGGGCTGGGCGACACCTAACACGTTCGCTAGATTTTATAGCCTCCGTGTAGAGCCGGTTTCTTCCCGTGTACTCGCCCCCAGTGGCCGGTAGGTGCGAAGTGCCCGTTCTTGTGTCGGCTTGCAACGCCACTCCCGCCCGCTGGGCCGGATACGTGCGTCTATTGTCTCCAGTTGTGTTCCCCAGAAATGGCTAACCCTGTCGAGCTCCTCCGACACCCCTTCGGTGTCAGACGTTGCGGCCGTCTGACGCCAGGCCTGCACCCGTATGCTTGTGGAACGTGTGTGTAGGCTGGGGTCCATATGTAGCGGTTCCCTAACGGCAACCCCATATGTGTATTCTCCACGGTACCAGCTACCCTACTTGGCTAGCCCCGTGTCTTTCCCTTGACAGAGCCCGCTCTGTCGTCTCTGGTGGTGTTCTTTCCCCCCTGGGATCAGGTTGGATCCACCCCAGAGACTGCCATATGTAGTACTACCCTGATAGGTTAGTCCTTATGTGTATTCCGCCACCTCTCCTTCCATTGAAGGACGTGGCTCCGCAGCGTACCATCTCCACGAGATGGGCACGCTTTCCCAGCGTTATCCAATACTCACACTGAGTGGGTCTTGCAGAAACAGCAGTGACGGACCTTCCCTGCTTGGAGCCCTGACTCCTGCTCCAACCTAGGAGCACTCCAGCGAGCTCAAGCAGGGCGCTGGAAGGGCCAGCATCCCTGGCGTGTTGGTAAGGATCCCAATTCGTCGGTCAGTTCCGACGTACGTCGAACGTGACCGACTGAAAGGGAACGTCTCGGTTACGTATGTAACCCTCGTTCCCTGAAGGAGGGAACGGAGACGTACGTCCCGTCGCCAGGTGCTGTGCTTCAGCTGAAGGGCGAGTCACTCGTCTCGGCTCCTCAGTTGAAAAGCAATGATGCGGTATTCCACTTCCATATTTATACCCGCGCTGCGGGGCGGTGCGTGGAATGTGTGAACCGCATGCCAATGTCCATTGCTTCGTTTTTAATCACTCGAAGTAGATTGGTCTCTGAAAACAGATCCCAATTCGTCGGTCAGTTCCGACGTACGTCTCCGTTCCCTCCCTCAGGGAACGAGGGTTACATACGTAACCGAGACGGTTTTGAAGACAGGACACCAAAAATGTGACTTTCCCCGAAAAAAACTGGGACATCATGTTCACCCTATGACAGCACCACTTTGGAGCTGTTATATAGGCTAATTTTGTTTGGATTAGAATAATTGATTTCATGAACGTGATTTGAAGGATCTAACATTTGAGGGACAAAAGCTACTACTATATCTTTCATCACATACCTTAATAAATAAATAAATAAAAGGACTGGAAACTGACTCAAACTACAGTAATGTGAAATACTGTAACACTTGCTGTTACATATTAGTGTTAAAGGCAAAATACATACGATTTTTGGATTAAAATATCCAAAAATAAAACAATGTTATATATTTTGCTGACTTGTTACATCATCCCAGATGTTTCCAACAATGTTTAAATCCAGAGAAATCAGCAATGTCATTGCGTCGCCTGTCAATGATGTCATATCCGTGCTGATTTCCACCAAAGACGCTTTAATATTATGCGTTTTATTAGACAGGAGCGCAACTGTTTGGATACTTTTATCAACAGAAAGCGAATCATTGTTATGTAGCTCAGCGCGGTTAGACCTGTTGTTTGAATCTCTTGTTTTCTTAATTTGCCACGAGTAACTTGGACCATGCCTCAGAGATAACACTATTTTGACAAGTGGCTATAATCAGAAAGAGCTTTATTTGTAGTAACAGTAATACAGCATTTTCTCTGCCATACAATATATTTTTTAATTAATTGCATGCCATTTAGCAACACAAATCATCCAGCTTTTATTAATATGATATTCTAATATCGATCTAGATTACTGAAATGTGCAACAAGTGTCTCATACCAGCCACCGAGCGAGTAAAATTATCATTACCCCACAATTTTAATTTGTCAAATAAATTGGCTGAATTAAATAAAATAATGTGAATTTAAGTGATCAAACGTAACTGTAACAAAGTTCAAGTTCGGGGAAGAAGGAGGCGGACGTTAAAACGTAACTTTAATTGTAAACAGGGCCCCGCCCTGTTTCATACCAGAGTAACATTAATAAAACTTTAATGCATTAGCTCATCCATGAACATGATTTCTGCCTGAGTCCTGTCGGATTGCTTTCTATCAGCTGTGGAAGATGACAACTCCCATGATTACACGCTCAATTATGGCGTCATCACGCTTCGCCTTTGTTATTGTTTTGAATAAGCGACCTCTAGTGGCAAAACTTACATACTGTGCCTTTTAAGCTAATGTAAATTTCAAAAGAACAGACCGTTCAGCTAAATTCAGAATGGAAAGCATAAGGTTGTTCTTACTGAGATGTTTTCTGGCATGTTTCTAGGTCAGTTGTTCTCAAGCCTCAGGGTAACTTCAGGTATTTACTTTTAAAGTTTTAAATTAAAACTTATTATTAATATATTAAAACATCAGGCCTATATTAAACTAAAACTATATATATATATATTAAAATGCTAAAAAAAAACATGAATATTTAGTCCTTTGAGTCAAAAAGGTTGAGAATCACAGTTTTTCGAGATCACCACAAGACCTCAAGACCCCTTTCTGTGTAAAAAATAATAGAAATTTGAATGCATATAATACATATATTACACGCATTTGTATAAACACAAAATACAATAGACTGACTCAGGTCAAACATTCAATGTATCCATTTCTCATAAAACAAATCTCGTTATTATGATTTGTGGAGGTGACAGTAATCTCGACCACAGTCTGCGTCCAGGAAGCGATAATCCTACAATGCTGAAAAGCATGCCTTATGAATATTAATAAGGACGTGCTGACGTTAATACGACCCGTGGCGTAATTAATATTCATGAGTCAAGTCTTTCCTAGCACCCAGAGCCGTTGAAAAACAGAGTTACGACACTCCCATAGACTTCCATAGGAACTGAGGAATGCGGAAGTAAAGCGTGTCACGGAGCGACCAATAGTTCCAGCATTAAACCCCATTCATTTCAGTGTATCTCAAGCACACTCGCTGGCAAATTGATGAAATTACTGCATATTTTGAGATTTTATGGCATTAGTTGACCTCTCAGGAATATTGATAGAAGTGGTATTTTATGAAGCGCATCAGAGTTAATGTTTATTGTTATATAATAGATCGTTAGACTCTAACTGCAGTTAGATAACGTGAGCAGCACTGCAACAGCTACTATATCCAGATGCTATTTGTCATATTTCAACAGTTTTTAGTCTCTCTGAGATCTTTCTGTCGAATGCGTTTCTATGAAGTCAGCCCATTTAAAGAATAACGTATCTAGCGCCTGTATATAAAGAGTTTAATTAAATTGGTTGCCCTATTTTTTTTTTTTTTTTTTTTTTTAACACTATTTAAAACTTCTTTCTTGGGTTAAATTCTGTATATGCTAGCATCATTAATTTATATTCACCTGTTGTGTATGCTTATGTGAGTATCATAAAATAACATTAGGAAGTTAACAACATTAAAATGATAAAAGAAATTACCACTATAACCAGTAGATGGCGGAAGAGGAACACTTATTGGCTCATTAGCCATTTTTTTTTCTCTTCTTTTGAATAAATTTTTATAGATTATCAAATCACTATTATAACATTAAAATATCACAAAGTCTAATGAAAAACAAAAACATCTGACTAAACTTCACAATAAATCTTTATTTAAATCGTGTCTGTGCTTTGTTTGTTATGATGAGAGGATTTGTAGATAATGAGAAGATTCGTGTAAAACGTAAACTTGCACTAAAATTCATTCAGCGTTTTGAGACTGTATAAAACTTGTTTTGATCGATACTGAGAGGATTCTCATTCCCGGTAAATTAAACATATGATTGGTCATTATTTTCAACAGAAATGCCCGTGATTGGCTACAATACTCAACGCTGTAAAATCATGCACTCACATGACCCAAATAAAATAACCAGATCACTCAAGAAAAACATTAACGTTGTCTCTTCTTTATCTCTCCCCAGAATAAAATGCTACCGTAAAGCCTAGTCGAAGTCGATGCACATATTGTGTTAATATTTACAAGAAATTGCTGCAAATATAGTGAAACTGCTGTCTATCCTGCTAAATCCTATTCAAACAGATTGACAGCGCGGAGTTGTTTGGAACAATTGAGAGCTCTATGAACCACGTGACCACATGGCGGCGCGATCAAAGCGTGTCGCAACAATCTTTTTCTATGGCTCTGCTAGCACCCAAAGCCTATGCTAGCGCCCACTTACAAACGTCTTACTTTGAGGCAATCATCTGTTACATGGCCAATGTTACATTTTACGTAATTAATATTCATGACCCAAGGCTTACCAAAGTAGGATTTGTAAATTCGCTTCCGGGAAATCTCGACCAAAGCGTAATGACGTAAAACCGTTTTAGAGCACGTGAGCAGAACACCAGCCAATAGGATGTGGTGTTTAATATGGGGCCGAGACTCTTAAGTCAGCCCGTTATACTCTTATCATAAGAAGACGCAGGTGAGTTTTGATCTTGTGAATAGATTTGTACAGTAGATTTAACATCCCCGAAAGCGTCGTGTTGTTTATAAAGCATATGTTTGATTTTTTATTTGTATGAGGGCTAAATCTGGTCAGCCACTACAGGCAGATCAACATTGAACGAACGCGCTGAATGGCATAAACTGTTGTGATTCTTCTGATTGTGTTCTTATATTACACTCATTTTATGACGAAAACGGATTCTTTATATTTCCTTCTTATTTCCAGTCTATTCCATACATAGAAGTCATCGAAATCTGAACCAGGGAAACATATGAAACTATTTAAATCCTGAAATATATATCTAATCGTCTTTTCTCTCAACGAATGCTGCTCTCCGAAAACATTTTTGATAAGTATTATTGTTACAAAAACTATCTTTTCGAATCACTGAATAATTATGCAGGACTATTTAAATTCATGTTCATGTCCATGTTTGAATGAACCACCTGTAGTTGGTGCTAAAACGTATTGACCAATATACACACATATATATATATTTTTTTTTTTCATTTTCACCACAAAGGCAGCCATGCATCCTATGAATATGTATATGGTTCCCAATCCAGGGATACCAGGCTGTCCACCGGGATTAGAGTACCTGACACAGGTTAGACAACAGCATCAATATCATATATATAATAGTAATAGAGGCCAAAAGTGGTGTTTACTGTAGGAAAATTGAAATCTTCACCCTTTATTCAAATATTATTAAAAATTTGTCAGATTTTGTAAGCATATTGTGTAGTTGTGCTTGGACTCGATTGTTTTACTTGTGATAATGCAATGAAACGCGTCAAATTGTGCGAACATTTTTTGGCCAGGCTTGTCATGCAAAGAAATTATGAACACATGCAAAAACAAGAGTGAACTAACAAAATATTAATAACTGATTATGTTGTAGTCAATACTTTTTCCTGTGAGCTTTTTGTTTTTCTATGCATTTTTTGGCATGTAGTTTTGCCAAATAATTATGTTAGAATAAATAAAATAATAAATAAATAAATACCTTAACCATGTTTTTTTCTTTCCTCATATATATATATATACAGTCAAACCAAAATGTATTCAGACACCTTCAACATTTACTCACATTATCACAGTTTATTCGCTATAGTTTAGAAAATGGTAATAAAATATGACAAGAACTCAGTGTTAAACTGTGTCAGAACAAATTCATCTTGATAATGTCAAATAACTTTGATAGAAAGGTATGTAATGGATTACAATCAACCAATCAGGGTCATTGTACGATCATTAAAAACAAATATTCCCACCAGACATCGCTTTTGGCCACTGCTGTATGTATGTGTGTATATATATATATATTCAAGTAATATGGATATGCAGTATATATCTAAAACACCTGTTTTTCCAACTTTCTCAGGTAGATCAGCTTCTTATCAAACAGAAAGTTGAGCTTATTGAAGGTAAGTATAGCAGTTTTACAGATGGACCTGTTTTTGCCCTAAAACTAAATATGCATTAGGTAATTTAATAGAAATACTTAATATTTCATTAAAAAAGACCTTTGTATGGTTTTATGCAGCTTTGGCAGGCTTTGAGAGCAACAATAAATATGATATCCGTAACTCCATGGGTCAGAACGTGTTTTACGCGGTGGAGGAGAACGACTGTCTCACCCGTCAGTGCTGCGGCCCGCTGCGATCCTTCACCATCCGTGTCCTCGATAACGTTGGACAGGAAATCATCACAGTCAGCCGTCCTCTAAAATGCATGTCCTGTTTCTTCCCATGTTGTCTGCAAGAGGTGATCTGCCTGGAAGGCTAAAATGGCTCTAAAAAGCAAAGTTATGAGAATTGCAGCATTTGTTTGCAGATGTCGCTGGCTTTGATATAGACCATGTAGAACATACCAGAATTGTTGATTCCTTCTTCTTGCTCTCTCAGTTGGAGATCCAGGCTCCTCCAGGGAACACAGTGGGATATGTTCTTCAGCAATGGCACCCTTTTCTCCCCAAGTTCACCATACAGAATGAGCACAGAGAGCCGGTTCTCAAGCTCCAGGGGCCGTTCTGTGGCTGGAGCTGCCTGCCAGACGTGGACTTTGAGGTATATCAACTCAAACAGTTGATACAGTGATTAAATGCTCACAGACACCAACAATTGCTAACGTTCACTGAAAATGAATGATTTCTGCATCAAACAGCCCTCAATTCCCTTGAAAGCTTTGTTTAGGCTGGTAAACTGAGACTGATGTTTAGCAAAAACAAAACAAATTATACTTTGCATAAAGAACATAAAGCCTATTTTTAGGATCATCAAGATTTTTTGACATTATTTTCAATTAAAAATAATTATACATCATCATTATACATCATTTGTTGCATCTTTAATTTATGCTAATTTTAGTTAGAAAAAAGTTTTTTTTGCAATACAGGCATTAAAATTTGTTGGGGGAAATGTAACGTGCTTAATTGTCAGAAAAATTATATATATATACAGATCAATGTTATAAGTGGTCTCTTAATTTTTTCCAGAGCTGTATATATATATATATATATATATATATACACACCGATCAGGCATAACATTATGACTATTATGAATATTATGAATATTGTGTTGGTCCCTCTTTTGCTGCCAAAACAGCCCTGACCAATCGAGGCATGGACTCCACTAGACCCCTGAAGGTGTGCTGTGGTATCTGGCACCAAGATGTTAGCAGCAGATCCTTTAAGTCCTGTAAGTTGTGAGGTGGGGCCTCCATGGATCCATGGACTTGTTTGTTCAGCACATCCCACAGATGCTCGATTGGATTGAGAGCTGGGGAATTTGGAGGCCAAGTCAACACCTCAAACTCGTTGTTGTGCTCCTCAAACTATTCCTGAACCATTTTTGCTTTGTGGTAGGGCGCATTATCCTGCTGAAAGTGCCACAGCCACCAGGGAATACCGTTTCCATGAAAGGGTGTACATGGTCTGCAACAATACTTAGGTAGGTGGTACGTGTCAAAGTAAAATCCACATGGATGGCAGGACCCAAGGTTTCCCAGCAGAACATTGCCCAAAGCATCACACTGCCTCCGCCGGCTTGCCTTCTTCCCATAGTGCATCCTGGTGCCATGTGTTCCCCAGGTAAGTGACGCACACACACCCGGCCATCCACGTGATGTAAAAGAAAACGTGATTCATCAGACCAGGCCACCTTCTTCCATTGCTCCGTGGACTAGTTCTGATGCTCACGTGCCCACTGTTGGCGCTTTCGGCGGTGGACACCCTGGGGCACCCTGGACTGGTCTGCGGCTATGCAGCCCCATACACAACAAACTGTGATGCACTGTGTATTCTGACACCTTTCTATCAGAACCAGCATTAACTTCTTGAGCAATTTGAACTACAGTAGCTCGTCTGTTGGATCCCCACGTGCATCAATGAGCCTTGGCCGCCTATGACCCTGTCTCCGGTTCACCACTGTTCCTTCCTTGGACCATTTTTGATAGATACTGACCACTGCAGACTGGGAACACCCCACAAGAGCTGTAGTTTTGGAGATGCTCTGACCCAGTCGTCTAGCACATCACAATTTGGCCTTTGTCAAACTCGCTCAAATCCTTACGCTTGCCCAGTTTTCCTACTTCTAACACATCAACTTTGAGGACAAAATGTTCACTTGCTGCCTAATATATCCCACCCACTAACAGGTGCCGTGATGAAGAGATAATCAGTGTTATTCACTTCATCCACTTAGTCATAATGTTATGCCCAATCGGTGTATATATACACTCACCTAAAGGATTATTAGGAACACCTGTTCAATTTCTCATTAATGCAATTATCTAATCAACCAATCACATGGCAGTTGCTTCAATGCATTTAGGGGTGTGGTCCTGGTCAAGACAATCTCCTGAACTCCAAACTGAATGTCAGAATGGGAAAGAAAGGTGATTTAAGCAATTTTGAGCGTGGCATGGTTGTTGGTGCCAGACGGGCCGGTCTGAGTATTTCACAATCTGCTCAGTTACTGGGATTTTCACGCACAACCATTTCTAGAGTTTACAAAGAATGGTGTGAAAAGGGAAAAACATCCAGTATGCGGCAGTCCTGTGGGTGAAAATGCCTTGTTGATGCTAGAGGTCAGAGGAGAATGGGCCGACTGATTCAAGCTGATAGAAGAGCAACTTTGACTGAAATAACCACTCGTTACAACCGAGGTATGCAGCAAAGCATTTGTGAAGCCACAACACGCACAACCTTGAGGCGGATGGGCTACAACAGCAGAAGACCCCACCGGGTACCACTCATCTCCACTACAAATAGGAAAAAGAGGCTACAATTTGCACGAGCTCACCAAAATTGGACAGTTGAAGACTGGAAAAATGTTGCCTGGTCTGATGAGTCTCGATTTCTGTTGAGACATTCAGATGGTAGAGTCAGAATTTGGCGTAAACAGAATGAGAACATGGATCCATCATGCCTTGTTACCACTGTGCAGGCTGGTGGTGGTGGTGGTGTAATGGTGTGGGGGATGTTTTCTTGGCACACTTTAGGCCCCTTAGTGCCAATTGGGCATCGTTTAAATGCCACGGCCTACCTGAGCATTGTTTCTGACCATGTCCATCCCTTTATGACCACCATGTACCCATCCTCTGATGGCTACTTCCAGCAGGATAATGCACCATGTCACAAAGCTCGAATCATTTCAAATTGGTTTCTTGAACATGACAATGAGTTCACTGTACTAAAATGGCCCCCACAGTCACCAGATCTCAACCCAATAGAGCATCTTTGGGATGTGGTGGAACGGGAGCTTCGTGCCCTGGATGTGCATCCCACAAATCTCCATCAACTGCAAGATGCTATCCTATCAATATGGGCCAACATTTCTAAAGAATGCTTTCAGCACCTTGTTGAATCAATGCCACGTAGAATTAAGGCAGTTCTGAAGGCGAAAGGGGGTCAAACACAGTATTAGTATGGTGTTCCTAATAATCCTTTAGGTGAGTGTGTGTATATATATATATATATAAATATAAATATAAATAAATAATAATAACTATTGTTATAGGCCTGGTTTCACAGACAGGGTTTAGAATAAATTAGGATTAGACCTTAATTCAATTAGGACATTTAAGTAGCTTTTATAAACATGCCTTAGGGAAAAAAAACATTACTGGTGTGCATCTTAAGACAAAACAATGGCACTGACATATTTTTAGATATGTCAGTGCAAGTTGTGTTCAGTTAAAACAGCTCAATTATGCATTGTAGTCTAGGACTAGACTTAAGCCTTGTCCGTGAAACCGGGGATAACGTTTGACTTGAGTGCTTCAGGTTTGTGCTTTTTCTGCCATTATGTTTCTGCCTGCAGCTCTTTGGCTCTGTCTATAAATGCCCACTAGGTGGAACTGTTATTCAGTAGATCAGTGGTTCCCAAACCTTTTTCGAGTGGCGTACCCCCTCAAGCATTTATCATCCTTCTACGTACCCCCTCTCTTCCACTTAGACTGCAGTCTCACCTTTTCCATTAAGGGACAATATTTGCCCCTTTAAATTGATTTTCAGGTGCATTTTTTTACCTTTATAAAGGTAAAGTTTTTCTAACCTTATTAATCAAATGAAATCAGTATCATCACAAGCCATACAAACTGCCTTTAAGGTGGGGTAGAATTAAATGAATGTCAAAACTCAGCATTTTGTTTGTGTAACCGCTCTATCACCTTGCGTACCCCCTGGGTAAGTAAATAAGTATGGATGCTATATGTGTTGATATTTTACTATCCTATCTTTTAAAGGAATAGTTCACCCAAAAATGAAAATCCTGTCATCATTTTCTCACCCTCAAGTTGTTCCAAACCTGTATGAGTTTATTTCTTTTATTGAACATAAAAGATGTTTTGAAGACTGTGTGTAACCAAACAGTTGATGGACCCCATTGACTTCCATAGTATTTTTTTTTTTTTTTTTCTCCATACTGTGGAAGTCAATAGGGTCCATCAGCATTCTTCAAAATAGCTTCTTTTATGTTAGCAGAAGAAAGAAACTCATACAGGTTTGGAACAACTTGAGGGTGAGAAAATGATGACAGGATTTTCATTTTTGGATAAACTATCCCTTTAAGTACAATTGAAAATGTTATTTACTACTTATGTCAAGATCCTGACCATGGATGAAGTCGGCATCGGAAAGATCAGCAAACAATGGACAGGACTTCTCCGAGAGGCTTTCACGGATTCGGACAACTTTGGGATCCAGTTCCCCATGGATCTTGATGTGAGAATGAAGGCAGTGATGATCGGAGCCTGCTTTCTCATTGTGAGTAGGAGGGTATGGAGGATATGGTTTGATAGTGTGGGAGAAATGTCAAGAAAGTGTTAGTAATGACTTTTTTTTTTTTTAGGACTTCATGTTTTTTGAGACGAATAACTAACTGCTATGCAGAGGGTGTCGTAACGTCCAGCTCTGTGGAAACGAGTGAAAAGAGAAGATGTTTACCCTTGCACTTCATACATCTGTGAAACCCTATGGAATGCATGTGAATATAAAGCCAGAAGTTTAGAAGAATAACGGTGCTTTTAGAGATTGTGAAGTAGCTTCAGGTGTGTGATACAACTGGTTGTACCGATTAAAGTGCATTGTTTTATATTTTTATCTACACATAACAGATTAATATAAATAACTCATGCCATGAATGACATTTAAAGGAATAGCTCACCCCAAAATAAAAAAATCTGTCGCTAATTACACGTCCTGGCTGCTCCTTTTTACACCATGAAATTAAATAGACACAACCGCCGTCAAACTCAAAAAATGACAAAAGAAAAAAAAGCACCACACGATTTGTGTGAAGAACATATTGAAATGTAAAAAGTGAACTGTTCCTTTAAGAGCTGTCAGTACGACTATGCATATATCAAATTTGCAGTAATACTTGCACTGAATGACCAGTATTCACCTTTACAACACAAAATTATAATTTATTGTAAAACAGTATTTTTAACACTTTTTGTTTTATCGATTACTTCCCAAAAATATATTTTGCATGCAAATAGTTGGTCGGAACAGTCATGAACATGTAGTAATTTATTTATTGTGTGATTTACTTTGCTTATATATATGATTTGTAGTGTTTACAATAAGCTTATAAATAGGAGTATGTTTTTAAACTTATAAGCTTTTTTTAGTTGTTTTTTTTCTGTAGTACTCATATTCTCCAGAAGAGGGCAGTGCTGATCTTTACTGTAAGTATGTAAAAACGTCAATGTTTTAGGTTGTTTAGGTAAGATATTAATTATGAAGTGTTAATATTTTGTTATGACTCAGGTTTGCAACTTAAGCATATCTTAATCTTCATGACACTTCATGAATGCCTAGTTCATGTCTGACTAACAGAATGTATTTCTAGCAAGACATTGTTCTTATGTTTTGTTTAAAATGTTATGTCATCTAGTGCTAAACATAATTTTATAAACTACACACATTTGTCTAATCATTGTGTAGCCAATGTACTGTTGTTTTCTTTTTTTTTAATCACTTTTAGTTATAATTAAATGTTTTGATGGAATTTGTCTTTAAACCAAAAAATAAGAAAGAAAGAAAACCCACAAAATTGTGTCTTGCATAAACCCTTAACTGAAATGGTATTTTTTGGGGAACCTAGGGAATATACACAGATCAGGCATAGCATTATGACCACTGACAGGTGAAGTGAATAACACTGATTATCTCTTCCTCACAGCACCTGTCAGTGGGTGGGATATATTAGGCAGCAAGTGAACATTTTGTCCTCAAAGTTGATGTGTTAGAAGCAGGAAAAATAGGCATGCATAAGGATTTAAGCGAGTTTGATAAGGGCCAAATTGTGATGGCTAGACAACTGGGTCAGAGCATCTCCAAAACTGCAGCTCTTGTGGGGTGTTCCCGGTCTGCAGTGGTCAGTATCTATCAAAAGTGGTCCAAGGAAGGAACAGTGGTGAACCGGTGACAGGGTCATGGGCGGCCAAGGCTCATTGATGCACGTGGGGATCAAACAGACGAGCTACTGTAGCTCAAATTGTTTAAGAAGTTAATGCTGGTTCTGATAGAAAGGTGTCAGAATACTCAGTGCATTGCAGTTTGTTGTGTATGGGGCTGCATAGCCGCAGACCAGTCAGGGTGCCCATGCTGACCCCTGTCCACCGCCGAAAGCGCCAATAGTGGGCACGTGAGCATCAGAACTGGACCACGGAGCAATGGAAGAAGGTGGCCTGGTCTGATGAATCACGTTTTCTTTTACATCACGTGGATGGCCGGGTGTGTGTGCGTCACTTACCTGGGGAACACATGGCCAGGATGCACTATAGGAAGAAGGCAAGCCGGCAGAGGCAGTGTGATGCTTTGGCCAATGTTCTTCTGGGAAACCTTGGGTCCTGCCATCCATGTGGATGTTACTTTGACACGTACCACCTACCTTTCATGGAAACGGTATTCCCTGGTGGCTGTGGCCTCTATCAGCAGGATAATTTTATTTTATTTTTTTTTTTTTTTTTTTTTAAGTGTATGTACTGTATGGATATTTTTTACCCTCAAGCTACAGTCAACAAGTCAGCATTAATGCCTCCTAATGAATACTGATGAAAGAGATCATGGCTGTACGTCATACAAAAGCTGTTTATAGATTTTAGAAAAAATATATATTTATTACCATTTAGCAGAGAGTGTTCAGTCAAGCATGCCATCAATGTAGCGCAGGCTTTGATCCACCCTCAGCTTGTGTAGAAATGAACATTTTAAAACGGTATTAGCGTAATGGAAACACATGAGGCACTGAACTCTGATCTGGAATGCAATAAAGAGAATTATTTCGCTGAGGATTCATTTCTCCATTGGCTCTGATATTCAGTTCTCATCCTGCAGGATAATGCCAAGTGTATCAAAGCAAACACTGCACATATGCCATTTGTTATATGTCACTGCTTGTTTTTTTAATAATAAATAACCATATTTTGTTGGAAACAAAAAAATATCTCTAACAACCTCCACTACTTCTGGAAATTTTAATTAACAGCTCACCCTCATGTTTTTCTAAACCTTTTGTTTCTTTCGTGGAACACAATTGAAGAAGTTTAGTAGAATGAGCTGTTCTCTTCTATACAATGAAAATAGATGTCAGGTCAAGTCACCTTTATTTAAGTAGCATTTTATACATTGTTTCAAAACAGCTTTACAGTGATAAACTATTCGCTATTTACATGGCAGAATTTGTGAGTGGAAAGACTGAACGCTTCTCCAGAGAGGAATCCTTTTATTTTTAATATTTAAAAAGGTTTGTGTGCTGCTGCGTGTACCTGTGTGTGTAATAAGCAGAGTGTATGTGCGTTGTGCACCCGCCTATAGGCACATATTACTAATGCGCTCTTTAAATCAAACAAAAAATACTGCACTATTGACTTTAGACCAGGTTTTTGTTGGTCAATGGCGCAGTCGTTTTCAGTTTCGGCCTTTAGCGGCCTTGTTAGCACGCCTGCCTCCCATGCCGAAGACGCTGGTTTGAATCCCGCTTGACTTTTGGTGCCGTGACCCGGATGGGAGTGAGGTTTAGGGGGGTGTAAACCTCACTCCCCTGAACTCAATGCAATATCACCTCGAACTAGCAAGTCCTTGTTAGCTTGCCAACCTCCCATGCCAGAGACACCAGTTCGAATGGTGCTTGGAGCGGGTCGAGTAGGATCGGTTACAAATAAAACAGCTCTGAAGAAAACAGTGATGTCATCATCCAGCTCAGTTAAGTTCTCATCTAGTAGGGTCAGTGCAGTCAAGTCAATAATATTGCTGAATATTAAGATAAAAGTGCTCAACAGCTGGATTTCACTGAGTGGAAAAGAGCAGCGTAAACATTTTCATAAATATCTCCTTTTGTGTTCCACAGTAGAAAGAAGAAAGTTGTATGACTGAGGGTAAATAAATTATGAATTTTAGAATAGTTTTTGGATGAATTATTCCCCTGGCACTTCAGACAAGTAGTTTTACTGTGATGTTCTATTACCATGTTACCTGTATATGGTTATGTGCTATAATGATATTTCATAGTCCATTTCAGTTCCATGTATATTTAATCGTCCATGGGACACTGAGTTTATATTCATTTGCAAGAACTGCTTTCGGGGAGCAAAAAATAGATTTTGTACTTGTTGGAATAATATTGTCTATTTTGGAAAGACTGTTGGGGGTTCAAATGTCAGAGTTGTAACAGTCTTATTATTAAAAGGAAGAATTTTTAAGTCAATCAGACAAACTTGCTTTCATGGCTCACTCAAAATATCAAGATTGGACAGAGCCAAATCAATCTGCCAAGCAGGATGCTGACATGAAGGTTTCCTCTCGGATGTCCCTGGGTGAAGCTTGGCTTGTGTGCAGTCTATTCGGTTACAAGTTTTCTAAAGAAAAAAATAAAGCCTTATAATTACTCAGGTAGCATCACAGGCCAGTGTTGCAATGCTTTACCACAAACCTCTATGAAAACCAAAAAATTAGATGACGGATTGAAGCAACTCTACGCCCGCCCTTTGAAGAGCATGCCTTTTTTTTCCCTGTAAAGGGGTATTTACTTCTGGCTAAAGGAGTTTTCCAAAGAATATAGTAAAAAATGTGCCAAGACCACTATGTCATCATATGCAGTGACCCAGATTTTATGATTTGAACATTTTTCTTTTTACAATTGAATATTATCTGGATAGACAAACCTTGTAGGGTGGCTTTGAGAGCCATTTTGTGCCTTTTTTAAAAAAGAAGAGTAATGGACTCACTCTCTTAATGACATCTAATTTTTTTAAAAAAAGGTTTTAGATTTTTGGACAAGAATTAACGCATACCTTGGATGCTGTACTGGACTCTCCTGTGATGGGAGAATGGTATAAATAAAGCGTTCATCACTGAACTTGTCAAACCTTATAAGAGCGGGGTTGGGTTGAAACAGATAAATGTTTACTTAAGCTGCGATCGGTGTGAAGAGAACATCTCTGGCTTGTGTCTCCCTTTTTGTGTAATGACAGTGAAATAAATAATTCCCTGGAAGTTCATTGTACTCTCATCTTAAACCTGGAGAAACATCTTCTGTTTCTTCTTTAACTACTTTACCCAAACCCCAACCCCAACCTTTATACCAACCCCTGAATAAAAGTAAATTGGCTTATAAGGACGTTCTCTAAGAAAAGTCTTTCTCTGTCTTTAAAATCTGGTCGAGAGGAATGTTCTTTCAGGACCAAAAGGATGTTGATCCAGGAACATGTCCTGTTAGCTAAATCTTGGTAATCCACCCAAGACAATATATTGACGTAAGTGAACACTAATGTCACATTCAGGAGTCATTGTACTGAATTACAGTTCTAAGCCAAAATAATACATTTTATTCAAGTATTTTATTTATTTTTTATTTTTTTTCTCGATTTGAAAAAGTTTACTTCTTTTAAATACTTAAGTACTTAAAGTTATATAATTTAGTGGGATACTTTGAGTTTTACAAAATACCCATACTTTACAGGTGTATAATTATATAAAGTATAAAATTACCTGGTTGCATAAATGTGCACACCCTTTTATAATGTGGCATGGTATTCTGTTTGGAATTAACCAATCAAGTTTAAACTTTTGCTGAAAAGTAATTATAATCATCCAGTCATCATTTAAATGATGCTGATTAACCTTGAATAATAGCCATCTTCTTGGTCACATCTTAGTACTGTAGCCATGGCCTGCAAATAGACTGCAAAGGATGAAACAGGCTGTAAACATATTTTTATTCTGCTGTAAAGTTGGGCATTTTAACATGGGGGGGTCTATGGGATTGACTCCCTTTTGGAGCCTGTCTCTAGTAGCCAGTTGATGAATTGCACTGAATCCAACACATTCTGTGTTGGATTCAAGAGAGAGACCGGAAGGTTTTCCACTGCATGGTTCATATCAAAACAAGCCGTTTTTGGAGCTTGATAAAATAAATGCTTTGTTTATAATGAGGAGGACTTTTAAAGCTATGAAACTAGCATGTTTGATTGATTCAAAGACGTGGCATGGCCACTTGAGTGACAGGTGTCACTACTAGCCGTTTGTCTGCTGTCAACCAGGCACCTCAGCTCCACCCACGTCCTGCCTCTTCGCCCATTTACGGTTATCCAGGAGTGATGCGCTGCCAAGATGGCGACAGCCGGCTCCGCCCACGTTGGGCTTCAAAAATGCTCTTCAGAAACCTACGGGTGACGTCACGGACACTACGTCCATCATTTTATACAGTCTATGGCATTGTCATATTTATTTGGAAAGATGAAAACGAATACACAAAAACCCAGTGTAGCTCGATTATAAATGTGCATGAGCACCTACTTAGTGAAAGAGAACGCTCACTGGAAGTATCAGAGCCAACACGCTATCATGGCAATTCGTAACTGTTTCACATTTTGCCAAATTGGTGATGAATTTGTGTGAATTTCTTTGAACCCTACGTTTTCGTAGGATCTGCTCACGCCCCACACTGTAAAAATGCTGCCTTAAATTTTTAAGTACAATCAACTTAGATGTTTAAGTTATTTCAACTTAAATTACATTAAACTGACTTTAAGTGGGGGGGGGGGGGGGGGGGGGTCTAATGCTATTTTATGCATTCTGACTTATTTACACTGTTAAAGAGTTGGATTCTCACATTAAACGTGGCCAAAATTTAAAAAAACGAGTTGGATGTATGACGGAGTATTTCTGTCCCAAATACAGTTTCGGAAAGTTTTTTTTTCGAGTATGGCCCTGTATGACGTCATAAAGGGTGGAAATCCTTGTATGGGCACTTCTCCCGGATGAGCGCGTGTGCACATCAACCAAAGCGAGAGCAAGAGCGCGCCCATCAACGAGCTTTGTTCGGGTTACGGAAGCCGTCGGCAGTGCTGTCATTTTGTTTTTAGACCACAAAATCAACAATGTCACTAAAGAAGTGTGTTTTTGGTTGTGAGGGAAAGATAACCTTGTTCAATAAACCTTCTTCCCAAATAACCCAGCGTTAAGGAAACAGTGGATGCAGTTTGTTTTTCCAGAGCAGCAACAGAGTTCTGCAAGTGTGTTTGTTTGTTCCCAGTCATGAGTCGAAAGCGGTGAGTGAAACTGCATCAAATGTCTGTGTTTTGTTGGCAATCGGCGCGTAAGTGCATATAATGTCAACAACACGAACGTATAGTGAATCGAAAGTTATCCAGGGATAATGCCATGATGTATTTCATGTGTGTGTCATAGGTGTGTCTGTGCGCTCATGACTCTTTAGCTCCGCCCACTGCACGCCTGCACGAGCTCGGCTGTTTTCGGAAAGAAATGGTACAGTGTATCTGTCTTTTATAAATATGATAAAACTAAAGACTCTTCGGAGATATGAAGGATGCAATACTACTCTATAGGTACTCAAGATTAACATGAGACCGGCAGAAACTGTGTGTGTTATGTACCCTTAAAAAATTAATTGAAAATTGCTTAACTTATTTGGATGAGCTAAAGCAATGTAAAAAACATATGTTGTCAACTTATTGATCATCTAATTTTTTACAGTACACTAAGGGTTAGGTTAGGTTAAGGAGTGAAGTTTAGGCGTTGGAGCTTCATGCTTACTTTTTTTTAAATAAAAATTGTATGAATCAATTCATATAAAATCATACAAAAAATGACAGATTAGTAAAACAGTTACATTTTCTGGTAATACTATAGAATACTGATCCATCATTAATGAATAACTACACAAGAACAAATGAGTAATGCATTATTAACACTGTAGTAACTACTATTAACTAACAATAAACTCTGATTAATGAATTAGTAAGTAATAGCGCTTAGTCGAATGTGGTAGTTCACTATTAGCTAATCAATAACTACTATTTTTTTCATAACTCCCAGAGGACTACTAAGAACTACTATATACAGGTTCATAATTAACATGAATAATGCATACTGTATAATTAATTCTAAAGTGAAGGTAATGGTAACCCACTAGTAATGACTTAAGTGTTACTATCCAAAATTCAATAGAAAATATTTTGATAAGCACTAACCCTTGGCCTATCTCGAATCTGGTTTATAGAACTGCTGTTCCAAGACCAACAAGGACGCTGATCCAGCAACATGTCCCACTTGGCGAAATCACAGTAAGCCGCAAAAGGCAATATATTTAAGTGACCAAGAACATCATATTCTACTTTAGGTCTATAATACAGTGAATGATAATATAATCCTTCAAAAATTAATATAACCTAACACATTCATCACTTTTCTCATTAGCTATAGCTGATACTAAAATACCAGAACACTCCTAGAAGAGCGGGGGATTCACACTACCTCAGCTCCAGATACAATGCATACTTTCCCTTGATATATAGGGTTCAACTGAAGTGCACATGTCAGAAAAGACAGCAGTGTGAGTTTTCTTATTTGGGTAAAATTTGTTTTCCGTCACCAGGCTAACTGATGGCTGTATATAAAGGATGTTTAGGAATGTGCTGGCATACCTGCAAACAAATAAATTATGTCATTGCTTACATACAGTATACAAACTTCAATGACCCCTAGAAACAACATACTGTATGGAATTTCCTGTATCAGTGTGTGAAGACCACACAGTCAAACAGAGGTCCTACAAACATCTGTGCAAACAAAGCTTGGAGATACAGTCTCCAGCGGGATGGGACATTTAAGAACTGGCTCAAGATACAGTGCAGCTGAATGAACCCACTGAAAACTGCAATGTTTAGGCATCCACTCCAGCTGAGTTATTGTTCAGAGTTAGAGTTAGTGTTAGTGTTGTGGCAAAACTCTCCTCTTGGGTCTCGTCCACATGTGATGGGCTCCCCTGAGATTTTCTCAGATATACAGGGAACTGACCATATAAATCCTGCTTATAGTGCACATTCCTCGCAAGGCTTGTCCTCTCTTTTTCCTCCTGGAAATGGTGATGGTCAGGGTGTATAAATATATCCGAGCATCTCATTTCAGGCTGGCCTCTCTAATGATCATGTTTGGTATTACTCTAATGAGAGACTGCTCATGAAGCTCACCCTGTATAATTAAACTTAAAATGAAGAAGTTTCCCAAGAGGACAACTAAAGTTACCCATTGGAACTTCCTTGGATCCACCTAGGTTCTCATTGCTTTATAACCATCTCTTCAGTCAAACTCATGATGCCATTGTCTGACCATGTCTCATATGGTCACTGAAATAGTTTGAAAAACAAAATTGTTACCCTCATGTTTTTAAAAGTCTATATGACATTCTTCATTAAGTGGAAGACAAACGCAGATGTTTAGCAGAATGTTCATGCTGCTCTTTTCCAAAGTCCCTTTAAGACAAGTCATTTCACTCGGTGGCCATCTTTGAAACACCTCTCGGGCATGCAAGTGCAGCTCTTTGAATGTGGAAACATCAAATTCTCCAAAACTGTTCGCCAAGCTTACGATTAAATTTCATATTTGAAATCACCAATGAAATCTGACAACATCTGTCTCATAAATTTGGTTTCTAATTGCTCGAATCATGAAAAAAAAAAAATTCAGCCTGGACAAAGCTAATGCGCATGCGCAATCCTAAAAGCGTGTCTGAGAACACTTAGTCTCAGCCTCAGATGTCACGCCCACGGACCATTGGCTGAACGTCTGATGCATATGGCACACTTATCTGGAAACACTTCAGTAGTTTCAAAGTCGTCATTTGATTGGTTGAATTCTACAGGATGTCCGCGAGACGAGGGTGTTGCGTTCTTTAACGGGACGCTTGGAAACAAATGCCGTGGCGCCAAACTCCCTAGTGGAAGAAGAACGCCGTCGTGTTTACAACTGTGACAATGAGCGCTTACCAGGATTTCAGAAGTTCATGGCTCCATTGTTGCAGTAAACTTGAATAACGTTTCTGAATGAATAATTTATAGATGCATGCCGGTTTGTTATTGCAGGGACATCGACTTTACATTTTCACGCCCCTAAACATGACGCGGAACGCAATGACTTTACTAATTAACGATTGGCTCTTTCCTTTAGAAGGCGGGGCTTATTCCGACTTCCGCGTTATACCGTCTTCCTATATATACATTTATATATAAATTCTTTGTCTTTTCTGTATGAAAGCATACAATGACTAGGGACTGTCAAGGTCCACAAAGCACCAAAAAAAAGCACCAAAGTAGCTCGACTTAAGTCATCTCATGTCAAATGACATCTTTGTGTGAGAAACAGACTGAAATGTAAATTATTCAAATTATATTCAAAATGTATTCTTATTTAGTGTGAAAACGTTACGTTGCATTCACACAGGGCGTCGGCGTCAACGCTTCTCATTTACTACGTATGGGTGACATCATGCATTGCCGAAATGAATTGTGGGCTCTGTTGCATCGTGTCACTGGTGTTGCTCACAGCAGAAGTTGAAAAGTTTTCAACTTTTCAAGTGCCAACGCAGGCCTCAGCCAATCAGATCGCCTATGCAAATAGCACAGACGCTAGCCAATTGCGTTCATGCAACACCAGAAAAGTAATATTATTGGCTGTTGTCAATATGACGGTCGCGTCAGCACCAAGCTTCAGACATGCCCTCCGTCAATGGTTGACGCCGACGCCCTGTGTGAATGCAGCGTTAGGTTTGATGTCTTTAATAGTGAACACCATTGATTCATGACCAGTCACTATGTGGCAAGTTCGAATACGCAGGAGTGCAAATTAAATATGAGCAAATGTCAAGATTTTCAGTGACAATACCCAGCAAGCAATAGGCATAATTTCACCATCTCGGTTAACTATAGACCCGATATAGTCCGGCTATGAGTAACCCACTTCTAGCCAAAATAACCTTGAATTTGGTTACATGTCGTTTTTGCCAAAATAACTTGCGAGATGTATGATATTCCATCATGTAAGAAAAGTCAACAGTGATTACAAGGTGTTTGGTTTCATTTCTTTGAAATTGATGACTAGTTTATTCTTGGGCTCTGGTTAGACATCTATTAAATTTTCACTGACAGACCAAATTTTGCCTTGTTTTAGCCTAGATGTCAGGGCTGTGTTTAGACAGCTATTAGACATCTTTTAAACGCAAAATAGCTTGGTGGGTAGCAATACAAAATTTATAAATTCAATTTCAGTATTTCCGTCTTACTGTAGGGCTTCAAAAGATGTGGAATATGAGAATGCAGGATCATATGCACTACTTTTATGGTGTTTTTTACATTTTCAAGCTTGAAAGCATCTGGTCACTATACGCTCATTGCATGGAAAAGAACAGCATGAAAAGTTTTTTTTTTCTTTTGTGTTCAACCGAATATACTTCAGTGCAAAAGGAATGTAATGTTTTCAGACACTTAACTGCATAATAATTCATATTGAATTAAAATATATTATAGATTAAATTTATGTTAAATGTAATATTAATATTACATTAATATTGAATATTAGAGTACTTTTTTAACCAACTTAAGCAGGACTTAAGTATATTTTTTGATGTAACTTTATAATTATATTGTCTATAAAATATGGTCAAAATGAACTGCCGAATGTACTGACAAGCATATATGGTAAACTAATGTAATTTCCATTGAATGTATTTAAATATATTTGAGTTGTAATTAAGTACATTTAAAATATATTAACTAAATGTAATAACGAATAACTAATTCTAAAATTATAATCAAGTACTTTACATGTACTTTAGTATGTCAACACATCAAAATAAGTACATTTCTTTAAAGCATGACAAGAGATGATTGAAACAAATACTAAGTTAAATCTTTCAATTTGACATTATTACTTTTTAACGTATTTAAGTGTTTTAAGAAACAGATATGAAAGTTTGTTTTTTTTATACGTAGACTTACGTGGCCTTTTATGATATAATATTATCAGCAAGTTCCATTTTTCACAAGGGAGGTCTTTTAAAGCAAATTAGCTTTCCTGCTTGTGTGGCCAATAGACTTCATACCCTATATTGTGTTTTTCTGAAATATCCAACACTGTTATCTGCCTGTCTTCAGTCTTGCAAATGGCGCCATTGCGGATGCATAGATTGCAGCCCATATGAATGATGGGTTCTTGAGTATGGTTATAGTGCAAGATGACAAATGTGTTTCCTTGTAGGTCAAGTTCTCTTTACGATTTTGGCTGAAGTGTGGGATTTCCCGTCTTAACTTCACTCAAACCAGTATACAGATGTGGAAATGAGGTAGTCAGACTCAGAGCGACTGGTCTATCAAGAGGCACTGGTCTTCTATCGTTGCCAGTTTGTAATTAACACAAAGTGGCAGGATCAAAGGCATATATTTGAAACAAAAAAGCTATTATTGGAAATAATTATAGCAAAGGTTTCATCAGGTCCATGAGATCATGGCGTCCTGGATGGGTGACTCATCATTGTAATCGAGAAACCATTTGCCAGGCCTGCCAGTACCGCAAGACACGTATATATATTTTCTGTTTGCTCCCTGTACTTGGGGAAAAAACTAGGTGGGCTAATGCTTTTAGATTGTCTTACTGTGTGATTCAAGACAAAAGGTCTCAACGTCTGTTAAAAAGTTTAGTCCTTATTCATTTATTGGTTCTACCACTGCCTGACTCTGTCATCTACATCAAAATTCACTGTATTTGACATTTTCGATGAATGGAAATATAGATGGAGATTCATGACCGACTTTATTGCCTGCAGACATCAAAGTCTCCTCAAACTAATGTATTTGCCTTTCAAAGAAATTACAAGAAACACTTAGATTAACTTTATTCCCCTTTTTGGGGATCTAGTACACTATAAAATCTTATACTGCCTGGAATAGACACCATACCTTTGCCAGTAAGAATAAAAAATAGGGTGTGTGTGTGTGTGTGGTCCTGGTAAACCCTACTTTATGGGGACCAAATGTCCCTACAAAGATAGAACAGTACATTTTGACATTGTTTGGCCATTTTTTGTCCCCATGAGGAAAACAGTTTATAAATCATACTAAATAATTTTTTTTTTTTACAAATGTAAGAATGCAGAAAGTTTAGGGTAAGTTTAGTGGTAGGTTTAGGGTTAGAGGATATATTATACAGTTTGTACAGTATAAAATCATTATGTCTATGCAGTCTTCATAAAACATGGAAACCCAGTACCCCAAAATACCAGAAAATTTTGACCTTATGGGGACATTTTTTATTGGTCCCCATGAAGAAAAGAGCTTATAAATCTTAGTAAATTAAAATTTTGAAAATCTAAAAATGCAGAACGTTTTCTGTGATGGGTAGGTTTAGGGGTAGGGTTAGTGGAAACCCAATGTGTGTGTGTGTGTGTGTGTGTGTGTGTGTGTGTGTGTGTGTGTGTGTGTGTGTAAGTAAGCAAAAAAAAAAAATACATTAAAAAACATAAGCTATGTTCAGACTGCAGGCAAATCGGATTATTTCTCAAATCAGATCTTTTCAGGCAGACTGTTAATTGCAAGTGATCAAATAAGATTTTTGTGTCTTATTTGATATAGACACAGACATAACCAACCTGGGTTGCTGCATGGATTGCTTTGGTATTGACGTCGTACCCACGTATGTGACGAGACTTTCAAAACGGATGCAGGAAAATGTTGCTTGCATCATCTTGCTCTCCAAATAAACGTCCTGAGTTTTATTTGTGCAATGGAGGAGACTGTCACCGGTTTTGACTTTGTTTGTATGTTGCGTTAAGAGTGATGCAAAAGACCATTTGAAATCCGATTTGAGCAGCCAGAACGTCCAGACTGAGACACGTCTGTAAAAATCTGAATGGAATCACATTTTAAACCACCTCCAAATTTAGTTTGAATCAGATGGAAAAAAAAATCTGATTTCATGGTTTTTGTGTGTGTGGGGGGGGGGGGGGGGGGCAAATAGTCTTGGTTATGAACGTAACCTCGGTTCCCTTTCAAGGGTCAACTCCCTTCAGAAGTTTTATGACACTATGGGAATGCCTCTGTGTGATTGCGCCTTGAAGCACGTGTGATATCAGTCCAATGGTGCGATGGAATGTCATAGACGGGATATCGACTCCTTGGAAACCTCTGTGGCCTGAAGCACCCGAGGTGGTGGGGTTGGCAGAACGGTCCCCTGAGGGCACCGAAGAGAATTGGGCACCGTATTATGAGGTGTACACCACATCCCCCCGGAGGGGCCTGCCCTCAGAGGCCTGGCACTGGACCATGTCAGGACCTCTTGCCCAAAGCCTTCCTAGGCTAGAACGACGTTCCTCGGATCCATCTTCCCCTTGTCAGACTTCAACCTCGAGCGTTTCCTCAACCCTCAATCTTTTTGTGGGCTCAAGAGGCAATGCTCTGCTTTTGCTGCGCCCGATGTGAGTAGCTGGTTTTCAGCTGGGACTGCTCCCGCCCAGCAGCCCCTAGGACCTTAAAGCGATGAGGGAGATACTGCTGGAATGCCGCCACCTGCTTTTTGGCCTCCTGAAACCTCTCAACGACAGAGTTGATGGTGTCGCCGAAGAGGCCAGGATGTGAAAGCGGGGTGTCCAGCAGAAAGGACTTGTCCTTCTCTTTTATATTAGGTTCAACTACAGGTGCCTCTCCACAGATACCAGGGCTGCCAATAGACTGACCAATAGCTCTGGCCGTCTCCTTGGTAGCCCAGAAAGACAGGTCTGTAGCCCTCTAACTGCCTCAGGATTAACTCCCTCACCCTAATCCAGGGCTTTTAGCAGGTCGACCTGGTATGCCTGCAGTATATCCATCATGTGCAGGCATCCATCGGCCTGACCTGCTGCCATACAAGCCTTCCTTACCAAAGATGAGTGGCTTGGAGGGAAGGCGTCGGTGCCTTGAGGGACGATGCCATGTCAGGGGAGAGATAGCTCACAAGAGTCTGCTCCACCTTAGGCATCGCGCCATAACCATAGTCTCTCAACCCTAGGTATTCAAATGAGATCGTGAAAAAATGGAAGGCCCCGACATAGAGGCTGTGCTTTAGAGCGCTGGAAGCGTTCATCCAGCTTGGTTTTTGGGTGAACATCCTGCCTCTCCGCTGGCCAGTCGATATTCAGTCTGGCCACGGCATGGGTCACAACCTCTACCAACTCCTCATAAGCAGGAGACTGAGGTAGCGAGTCCTCAAATTCTCCTGCCTCGATGCTCAGTACATCAACCTCCTCAGAGGAAGATAGCTGAAGCACCGGGTCCTCACTCGGGGTGGAAGAAACCGCTGAGCGTGCTTCCAGACCCAGAGAGAGAATGCTGGAACCCGTGGGTGAAGGCAGAAAAAAGGCAGAGCCCATTTCTAACCCCTCCGTGAGATCCATCTGCGAACCTCACAATCTCAACCGCCATTAAGCCTCAGCACCAGCGGGGCCAAAACAATGGGGTACACAAGCCTGGATGCTCTCCTCAAAGAGCGCCAGGCGGGAGCAGAGTGTGCGCAGCTGCTCACAATGAACAGTCAGCCCCCTCGAGAGCTAACCATAGATGCTATAAAACAGAGTTACATAGAGCGCTTGCTGAAGACACAGAAGCTGACATTGTTTGGTCCATGTGCACCTTATACCTTCCTGGTCATTCCCTTATTTAATGTAGAAAAATCACATTTGTTTTCTTTAAGCAAAATATTATTCTTAAATTATTAATTATACACTCTTTGGATTTTGGGTTGAAATACGAAGTGTGGTTTTGTGAGATTCACCTTTTAACTACACTAGAAAATTAAGCAAGTTTTAATTGACAGATTTTAGAGAACATCATAATGTAATTTTTCAGATTTTTCTGTATCTCTGGCAGTCTTCTGCTTCTAAGAATCAAGATATCTTCACTTTAAAGTTATAACGATGTAAAAGCAATCTCATGCAGTTGACTGCCCACACAAAATGCATGTAATTTGCACATCCATGCTCTGATCTATATTGTTTCTCAATGAATAACCAAGACCAGATGTGGCAAATGTGTTTCTTACTCTATAATACAGAAGTGATTTCAGCTGTTCATGCTTTAGTAGCGGCCCCCGCTTCCATCCCCCAATACATCCAAACAAACCCCTCTGTCTCACAAAGATGTGAAATGTCATGGGATGTACAATATCTATCAGAGAGCACTTCTGCATTTATTGATCATTTCTGCCATTATTTATCTCTAAACATTTTCCATCTGGAGTGACAAAGACTGCGACAAGACATTTTAATGGCCCATAGAGAACTGTGACCCTTAGATGAACTTGTGTTTTGAGTGTATTGCTCACTGCTACATGCATGCGTGAAACTGAATCTTGTAAAAAGGAATGAATGAGAATACACTGACCTCAGTGACATCAATCAGTGGCTATTAAGAGTGTTGGACGTGAACCAGATTACCTCATTATAACACTGTGTGCAACAACACCATATGTCTGAAAGCTTGAGACCAGAATAAAATGCATAAAAAATGGCATGATCAAGATCCAACTCTGCCATATAGTTTTTGTTTGGCACAGAGGATCTTTCTTTTCAATGTACTGCAGTGTCATTGTGGTATAGCAATGGAGCTCAATTTATATACCCGCAGGGAAAATTATAGAATATTTAAGTACAGCAGTAATCAAGCGGTCAGCGAATGTATGTGGGCAGCCTCAACACATTTGTTTTTCCAAGTTGGGGAATACTGTGCTAACTGTTTCTTTACAACATTATTTAGTATGTTTATTAAGCTTTTTATGCTATTTCCTTATGGGGGCTGTTGCCTGGTTCCCACAATGCAGGCAATTTTGATGGTATTTATACTTTTAGTAACACTTTACACTAAGGTCCCATTAGTTAACCTTATAGTTAATGCAGTTTTACAGTATTTATTCATATGTACATATATTAGCGTTAGTTAACTGTTCAGATACAATTTTTGATTTGTAATAATGTATTAGTTAGTAAATGTTGAAATTAACATTAACTAACATTAATAAATGCTTTATAAATATTTTTCCATTGTTAGTTCATGTTAACTAATGCAGTTAACTAATGTTAACAAATAGAACCTTATTGTACAGTGTTACCATACTTTTTTATTACTATTGTTAAACACACATACTGTACGATTGGTATCATATCAGTGCAGACCTCTTATTGATGTACATTGTTCTTTAAACACAAAAATAAGACAATGTTTATTGTCTTTTTGCACCTTTTTCTTTTAGCGGACATCCCCAAAAGAATGTTCTGTAGGCAGTATCATCAACAAAGTATGGCTATCTTCACAAAAAGGTACAGTGGTATCATGTGAAGGAATTCAGATGATAATACCACATTTTTAAAAATAAAGTTTCCAAAAGGGAGATTTTGCTGCGATGCTATTGAAGAACCATTTTGGGATCCTCAATGAACCTTTCAGGGGACAGATCTTAAAATAACCTTTTTTTTTTTTCTAGTGATAAGAACATTTTAATAATCAGAGGAACAGTTGATAACACTTTATTTTACAGCGCCCTTGTTATTTTACGGTGTCCTGCAAACCCTAATCCTAATAGTAAGTACATGTAGTTAATTACTATTAGTCAGTACTTAAATGTATAATTACACTGTAACATGGACACCTTAAAGAAAAGTGTAACTAAACTGTTCCCTTTCAGTCGGTCACGTTCGACGTACGTCGGAACTGACCGACGAATTGGGGATCATTTTCAGAGACCAATCTACTTCGAGTGTATAAAAACGAGCCAATAACGTTGGCATGCGGTCCACGCACCGCCCCGCAGCGCGGGTATAAATACGGAAGTGGAATACCGCATTCTCGCTTTCAACTTCGGAGCCGAACGGTCTACAGTCAGTCTGTTGCTGTTTACAAGAGTGTTCTGTGAAGCGAGTCTTTTTGAGGGAGATCGCTCTCTTGCTGGTGCTGTCGTGACAGTGTGATTCAGCGAGTGGCCGCTGCTACGTACACTGTGTGTGTTGGTTGGCTGGGCGTTCCGTTTATTGAGTGCTCACACGCGGGCTTGCACTATCGGACCGCTGTGAGCCACGGCCATCTCCCTGAGTGCCTCAGCACTCCTAAAAAGAGCATTTCCCTTCCTAAAAGAGCAACACGGTTTGACCCTGCGTCTTTTTCAAGATGTCATTCAAACCGTGTGTTTCTGGATGCCGTCGTTTTCTGTCCCCAGTTGATGATCATGATCGCTGTCTCACGTGTTTGGGCGTTCAGCACACTGAGGCGGCGTTCGTGAATGACTCATGCTCCCATTGCGGGAACATGACCATCGCAGTTCTACGGTCTAGGCTCGAATACCTCAGAAGGGGTGGAGTCCCATTGCGCATCCCCCGATCTAGTGGTCCTCCTGCTGCAAAGCAGAGGGCTGCTACTTTGGCTGATGCCTTTGGTGGAGACCTGAGGGTGACTGTGAGGGCTTCCCCGACGGGCCAACAAGCCCCTTGGGCTCCTCCCCCCTCCGCTGCGCCGGTGGAGTTTCCGGAAGAGCGGCCCGGTCCTTCCCATGGGGGGCCGACCGTCTCTTTTGGGGCTCCAGCTGAGGATATGATCTCGATAGCTGCATCGGAGGACGAGCTAATGGGCTCTGGAGATGAGGATTCGGCTGCGTTACCCCCTTCGGGTGTGGTAGCGTTGCCCGAGTCAGATCCAGAGCTTACGGCTATGCTTTCCCGGGCCACCGCGAGTGTTGGGCTCGAGTGGAACCCTCCACCGTGTCCCGAACCCTCACGGCTGGACGATTGGTTCCTCGGGACGGCCCATGCTGGTTCTCAGCGCCCCGCCCCGGTACCATTCTTTCCGGAAGTGGATCAGGAGCTCACGAAGTCGTGGACGGCGCCCTATAGCGCCAGAAACCGATCTAGTGACTCCTCCGTCCTCACTACCCTCGATGTTGGCACGGCTAAGGGGTACGTGGGGATTCCCCCAGTCGAGCGGTCCGTGGCGATGCAACTGTGTCCCAGGGCCGCTGCGGACTGGCGGGCTAACCCACGTCTCCCCTCCCGGGCGTGTAAGTTCTCGTCCAACCTAACGGGCAAGGCTTACACAGCCTGCGGGGGACGCCGCGTCATCTCTACATGCCATGGCGCTCCTGCAGGTCTACCAGGCCAAAGCGCTAAAGGATCTGCACGAGGGTAGTTCCGACCCAGGCGTGATGCAGGAACTGCGCACAACGACGGACCTCGCCCTCCGGGTGACGAAAGTCACTGCGCGCTCCCTGGGTCGGGTGATGTCCACTCTGGTGGTCCAGGAGTGCCACCTGTGGCTGAACCTGGCAGACATGTGCAAGTCCGACAAGGTTCGGTTCTTCAACGCCCCTGTCTCCCAGGCCGGCCATCGAGAGCTTCGCCCAGCAGTTTTCGGTGGCCCAGAAGCAGCCGGAGGCGATTAAAAATATCCTGCCCCGGTGACCAGCTGCTGCCTCCACCCCGTCGCCGGCTGCAGCGCCTCCGCCAAACCCAAGCAGCAGCCTCCACCCGGGAAGCAGGGCGCCGGACGCAAGGGTGCCGCCCAACCCGCTCAGGGTCCCGCGAAGTCGGCCGGTAAACGGAAGGGTAGCGGCTCTGAGACGGGCAGCCCAGGGACGGATGGGTCTGCTCGGAGGGAGATGGTGTCCGCACTCCTCCCCCCCCCGGAGGAGGACTGGGGGGCCAACATCAAAACTCTGCTGCTGGCACTTCGGAGTGCAGCGGTACCCACATTTTCAATAAAAGAACAGTTTCCGTTGTCCCTGGGCCCCAAGAGGGCCAAGCCGGCTGTGTGCGATGCCCCCGGGCCTTGCCACTCCTGGCTCCCCCTCTTTTCGCCAGGGGGCGGTGTGAGGCTAGAGGACGCCCCCGGGCCTTCTCTCCCACACACTGCCCCACCCTGGAACAGTCAGACAACACTCCGGGTCGCCTCCGGGCTGTCCGGGTCGGGTCTGAGCGTTCCACCTTGCTGCCCCACCCCGGGTACGTCTGTGGTGCCGTTGGTCCCGCTTGCACGGTCTCTGGGGGCCTGGCTAGCGCTCCCCAGGCCGTCTCGCTGGCTCATCCGTACTATCAGACTCGGCTACGCGATTCAGTTCGCGTACCGGCCCCCCAAGTACAGGGGCATCCTCTTCACCTCCGTGCGGAGCAACGATGCCCACGTCTTGCGGTCAGAGATCGATGTCCTACTGGCGAAGGACGAGGTCAAGCCAGTTCTTCCAGCCGATATGAGGTCGGGGTTCTACAGCCCCTACTTCATTGTACCCAAGAAAGGGGGTGGGTTACACTTTATTTTAAGGTGTCATTGTTACAGTGTAATTATATATTTAAGTACTGAGTATTATTAATTAACTACATGTACTTACTATAGGGTTAGGGGAGGACCAATTTGCAACTTATTAGGTCAATTGGCAACATGATTGGGTATAAAAAGAGCCTCTCAGAGTGGCAGTGTCTCTCAGAAGTCAAGATGGGCAGAGGATCACCAATTCCCCCAATGCTGCAGCGAAAAATAGTGGAGCAATATCAGAAAGGAGTTTCTCAGAGAAAAATTGCAAAGAGTTTGAAGTTATCATCATCTACAGTGCATAATATCATCCAAAGATTCAGAGAATCTGGAACAATCTCCGGAAAACCATACTGGATGCCTGTGATCTTCGGGCCCTTAGACGGCACTGCATCACATACAGGAATGCTACTGTAATGGAAATCACAACATGGGCTCAGGAATACTTCCAGAAAACATTGTCGGTGAACACAATCCACCGTGCCATTCGCCGTTGCCAGCTAAAACTCTATAGGTCAAAAAAGAAGCCATATCTAAACATGATCCAGAAGCACAGGCGTTTTCTCTGGGCCAAGGCTCATTTAAAATGGACTGTGGCAAAGTGGAAAACTGTTCTGTGGTCAGACGAATCAAAATTCGAAGTTCTTTTTGGAAACTGGGACGCCATGTCATCCAGACTAAAGAGGACAAGGACAACCCAAGTTGTTATCAGCGCTCAGTTCAGAAGCCTGCATCTCTGATGGTATGGGGTTGCATGAGTGCGTGTGGCATGGGCAGCTTACACGTCTGGAAAGGCACCATCAATGCTGAAAGGTATATCCAAGTTCTAGAACAACATATGCTCCCATCCAGACATCGTCTCTTTCAGGGAAGACCTTGCATTTTCCAACATGACAATGCCAGATCACATACTGCATCAATTACAACATCATGGCTGCGTAGAAGAAGGATCTGGGTACTGAAATGGCCACCCTGCAGTCCAGATCTTTCACTCATAGAAAACATTTGGCGCATCATAAAGAGGAAGATGCGACAAAGAAGACCTAAGACAGTTGAGCAACTAGAAGCCTGTATTAGACAAGAATGGGACAACATTCCTATTCCTAAACTTGAGCAACTTGTCTCCTCAGTCCCCAGACGTTTGCAGACTGTTATAAAAAGAAGAGGGGATGCCACACAGTGGTAAACATGGCCTTGTCCCAACTTTTTTGAGATGTGTTGATGCCATGAAATTTAAAATCAACTTATTTTTCCCTTAAAATGATACATTTTCTCAGTTGAAACATTTGATATGTCATCTATGTTGTATTCTGAATAAAATATTGAAATTTGAAACTTCCACATCATTGCATTCTGTTTTTATTCAAAATTTGTACAGTGTCCCAACTTTTTTGGAATCGGGTTTGTACATGTAACACATGTAACAAGGACACTGTAAAATAAAGTGGTACCAAAACTTTCTGTGCATTGGAAAGTTTGCATGGACCCATCAATGCCAATAAAGGACATTGCCTTAAGTACAATAGTATTTACAAGGTACTTATTAGTACCAATGTACATTTTTTTGTTCATTTATGTCTGAAATTCACATATTTGATTGTGTTTTTTCTGTCAGAGGGGGGACTTTATATATACTTTTTATATTGGACCACTGATATTTTCTATCCACTACCATAAACGTAACCCTCAAACCTTTCATATTTCCATTAAAGCATCATTTAGTATGTTTATAAGCCGTTTTCCTCACGAGGGCTGTTGGCTGCTACCCACAATGAAGGTGATTTCAGGTTTTATGGTCATTTTGGGATCATTTGGTGCTCACAGTGTGAAAGCCCGACCCATCCCCCTACACACATACATTTGCATTTATATGATGATGAGGGCCTCCAATTAGAATAAGCTAACTGTAAATTCTATAGTAAAATCTAGTTCCTTTATGAAGCTGTTCCACAAGATTTTTAGGTTTAACTTAATATCTTGCTTTATGTTCAAATAATTTTGATTTTAGAAACAAACAGGCATTGTGTGACATTATACATTCAGTTAATTTCTCATATAGGCTACACTTAAAAAAAATTACTTGTAGGATTTACTTGGTAAAATCCTTGTAACAATTTGCACTAACACATTTTAAGTAAATTTTACTGCTACTGCTCTGTACTACTTACCTGTTATTATCAAGTAAAATCTACTTACTATTGAACTTAACATTCATTAAGTAATTAAATAAATATTACTTAATTATACTGAATTTATTTAATTTCTCAAATAGAATTAAGTAAAATCTACTTAACTACGTTAAGTAAATTAAACAAAACTAAGTTACATAAATTTAACAAACTTTTTACTTATATAACATATAACAGGGGTTTTCAAACTTTATGATGCCGAGGACCCCCAAATATGATGAACCTTTTATGAGGGACCCCCTTCCTAAAATCCATCTATATATTTTTTTATTATGGAAAAAACATTTAAACTGTTAGATAAATAGTATGTGTGACATTATAAATACAACATATTGTTTCCAAACTTAAATTGGCTATATACTTAATGTTGGATGTATAAACCTGAAGAAGTAGACTGGGTAAACCCAGCCTGATCTGCCAGCGATTTGATTTGAGTATGTATACGGCAAGAAAGGAGAGAAACATTTAGAACTGAAACAGTTAGAATGTTCGGTAGACTTTATCCATTTTTGCTTTGTCTTTTTATTCTCTGAAATTTTCTGGGGACCCCTTAGAACCAGACCACAGTTCGAAAACCCTGTCATATAACATTGAATTAAACCATGCTTTTGAAGTGTATGCTTTACTTAGAAACATCTAAGTAAATAATACAATAGATATCATGTAGACTCTATATTTACATAAAAGAAGTAACACTGTACCCACCCGAACATAGAGACTTCAATATTTGGAACACAATACACAATGACGGTAACATTCAATAGATCGATGAATGTGTATGAATGTGTCATTTTGAGTAGAAAATGAACTTCAGATGTCACAAAATCGCAATGATAAAACAGTGTAAATACAGCTGGAAAACAGCAAAATAAATAAATAAATAAAAAATCAACCTTGTTAATTATGCATGCCCCAGTGCATGATGGGAACACCAGTATCAGAAAAGTTGAGTAGGTTTTACTTAATTTTATATCGTTGATATTTACGCTTTTATTTCTACATGCCTGAACTAACTTTTTCATGTAGAAATTTGTTTTTCTGTAGTAGCCTATTTACTTCACCACAGAATCATTTTTTTATCAGTGTACACTCTGTAAAATGTCATTATTTTATTCTAACATAATTTGTTGCATCCATTTAACTTGCCATAATGTTTTCTATTTTTTTTTTTTTTACATGATAAAATTTCAACTCTGCTTTCTTCATAAAGTGGTCAGAAAGTGCAGTGAATTTAATGAACTTGCAGTTTCTAACACTGGCACATTGACATTTTACTTTAAAACTAAAAAAAAAAAAACAAAGCAGCAAATTTTCACTTTTAATGTTCTTTTTTTATTATTATTATATTATTTTACAGTGGAAGCAGCGTGTGACTCTGGGTGTGAAATAGGGCGGTGCAGGGGGGCATTATTTGAGCTCGTGTTTGAGGACTGCAGGAGGAGGGGTGCTCAAACACAGCTGTACTTGTTCAATCACACACGCTCCTGTCACCCTGTCTGGGGAACACCGAGGGCACCATCACAGTTAGCTCGTTCTTGAGGGACTACTCAACACGTGTATTGCTACTGCTTTCCAACTGAAATGACTTTACTTTGGTGATCTACGAGAAATGTTTTATTACTGACCCGGGACTTCTCGGACTCACCGCGCGCTGACCAACAGAGCCACACAAAACTTCGCAAACTTGCTCGTTCACACTGTCTCTGAGGACTTCACTGAAGCGACGATGGAGCATCGTCGGTGCTTTTACGCGTTCATTTTGATGCTGATGTCCTGTGTTCATTATTCCCTGAGCATGGAGAGAAATAAGGATATTCCAACAGGTAAGAGAGCCCGTTATATTGGGAGCGCGCTCTGCTGTGTCACTGAATGCGACGCGACACAACTAACGCTTGCGTTAAAATTAAGATCTGAACCATGAACTAATGTGATGGTAACACTTAATTATTAATGACAACCTTCTTAAATCATAACTGAATAATAGATTATGCCCCTTCAAATATGGATCACCTAAAAAAATATAAATTAAAGTTCATGCCATTCGTAGCCTATATGAATGAATATGATCTAAGTTATTGTAAAACGTTAGCTTTCCTTTGTTGCTTGTGTAGGAGAGAAAGGGGGTAGTCACATGGGGAAGTTGTCACAAGCCAAACGTGTGTGTGTGTGAGGTCTTGGTAAATTGGGTCAAAATGTCCCCTCAAAGGTGACAATATCCCAAATTATTGTCCTTCCGGGAACATTTTTCGGTCCCCATGAGCAAAAACAGCTTATAAATCATACTAAGTGAAGTGCAAATAAAATAATGCAGAAAGTTTTCTGTGATGGGTAGGTTTAGGGGATAGAATAGGCCTGTACAGTTTGTACAGTATTAAAAACCATTATGGATATGGAATGTCCCCATAAAACATGAAAACCTAACATGACGGGTTCCCCATATACCCCATATATGTGACAATATCCCAGTGATGCTGTAATTTCTTGTAGCCAAGATTGTATTGTTTGTGTCTATACAGAAAATGATTTTCAAAAATAACTCACCATGAGAAATATTCACTGGAGAAAAAAAGTCTGAAAACTAGCCTCAGTCTCCACTACACAGAACACCTTGCTTCTTGCTGGGACGTGAGGGATGTCAGGTAGACCTTTTTTTCACACAGTCGTGTTGTGAGGGAATGTGTGTGTGAAAATTATAACACTATGCTGTTGTCTAGTGCAATAACTACACTGTTATAAAATTGCAAAGCACACAGTTAATGCACACGATAATGAGTCAAGCATTTCTTTGAAGCACAAACAAGTTTTTAATTACTTTCTGGATTCCATTAGGTTGCACAGTAATTTGTTTGCGATAGTAAAACATTTACAGCCTAAAAACGTTTAAATAATTAAAACGCCTCTATGTTTTGTGAACAGTTGCCTGTGCATTTTTAGTTACTGTACAGGAATATAAAGTTGCTCTGTTGAGTGTTAACAAGCCTAGTCAGAGGGAAAAATATGACCCACACAGTTCTCATTCATTTTGGCGTTCATCATCTCCACGCAACATGAATGTGGCAATCTTTATCCTTGACAGCCCTAGAGCTGCATTTACATTGTATGAACACGGCGATAAGCCTATCTATCAACCCAACTCTGAGACAAAGTGATGTGTGCTTAAGGGTGCAATTTATTGCTTGAATAAATGTCAAACATTTTATGAACAACCCTGTGTGCTCTGGATCATCTAATTAAGTGTTCTTAATTAGGTCTGTAGACTAAAGTCAGTCAGGTTTTATTAATGCAATTAGGCAATGAAAATTACATTTAGGTCAAGTTCTGGAAAAATGGAGTGACAGAACTTTGTTGCAAGCTTTACTTCCCATCTAAGAAGCATCTTTCTAGAAAGGTCTCTGGGTAAAACATTCCAAAAGCAAAACCCCAAAATGCAGCCATATGTCACATTTGAGTATTGTACGACTGTGATTTCACACAAATGGAGGGCAAAGGTGTGAATATTTCATGTGAATATGTATCTGCTGAGACAGTAACGTTTGTAACATCTGCCGTTTAACACAACTAAAGTACTGTTTTCACGTTGTCAGTCTTCTGTTTCACATTTGAAGCATTTGTAATGTGTTTCTATACAAGTCAATGAGCCTTGTCACCCAAAAGTGCTGTTTCCATATCCATTATCACTGCGAAATTTTTTCCTTTTTCCCACTCTTTTCATTTTCTAGCAAAATAAATCTGCTGCCTGTTCACTTAAGCCCCATTCACACCAAGGACGATAACTATAAAGATAACGAGAAAGATATAGTTCTAAAAATCGTTCTCAATATTAAAGAATAGCAGAGTTCACACCACAGCTATAACGATATAGAGAAACAATATAATTGGAATCACTTTCAGAACGATTTTATTCAGCTGATGAACGATAAAAACATTGACAGCCAATCAGAATCCATCCAGCTGTAATGAGCTTGAGCATTTAAAGCGGCAGACAAGCACATGCTTAGAATAAACAGAGCGATATCACCCGCTGGTGTGGACGCTAATATAGTTATCTTTATAGTTATCGTTCTTGGTGTGAATGGGCCTTTACTCCAATTGTAACTGTTCCTCTAATCTTGAACTGTTTCGATCTTTTGGTCTTTCCATTTGAATTATGTTCCTTGATAATCAAATAGCCCTGCTTACACTAATGCCGAGTTCACACTGCACAATTTTAGCCCCGATTTTCACTCGCCAACAGGTTTTGCGAAATCGCAGACAAATGCCCAAAATCGGAGGCAAATAGGTGCTCGTTCACCCAAGTGACAATCACGCAGTGTGAATTATCAAAGACACAATCTGAGAGAATCGCAGATGCGTCGCCGATGCCCATGAGATATTTGGCATGCTAAATATCTGGACCCATCTCCCCAACCATTTCCTCCATAATCTTTTTTTCTTTTTCTCCTTTTCGCTGCCAATCAGCGCACAGACTATTTGGATCGCAAGCTTTTTGCGGGCTATTTTTAATACCAATTCCAGTCTCGCGCGAGAACTATGGTCTCACGCACGTGTGATCTTGCGTTATTTCCTTATCACTTCTCGCGTGTTTGGCTGTGAAACGTAGTTTGACACACAGCGACTGAATGCTACCCCAGATAGTCATGCAGTGTGAAAATAACAGTGATCCGACGACTTTGAAAATAACCATAACCTGCTTAAACTAGCCTAAGATTGTTTGCTGGTCTTAGCTAGTTTAAGATTGTCCCCCAGTCTGATTAGCTAAAAAGAGCCCAAATCCCTTTAAAATCAGCCAACAGACCAGGTCAAAATCATGAATCCAGTTTAGGCTGGTCTAAGAGGGGACAGAGACAGCTCTCTTGACTTTTCAAATGTGTCTGTACCTGTTTCTGCTCCTCTATTTGGTTGAATAATGGATGCTATTTCATATGATAATTTTTTTTTAAAATATATTTTAAATATAAAACACCATGTGTGACCCATTTTACTTCTATAATCAGAAACATGAGTGAAAACAGAAAAAGTGTAAGGTGGGACTTGATTTTATCCATCAGAAATGTAATGGATCGTAAGAAGTCACATGGAGCTAGATAGTTGGAGGGGAAGGGCTGAAAAAGAAGAGGGCTTGATGACATCACCCAAAGGAAAGTTGTTTAAGAAGCGAAGCAAGTTTACAAAAAAATTTATTTTGATTTGGTGACATCCACAGATGAATCACACAAAATAAAACCATGGACATGTGTTAAAAAATGTCATTTTTGACCATGTCGACTTTAAACTGTACCACATTTCATATGCTGTTGGTTAAACCACTGACACATACCGACCTCAAGAAATCCGGCTGTAAATTTCCAAATTTAAGGTGCACAGCAGATTAAAATCTAAATTGGTCTCTTAATTGCCCCTGATTTGAGTTTTTTCCATACCTTTGCACGCAGTAATTAAGCTGCAGTCATTAACAGTTACTGGTATCTAGATGATGCTATCCTAAACATGGGAAGATATAGAAAGAAAAATACATGGCTTTATGTAGACAAAAAGGGAGTGAACGGCACAGGAAATCTCTGGTGTTTGCGGCATGACATCACCGCAGTCTGAAAACCCATCTGTCATCCTGCACAGCCCAGAAACTCAAAGGTTTAAGTCAGGTCCGTGACTCTAGATGTCATCTCTACATAAATGCCCGTGGGGGAACTAACACCTTCTGTGAGTTTTCAATGTCCACCCACGTTTCGCCCTCTCTGAACCCTTCACAATGAAATACTGCCCTATGAGTTGAACTCCAGTGTGAGATTTACGACTTCCGTGTCCCAGTAAAAGAGAACATATATGCTAGTCTATAGTGTTGACTGCTGGACCTGGCAGCTCAAGCCTGTAATTGGCCTTGTGCAACATGGTGTCAGTCAACCACACACTTGATTAAAGAAGTTTGGTTTTGTATAAGCAGTTTAGATGGATGGCAGCTGTGTATGTCAAACCGTTCAATGACTGTCAGAGCCAAAAGATACATAAAAGAAACACAGTTGTATCGTCAAATCCAAACTTTGTGCCACAACCTTGAGGCCTCTAGTTTCTGTTTTAAATTTTTCTTTGATCAGGTTTTGCAGGCAGCTGCTCAGATTTGGCAGAAATGACCATTTCCGTTGCTGTGACTTTTATTTGATCGACTACGAGCTCTGAGGGACACTTTGTCTGTTCCCATAGACAACACATAAGACATCAGCCTTCAGCAGCATGTTAAAGTGACTATTACAGTAAAATACATTACTATATCTTATATCTTTTGCTCTTTTATTCCTTACACAATCATTCTTAGAAAAAAAAAACAATGTGCAAAAATTTTACCTTTAGGGGTACAACAACTTGTCACTGGGGCAGTACCCTTAAAAGGACATATTTGTTCCTTATTTACCTGTTAACGTTTATAGTAGTACCTTACGGCAAGGCCGTAACCATGTCTTGAACATTGGGGGGGAACAAGGTTTTTTTTTTTTTTAAAGGGGAGGGGTGGTCTTTTTATTTAAAGAAATTAAGTAATTAAAGGATTAAAAGGGATTTAAAAGTGCAGTGTGTAGTATTTATGAGGATCTATTGACAGAAATGCAATATAATATACATAACTATGTTTTCAGTGGTGTATAAAGACCTTACATAATGAACCGTTGTGTTTTTATTACCTTAGAATGAGCCATTTCTATCTTCATACACCTCGGGTCCCCTTACAGTGAAATCGACATTTTGCGCCGTCATGTTTCTACAGTAGCCCTAAACGGACAAACTTCTCTACAGAGCGCTAGTCACTCTCTGCTCTCTCCGACGACGACATTTTTGTCCAACTTTTTGTAAAAAAAAGTTTCTTGTCCCATTACATTCAGTTATGAAAGACATCATCATTTAAATTATAGCATATTTTCAATTCAAAATGGCGAAATTACATTAAAAAGTTGAGTAGTTTGCATCCTTGTATGTTACTGTGGGTCGTTAGACATATCTATCGTAAAACAGTTGTTAAATATTAAACGTTTAGCTATTTATATCTAGCCATGCACACACTCTTTCACTGTAAAAACTAAAAGCGTCGCGTTGGAAATTCACACTCGTCTTTGGTGAACATTAAGCCCTGCCTTCTTTGATCTGATTGGCCATCATTTTGACACTGACGAGCGCTGTTAGAGCACTCAGGCAGACCAGCCTAAAAATGTAACTTTTTAAACGGTCTGTCAACAAACAACAAACAGAGCGGTACGTAATGGAGAGCAACATTAAGAAATATCATATATTGGGGGGACAATTTGGCCATTTCCAGTTATTGGGGGGGACTTGTTCCCCTCAATGCCTATGGTGGTTACAGCCCTGCCTTAGGGTACATATTACTACTCTAAGGTACTAAAATGCACCTTTTAGAGGTACAAAGTTTTCCTTTTAAGGATATTGCCCCAGTGACAAGCTGTTTTAGCCCTAAAGGTGCAATTTTATCCATTAAATAAGGGATAATGTACATCCAGCTGGTTGTTATCGCAGAATAAACCCTGACAGGGTGATCAGGACTTGCATCATCCTGAAGGGGTTTCTTCTGCGATAACAACCAACTAGATGTACATTATCCTGCTTATTACATGGCTACTTGCCAGATAAGTAAATAATTAGACATGAAATATTGATCTAAGTCCAAATATTTTATTAGCTCTTTAAACACAAAGTTTTCATGGAGAGCAGTTGCTAGCAAGCAGCAAGATCAAACTAGATGGACATGTAAGGGATACGGTACAGTCATACCACTTATTACACGGTATTTTACCACATAAATAATTTTGGGGAGAAAAGATATTGATTTGAGATGAAAATGTTTTAAAATCATAACTGTTTGTTATCTTATAATCCATTACAGTGTACAAAACAATCGACGCAAAATCGGCTCTACTGTTGCAGTAAACTTGCACTACGTTCTTGAATGAATAATTTATAGATGCATGCCGGTCTGTTATTGCAGGGACATCGACTTTACATTTTCATACCCCTAAACATGACGCAGAACAAAACGAACTGTGATTGGTTGCATTACATGTCAGTCAACCAAATGCACAAATGCAAAACTTCAACAAGGAAAAAACTGCGAGAGCATTTCAAAAGCATATAGAGCCGTCTGCTGTCTAATGGCTCTCGTGATACTTTGATGTCATACACCAATCGGTCTGCACAGCACCACTTCAAGTCGAACACACCTACAAACTTCAATTACCTGATTGTGACGGATGGCTGAATTCACATGACACATGATAAATAAGCATTAGCCTGTCTTAAGCCGCGGTTCCACCGCAGGAACTTTCCCCAGGAACTAGGGAATTTGGGGTGTTACTCTGTGTGTTTCGACCGCAGGAACCAGAGTCTAAATGAAGTTCCGGGTAAAAATTCCCCCCTCAAAATGTCCCTGCTCGTGAGGTAGTACAAAGTTTAGGAACTTTCGGGGGTGGGGCTTGGGTGCTGAACTTGCTGATTGGTTCACGCAGCATTTTATTTCAACCACCATTTTTAAAAGTCTGTTGCGGTGCGTTCAGTAAGAGTTGTTTGCTATTCAAATCAACAATGAAGTTTAAAAAATACGACAGATGGACCGACGACGAGGTTCAGGCTTTATTAAGCATATATCCGGAGGACGAAATCCAGTGGGAACTGGAAAGTCGCACACAGTCCTACGTCACCGGACTAATCTTCACGGTACTTTAGACCACGATGGAAACGCAGACAGCAACAGGTCTGGGGGAAAAAACTTCCTGGGACAAATTGTTCCGGGTAATTTCGGTGGTAACTGGGCTATAGATAGCCTTGAAGCCATCTGGTGCCCATGGAAGAAGAAGAAAAGAGGAAGAAAAGGGGGATAAAGACAGGTGTTAATGTGATGAATTGAATGAACATTTTATCTAATTGCATAGTAGTTAGACGATAACATTGGTTATTTTGGAAAAGCTAGCTATCTAGCTAGAGTTAATGTCAGTTATTTTCACCTTAAAATAGCAACATTTTATGTAAAATTCACTTTTAAAAAGATCTACATTTCTCAGTTTCATTCATAGTGATAACATGAAAAATGTGCCATAGTTTAGTGGAAGATTGCTGCCATCTACATTTATCAAAAAGCAGTACTATGCCAAAGAAGTGCTCAATGATTACATGTCTTGTGCATGAATGCTAGATGTAATTACTCTTGCTATATGTGTTTAGACTATAATGTGGCTTAGGTGCTATTTTTGCATAGGTTTCTCCATTATCAGCTTGTATGAACACAATGATCAGTGGTGGAATTGGCTGAGATGTAAGAGGCACCAGGTAAAATTTTGCCCAGGGCAACAAATTGGTCAGGGCTGGCCCGGTGTACATCTCCTTAACAAGCCATTCAATTTTGTGGTGTCATTCATGTCCGTACCATGCAGTGTGAAATGAGTTGCTCATCAAAGTTTGAGCAAACCCCTAACCTCCACTGGCGTGGAGCGAGTGGAACTGTGTTGGCATTTTCAATGAATTCCTATGAGAGCCAAGCAAAGTGTAGAAAGCGTTGGGAATGGCTAAGTCCAATAGTTAAGAAAAGCTCAACTTTATGCAAATGAGGAGCTGGACAGCAGCTAGTCGCTGTGAGGTGCCACGTCTGTCATGGTTTATATATTACTATATTTTTCAAATGCAGTTTGGATGCTTTCATTGTGACTAGACTGGTTGGGTTAACAAAAGTGTATTATATTGTTTAAATTGATTGATTGAATTTTGAGTGGCACTAAAAGGACATACATCATAAATCCCAAAGTATACTTTATTCTTGACGCAAATGCTTAGCATGCATACAGACAAACTCTAAGAATAAGCAATAGTGATGCTTGCCTTTGTATTTAATATTCTTATCCAAGCCCTATATCTGTGTGTGGTCTTCAATCTCAAAGTTACGAGGGTTTCCAGAATCAAACAGAAGCTGTTCCTCTGTTTGGCTTGTTTAATTACTCTGGCCAATACAGCATTCCAACTCCATGGCAACGCTCAACTCAGCTCAGCACAGGAAGTGACCACAGTAATTGCGAGCATTAGGTCACGGCAGGCGCAATTTTGGTGATGTTAACCAAATATCCTCCTCCTTTTTCTCTGTTCTCCATATTTGTGATTGTTTTTCCAGCCAAGGAAAAATAAATAAGAGTTACTGGTAAGTTAAAGCCCCAACCGAACTATTGTGGGCAAGCCATTGTTAAACCAGATGCTGCTGATGTCATGCAATGTTCCATTCTAGAGGCATTTACAGCTGCTTTGGAGGGGTGCATTCGAAGCACAACCTCTTCTGCCAGTGTACTACAAGATTCTCGGGTTATAGACATGGGGGTGTGTTTAAACAATCAAGGAAATTTCCAGGACCCAAGAGAGAAAGTTTTTCTATTTTAAGTTGCGGACAGCTGAAATAATGTCTGTCTACAATCACCCCACCACCCGTTTCTCCCTAGTTTGTTTTGCGCCCAGCCTTCAAATTTGGTTTCTGGTCCCTAAGTGATAACACATTTGGCAGTCACCTGGCTACAGGCACAGAGAAAGGGAGGCACAGCATGTCTGTGTTTATAGACAAGTATCTTGTTGTCGAGTCACAGCTACCTGTGGTTACATTAAAATTCTTCCGATCTGTCGTTGGCCCTTTTTTTTTCACAGTGTAATGAGCCGTAAGTCTGACTTCTAGATATTTGCGTGTGTATATGTTCTGGCAGTTGATTCTGGTGATTTTGGTTGGGTTTGCACTAACATGCTCATGTAAAGCGGGCAGAACAGGGTGCTTCCTACACCAATTCGGAAATGCTGGTCTGTTGGAGAAACACAGAATGAATGGGTGCTGTGGTAAAGTCTGGCTGTTGAGGGATCAGACTGCTTAATGAGGTCAGTTATATGACTCAGTAGTGTTTCTATGTTTCTGAGAGCTTCCTGAAGTGAGATCACCTCTGTTAGCCTCCATCTTATTTGCTGTCGTTACTCAGTGTTTTTATTGAAACTGGCTTCCTGTTTAAAAATAGATTGTTTAGTTGATGTTGGTAATTCTATTAATTTTATAACAGACATAAAAAAAAAAATAATAATAATAATAATTACTTTTTCAGTTTCATTCTTTATTAGATTTCTAAACAAAATGATTTAATCCTGTTGCTTTTAGAGACCTAATAGGTTTAATAATACTGCATTGTTGACTCTTAAAAATAGTAGCTGATGATCAGTGTTCTAATCGTGTGCAACCAGTGTTACTTTAGTATCATTTGTTAAAATTTTGAATTAGATTTTATTTTTCTATTTTTTTGTTTCATAACGTTTTAGTAATCTTGATTAAAATTATAATTTTTAGTAATTTGGTCTGATTTTCACACAGTTTTTCCTTTCAGACCAAAGCGCCAAAAGGGCAAATATTATTGGTTGGTCAGTTTTCTTCACAGTATGACGGAAAAGAGATTAGAGCAACTCTATGGAAATGGAAAAAAGATTCTGTCGCATCGATGGCATGCTAATGTTTGTGTCGCTTTGAACTCAATCAGACTCCAGAATTATTGCAGTTGATGGGCTGATAAACATGTTATTTTATGATAACATTATCATTTACTTTTACAAAAGCCCATTTATAGTGCAACAATTGTAAGGACAACCCCCCTGGAGCAATCTGGTGTTAAGCATTTCCCTCAAGGACACAACAATGCAAGATTGTGATCTCAGTAATTCTCTAGTCCTACATTGTCTTAGTTGAGAAAGAATCGACAACTGTTGTTTTAGATCCAAATCCTCAAATTTTGAGCCCACCATTATTGCACCCTCTTGAGAAGAATAATTTTGACTTTGTCTGTAGTTTGTGAGGTCAGGCACTGATGTTGGATGAGAAGGCCTGGCTCGCAGTCTCCGCTCTAATTCATCCCAAATGGCCAGTCAAGTTCCTCCACACCAAACTCGCTCATCCATGTCTTTATGGACCTTGCTTTGTGCAGTCATGTTGGAAAAGAAAGAGGCCATCCCCAAACTGTTCCCACAAAGTTGGGAGCATGAAATTGTCCAAAATGTCTTGGTATGCTGAAGCATTAAGAGTTACTTTCACTGGAACTAAGGGGCCAAGCCCAACCCCTGAAAAACAACCCCACATCATAATCCCAACCCCCCCCCCCCAAAAAGGCCACATGGAGTTTGAAGGTCTATAGCTATTGACTCTGCAGAAAGTTGGCGACTTCTGCGCACTGTGTGCCTCAGCATGCGCTGACCCCACTCTGTGATTTTAGGTGGCCTACCACTTCGTGGCTGAGTTGCTGTTGTTCCCGATTGCTTCCACATTGTTATACCACTAACAGCTGACCGTGGAATATTTAGTAGTGAGGAAATTTCAGGAATGGACTTATTGCACAGGTGGCAACCTATCACGGTACCACGCTTGAATTCACTGAGCTCCTGAGAGCGACCCATTCTTTCACAAATGTTTGTAGAAGCAGTCTGCATGCCTAGGTGCTTGATTTTATACACCCGTGGCCATGGAAGTGATTGGAACACTTGAATTCAGTGATTTGGAGTGGTGTCCCAATACGTTTGGCAATATAGTATATGTCAGTGCCATTGTTTTGTCTCAAGATACACACCAGTAACATTGTTTTTTTTTTTTTCTAACACACATTTATAAAAGCTACTTAAATGTCCTAGTTGAACTAGGGCCTAATCCTGGCTTAATCTAAACCCTAATCCTGGCTTAATCTAAACCGTGTCTGTGAAACCAGGCCATTAACTTTAATTTTAAATGAGACAGCAAAAAAAAAAAAAAGTCATACAGGCAATATAAAGGCTTATTCAAAGTGACTTGCACATTGCAAAAATGTGTTGTTTTTTTGTTGTTTTTTTTTGAAAGAAGGTTGCCATAAACTTAATGTCTAATTACACTAAGTGAAAATAGCCTGCCTTGTTGGCAGAGGCTATTTAGACTAACTCCACCCACTTGAGTTGGGCCCATCTGGTTGGGCCCAACAAAATTACAGAAGACGCTGGATTGTCAACAATAGCCATAGTGTTGGGTTAAGGCACGTAGCAGAAAGTTTAGATGCAAATCGACCCCGAGTTCAAATCTGCCTTTTGCCGAACTCGCTCTACTCCCTTTTCCCATCACATATCAGATCGTAAAGGCATTTATTTTTCAATAAAAATGAAGAAAATATTCGAAAAGTGGAAATAAAGTGTCTAACGTGTGTTTAATAATACAGTATTTATCGATTAGGGTTAGGGGTAGATGTAGGGAGGGCTTTATTTTCACAATAAGGTGGCATCTATTTAATCATTTTAATAAATATAATCTTTTACACTCTGTTATTATTGCATACTGTTTATTGTACTACAGCACTAAGGTGCAAATAGTATCTGCCACATACATTGCATCTTACTGCTATTTACACTTATTGCAAAGAAAACATTTTAACTTAGTGTAAATAGCATCTATCGCTAAGAAAATATGCTATTTTAACTTAACTAGAATCTAATTGCTATTTACACTTAGTGCAAATACCTGCTGCCATATTTAAATTTACTTTCATTTAGGTAAACAAACTTTTAATAGACAAAAATTGTGTTGTACTTTTGACTAGTGCACTGCATTTTTCCCCACATCATTTGCATGATTTTTGAATAAGGCCTTAACCAGCACAAAAACTTGTAAAACATTATGGGCAAATTCATGTCTTCTGCTTTTTCCTGCAGCAATAGCGTTGCATTAACACCTGCTGAAGAACAATTTTGTATTGTTCATAGCATCAGTAATTTATCAAATAATGATAAAATGATGGTGAAGAGCATTATATCATTAATGCAGATGTGCTGTGTAGAACTTTCAGCATTTTAAAGAGTCCATTTAAGTGCCTGGATGGTGGTGGTGGAGTGATGCCGCATAGTCCCAGATAAATAAGTAGTCTGGGTCATCCTCCACAACCAAGTACTCAGAACCAGCTTACCAGATGGGCAATAACACCATGCAAGTACAATTCATTCTTAGTTCATTCCCCCAGTTTGATTTACCCACCTGATGTATGTCAAGCCACCAGAGAGCTGACCAAAAAAAGTGTGAAAGGCAATGTTATTGTAGACTGAGATCTTTCTTAAACAAAGTCTCCAGAGCCTCAAGCATTACTTGGAAGATAAGCTGAGAGGGCCAAAGAGAAAACAAATTGTGTTGTCTAGTTTCCCAGTCATTTAGTTGAGAAATAGTCACTTTAAGGGGCAGTCTTTTGCTTTATATTGTACTCTGACTCTCCCACTGAGACTTGATTGTTCTATGTGGTAGAAGTTCTGAGTGTATTACGGTGACCTTCCAGTGCATTGTGAAAGTTTACACAGACAGCCGCGGACTGTGTGCGTAGGAACACTTTTAAAGCACCACACTGAGAAAAGAAACAGCTTGCCTGTCTGAAGCAGCATTCCTCTGGACCTCAGCAGTTCACACTGATCTGTCAAACACTGTCTGCTCAAGTCAGCCCAGACTATGTACTACATTCAAAATAGCCATCTTTTAAAAGTCCACACCGCTTTTTCCGCAATTTTTTTGCTCTAAAAACAGTGTTCCTACATCAAGGAGCGGAAAATGTAATTCTTTGGAGTGTTGGACAGTGACCTCTCTGTCTACACTGAATGTCTGCCTGCACTACATTAAGCACTATCTGTGGACTCCATTAACACACATTATTGCCCTACAGGGTGCACACTCCCATAATATGATTCTTCTGGTTTTGTTATTTGTACTGTTTTACATGTAGGATACATGAATCTTGGAAAATACATCTCGATATAGTGCATTAATTTTAATCACAGCTGCTTTAAGTGATTACACTGTGGTGTCTTTGAGAAGATACTTTAGAACCACTAAGTAAATCTTCTGCTCAGTTCCTGTGAAGCGCCATATGGCAGGCATGTCAAGATTAATAGCATATAATTATTCACTATTTTATTATTTCAACAGCACATCTTATCATCTCATCCCCCGGTTTCACAGACAAGGTTTAAGCTTAGTCCCAGACTAAAATGCATGTTTGAGCTGTTTTAACTGAAAGCAACTTGCACTGACAATGTGTCAGTGTCAGTGTTTTGTCTCAAGATACACACCATTAAAGTTTTTTTCTAAGGCACGTTTATAAAAGCTACTCAAATGTCTGAATTGAACTAAGGATAGTCCTGGCTTAATCTAAGCCCTGTCTGTGAAACCAGGCCCATAAATTGGAAATCACATTTAATGGAATGGAAGTTTATTTTAATAAGCATCACTATTACTATTGCTCATACTTGGAATTTTTCGAAACCCCTGACTCTAAAAAGTCCATTGTCTACCCAGCAAGCAATAGCCATCATTTCACCGTCTCGGTTAACTATAGACCCGATATAGTCCGGCTATGAGTAACCCACTTTTAGCCAAAATAACCTTGAATGTGGTTACATGTTGTTTTTGCCAAAATAACTTGCGAGATATATGATATTCCAACATGTAAGAAAAGTCAACAGTGATTATTCACACAGAAATCACTTTTCTTTTTCTTTTATTAAACCAGCTTAATGTTGGTCAATGCAGCAAATTCATGTGACCAAATTGAACCTAATGGGAAATCTGTGTTGGGAAATCTTTCACCCTCAAATTCTAATTACATATTTGATTCTTTGTTGAAATTACTGGATTTCAACCATGACAATTTGCCCAACAATGGTTAATGTGACAACACCTTAAGTATTAAATGTAGGTGCATAACTCTTCCAAAATGGTCACAATCAATACCTCAAATCATTCTGTTAATGATTTTTTTTCCCTTTTTTAATTGATCAAACTTTAATTTTTGCCAGGCCAATAATCAACCATCCAGAACAACCTAGCAAAAACTGAGAAACACCCTATCAACCACCCAGAACCTAGCAACCGCCTAGAACAATATATCGCCACCTAGAAGACCCTAGCAACCACCTAGCACAGGAATGGGGAACTTTGGTCCTAGAGGGCCACTATCCTGCAGAGTTTAGCTCCAACCCTAATCAAACACACTTTAACAAGCTAATCATCATCTTTGGGATTACTAGAAAGCTACAGGCAGGTGAGTTTTATCATGGTTGGAGCTAAACTCTGCAGAACAGTGGCCCTCCAGGACTGAATTTGCCCATCCCTGACCTAGCAGTACCCAATCAACCACCCAGAACACCTTTGCAACTGCATGTCAATGTAAAAACAACTACCCAAAACACCTTAACAACAGCAGTGGTACAAGACAAAAGACAAATCTTCCTGTGAAATCTTTTATTTGAGCTGAGTGGAAAGTTTAAGTCACCTGCTTATCTTCACATAATTGCAGACGGTGCCATTCGACCATCACAGCAGGAGTTGTGCGTCATCACATACTTCTTGTATTTATAGCCAGTGCAGCTGATTGTCTCTAAGTTTGGTTAGCTGGACTTGTGATCCAGCCCTCAATCTCTCAGGAAGACAGTGGCTAGCATACGCATTGTCGGCTACTACTTGCTGTTGTCTTAAAGGGATCAGGGGAAGGTTAGGTCACTTGTGGGTCAAAGCAATTGATGTTTATTTGTTGGCCTTAGCGGAAGACTACAGAGAGAGAGAATGTAACAATCCACCCCCGATCGCCCACCCTCATCCATTATGCAAATGTTTCAAGACATGGTGGACAATAGCCTCCAAATTCTTTTCTGGTGTGACTTTTCAGATCTGTATAGCCAGAATGGAATAGAGTCAGATGGATATTGTGTTGTGATTGATTATACACAGAAATGAATTATTGTGAAACTTTATTTTAAGTACAAGGGGAAAACATTGAAAGATGCATGCCGGCACAGTCCCAGTGGTGTAATAAATTCTAGATTGGCAAAGCATGAAGTATATGTGAATGAAAAACATCCACTATAATGACATTTAGATGTCGATCCCAAACAAGATACATAGCTCAATATATCTTGGTTAAACAAGCAATCATTGATTTATCTGTGATTTACAAATCCCACAGGAAAATGGTGTTTTTCAGTGGTTGCTCTTTCAAAGCTCTAAAGATTTAAGATCTTAGACAAAACTGATACTTCACTTAAATATAACTAAGATAATTATCCTAAAATCCCATAAGAGAAATCAAAATAGAGACAACCGAGACACTGGGATACAGTAAAAATATGGGTAACACTTTAGAATACTGTTCCGTCATTAATGAATAACTACACAGGAACAAATGAGTAATGCAATATTAACATTCTAGTAACTACTATTAACTAACAAGAAACTAATTAATAAATTAGTAAGTAATAGTGCTAAGTTAAATGTGGTAGTTCACTATTAGCTAATCAATAACTACTATTTTTTCTTAGCTCCCAGAGGACTATTAAGAACTACTATATGCAGGTTCATAATTAACATAAATAATGCATAATATATCATTTATTCTAAGTTGAAGGTAATGGTAACCCACTAGTAATGACTTAAGTGTTACTACATCCTTCTAAAGGAATTACTAATTATTTGGATCAGCGTTCTAAAGTGAAAAACATAATAACACTGTAGTAATTACTGAAATCATTGTAAGCTTTTGAGGTTTTTGTAAGGTTTTGGATAGTAACACTTAAGTAATTACTAGTGGGTTACCAAGATCTTCACTTTAGAATACTGATCCAAATAATTAGTAATGCCTTCTGTAGGATTTAGTAACACTTGAGTCATTACTAGTGGGTTACCATGATCTTCACTTTAGTAATTAATTAATTATGAACCTGTATATAGTAGTTCTTAGTAGTCCTCTGTGAGGTATGAAAAAAATGGTAGTTACTGATTAGCTAATAGTGAACTACCATATTCAACTAAGCACTATTACTTACTAATGTATTAATCAGAGTATCTTGTAAGTTAATAGTAGTTACTAGAGTGTTAATACTGCATTACTAGTTAACCATTAATGACGGAACATTATTCTAAAGTGTTACCAAAATATGTATGGAGCTATTAAATTAATGTGGCCATCTTAGCTATAAGGTTATTTGATCTTGGAAGAATTTGATAAGAAATGTCTGAGTTCATATTGAGATAGAAGACTTGGCACATCTGAGCATATCTTTTCTGAAACTGAGGAGATGCTAAAGACCCCTAAAACCATTTGTTATTAATCTGGTTGCTTTCTAGGAGAAATAACTGAGATAAAGTGTATGGGAGTGTACAATGATTAAAGACCCTTCAGATTTTCCTTAACATGACCCATGTTTAAGGCTGACGTAACCACTGAACAAAAACTAGAGGAAGCCTGGCAGATATCATATTTCATCAAGAGTAGCAGTCCTGACAGTTTCATTGTATAGATTTCCCCAGCTGTTACTTTAAACTCAACCTGCTCTTAGAAAGGGGCTTTCTCAGACAGTGAGGCTCAATAGACGTTTATAGGATGCCATGTGTACATGGCGTGACCAGCATGACTCTAGTGGCCTTCTGTTGGATACAACATTACCGTCTAAGCATTAAACATTTAAGAAACATTAAGATTAAACATTTACTGCATGTTATAGAACATCATATAGCTAATGTATGTGAGATGAAACGGGCCTTTCTGTCTGGAACGTAGAAAGGAATTAGAGGGATCATGTTTCAGTTCAAACAAAAAAAGCAATGCTTTTCTGTCTCCAGGGCCTTTAGCCTTTTCTTGAGAATGCCCCACTAATTGTATTTTGTTCTTCAGAATATTTTAGGCTCTTTTCTTATACATTGACTTACACTTTATTTATGCTTCCATGGAAGCTGTGCACTTTTTCTCGCTTTTGAGTTCTGACTGTGGAGGGAATTCAGTGGAATTTTCTCTCCTTGGCTTTAATATGGTAAAATCTGCTGAAAGTACCATACTGTAATCAATAGACCTGGAGAGAGCTATCTGTTGTCATTTCCATTCATTTTAATGGCAGTTACTCGGATGGTACACAACCCGCTGGAAGTATGTGACCTAAAGGCTGGCATCTTTTCTCAGTTTTGGAGACTTTTTTTTGTTTTTGAGCCAATCACTTGAGCCGTAAAGCCATATGACTGATCATATTACAAACAAACATATTTCACAAGCTTGTTTGCCCATATAATCTTTAAGCTATTAAGGGTAAGCGTATTTGGCTTGGGGCTCAAGGAAGCAGCTTCAACTCGAGCTTAGATATACCGCCCAGTGGGACTACTAATGCTTGGAAGATGAGTCTGGTAGCAAGATGGCTAAATTAAGTTGGTGGGGTTGGGGAGGTGGAGGGATGCTAAAACAGCTGATGCCGGAGCAAGGTGAGCTCCAGCAGTTAATTGAAAGATTAGATAGGTTCACTCCTCCTGAAATTATATTTAGGAACTTTACTTAATTTACAAAAAATTTTGATTTCATGTAGACTTTAAGGGCCAGATTTACTAAACAGGGCAAATTAGCGTAAGAGCGCAATACCAAAAAAGCACCAATGGGTGTGGAAAGTTCTGCGCATGATCTACTGATGACACGCAAATTAAAGAACACAGACGCAGCCGGATCATTTCCATAATGACCAACGCAATCTACCAAGAGCAATGCAAATTAGCGTCTGGTTTAAGACGTGCATTTGTGGGTGGTAAATAATGGCGCAAACACCAGTAAATTGACAAGCTTAAACCTTAGTAAATCACCTTGCATAATTCATTTAAATACTTTCCTCCCATAAGTTTTGCCTCCTTTTCCTCCTACAAAAGCATACGCAATAAGGTCAGCCTCAAAATAACCCTGTCCATGCCTTTTTCAGTGCTAATTTTTCACTGCGTGTCTTTAGTAAATCCTGACAGTAGCTTTTTAACGCCAAAAGAGGGTTTGCACTGATGCAAGCTGTTAGTAAATCTGTCCCTAAATGTTCAAATGTTCAGAAATCAAATTATAGTTAGGACTTTTTTAGGTACCACTTGTTTGTTGATATTACATTTCCATACTTGGCTCAGCACATATGGAGTACTAGCACTATTCTGAAATGGTTCAGTTGAGCCATTTCATGAGGTGAGAAATCCTGTTGTTCCTGCCATAACTCCTTATTTTATTGCTAAATGTGTAGTAATGTGTTCCATTCCGAAATGAATGAGGCAAAGGCACTGACCAGTTGTGACTTTCCATTCAAGTCGACTCAACAGATATTTAGAAACCCACCAGCGTTGTTCCTACTGTAGAGAAAGTATTTTAAGTGCAGTTTTTTGGTGGTCAAAAAGTGACAGTGACTTTTAAAGGCCAAGGGCCAAATTTACTAAACAGGGCAAATTGGCGTGAGAGTGCAATCCCATAAAAGTGTTGATGGGAGTGGAAAGCTCTGCGCGTGATCTACTGACGACGTGCAAATTAAAGAACACAGATGCAGCCGGATCATTTCCATAATGACCAACGCAATCTTCTAAGAGCAGCTCAAATTAGCATCTGGTTTAAGATTCTTTTTATGGGTGTTAAATAATGGCACAAATACCAGTAAATTGACGAGCTCAAACCTTAGTAAATCACCTTGCATGATCCCTTATAAATACTCTCCTCCCATAAATTTTGCATCTGAAAGGGAAACTCCTACAAATACATAAGTTCAGCTGAAAAAATTACTGTGTCCACTCCTTTTCAGCGCTAATTTTTCACTGCGTGTCTTTAGTAAATCCTGACAGTAGTTTTTAACGCCAAAACAGGGTTTGCGCTGGCGCAAGCTGTTAGTAAATCTGACCCCTAGTATGGTAACTCAAATAGTTTCTTCTAATCCAGTTAATTCTGCAAAGACAAGCATTGTGCCACCTTTGCTCATCATGGGCACTTAGTTCTTTATACCCGTTTTTTAAGCCAATCACCTGAACTGCAAATACAATGTGACATGACTGTGGACATTTACATTTAAATGTAAATCAAAGCACTGAAGCAGTTTTCCGAAGGGCACACAATCATGTGCAAGAACAATCAAGGTTTTATTCTATACATGCTTCTCATTTGTTTGCAATCAGTACAGTTGTAAAACCTACACTGTGTTACAGTGTTACAGCTGGCGTACACGCATCCTGTTCCTTACTCTTAAGTTTGCTTAAGATTTCTCTGGGGCTGTTTTTCAAACCAATAGATGACGGACGATTGAAGTTACCCAGCCCTTCACACCCCAGTCTGGAATTTATTTTCCCACACTGCTCTACTAGAGGGTCAGTACCTGCTCACTGGCATGTCCAGCGGAAATGTAGCGGGTTCTTGAGAAACTTAAGACCCTCTTCTGCTAACTAACCATCAGCACCACTGTTACCACCACCATATGTAACACTAATACTCATTATGGAACATGCCCTGCCAAAACCAATTCAAATCATGGTGATTTTTAACTTTACTCTGCATTTATCCTCTCAAGAGGAGGGGATGAACTTTGGGAATCAGTCTTGCGAATGTTGACATAGGTTTGAGGTTTGGTTGTAGTTTGGTTTGGAGTAATAAGATACCCTCTACTTCATACTGTAGGCAAAAAGCAACATATACATATATTTTGGTAAAGAGTATTTTTAGTGAATGGCAAGGTTTTGGAAAACTTCAAGAATCCTAAATATTTTTATGTTTTAGAGGAACACAGCCCAGGAATTGTAGTGATTCTATGCTAGACATTTACATTTATTTATGTATCTGTCACCAGAAAAACTGCTTGTACTTACTGTTGCAACGGAGGAGACGGAAGGCTTCCACCGCTTCATGCAGTCAGCAAACTACTTCAACTTCAATGTGAAGGTAAGGTTTATTTCTCTCTCACCCTATTGTGCAAGACCACTGCTTCTCACCTGATGGGCGCCTAATTTCTAAACTCATTAATAGAATGCGGGTGCATGGCGGTGTTATTTTAGTATGTTGACTGAGCCGCTGTTTGAACTGACACATGCTGAATGCAGGTGCTGGGAATGGGAGAAGAGTGGAAGGGAGGCGATGTGGGTCGGTCCATTGGTGGAGGCCAAAAGGTTCGACTGCTGAAGGAAGCCATGGAGTCTCTGGCTGACCAAGAGGACTTGGTGGTCTTGTTTGTGGACAGGTAGGCGTGCTTGTCAATTGAATGGTTGCCTGTTGGAAAAAAATATATGGTTGGATGATATTTATCTGGCCATGAAGCTGGTTACTTTCAGTAGTTTGATGGGTTTGTACAGGTTTTGAGAACTTTTCAGACAGTCTGACTATCAGGCTACAATTTATTTTGATAGTCCACTTTAGACATTCTACTAACTATAAGTAACTTTGCAACTAAGGTCAACTACCAGTCATTAGAGTATCAGGAGACTGATGGTCCCCCAACAGATGTTCTTCTCAATATAGGTAACTTTGCAAGTACATGTCAACTTATTCTACTAACCCTAACCTTAGTCTCAGCTTCAGACGTCACGCCCACGGACACTTATCTGGAAAAACTTCAGGAGTATTGAAGTCGTCATCTGATTGGTTGAATTCTACAGGACGTCCGTGAGACATGTGTATTGCGTTCTTTAACGGTTCGCCTAGAAACAAATGCCGTGGCGCCAAACTCCCTCGTGGAAGAAGAGTGCCATCGTGCTTACAACTGTGACAATGAGCGCTTACCAGGATCAACTAAACGCTGGATTTTCAAAAGTATGTGAAGTTCGTGGCTCCATTGTTGCAGTAAACTTGCACATCATTCTTGAATGAATAATTTATAGATGCACGCCGGTCTGTTATTGCAGGAACATCGACTTTACATTTTCACACCCCTAAACATGACGCAGAACAAAACAAACTGTGATTGGTTGCGTTACATGTCAGTCAAACGTTCTCTTGGGCAGTCCTTGACCAATGAAAGCTGCGATAGAGCCCAGACCTTCTGCCGTCAGTCTGAAGGTCTGACTATGCGAGACTACACTAACCTTAACCTAACAGTCTACTAATACTCTAATGTTAGTTAGTTGACATGTAGTTGCAAAGTAATGAGGGTTAGTTGATAAGTAGTTGCAAAGTTACTTATACAGTGGGGAGAACAAGTATTTGATACACTGCCGATTTTGCAGGTTTGCCCACTTACAAAGCATGTAGAAGTCTGTAATTTTTATCATAGGTACACTTCAACTGTTAGAGACGGAATCTAAAACAAAAATCCAGAAAATCACATTGTATGATTTTTAAATAATTAATTTGCATTTTATTGCATGACATAAGTATTTGAACACCTACCAACCAGTAAGAATTCCAGCTCTCACAGACCTGTTCGTTTTTCTTTAAGAAGCCCTCCTGTTCTCCACTCATTTCCTGTATTAACTGCACCTGTTTGAACTCGTTACCTGTATAAAAGACACCTGTCCACACACTCAATCAAACAGACTCCAACCTCTCCACAATGGCCAAGACCAAAGAGCTGTGTAAGGACATCAGGGATAAAATTGTAGACCTGCACAAGGCTGGGATGGGCTACAGGAAGGCAACAACTGTTGGCGCAATTATTAGAAAATGGAAGAAGTTCAAGATGACGGTCAATCTCCATCGGTCTGGGGCACCATGCAAGATCTCACCTCGTGGGGCATCAGTGATCATGAGGAAGGTGTGGGATCAGCCCAGAACTACACAGCAGGACCTGGTCAATGACCTGAAGAGAGCTGGGACCACAGTCTCAAAGAAAACCATTAGTAACACACTACGCCATCATGGATTAAAATCCTGCAGCGCACGCAAGGTCCCCCTGCTCAAGCCAGCGCATGTCCAGGCCAGTCTGAAGTTTGCCAATGACCATCTGGATGATCCAGAGGAGGAATGGGAGAAGGTCATGTGGTCTGATGAGACAAAAATAGAGCTTTTTGGTCTAAACTCCACTCGCCGTGTTTGGAGGAAGAAGAAGGATGAGTACAACCCCAAGAACACCATCCCAACCGTGAAGCATAGAGGTGGAAACATCATTCTTTGGGCATGCTTTTCTGCAAATTGGACAGGACGACTCCACCGTTTTGAGGGGAGGATGGATGGGGCCATGTATCGCGAGATCTTGGCCAACAACCTCCTTCCCTCAGTAAGAGCATTGAAGATGGGTCGTGGCTGGGTCTTCCAGCATGACAACGACCCGAAACACACAGCCAGGGCAACTAAGGAGTGGCTCCGTAAGAAGCATCTCAAGGTCCTGGAGTGGCCTAGCCAGTTTCCAGACCTGAACCCAATAGAAAATCTTTGGAGGGAGTTGAAAGTCCGTATTGCCCAGCGACAGCCCCGAAACCTGAAGAATCTGGAGAAGGTCTGTATGGAGGAGTGGGCCAAAATCCCTGCTGCAGTGTGTGCAAACCTGGTCAAGAACTACAGGAAACGTATGATCTCTGTAATTGCAAACAAAGGTTTCTGTATCAAATATTAAGTTCTGCTTTTCTGATGTATCAAATACTTATGGCATGCAATAAAATGCAAATTAATTACTTAAAAATCATACAATGTGATTTTCTGGATTTTTGTTTTAGATTCCGTCTCTCACAGTTGAAGTGTACCTATGATAAAAATTACAGACTTCTACATGCTTTGTAAGTGGGCAAACCTGCAAAATCGGCAGTGTATCAAATACTTGTTCTCCCCACTGTAGTTAGTAGAATATCTAAAGTAGACTATCTAAATAAAGTTTAACCGATGTTACATCGTGAACTGGACAATGAACAACTTTAAAAGTTTGAGATGCTTAGCAAAGATGAACAGCTGGTGTATTGTTAAAATACTTTTCTCACCACACTAAATCCTGGGTTAACATTTTTTTTTTTTTTTTTTTTTTTTTTTAAACTGGTTAAAGACATGTTTAAGCTTGGGTAAACAAAAAAATCTTTCACTTAAAATTTTGAAAGTGGGTTAGCACTGCTTTATGAAGCCTGTGGCAACTACTAATACTGGGTAAAATATGAACAATCTGAAACATGGAACAAGACAGCCCAGGATTAAGTATTAAGGATTAATATCCTTTGTTAGCAAGTCATGTGTGAAAAGGCCATAAATGGTATCAGATTTATTAGACAGTAAAAAATACTGGTCCACATACCAGAGACAGAAAAAGATCCAATATTCATTTCTCTATGTTGGGACTAGCTGTGAACAGACTCTAATTTGCCATAAAATGCTTACTACTTACTTTGCCTCAGTACTTACTATACGTATTTACTTAGTAATTACCTGTAATTTAAAGTAAATGATGCCCAGCAAAATATCTAGTCTAGATAAAGACAAAATAACTGGCTAAATGTACAGTATAGCTTTTCATCAACTATAACAAATGTGTCATAAGTGTACATGCATATCCTTTTCCACCCACCTCAGTATGAGAAATTTTACAGAACCATTGCCAATTCAATGGGAAACAGCAAGACTCTGTGTGAAGGCAAAACGGTCGGGCAATTTTGTAGACCTACCAAGGCTCTTGCAGAAATGGTGGCTTTTTGCTCAATTTATGCAAATCAACCATAATAAATTGCTTGTTATTTAACTCCATCATTCAAGGGAAATTACAGCATACAAATTTATAAAGAAAGTGTGGTGAGAGTTTTTTTTTTTTTTTGCTGTGCAGGTCTGGGTGTGCTCTACAGAATTTTGAGTGATTATTGTTATCACAAAGTAGAAAAAGATTAGTATTTGAAGTTAACTTCACGCTTACCTGCCACGTGCAGTGCCGTTTTATCAAGGGGTCATTTATATAAATCTCCTCAAAACGAATCAAGTCCTTATTGCAGAACTCTCTGAACTCTGAAGCAGCTATTTATACACACCCATATCTGGAATTACACATATTTCTAGGCCTCCTAAACAGCTCAGAGTTCAGAGAAGTTTAGAATAACAACATTCAAGGCTGTACGTCAGTGAATAGCTAGCCTTATGTATAAGCTAAACATTTAGGAAAGTAGCTAGCAAATCAGAGTTCAGGGTTTCTCTGAAATATCTTTAACAGTAATATTTCCTTTAGAGGTGTAGTTGAGACTATTTTGCCGCATTAAAGCTGTGTCACATATTCCAGAGATGAATTTTAAGTCATGATAGAAAAAGAGAAATTTGTGTGCACAGGTGTTCCCCAGACGAGAGGAAACCATGGGGCCTCCCTCACAGTTTACTTCCTCTGATGACATTTATAGTTACTAACGTTACCAGGCATATTAATAGTGTCTGAAATATTAGACCAAAATGCCTAAGAAATGCCCTCCACTCCCTTCCAGCAGTTCAGTGAAAATAGACACAGCTGATTAAATAAACTGGATGTGGATTAGCAAACATCATTCGTGCAAATGCTTGATAATGTCTTAAATGTGAAAAGCGATGAACCATTGGGAAGCGTGGTGAACAGGATAACAATTTACTTCTCCTTTTCCCTCTTCAGTTATGACCTAATCTTTGCTGGTGGACCTGAGGAGATTCTCAGAAAGTTTCAGCAGACCAATCATAAACTGGTGTTCGCTGCTGAGGGAATCATCTGGCCAGATTCTCGACTGGCAGAGAAGTATCCTTCTGTCCGCAGTGGGAAACGCTTTCTTAACTCTGGAGGTGTGTAAAAATGGGAATGGCAAATACCTATAGAATGTGAAAATAGGGAAGTTGCTTCATAGTTTAGCAGTTTAGCAGACAGATGAGCCCAAAGCCATTATATTATTGAGATTTCAACTCCTTCAGCTCTTATATTGTATCAAAACAGTATGAGTGCATTTAAATCTGCTATTGTACACTGATTATGCTAAATAACCCAACAAATGTCATGCAAAAGTAATGTAAATGCCTTAATCAATATTCTTTTTCGAGGGAAATATCATAAACACCACACATGAAAGCTAGAAACATTTCTATTAACTTGAATAAAGTGTTTCAGACATAAGTCTTGGGATCACAATGAAAAATCTGCTGCGTTTACATGATATTTTGAAATTCAAAAATGTGCTTGAGATTTTCACCAGTTTTGACGTCAAAACATAAACAGACTTTTGCATATAACTGGTCAAAATCCGAATGGCACACATTTTGGCTGTTACCCCAGTTTCTGCATGTAAACACCTTTACTGCCAATCTGGTAACTTATTCATGGTGTGCACATCTTACATTTTGATGTCAAAACTAGACCGATTTTCTTATATTATATATTTTCATATTTCGCTTTCAGTAATCAGCATTTTGTAAACACATTTTGCATTTTGCAAATGTAAGGACTAAAACAAACCATTCAAGTATATGAACAAACGTTTTTAGCTTTCATGCATCATTGCGTTCCAACGTTTCAAACACACTGTTACCACAAGGGGCACTATAAAGACCAGTGTGAAATAGATTGTTTCAGCAACAGATTTGCTGAGCAAGTAAGTTAAACAGTTGACATGTATATAACTGGCTACCTGAATCTGGTTTAAAGGGATAGTTAACCCAAGAATAAAAATTACCCCATGATTTACACACCCTCAAGCCATCCTAGGTGTATATGACTTTCTTCTTTCAGACGAATACAATCAGAGTTATATTAAAAAATATCCTGGCTCTTCCAAGCTTTATAATTGCAGTGAATCCATCCATCATAAAAGTAATCCATACGGCTCCAGGGGGTTAATAAAGGCCTTCTGAAGTGAAGCGATGGGTTTGTGTAAGAATAATATCCATATTTGAAACTTTATAAACTAAAATAACTAGCTTCCGACAGACGGCTCGATTTACTGCGAAAGAGTAACCCTTGACCTGACGCATGACGTATTGACGAACACGGAAGCCCAGAGGATAGAGCAAAACAAAACACAGTCTAAAACGAGAATTTTTAAAGAGAAATGTTGGAGGATTTTGATATAAGAGAAGCTTGAGTTTGTTGCCCAGGGGGGTATTCCAGAAAGCAAGGTTAACTTACCGTCACATATACCCTGAACTCTCGGTTGATTAACCCAAACCTTGCTTACTCGAGGTATGCTGGTTCCAAAAACATGTCGGTGAGTAAGTTCAGACAACTCAGAGTATGTTACTGGTTAACATACAAGACATTCTCAACAGAGGAACGAATCGAGGATTCACCATGGAAACAGACGCTAAGAAAAAGCGCGTCATTCTACTTCCTTGTTCTTCTTTTGTTTAATGGCGGTTTACATAACCTACTTAGTGCACATCGCCACCTATTACGTTTTTCGTTCAGAGGTAGAAAAATGAATAAACAGTTTGAATATTCGATTTCTACACGTGGGCGGGAGTTATACGCCCCTTTCTGCTGATTGGTCAGCCGAAGATCAAACTATTCCGTCATCAGTTCTTCCTCAGTTCAGCACAGCAGAATAAAAGTCATGCGCCGCTACAGCTGTACGGATTCTTAACGCGTTTATTGCAACTACATTTCATATTTTTCTCATCAAACAACCAGACTAACGAATGGCTCGACACAACCCGTACCGGGGCAGAGCCTAGACGGGGCTTTCTTCTGTGTAGATAAAAATTCACCTCTTTGCATCAGCTGGCAGGATATATGACGGCTGTCATAGCCTATCTTGGTTAAGTAAATAAAATAAATAAATAAATAAATAAAATATATAAATATTTTAAACACTAATACAAAAAGGAAAGAATAATGCATTGCAATTAGACAACCGGAGAACAACAGAGATATTAAAATACATACTCTCTTATTTTATGATTTGTGCCTTGTGTTTTATTAAAATTGATCTCAAAAGGATGCTGCACACTCGTACACAGGACTGCAACACAAGATTTTCATCAAAGCCTGTAATAACTTGCTATTTCGGTTTGTTACTCACCAGAGCGCTTGGAATATATGGCACGAGTTGCATATATGGATTATTTTACGACATATTTGCATATTTGCAAAAAAAAAAAAAAAGGCAAATGCGAGCAGGACATTTGTGTGTGTGTGTGTGTGTGTGTTCTGAAAAAAGAAGGTAATAAGCAGAACAACACCAAGGTAGTTACCCTAGTTCACAGTTCCAATAAATTGCGATGGGTTAAATAAACTTAATAAACTAAATAAGCAGATAAACGCACCAGTCAGGCGCAGACCATTGAAGTGTTCAGGAAATACGCAGCAGTTATTACTTTGAGTTTATTTTATATGATGTTTTATTAACAAGGTTCGGGAGGAGCACGTTCAGATAATTGACACAAGTGGAGAGCACTAGGCTAATCAACAATAAGAGGTATATAAACGCAGCAGTCTTACCTCCGTTATTGACAGTTCATCAGCATCCCTCCACCACTCCTTCTCTACACTTTTAGTTCTAAACCACTTACATACACGGGGGGTACTCTGGGTTCGGGCCAAATTCCGAGCTCGAAGCCCTCCCCCGGACAGCACGCCAAATACGCATTTAAATTTACTCTCTATAAATTATATGTAAGTGTGAACTCGTGAAATTGAGTATTAGTGAATTTGTCTACACCAAAATAAATGTCCAATGACCCCCTTATAATTAGGCTATAACAGTGATTAAGCCCAAAGTTAATGTGGGTGGGGGTAATGAACACAATATATAGCTATAATGCATCCTATGCATTTTGTAATAATACAGCACATTTTATAATTGACCGTATTTGCCAGAAAAGTCGCACGGAGTGTAAGTCACATGAGAGAGAAACACGCGAACGTTGCATTGTAACTGCATTTTATTATTAGCCTACATTCAGAAGTAGTGTAACGCACCGGTAAATAAAATACAACATTAACATTATAAACACTATTAACATGTAGGCTATGCGTATTTTACTTCCCCTCACTGTATGACAAATCCTTAAATGAATGGTATTCAGAAAACAACAAGAATGAAAAATATAAGTAGCCATATAATAAAAATATACATAGAAGCCTATATAAAAATATATTGTGCCATTTATTACAAACAACATTTATTTTAAACACCAAGCCTAAATGAGTTTATTTAAATTGAAACTGTATCGATGTTGGGCTTGTGCATCTCTCATTCGGTCCAAAGTTTCCATATTTGCAAAGTAACATTTGGATGCTATTATACTATTTATGTAAAGAAGGCTTCATACTTCAGTCGAGTCCCATACGCATATAGACTAAATCGGCATCTTCACATGCAAATATATGAGTTTTGAATAACAGCAAGTACTGACTGGCACAGCCTTAATATTGTACAATAGACAAATTAAATTAAGCAGAATAACTTTTTATATGTTTGGTTTTATTTTGATAATGAACAGGCTGCGATGTCAAGTTGGCAGTGCCAGAACTGATATGTTATGTGAGCGCGCGAGGCGCAATCACTTGGATTTTTTCCTCACTCGAAACAGTAAAATGTTTATTTTATTTGTGTACATTCAAAATTACTACAAAATGTCATGTCTTTGAAAAATAAAGAAAACAACAGGATGCGCTGCTTTAGCGAGTCTCGGTCTCCTGGAGACCTGGAGACTCCATGGAGCATGCGCACCACAAACATGAACTAAATACAGCGAATACTGGACGCGCCTACTTTAAAAAGTCAACATTTCGATTATTTGACGTTAAATGCATTATATAAGTCACTTTGGAATAAATCATGATAAAAAAACGTGACTTTACAGTCCGGAAAATACGGTAGGATACAGCAAATTATTTCGCGGACCCCCCGGCACTTTGCTGATCTAAAATCGCTGGTCTACACAGAAGAAAGCCCTGTCTAGGCTCTGCCCCGGTACGGGTTGTGTCGAGCCATTTGTTAGTGTGGTTGTTTGATGAGAATGTGTTGCAATAAACACGTTAAGAATCCGTACAGCTGTAGCAGCGCAGGACTTTTATTCTGCTGTGCGGAACTGAGGAAAAACTGATGACGGAATAGTTTGATCTTCGGCTGACCAATCAGCAGAAAGGGGCGTATAATTCCCACGTGTAGAAATCGAATATTCAAACTGTTTATTAATTTTTCTACCTCTGAACGAAAAACGAAAAATCAAGCCAAAATCTCGTTTTTTTTTCGTTTTTCTTGAAAAAATTTTTCTCATTTTTCTACTTTCAATATTAAATCAAAAAACTGAACGAATGATACACGGATTTTATCCGCTTACTTACTCCTAAACATACCCAGGTATGTCACATAACCTGCTTTCTGGAATACACCCCAGCCCTATTTGTTTGATCTGCGAGAGGCTTATTATCTTAGATTATGTTACTCCTACATCCTACGTCATACATCGTGTCAGGGGTTAAGCCACGGTCGCACTATTGAGCATGCAAAATTTCTTTGGACACTGCAACAGTCGTGATATGACGTCACGCTCTGCACGCTTTTTTATAAACATGAATTCAACAAATAGTAATACACTCAAAATGTAAAACATACAATCTACTGGACTTTACTGCAAAAATATTGTTCATGTAATTCACACGTCTTCACGTAATGCAAATTCGTAGGTCAGAGTTCACCAAACGTGCAAAAACGCAGCGAAATGTGAAACTTTTTCGGTCAGACGCATTCGCATGCATTTGAATGGAAGTCTCTTTTACTCTTTTAGTATAAGTCGACTTGCGTAGGCCATTTGCCGGAAGCTATATATTTTAGTTTATAGTTTTAAGTATGGTTATTACAAAATTGGATTACTTATAAAAACCCGTCGCTTTGCTACAGAAAGACTTTATTAAACCCCTGGAGTTGTATAGATTACTTTTATGATGGATGGATGCGCTTTTTTGGACTTCAAAATCAGGACTGCCATTCACTACCATTATAAAGCTTGGAAGAGCAATCTTTCGTCTGAAAGAATATAATCATATACACCTAGGATGGCTTGAGGGTGAGTACATTTTTGGTGAACTATCCCTTTAAGTGCACATGCACGTTAAGATTGTGCACAATTGATTTGTACAATTGTTTAGTCTGTAAGCCTACTATTGGTTCTTCACAGCTTGTAATACCTTGTGGTTTACATTCTTCAACATTCCATATTATTTATACACATGTTTGCATGTTTTGCTTGTGCGTTTGGGAGGTCAGTCTTTAAGAATTCAACTCAGGCAGCATATTACTGGAAGACTTTATGCACATGAGGTCATGGCCAGCTGCCATTTAGCCGTATCATCATAGTGCAGTTTGCCCCGGACGCTTCTGTTTGGGTTTGTTTGGTCCGGTAGGATTTAGAACAATGCAAGGAGGGTGATTATAGAGAGCGAAGAAGAACAGTGGAATTTCATTATCGGTACAATATGATAGAGAAAGTGTTTTCTGTGTAAACTGCCAATCGGCGGCCACTCACCCTGTGGAATTTCCTGAGGGCCACCAGGCATAGTGCACTATTCATACAGGGGTCTTCATGAATGGTGCATTCATTTGAGTGTGTGTACGTGTGCATCCATCCATCTTTCTCAGTTTATCCATTGAAGAACAGTAATGTCAGCCCCTCTGTACTCAAAAACCCTATGGTCATTGCTCATCTAAACTTTGTAGTCCTGATTCTGTCTATTTTCATCTGGTCAATTACTGCTTTGACTGCAGTGGTCACTTCGTCTTGTGTAGTGTGCTGTCAGGGCGTTGAGCCTGTGTCATTAACAGGACAAGTTTGTTTGTGTTGGACTTCCTGTTTGATTGCCTGTACATCCAAAATTGAAGGTTGGTTTTATCCATTCGGCTGCTCCGTAGATTGCGGTGACTACTGTTTAGTTTCATTTGGACCAGAAATGTCATGTCAGTGTGTTTGTGGAAATAAGAAAGACTGCATGGCACAGCTCGTCTCTTTCTGATCATCCCTTATGTTGCCCAAATTCAAGCTTCTTGAAGGTAGAGTTGATTCGATCTGTGGGAAAAAAAACATTCTGGATTCTAGATTAAAACCACATGCCATAATGCATTACATCTGGCTTCAGCTATTGCTTTTGAACCTGGGCATTATGTCAAGGGTTTTACTTTATTGCACTGTAATAAAACAAGATTCATGTCACCACATCTTTGGTGACCACCTTCAGACTAAGACTATCTGCTAATTTAGTGAATGAACTGACATGTAAATCATATTTGCTTGAAAACTTGCCTTGTTTATCTTCTTGTGGATTTTAGTGGATTGATGATTCATTGAAAGATCTCAAGGTCTCGATTTCCAGTAAAATCCTTTGAGATGTGATGGTGCCTTCTGAATAGATTTGTACAGATTCCTACTAGAGCCACTGGAAACAGCAATTTGATGTGTTTTAAATGGTTTTCAGATTAGCCTATGAATGTAGGCTATAGAAAAAGGTTATTAGGAATTAAAAATGTCTAGGGCGGTACCTTAAAATAGTTCCTAATTCCTATGGAATGATGGTATCTAAAACTGCACAGAGGCCAATGTAAGAACCAAGCCCTACAATTTTCAACTGTGGTTAGAGCTTCAAGAAAATGATGAGAAATCCATATGCAGGTTACTATAGAAACACAGACAGCCAGCACATATGCTGATTACAGTCCTCCATCTTGAGTTGATGTAGAAAGTCTTTGCCATCTGAGGTTAGACGTGGCCACACAACACTTGTTGCTTGTTGGTCAGATGCTTCTACCAGACTTCCCACTGTTTTGAGGGTTTGAGGAACCGCACCAGAATTGGGAGTGATGTTTAAGATTCTCAGAGAAGACATAATTGAAATTGGAACTGTTGTGTCCAGACATCCCATAATGTCAACGCTTCACACATATCTTTTACATCCTATACTTTCTTTTACAACACAGACAGTTCATAAAAAGACCAATGTGATGTCTTTCACAGGCTTTATTGGCTATGCTCCATACATACAGAAGATTATGAACCAGTGGGACCTTCATGATAACGATGATGATCAGCTATTCTACACAAAGATCTACGTGGATCCACTTCAGCGGGTCAGTGAAGAAGCAAGCCTTAAGGCACTCTGCGAGAACACAAATGTGCTTGTAACTTGACCACATGCACTTATAAAACGCTTGAAAACATATCATACCACTCAAAAGAAAACAAACTGGTTAAAAATACGAAACTATAAACAGTTTACACAAGGACAAAGGTCACACGGTCACTTTTACACAAACTCAAGTGTGTTCTCTTCTTTATTTTAGGAAAGGCTTAATATGACCTTGGACCACAAGTGCGAGATTTTCCAAAATTTGAATGGAGCAGTGGGTGAGTCAATCCAAGATGCTGTGTAAACACAAATTTTTCATATATTGCATCACACATAGCTGATAAATAAAGGGTTGCCAAAGTTTGATTTAGAATTTGCATGAAAACTATTTTGGTCTTACTATTAGTTCATGGCGATCTCTTTAAGTACTTAAAGTGTTAGTTCACCCAAAAATAAAAATCTGTCATTAATTACTCACCCTCATGTCGTTCCAAACCTGTAAGACCTTCGTTCATCTTCGGAACACAAATTAAGATGGTTTCTGAACCACACATAGGCAGCAATGTCATTGCAACTTTCAAGTCCCAGAAAGGTAGTAAAGACATCGTTAAAATAGTCCATGTGACTACAGTGGTTCAACCTTAATGTCATGAAGCAATGCGAATACTTTTTGTGCACAAAAATAACAACTTCATTCAACAATCTCTTCTCTTCAACATCATTCTCCTACGCTATTCCAGGTTCTACATTAGAACACAGCTCATTATTGGCTAGCTCCTGCGTCAGCATTACACACATTGGTCAGCGTCGGACAATAATTATTTTTGGGTGAACTAACCGTTTAAGGCAAGCATCACTAATACTACTGCTCATATAGGTATTTGAACAAATCCATAAGTCTAACTCATCTCACACCTTTTGTTCTACAGACAAATCAAATTATGTGGCCTACTTGAGAAGAGGTGTACTATATCTAGTCTCAATGCCCAGACTTACAATTTCTGCCTGCTGGACAATAAAACACTCAATTCCATGGACTTACTGAATATAAAAATGTAAATATCCATTTTTTTTTATTTAGATGAAGTTCTCCTGAAGTTTGGGACAGAGCGTGTGCGAATGAGGAATACTGTCTACAACAGTTTGCCAGCGGTTATCCATGGAAATGTGAACACCAAGGTAAATGTCAATGAACAATGCAAACAGTGCAAAAAGTAGACCTGGATCAAAATACCTGCAGTTTTCTGTCTGCTTAATGTTACTGTTCATGCACAGATTCTAACCGATATTGAGGCCTTGGAAGTGTTCTGAACGTAGGTTTAATGGGCTTTTCAATTGTCACTAGAAGTGTTGTTGAAACTGTGGCAATTTTACTTCCAAAACAAAATGTCTTATTAATAGTCATGGACATTGTTGGCAAAACAAGTGTTTGCCCGTGGCAGATATTCGCATGTCAAAATTTTCTGACCATTCAAGTTGCACCTTCTGCAGTTGCTTTAATTTAAACAGCGAAATCTTTCATCTACCTTTTCATGTTTCTGGGCTTGACATTAACTTTTTTGCTCACCAGCCACCGTAGCTAGTGGTTTTCCAAAGTTACTAGCCACTCAGCATTTTCACTGGCCACAATTTTGACATCGGTACCATGGGGAAAAACTGCCATATAGATATTTTTAATATTATCTTATAATTTGGCAGCGGGTATATTAGGCTGCTGTCACTTAAAGACCTGATGCACGGATCCATCATACTGTTACACATGCGTTTTTTATCTCAACTGTTTACATTCACTTAAAACATAACTGACTGTGTTTACATGAATACTCACCAAGATGGGCATTTTGACATTATTTTGTGTGTGTTTGACTTTTTAAGCACAATAAGCAGCAAAAAAAGAACTCAATTTAGTACTGAGAGGTGGCTTTATGTGCACTCATTTTGGGTGTAAGCACAAAATCTGCGGGAATGAGTAAAATTATGCTCAATACACACAATCTCATGCCTAAATTCAAGACCTGTAACACCAACAATATTCATCCAGAGCAAATGAGTGAGTGAGGGGAGGTGGGTGTGTGTGTCAGCTCGCTGTCGGAGAGATGAGACGAGTGAGAAAGCGCAGCTGGTATTGTGTAACTACACCGCATGCAGAATTATTAGGCACGTTGATTTTCTGATCATATTTTTTTCCAGGCACATTTTACCAATTCCAAACCACATTAATCTTAATAACTACTATTCATTTTGTATTTAATCATTTATAAGTGATATATAATTGTTCATGAAGGCTGGAAATGAAAAGCACCTTATATTCAGGTGTGCAGAATTATTAGGCACGTTTTCTTTTACAGATAAAATGAGCCAAAAAAGAGATTTAACTCAGACTGAAAAGTCAAAATGTATTAAATGCCCATGAGAAGGATGCAATACTAGACATTGCAGTTAAGGCATGACCATTGGACCGTGAAATGCTCATTGGGTCAGCAGGGTCAGAGAAAAACAAGTGGTGAAGAAAAGACACACGTTAACTGCAAAAGAATTAAGAATTAAGGTGAAGAATTAAGTGTGAAACCATCAGGAACCCTTTAGTCTCCAGCGCCACCATTTTCCAGAACTGCAACCTACCTGGAGTCTCCAGAAGTGCAAGGTGTCAGGATCTCAGAGACTTAAGTTAGGTAAAGAATCCTAAAAAATGACCCCCACTTAATAACAATCACAAGTGGAAGTGTTGTAAAGTACATGAAGACTGTTTTTTTTATAGGCTTTACAGACAGATAGGTTGAGAGTGACTCTTGAAGGACCAGCACCACATCCTGTTGTACCACTGTTTGAAGAATTTGGGGTAATTTTTTAGGATTCTTTACCTAACTTAAGTCTCTGAGATCCTGACACCTTGCACGTCTGGAGACTCCAGGTAGGTTGCAGTTCTGGAAAATGGTGGTGCTGGAGACTAAAGGGTTCCTGATGGTTTCACACTTAATTCTTCACCTTATTTCTTAATTCTTTGGCAGTTAACTTTTGCAGTCCACCTGTTTTTGTCTGACCCTGCAGACCCAATGAGCATTTCACTGTCCAATGGTCATGCCTTAACTGCAATTTCTAGTATTGCATTAGAATTGCATCCTTCTCATTGGCATTTCATAATTTTTGGCTCATTTTATCTGTAAAAGAAAACGTGCCTAATAATTCTGCACACCTGAATATAAGGTGTTTTTCATTTCCAGCCTTCATGAGCAATTATATATCACTTATAAATGATTAAATACAAAATGAATAGTAGTTATTAAGATTAATGTGGTTTGGAATTGGTCAAATGTGCCTGGAAAAAAAATATGATCAGAAAATCAACGTGCCTAATAATTCTGCACGCAGTGTATTCTGTGAAAAATGAGTATTGGAAGCGTTTCAGATATTTCAGTATCGGTATGTTTTGAAAAATCTATATTTTTGACAACACTACATTGCACTTACATTGGTGGGATGGCGGGTGTTAATGTCAAGCCCTGTTCATGTTTTTCGAAACTGATAATATTTTCCAGTAGAACACTACTTATATTCAAATTGATGCCCCTTACTGTAATTGTACAGTTAGTCACTAAATACTAGACAGTCCTTTGGCCGGAATATTGCAGTCATTGCCCAACTTTCTTAGCCTAGCTGTAGAGTTTGACATTTTAGCAGGATGCCTGAGTGATAATGTAATCTCAAACCCGTAGAGTTTTTCCTCCTGCACTTCAGTGACAGATTAAACAAACACAGGGTGTGGAGTCATCTTCTCCTAATACCCAACCATCTGTGCTGTTTCTAATGAATAATCATCCATCCAGAGCTCACCCTTATGCTCTTTGATTCATTCAAGCTGCCCTGTGTCCGTCCCTGATGATCTCTCTGATATCCAGTGTCTTTAACATGCCCTGGGGAATACAGATGTTCTCGTAAATACTCAAACAAGTCCAATAAAAGTAACGAGGCTTGAGGATACACAGTAGTAGCTTACAACCAGAATGTGAAGCCAGTAGCTTGGTTTACAGCCTCTCTTCATTTGGAATCAGTGAGCAACACCTATTTTCTGTCAGTAATGTTTAAACGATTGACCTCACAGCAGGTCATGACCTGCGTCTCCAAGGGGTTGTCTGTCTTAGCTGTCAACTATAAATGTTAAATTATCTGAAACTATCTGACATGGGACGAATTAGAAAGACTGCATCTGGATACCATCTGTAATGTGGTTGAGGCTGGATTGAATTGAAGATCCCCTCATTATTACATTCTAACTTCCTGTAATCAAAAGCAGCATGTCAAGAGTGTGCGCAGTTGTCCTGCCAAAATCTTTATGCAGCAGCCAGTGAACACATTAACAAGGAATATGGGCTTGTGTTCCAGGGAACTACAACCCAAAGCTTTGGCACATGGACCGTTTTAAATTAAGGTGCCATATCACTTAAAAAATCCACAATCATATATAAAGGCAAGTTTTGGATACAAGCATGTTGTCATTGTATCTTGACAGAGTCCCCTAGTTCTAATTGTTATGATAGTAGTCTTATGTTTCTGGGTGGCAAAAATAGCAAATGTTTGTCAGTGTAAATGATATTTGATCTTGGGTCCCATGGGCTTTACAGAGGGTGGGACCCTGGAAAATGCATACCTTTATCGCACTAATCAAAAATAAATATTTAAGGTTTACTCTTTCAGCAAAATTTGAGGCAACCTGTTTATGGTGACAAGTAAATTTCATTATCCTGATCAAAGATAGAAAGAGGCGTTTCCCCATAAGCCAACACGCAAGAACAAGAACATTATTCCTTTCAACACAGTTAATCTGCTTGATCTATCACACCATTTAAATACAAAATGACCACCAGATGGAAGTTTTCCCTCCCTGCGATGCTGTCCTGTAAATTCCCAGCTGAGATACAAAACTCATTCGTTAATGTGTGTTGTGTTACACATCACAAAGCACAAAGCATAGACCGTAAAAAAATATGGACTGATAGTCTTCGCTACCTTCCACTGAAGAAAAGTGAAGCCGCCAATGTCCGAATATGGCGCTGACATCTTGCGCAGATTGGGACCGAGTCTGCGCAGTAGTGACCTTGGGACCTGAATCTGCGCAGTAGACAGCAGGAAGTAGAGCCGCGATATCAAAAGCTCGCCCACACTCTCGCAGATGCAGAACAATTCATTATGTTGGTGTGAAATAAACAGTTATGGAAATGTAAAAATTAAAGCTAAAGCTCCAATCTCCTCCCGAAAATCCCGAAAAAAGTCCGTTAGTGCGTCAGTGACAACTTCACTCAGAGAAGCCATCAATCTCAGCTGTCAATCATGACGTCACACCCCCTGTTTTTATAGCATCAAATAACTAACTAAAACCAAACTTATTTAAAAAATGAACACTTGAAATGAAATCATCATGATAAAAACTGCCTAAAATGACAGAAGCCATCTTTGGGAAAAAATTATTTGAAGTGTAATTTGATTGTTTAGTTTGTCTCGCGTCCATTAGAATACATGGAGGGGCGGGGGTTATGAGCTATACTGGGACCAACCACCTGGGGGGCGATCGAGACGCTTTGACTTCAGTTTTCAACATGAGTGCGGCAGACTGGATCTAAAGTAACAGTCCAGTGATAATTATAGTTCTAGTAACAGTAGTTCAAGAAAATTTGACAGCAGGATTCATTTTTGGGTTGTTGTGCTAACCAAAATTGGATTTAACTACTACATGCTGGGCTGGAATATGGGTGGACATTTCCTTTCCTCGAGCTTAAATCATCTGGACCATGTAGAATAAATATTTTAGAATATATATATATTGTTTTTTAATGTATTATAGTATAAATAACTAAACTTTTTTTTTTTTTTCCACAGATATACTTTAATTACTTGGCCAACTACATCCCCAATGTGTGGAACTATGAGAAAGGCTGTACCATCTGTGACCAAGACATGGTGGATTTGTCTCAGCTTAAAGTGAGTCATCCAATGAAAGCCACAGTGACTGTTTTTGTTCCTTTTCCTCTCAGCACCATAAAGTTATATCCTAAAACTGCCATTTAAAACAATAAAACATTTCCAGCACTATTAATACATGTTTGTATATGTTACGTGAATAATTAGTTTCTTTTCTGTTTGCAATTTGAGATAAGCTAAAAGAAGTAAAGCATGGAAATTATGTGCTGTTTCCAACAATAACATGCATGCTATGCACCCTATGTCACTTTAAACACTCCTAAAAAGATTATAAATGCCCATGAGGAACCACTTGAGGAAGAGGAAGTTGTGCACTGCTGTGGTGCTGGAAATGGCTTTTGGTTTTAGAACGGTTTCACTTACTGGGGTGTTGCTGTCAACCAGACCTCTCTTTAGCGGGTGGCTCAATGTGGGGTTTTATCCACAGGGCAACTTACAGCGGTTGTCCTGAAAATTTGTCATAGGGTTCAGCTAAGGTTGGCAAAAAGTTTTAATTCTATACTGTACATTAAGCTTGAGTTACTGGTGCAGAAATAACAAATTTCTGCTTGTAGTACTGGCCTGTGCAAAATTCACCACAATGTTTGAGCCGACCTTTTTAGTTTATCAGCATTTCCTAACACTAAGCTTTTCTGAGTGTTTTTTTTTTTCTTTTTTTTTCTGTATTGTGATGTACATCCAAGTAGTAACACTTTACAATAAGGTTTCATTTGTTAACATTAGTCAACTACATCAGTTAACATGAACTAACAATAAAAATAGCATGTATTAATCTTAGTTAATTAATACATTATTACAATCAAAAGTTGCATCTGTTAATATTATTTAATGGACAAAATTTAAAGTTGGTTTGACAAAGCCTGACCAGAAAGTTTGAAGAAGTTTTAAAAGCTTTTGTTTTCAAAACGGTTTTGAAGGCAATACAGTCTATCATAAAATAGAGATAGATCTCTTGGCTCTAGATCCAGTCTTGGCTCATTTGAACATTCTGTCAATGTAAGTCTATGGGATTGTTATGATTTTTAATCTTCATTTTTACGTAAAGCATAAATCGGATCAGTCAGAAAAGATATAGCACACTAAGTCAGAACAGTCTGAAGGTCTGACCCAAGTTTGGTGCTCTAGGAGGAGTTAGAGTCAAAATATTTTGTCTTGGAAGAATAACAATAGTTCAAATATGATTTCAGTAAGTTGGCTTTCTCAAGTAAATTCTGTAACAAATGTATTGCTCATTGTTAGTTAATGCATCACCCTGATTAATCAAAAAGAAAAGAAAAAAATAGGCAGGGACTTGGGTCTATCCATCAGTTGTTGACTGAGTTTTTAAAAGTGGGCATTGCACTTGCAGTCGATTGTGGCGGGGCAGGGTTTAAACAGACTAAATTATATATGTCATCAGATTGAAGTCTGTTGTGTGATAAATGCCAGTTTATGACATTTTGATTAAACATATTACATTAATGGTTGCCAAGATGTTCAGGTTGGTAGCTTGGCGGCATTGCTAGATGGTTTTTAGGCTGATCTGGGTGGGTGCTTATTGGCCCAAGTCAAAAGATCCCAAATCTCTAGCTATGCCTTGGCCCTTACGTCACAAATTTTTAGAGTGTTTTATCATCCTCCAGGCAGAGATTGTAAATCCAATCACTTAGAAAATGGAGCACATTTTGCCTCATCAATCTGCATGATATGAGATATGTTATCAATGCTGTATTGTGAGTATAGTCATGGCTGAAGGGCATTGTTAGGCACAATGCGAAATGGAGTAAATTAAACACGGCTATTGACCATCAGGATCAATGAATGGATCAACTGGATCTTAGTCTGTTGGAGGCACAAATATGTAAAGATGTAAGATATACTTGGGCTATGTCTTGTTTAAAGCACAAATGGCAAGAGCACATTTTAATTTCGGTCAGTGACAGATGACTGGTCAAGTGAAACAAAAAGCCTATTTTTAACCCATCAGATACATTTGATTCATTGCAAAAAAAGCATTGGAAAGGCTGATGAGACGAGGCCCAGCCCAAAGTCTGTTGTTTGTCAAAGGAAGTGGCCGGGTCATACCACTCTCATCTGCTCAGTGGTTTGGGGCTGGTTGTTGAATTCAAATTCTCACACTGCTTATGCAGAGGTTGAAAGGGCCCCGTTAAAGAGAACTGTCCTGGTCTAGACTCCGCAGAATCCCCTGTGTCTCCTGTTTAGTCCCTGCTCTTCTGTCGGTAACAATTTAAAGACATTTGGCTCGATTCTAGGACACTCCCTTCAGAAACCCAGAACCAAGGTCGGAACTGGCAAATTACATGGTGCCACTCAGCTCCCGTTTCATCTAGTGAGCTGTGTAGACTGGTCAAGAACCACAAAAGTAGTGGTGACCGATCCATGTAACCTTAAGCTCAATGTCATGGGAAAGATGCTTCTACTTTCTCTCAGACCTCCAGCAGCGCTTCTTACTATGTGAGAAATAGGGCTGGATGGTATGATGATACTATATATTATTTTGCTATATCATAATCAGTGTAAAGGACAGGGCAACTTTTCATTATTCACACATGAGAGAGAAACATAAAGAAATGTGAAAATAGAGCGAAATCAAGTCAGGATAAGGAAAATCTTATTTAGGGGGTGTTATAGAATTCAACTGGTATACACTATATTGCCAAAAGTATTGGGACACCCCTCCAAATCATTGAATTCAGGTGTTCCAATCACTTCCATGGCCACAGGTGTATAAAATCAAGCACCTAGGCATGCAGACTGCTTCTACAAATATTTGTGAAAGAATGGGTCGCTCTCAGGAGCTCAGTGAATTCAAGCGTGTTACCGTAATAGGTTGCCACATGTGCAAAAAGTCCATTCGTGAAATTTCCTCACTACTAAATTTTCTACGGTCAACTTTTAGTGGTATTATAACAAAGTGGAAGCAATTGGGAACAACAGCAACTCAGCCACGAAGTCGTAGGCCACGTAAAATCACAGAGCGGGGTCAGCGCATGCTGAGGCACACAGTGTGCAGAAGTCGCCAACTTTCTGCAGAGTCAATAACTACAGACCTCCAAACTCCATGTGGCCTTCAGATTAGCTCAAGAACAGTGCATAGAGACCTTCATGGAATGGGTTTCCATGGCCGAGCAGCTGCATCCAAGCCTTACATCACCAAGTGCAATGAAAAGCATCGGATGCAGTGGTGTAAAGCACGCCGCCACTGGACTCTAGAGCAGTGGAGACGTGTTCTCTGGAGTGACAAATCACACTTCTTTGTCTGGCAATCTGATGGACGAGTCTGGGTTTGGCGGTTGCCAGGAGAACGGTTCTTAACTGACCGCATTGTGCCAAGTGTAAAGTTTGGTGGAGGGGGGATTATGGTGTGGGGTTGTTTTTCAGGGGTTGGGCTTGGCCCCTTTGTTCCAGTGAAAGGAACTCTTAATGTATCAGCATACCAAGACCTTATGGACAACTTCATGCTCCCAACTTTGTGGGAACAGTTTGGGGATGGCCCTTTCCTGTTCCAACATGACAAAGACAAAGCAAGGTCCATAAAGACATGGATGAGCGAGTTTGGTGTGGAGGAACTTGACTGGCCTGCACAGAGTCCTGACATCAACCCGATAAAACACCTTTGGGATGAATTAGAGCGGAGACTGCGAGCCAGGCCTTCTCGTCCAACATCAGTGCCCCACTTTACAAATGCGCTTCTAGAAGAATGGTCAAAAATTCCCATAAACACACTCCTAAACCTTGTGGGAAGCCTTCCCAGAAGAGTTGAAGCTGTTATATCTGCAAAGGGTGGGCCAACTCCATATTAAACCCTACGGATTAAGAATGGGATGTCATTAAAGTTCATGTGCATGTAAAGGCAGGCGTCCCAAAACATTTGGCAATATAGTGTACAGTCACAGGTGTGGTATAGACTATCAACTGTTTTACTGCTTTTCGATTGTAGTTTATCCATTCAGAATGAATAGTTTTATAATAGTTGCTTTACTCTTTTGAGTGAGTTGATTCTTCATTTAAGCGTTACATATGTGACGCTGTTTTTGCACTGATACTGCTGTTTTTTTATGAATAACCTTATCTTTTTTTTACATCTATGAAATAAAGAGACAAAAATCAAATTAGATGATGTATCTTTTATTGTTCAAGTATTTAATTCCATGGATTATTAAAAAAATAAGCATTACCACATGGTTATTGAGTATGCCTCTGTGTGTTAGCCCTGTGATGCACTGGCTATCCATAAAGGGTGTTTCCCTGCCTTTGGCCCAAGGAGAAAGGATGGAGGAACATGGTTATTAAAATATAAACAATATTTAGTTGAGTTTCCAGCAAAATATTTATGTTGTAATACACAATCACTGTGCAATAAAATGACTCCTGCTGTGATATTTTAAGTGAAAACATTGTGAATAACTCAACTGCATGAAGAAATATTAATGTTTGACCAGACTTTTCTCTTTATCTAAACAGGAATTTCCACAAGTGACTGTTGGTGTATACATCGAGCAGCCGACTCCATTCCTACCAGAGTTCCTTGAACGGTTACTAAGTCTAGATTATCCCAAAGATAAACTGAACATCTTTGTTCATAACAGTGTGAGTGTCTGGCTGACAAAGCAGTGAGAAGCATTTGACCTTTTGGATTTTAGAGTTGACCGTTCTTGTTCCATGTCTTATTCTTCAGGAGGTTTACCATGAGAAGCACATACAGAAGTTTTGGGAAGAGAACAAGGATGTATTCCGCAGTTTTAAGGTTGTTGGCCCAGAGGAGAACTTAACTCAAGGAGAAGCAAGGAACATGGGAATGTAAGCGTCCCTTTAATTTAAGAGTGACTCTCGAAAATATGCAAATAACAAAGTAAATTACAATGCAAATCTGAGTAATTCAACCTCTAACTCTTGATCAAATATGAACACAAACCTTTGCCACATATCAGCACACTTTCAGCTCCTTACAAATGAAAAACACAGGAACAACTTCCGGCTCACCACAAAGCAGTAAATCTGCCCCTCCTATAGCAATGTACCAATGTACCACCACCGTGAACCCTTCTATTTGCTTTCAGTTTAGTACTCTCCCAAACACTGCTGTCTCCAAGATTTTCAGCCCGGCTCCAAAACCCTTTCAATCTGCTTGTACATGACCGCTTTCATACAATGACCGCAAAAGCAATTAACACACTTAGAGAAAGTATGAATGTCATAATATTTTCTGCCTTGACTTTCCTGAGCCACCCCTAAACTCAGATGTAAAATTTCAGTTTGAGATTTGCACAGACAATCCCAATAACTAACATCCATTTTAGTGGGTGTATGAAGTCACACACCATCAAATAGGTTTTAGGACTACTCAATGGAATGTGCAAATACGTATGTTGATTATCTTAGCTGGTCCTGATGCTATTTTCACTGCATGTCTGTTTGGCATTAGTGGCTGCTGTCATGGTGATATCACGCAAGTTGTTTGTCTTAATTAGTAGGTTTGAAAAATGCTGGTTTGCATAAGACGTCAGAGCAGACATTAAAAATGTTTGTTTCAGACACCTGCTATTGTGCTTCAGAGTTGAACATAGAAGAATATATAAATAATAAATATTAAAATTTGAACAGAATGATACTCAGAGGAACATTACTTAAATACACTTGGATTGTCCTTTATGTTTCATTTAAATATCAACTTTGTCTCTTCTTCTAAAATACCTTTATGGGACATAAGGGCTCATACAATTTGGTCTTGGCTGAATACTGTATGTTGATAAATGTTTGGGTTTATATTCAGATATCTGACTTTTGATTCCAGACTTTGGTAACTTGGCATATATGAGCAGTTTTACAAATATCTGAGAAAAAAAATAAAATAAAAATAAACCACAAGCCTGACATGATTTCACCAAGTAAAACATGTTCCTGGTTCAACATCCTTGTTGATCCTGGAACAACATTCTAATCATCAGATTTGAGGGACAAGTTTACAGTGTATGTCAAGTTTAGGCTTACAACTATGGTTAGGGGCTTCTACACCATTCTTATTCACCTATCATTTCCCTCTGATTTTAGAGATAATTTATGGATTGGGTTAGATTTAAGGGTAGAGAAAGGGTTAGAACTATGTTTTTGGACAGGATTGTTGTTCCAGGATCAACAAAAGATGTTGATGTCTTACTTGGCAAAATCACGGCGACCCTAAAGGACAAAAGACTTCCGCAAAATGTTCCATTTGCTATCAATTCAATCTTTCCTACTGGAATATCAAGTAAACACGTGAAAGCCCTATTAGATGTTGGGAAGTGAACCTGTGTGATCACAAATAAACCAGAGCGGATGCAAATATGCCTTGTTATTTTATATGAAATATCAAAAACTACTGATTGATTTTGCACTTTTGCACTCAGAAATGATCAAATTTGTCACTATAAACCACATCACAAATCGTGGTCAAATATTGAAACTACAGTTCTAAATCTTTCTAATGATACACTGTTTCAAGATTTACTCTTTCCCATTTATGAGACAGTGCTTCCCCACCACTGATGGAATTTGAATCTTCTGAAAGAGTACAGAATCTCTGGATCAAAAAACAGCGATGAAAGCATTGCTTATGCATGTTGTAGTCTGATTTGTGAGAATTAACAAAAACGCTGGTGGTGGCTGGCAACTTAAAAAAAAAAAAAAAAATGCTGGCAGGCAAAGCGTTCAATAAGAATTGTGATGCATTTAAAGACTTTGAGAGAATCAACATTACACAGAATTTTGCCAATATTAATAATGACACCATCATTGTTTTCTTCCAGGGATTTATGCCGGAAGGATCTTTCTTGTGATTATTACTTCAGCATTGATGCCGATGTGATGCTCACCAACCGACAGACCCTGAAACTCCTCATCGAGCAAAACAGGTAGCTTCACTTTGATGCTAAGCATTTTAATACTCTGGAATCTTCCACAGTAACCGTTTTGTCTGAGGCAAAGGACTTGAATCCCTCAAGTGCTAAAACCACAGGAACATTACAGCCGACTGAATGCAAGTCCCTCACGGTTTAAAAATAAGCATGGGTGGCTTCCTGTTTTCCCATGGCGCATAGAAACAGTCTGCTCTATATCGCATGAACTCTTAAAATGCCACTTGGCTTTAACTAAAAAACAAGCCTGAACTCAGTCACATTTAACGTGACAACCTTAAGCGCTCTTTTGCATGAATATGGAGGAAGCCGTTTTCAGATATTTTAAGAGGTCTTGGGAACTCTCGCTGCTGGCCTCTGGCTCGTGGAGTGAAATCGTAACTGGTAACTGTAGAAATGTGGAATTTTACTTCTTTTTTTCACATTGTTGACCAACACTATAATTTCCACTAATGTGTTTTGAATGACATGTTTACCTCAGTAGTGATATTCTTTATGCTTGTAGAGTTTAAGGTCACTCTAGATGTGAAGGCTTGGCTCTGGTACTTCAGGGTCACTCTCATGATTGTAGAGACCATACCATATAAAACTGCTCTCATGTTCACGAATAAAAAGAAGCACTCTTTACAACTTCACACAAGAAAATGTTCTCACATGAATCATGTTAACCACTTGTAAAAAGTCAGTACAGCAAATCTACACCTGTTTTGTGGTCAGCTTTTAAGCATTAGATTTTCCTGCAATTTTAATGCCTTCTTGTAGGCCTATATAGTACATTTATGAGCTGATGCTGTTTTTTTTTTTTTTGTGTGTGTCATTTATCTTTTCCTTTATCCTTTTTCCACCTCAGAAAAATAACTGGCCCCCTTGTTACCCGTCACGGAAAGCTGTGGTCCAACTTTTGGGGAGCCCTGAGCCTGGATGGTTATTATGCAAGATCTGAGGACTACATTGACATCGTGCAAGGAAAGCGTGTGTGAGTGACTTAAGAGATTGTGATTCAGAAATTATTGAGATCTGCAATTACAGTGTATATAATCTTATTAGACAATTAAGAAAATGCATAATTATCATTCTCTGAATCAAAAAGAGGGCTCTTTTAAAACTCAGAATGCTTTTTAGCATTTCTCACCAGATCATGCACTTCTCTAACAAAGTCAATCTATTTTAATATACAATATTAAAAATAGGACTCTCCATACACATAATGATTTTTATACTGTACAAACTGTACATTCTATCCCCTAACCATAACCCTAAACCTACCCATCACAGAAAACTTTTTTACATTTAAAAAAAAAAACACTTAGTATGATTTATAAGCTGTTTTTGCTCATAGGGACCAAAAAAATTGGATATTGGACATCTGTGTGGGGACATTTTTCCAGAGCCACACACACACACATTGTGTTTTTATGTTTTATGGGGACGTTCCATAGATATAATGATTTTTAAACTGCACCTACCCTACTTTCTGCATTTTTACATTTTCAAAAAACATCACTTAGTATGATTTATAAGCCGTTTTCCTCATGGGGACCAAAAAATGTCCCCACAAAGATTTCGGATATTGCCTTTTTTGTGGGGACATTTTGTCCCCATATTGTAGGGTTCACCAAGACACACAGAGAGAGAGAGAGAGAGAGAGAGAGAGAGAGAGAAGCAAGCATATAACTGGTCATTTATTCCTGTGATGCAAAGCTGAATTTCCAGCATCATTACACCAGTCTTCAGTGTCACATGACCCTTCAAAAAACATTGTAATATGCTGATTTTGTGCTCAAAAAACATTTCTTATTATTGTCCATGTTAAAAAGAGTTGTGCTGCTTAATATTTTTGTGGAATATATACAACAGTGCATTATATCAAATATGAAATGTTTTGTCCTTTCTTGTGTAAATAGTGGTGTGTGGAACATACCCTTCATGGCCCACATCTACCTCATTAAGGGCCAGACTCTAAGGAATGAACTCAAAGAGAGGAATGTCTTTGTGTTGGAGAGATTGGACCCTGACATGGCCATGTGCAGGAAAGCCAGAGACTTGGTATGACCGCTGGAACACAAAGCAGTACAATTATAATAAAATGTAATCTAGATCAGCAGCAATTATATAATTTATCTAATGATAGTCTGGGGTTTCAAGTATTTAGGTATGCAATGTTAATTTAATATAATTTGTTTCTGTGCAATTAATATTAAAAATTCATGGTAACTATATAATTGTATTTAATATTTATATATAATGTTGAAGTTAAGCTCTATCAACAGCATATATGGCATGCTGTTTATTAATAAGAAATAGAAAAACACATTCAAAGTAATGCACTTACAATGGAAGAGACCAAAACAAAAGTTGCTTAACTAACTTTTATGTGCAAAGTTATGGCCAATATTTAAAATTTTATCTTGAACATGGAAACATGATACACACATAAATACTGTTCTTAAGTACTGCTTACATGCAAACTCCACCCACATGAATTATGTTAGTAACACAAAACTAGTTAATCCAAATCTAAATCCAGTTATCCAATCCCTCTAGAATACATTTCCCCATAAACTTCCATTGTACATTCATTACTGCTAATAAGATCTTTGTTTTTTGCAAACTGAGGGATCAGTATGTGGTAACTGACAGCATGTCACAGATTCTGTCGATAGAATTTAAGTTGGATTAAGGGGGGAATGTAGGAAAGTTTATGATAAAGCAGTTAACCTCTAAAACAGCCGTTGTTCTGTATTAGTTTGCATATGACATTTTAGCCTGATTTCTCATTGCTTTTAAACATCTGCTGCACTTCTGTGACCAAGATGTAACTGGCAAGTATTCAAAGTATATCAATGTGCTGTTGTGAAGGCATGACCTCTCTGTCCGTTTATGGCAGCCTCTGTGATGCATTCAAAGTGTTCATCATCCTTTTCCTCTCTCCCTTTTTCACAAGTAACATGTGACATTGAACCAATGGGAGTGTCTGGCTGTGTGATTTTGCCTCTCCTTAAACATGCTACACCACTAATAACTAACTGCTGTTTTTCTAACTAAAATACTTCCTGTCTACTGCTTAGGACACCTTAAGGCAGTGCATAGATCTTTTCTAAACAGAAAATCAGCCAACTAAAACACAGGCACCTCAACTGTCTTCCCTTAATATGCTAATTTCTTAAACTCTCTCTCTTTGTTACTCACACTGTTTATGTCTCATTATATAATTTACATGGTGCTTTTCCTTCGTTTTAGACAGTACACAGAGAAAGAGAATCTCCTTCTCCGGAAACATTCCATATGCTCAGACCCCCAAAGGTTCCTCCTGTTTTGATTATTCTATCTTATATCATCTAAGATACAAATGTTTTAAAGCAAGACGTCACTTTTCCAAATGGTTAGAAAGTGATATTCCAACCATACTAAAATACTAAATGTAGTAATAAATGCCTATATTTGGAAGGGAAAGGTCCACTAACATTTAATATTTGCTTGCTTGAGGTACATATATGTAATCTCAAGATCACAAGCATTGTTGTCAGAATACAGAACATGTAATCCCAAGAAAATGGTAAACTACTATGCATGTGGAAAAACCATAAATCCCCATTTTATTCACATTTTATGGTTGTTTCATGGTTTTTTCTATTCCATACATTTAGGTGCATGTACTAGTAGGAATTCAAACATTTGATTTAAACATACCGCCATTTTAGAATACATCTTGCACTGACAGATGTGTTCAGCTAACCAGCGGAACCCTTTGGGAAAGTGATGCCATTGTTTTGATAAGCTACCTCTTCTTTTTGATGGGGTTAACCTGGACAAAGCACCAGATATTATATATACATATACACAGAACCATAGAATGATACACCCCTCCTGAGTTAAGTGGTGGAAAAGCCAATGAAGGATCTAATAGATATCCTGCATTATAGTTTTCCCTGCAGTGACATCTATATCCAAGAGCAACCCTCTCCCAAGCACACCAATACCAATAACATAAAACTTACCCTCCTGAGCTCCATGACTTATCTCAGCCTAGGTAGTTATGTAGCACTTGTTACATTTGTATGTTTGCATTGGATTCAACAACTATGCTAACATTTTAAAGCCTAGACTGAGAGTAAGTCTGGATCTTCCCATATTTAGATGCAAGAAACCTTGTCCCTGCTTGTAGTACAGTGAACAGGAATGTTGATTCCTGGATTTGCACTTTTCCCAGCACTTCCCTGTGTTCCCGTTCCATTCCCTCTCACAGCCGTTCCCAACATCTGTCCTCCAATTTTTAATGATCACACATTATTTATTACAGATTATGATGCTTATTTGTGATTTCTTTGTATCATTTACTTTAAAATATTTGGATGTGTTTTGTTTATTGCTCATTTTATATTTACTAGTTTTTCTTTGAATTGTGAATGTTCGACTTTTTCCATTATAAATATAATTTGTAGTATCTAACTACCTTTTCTTTGTCCGCCTCAGGGAGTTTTCATGTATGTTACAAATCGTCATGAGTTCGGAAGGCTTATTTCGACTGCCAACTATAACACATCCCATTATAACAATGACCTTTGGCAAATATTTGAAAACCCTCTGGTGAGTGACTACACAATCGATCGAATGTTTTCTGTATACAACGTGTCTGTTACAAAAACCCAGAAGTTTTCATTTAGTGGTTAATTTGTCATTAGTAATGAAGTGTGCTGACAGTGTAAACATAAGTCTGTGTTGACCTCCATCTAGGTTTTAGTCTGTCTGCCGAATGAATGCAGAGAAGCTTATCAATGTTTGCAATGCAGGTCAGTGCATGGACTAAGTACTAATTCTCTTTCTTTTACACAGGACTGGAGAGAGAAATACATCCATCCCAACTACACTCGGATTTTTACTGACAACCTCTTGGAGCAGGTATAAACAAACAATTCATTCTTTTTTTTTTTTTTTTAGCAGATGCTGTTCGGGTAGAGTGGGAAAGATCATTCCACCATGGATGCACTGTGAAACTTAGTCTTCTGGACAGGGAGTTTGTTCACTTATCGACCAGACTTTTTGGAGAAGGATAGATAACTAGTAGGTGTTCTACAGGCAAGCATCAGTACCTTGAACTTTGAGGGCAGCAACTGCCAATCAGTGAAGCAAGGCAAGTAGTGGTATAGTGCATACTCTTTTGAAGACCAAATGAACCACATTTACAGTTTAAGTGTCCATGCAAGCAGGACCTGATCTTCTTGAAGAAATACAGTGCGAATCTGCATGGCTGGACAGCCTTTGAAATGGTCTCTGAAGCTAAACTGGTCATCAAACACTACCTCCAAATTCTTGTCTGACCTGGATGTTGTTTTCTATGATGGGCCTAGCTGAACGATGATGCTGAAGACAAGAAGCTATGTGTTTACTAGGTTGAGCCGAGATTTGGGCAGCCAAAGGCAAGAATGAGAATTAGAACTTTGTTTCTGGCATAGTAGTTGTAGGAAAATCCATGGCATTAGTGATAAGTCCAAAAAACATTGTGTATATTGAGAAGAATATAAGGCAAAGCACCAAACCCTGAGTCACCACTGTGGTTACTTGATCCAACTACATGGGAGATAGGATTCAAACCAGCAGTCTCCAAGATGCCCAATGTTGAGAAAGTTGATGGATCTGGTTATTTACAGTGTCAAAACATCCAAGCTAGACCGGTTTGAGTCCTAGCGTTTGTGTGGAGTTTGCATGTTCTTCCCATGTTGGTTTGAGTTTCCTCTGGGTGCTCCGTTTTCCCCCACAATCCAAAGACATAAGCCCTATTCAGATGGGATTAGTTTCACACGGAGAGGTAGGGTAAAGTAATTATTCAGAGCTTCTCAGTGATTTTAGTCCCGTCCGAATGTGCCATCTCAGTAATCATTATGGACGATGTCAGTAAATATTACGCCGACTGCTGAAGGAGGCCACAGCCACCAGGGAATACCGTTTCCATGAAAGGGTGTACATGGTCTGCAACAATGCAACAACCCTGACTGGTCTGCGGATATGCAGCCCCATACACAACAAACTGCGATGCACTGTGTATTCTGACACTTTTCTATCAGAACCAGCATTGACTTCTTGAGCAATTTGAGCTACAGTATTTTGTCTGTTTAATCGAACTACACGGGCCAGCCTTCACTCCCCACGTGCATCAATAAGCCTTGGTTCACCACTGTTCCTTCCTTGGACCACTTTTGATAGATACTGACCACTGCAGACCAGGAACACCCCACAAGAGCTGCAGTTTTGGAGATGCTCTGACCCAGTCATCTAGCCATCACAATTTGGCCCTTGTCAAACTCGCTCAAATCCATTTTTCCTGCTTCTAACACATCAACTTTGAGGACAAAATGTCCACTTGCTGCCTAATATATCCTACCTACTAACAGGTGCCATGATGAAGAGATAATCAGTGTTATTCACTTCACCTGGTCATAATGTTATGCCTGATCAGTGTGTGTGTGTATATATATATATATATATACAGTGGGGAGAACAAGTATTTGATACGATTTTGCAGGTTTGCCCACTTACAAAGCATGTAGATGTGTATAATTTTTATCATAGGTACTCTTCAACTGTGAGTGACGGAATCTAAAACAAAAATCCAGAAAATCACATTGTATGATTTTTAAGTAATTAATTTGCATTATTAATTTATTGCATGACATAAGTATTTGATACATCAGAAAAGCTGAACTTAATATTTGGTACAGAAACCTTTGTTTGCAATTACAGATATCATACGTTTCCTGTAGTTCTTGACCAGGTTTGCACACACTGCAGCAAGGATTTTGGCCCACTCCTCCATACAGACCTTCTCCAGATCCTTCAGGTTTCGGGGCTGTCGCTGGGCAATACGGACTTTCATCTCCCTCCAAAGATTTTCTATTGGGTTCAGGTCTGGAGACTGGCTAGGCCACTCCAGGACCTTGAGATGCTTCTTACGGAGCCACTCCTTAATTGCCCTGGCTGTGTGTTTCGGGTCGTTGTCATGCTGGAAGACCCAGCCACGACCCATCTTCAATGCTCTTACTGAGGGAAGGAGGTTGTTGGCCAAGATCTCGCGATACATGGCCCCATCCATCCTCCCCTCAATACGGTGCAGTCGTGTCCCCATTGCAGAAAAGCATCCCCAAAGAATGATGTTTCCACCTCCATGCTTCACGGTTGGGATGGTGTTCTTGGGGTTGTACTAATCCTTCTTCTTCCTCCAAACACGGCGAGTGGAGTTTAGACCAAAAAGCTCTATTTTTGTCTCATCAGACCACATGACCTTCTCCCATTCCTCCTCTGGATTATCCAGATGGTCACTGGCAAACTTCAGACGGGCCTGGACATGCGCTGGCTTGAGCAGGGGGACCTTGCGTGCGGTGCAGGATTTTAATCCATGATGGCGTAGTGTGTTACTAATGGTTTTCTTTGAGACTGTGGTCCCAGCTCTCTTCAGGTCATTGACCAGGTCCTGCCGTGTGGTTCTGGGCTGATCCCTCACCTTCCTCATGATCATTGATTCCCCACGAGGTGAGATCTTGCATGGTGCCCCAGACCGAGGGAGATTGACCGTCATCTTGAACTTCTTCCATTTTCTAATAATTGTGCCAACAGTTGTTGCCTTCTCACCAAGCTGCTTGCCTATTGTCCTGTAGCCCATCCCAGCCTTGTGCAGGTCTACAATTTTATCCCTGATGTCCTTACACAGCTCTCTGGTCTTGGCCATTGTGGAGAGGTTGGAGTCTGTTTGATTGAGTGTGTGGACAGGTGTCTTTTATACAGGTAACGAGTTCAAACAGGTGCAGTTAATACAGGTAATGAGTGGAGAACAGGAGGGCTTCTTAAAGAAAAACTAACAGGTCGGTGAATTCTTACTGGTTGGTAGGTGATCAAATACTTATGTCATGCAATAAAATGCAAATTAGTTATTTAAAAATCATACAATGTGATTTTCTGGATTTTTAGATTCCGTATATCACAGTTGAAGTGTACCTATGATAAAAATTACAGACCTCTACATGCTTTGTAAGTAGGAAAACCTGCAAAATCGGCAGTGTATCAAATACTTGTTCTCCCCACTGTATGTATGGCTCCAACATCCCCGCAACTTTATAGTATGGCTGGGCAAGTCAGGCCCTCGAGGTCCACTGACCTGCAGAGTTTATCTCCAACCTAGATCAAACTGACCTGCATGTAGCTTTAGTAATCCTGAAAACCTTGATTAGCTTTTCCAGGTGTTTGATTAGAGTTGGAGCTAAACTCTGCAGGAAAGTGGATCTCAAGGGCCAGAGTTGCCCACCCTTGCTATATAGGACATGCAGTTTGGAGAAAGGATGGATTTGGAGACATTAAAGTAGAATAATCAATAACCCTCTACACTTTTGTAGCAATTTATTTTCCCAATTGTAATGATAGCCAAGCTTTGTGCACCAAAAATAATTGTAATTTAGATTTATAGAACAATTTTGACCATTTTCCACCTTCTCTCTGATTCCTAAATTAGCAGTTTTTGCTACTGTACCTTTCAGACATCTCTCTGTAAATTGCTTCTGTTATGATTGTCAGATGGATATGTAAATGTGAGCAGCCATGTGTTAATATGCTCATTGTTGATCTCATAATGATTATCCTCTTCTCATGATGATTATTCTAAATTATAAATCTTTTTTTTAAATAAATAGGTGGACTGGACTGTGAGCTACAGTATGACTATATACTTTAGTGCTTTTATATAAATAAAAAAAAAAAAATCCTGATTATGTTAAGCACCTGTTTATGTTTCTGCAGCCATGCCCAGATGTTTTCTGGTTCCCCGTGTTCTCGGAGAAAGCCTGTGATGAGCTGGTGGACGAGATGGAAAACTATGGGTCATGGTCTGGTGGAAATCACAAGGTCAGATAAACCCGCTGGCCTTAAAACAGTCTGCACTCTTTGTACAGGGATCACCATTGAATAAAAAAAACCTTTAAAATGTGCAAATACAAAAGGAAACAGATTATTCTTCTTAGCAGACGAAAATATTTAAATATCTAGTCATGCACATATTTAATCCTTATTTTGTGTATTTTTCCCCCCCAGTGTAAATTAACTTTAAAATAGACTTTACACAGCAGTGCAATTGTGCAGTTTTTATCATTGACTGTTTGCCCAGTCATTGTGTTTTCTATTTGCAGGACAAGCGTATCACTGGAGGCTATGAGAGTGTCCCGACAGATGACATTCATATGAAACAGATCGATTTCGATAAGGAATGGCTGCACTTTATCAGAGAATTCATCTCCCCTGTCACTCTCAAGGTTTTCTCTGGCTATTACACCAAGGTGAGCCAGTCTGTCTGGGTCTGTATTGAGTCATAATCAGCTGTTAAATCAAAATGTCTCTTCTACCTCTTCATCTTTTTGTAAGGCATTATGTTTATTAGGTTGAAACCAGGGTCAGAAATCAAATTTTCAATTAAGGGGCCATTTTTTTAACTTCAAAAAGGCAATTTTTATGATTACCTTGTTAAATGTATCTGTGTCGTCTTTTATTTAATCAATTACTTCAATCAGAATACTATAGACTGTTTCTCCAAATCAACAAAAGTATTCAAAGGTGGAAGCTATATCTGATGTTTATGTATGTTTATTTACACAGGCAGTATGCAGTTGCTCAAAGGTGCCATACATGACAACTGCATGATGTTGCATAATGTAAATAGTCTACATAAAGTATATAAATAGGAATTAATTACAAGGCAGAACACCTCTGATTGGACATTGCATTCATACACTCAACAGAAATGTGTAATTGGTTATAATGCTCAATGCTGCAAAAAATTAAAAAATAAATCAGCTGCAACGTGAACAGATCTAAATTAAATACTGCAATTAATAATTTTCATTACATTCCCATTTTACTTTAATCGCAACAGTCGTAATAGATTTAGTTTAATTGTGCAGGAACATTTTTTGCCCCTTATCTTGAATTTGGGGATCATTTTAGTTCATTTTGGTGGCATTTTTGCCCCAAGCCCCCATTAATTTCTGACACTGGGTGAAATCTATGAAGCCTATAAAAAACGTCTCGGTTACGTATGTAACCCTCGTTCCCTGAAGGAGGGAACGGAGACGTACGTCGGACGTCACCGACGAATTGGGATCACTTCTGGGAGCCCCTATCAGCTTCGAGTGTATAGAGAACGGGCCAATGGCCATTGGCGTGCGAGATTTGCATCTCGCGCTCCGCCCCGCATCGCGGGTATAAAGCGGAAGCGGATGCAGCGCACATTTGTTTTTCACTGAGGAGCCGAACTAGTGACTCGGCCGCTGCAGTGATGGTACAGCAACTGTGGCGACGGGACGTACGTCTCCGTTCCCTCCTTCAGGGAACGAGGGTTACATACGTAACCGAGACGTTCCCTTTCAGTCGGTCACGTTCGACGTACGTCGGACGTCACCGACGAATTGGGATCCCTATGGAAAACGCCACAGTTACTACCACTTCCAGCGCCCAGCGAAAGCCCCTCAGACCCCCGTCTGTTCGGGGCGGGGAACTTACGCAGGGAGAGTCACTGCTGCTGTTCCGCAAGACCCACTCAGCAGAGTATTGGATAACGCTGGGAAAGCGTGCCCCGGGGGGCCGCTGCGGAAGCCACATCCTACCCGTAGGGAGGTATCATGTGGAATATACATGTATGGACTGGCCGTGGGCAGTACAACATACGGAAGTCCCAGGGGTGGCCCCGGCCAATGCAGGCGGGAGACTACACCGCACAGAGACGGCAGAGCGAGCTCTGCCAAGGGAAAGACACGGGCTCGCCGTAGGGAGTCGTACCGTGGAAGAATACACATATGGGACCGCCGTAGGGGTCACAACATATGGATACCCAGCCTAACACAAGTTCCACCAATGCATACGAGTGTTAGACCTGGCGTCGGACGCTCCGCCACGTCTGACTGCCACGGGTTGCGGAGGACTCAACAGGGTTCGCCGTGCTGGGGAACTCGACTGGAGCATATCAGCGCACGTATCCGGTCCATGAGGAGGGGAATGGCGCAGCAAGCCGACACTAGAACGGGCCCTTCGGTGTTACTGGCTATTTGAAGCGAGCACACGGGAAGAAACCGGCTCTACACGGAGGCTATAGAATCTAGCGAACGTGTTAGGTGTCGCCCAGCCCGCAGCTCTACATATATCTGTCAGCGAGGCGCCGTGTGCCAGCGCCCAGGAAGAGGCCACACTCCTAGTGGAGTGGGCCCTCAACCCAAGCGGGCAGGGCACGCCTTGGGTTTCATACGCCAAGGCGATGGCATCCACTATCCAGTGAGCCATCCTCTGCTTGGAGACAGCCTTTCCCTTCTGCTGGCCTCCGTAACAGATGAAGAGCTGTTCTGAGGTCCTGAAGCTTTGCGTTCTGTCCACGTAAGTCCGCAGAGCGCGAACGGGACAGAGAAAAGCCAGGGCTGGGTCTGCCTCCTCCGAAGGCAGCGCTTGCAGGTTCACCACCTGGTCCCGAAAGGGAGTGGTGGGAACCTTGGGCACATATCCGGGCCGGGGTCTCAGGATTACATGAGAGTTACCCGCCCCGAATTCCAGGCACGATTCGTCGACCGAAAATGCCTGCAGGTCCCCTACCCTCTTGATGGAAGCCAATGCAGTCAGGAGTACTGTCTTCCAGGACAGGATTTTTAACTCTACTGACTGCAAAGGCTCAAAGGGAGCCCTCTGTAATGCGGTTAGCACCAGGGGCAAATCCCAAGAGGGTATAGAGTGAGGGCGAGGCGGATTTAATCTCCTCGCCCCCCTCAGGAACCTGACGACCAGATCGTGCTTTCCTAGGGACTTACCTTCGACCATGCTGTGATTTGCGGCGATAGCGGCAACATACACTTTGAGGGTGGAGGGAGACAGCCTTCGCTCCAACCCTTCTTGCAGGAAGGAAAGCACAGAGCCGATCGAACATCTTCGGGGGTCTTCTCGACGAGAAGAACACCACTCGACGAACAGGTTCCACTTCAACGCGTAGAGGTGCCTCGTAGAGGGGGCTCTGGCGGAAGTGATGGTGTCTACCACAGCCTGTGGTAGGCCACCTAGAACCTCCGCGTCCCGTCCAGGGACCAGACATGGAGTTTCCAGAGGTCTGGACGCGGGTGCCACAGGGTGCCCCGTCTCTGAGTCAGGAGGTCCTTCCTCAGAGGAATGGGCCAAGGAGGTGCTGTCGCGAGGAGCACTAGTTCCGGGAACCAGGTCCGGTTGGGCCAGTATGGCGCAACTAGCAAGACCTGCTCCTCGTCCTCCCTGACCTTGCACAGTGTCTGCGCAAGAAGGCTCACTGGGGGAAACGCATATTTGCGTAGGCCCCGGGGCCAGCTGTGTGCCAGCGCATCCGAGCCGAGGGTCCCCCCGGTCAGGGAATAGAACAACTGGCAGTGAGACGTGTCCGGGGCGGCAAACAGGTCTACCTGTGCGGTCCCGAAGCGACTCCAGATCAGCTGGACCACCTGGGGATGGAGTCTCCACTCTCCTGGGAGCACTTGCTGTCGTGAGAGCTCGTCGGCTGCACGATTGAGCAGGCCCGGGATATGAATGGCACGAAGCGACCTCAGATGCTTCTGACTCCAGAGGAGGAGATGGCGGGCGAGTTGTGACATGCGGCGGGAGCGTAGACCACCCTGTTTGTTGATGTACGCAACGGCCGCAGTGTTGTCCGTACGGACCAGAACGTGCTTGCCTCGTAGCGGCCCTTTGAGGCGGCCCAGCGCAAGACGAACTGCTAACAACTCGAGGCAATTGATATGCCATTGCAGTTGAGGCCCCGTCCACAGACCCGAAACTGCAAGCCCGTTGTACGTGGCCCCCCAGCCGGTGGATGAGGCATCCGTGGAGACCACAGCATGCCTGGACACTTGTTCTAGGGGAACTCCTGCCCGTAGGAACGAAGGGTCCAACCACGGACTGAAGGTTTGGCGACACTTCGGTGTTACTGAGACACGGAATGAGCCGCTCTGCCACGCCCATCTCGGGACTCGGTCGTGTAGCCAGTGTTGAAGCGGCCTCATATGAAGCAATCCGAGCGGCGTCACTGCGGCTGCGGATGCCATATGCCCCAGGAGCCTCTGAAAATGTTTCAGTGGTACCGCTGTCCTGCATTTGAACGAATTCAAGCAGTTCAACACCGACTGGACGCGCTGCTCTGTGAGTCGCGCTGTCAGATTGACCGAGTCCAACTCCATACCGAGAAAAGAGATCCTCTGCACGGGGCAGAGTTTGCTCTTTTCCCAGTTGACCTGAAGTCCCAACAGGCTGAGGTGACTGAGCACCATGTCCCTGTGTTCGCACAACTGTGCCTTCGACTGAGCCAGAATCAGCCAGTCGTCGAGGTAGTTGAGAATGCGAACACCACGCTCTCTCATGGGAGCAATGGCCGCCTCCGCGACCTTCGTGAAGACGCGGGGCGACAGGGACAGCCCGAAGGGTAGGACTCTGTACTGATATGCCCGTCCCTCGAACGCAAAGCGTAGGAACGGTCTGTGTCGGGGGAGAATCGAGACATGAAAGTACGCGTCCTTCAGGTCGATCGCTGCAAACCAATCTTGGGGACGGATGCACCTGAAGATGCGTTTCTGCGTTAGCATTCTGAACGGCAGCCTGTGAAGGGACCGATTCAAGAACCGCAGGTCCAAGACTGGCCGTAACCCGCCGCCTTTCTTGGGTACAATGAAGTACGGGCTGTAGAAGCCTGTCTTCATATCGGCTGGAGGGACCGGCTCTATCGCGTCCTTCGCCAGTAGGACTGCGATCTCCGCCCGTAGCACGGGGGCGTCCTCCTTCGACACGGAGGTGAAGTGAACGCCCCTGAACTTGGGGGGCCGCCGAGCGAACTGAATCGCATAGCCGAGTCTGATAGTACGGATGAGCCAGCGGGACGGGCTGGGGAGCGCTAACCAGGCTCCCAGCGACCGAACCAGCGGGACCAACGGCACCACAGACGTACCCGCAGCGGGGCAGCGCAGCGGAGTGCAGGGACCCGACTCGGACGGCATCGCGGCCCGAAGTGGGGTCTGAGTGCGCAATGCAACACTTACCTGCTTCCGCTGAGGGGGTGCACGAGTGTGCGGAGGCCTCTTGTGTGCGTCCTGGACACAGCCAGCACCCCCTGCTGGCGATAAGAGAGGCACCGGAGGGTGACAAGGCATGGGAGCGTCGTACACCGCCAAGCGCGCTCTCTTGGCACCCAGAGATTTTAGAAACAGCTCTTTTTTTGAAGTTTTGGGTACCACTGGCCCGAAGGCCAGTGGCGGAACAGAAACCAAACAAGAACATAAAATTCTCTCCCGGCCCTCCAGCGGGAGAAGGAGTGGTGCTGTCACCACCTCCTGAAGAGCTGTCTCCTCCATCTCTGGGTGGCCCGTCTCAGGGTCTCTTACGACGACGCTTGCCACCTGGCTTGGCAGCGGCCTGAGCGGGCTGGACGGCCTTCCCGCGGCCGGCTCCACGCCGTTGCCCTGGTGGAGGCTGCTGCTGGGCTGGGGCGGGAGCGGGGGCGGCGGCGGGCGGCCGCCCTCGGCGACGAGCAGGCGGAGGAGCTGCGGCCGGCGGCTGGGCAGCAGCTGACCGCCGGGGCAGGATGTGTTTGATGGCCTCCGTCTGCTTCTGGACAGTCGAGAACTGCTGGGCAAAGCTCTCGACCGCGTCGCCGAACAGCCCAACCTGGGAAATGGGGGAGTCCAGGAACCGATACTTATCAGTCTCCCTCATATCGGCCAGGTTGAGCCAGAGATGTCGCTCCTGGACCACAAGAGTGGACATCGCCTGACCAATGGAACGGGCGGTGACTTTCGTCGCCCGGAGGGCGAGGTCCGTCGCCGTCCGGAGCTCCCGGAGGAGCTCTGGGTCAGGTCTACCCTCGTGCATGTCCATGAGTGCCTGGGCCTGGTGCACCTGGAGCAACGCCATGGCATGCAAGGCGGACGCAGCCTGTCCACAAGCCTTGTAAGCCTTCCCAGTTAGACTGGAGGAGAACTTACAGGCCTTGGATGGGTGGCGTGGGTCTCCGCGCCAGGTGGAAGCGGACGCCGGACACAGTTGCATCGCGACCGCCCGTTCCACCGGCGGGATCCCCACGTACCCCTTGGCTGGCCCGCCGTCGAGAGTAGTGAGGAGGGAGGAGCCACTCGGCCGGTTTCTGGCAGAAAAAGGTGCCGTCCACGACCTCGTGAGCTCCTCATGCACTTCCGGGAAGAAGGGCACCGGGGCGGGACGCTGAGAACCAGCGCGAGCCGCCCCGAGAAACCAATCATCCAGCCTAGAAGGCTCGGGACACGGTGGAGGGTTCCACACGAGCCCGACCTTTTCGGCGGCCCGGGAAAGCATAGCCGTCAGCTCGGGGTCCGTCTCGGACAACGCCACTCTCCCAGAGGGAGGCAACGCAGCCGGGTCTTCATCCCCCGAGGACTGAAACTCCCCCTCCGATGCAGCGATCGACATCCTATCCTCTGCTGGAGCTCCAAAGGTCACCGTTGGACCACCTCGAGAGGGGCCAGCGACTTCCTCCGAAAGCTCAACCGGCTGCGGCACTACAGAGGGTTTAGGGGCCCACGGAGGCTGGCTCGGCGGGTGTGCCCTAAACGTGATCCTCAGGTCACCCTGGCTATTCGCCGAAGTAGGTCTATCCTGCTGGGCAGGGATAGCACTAGATCGGGGCATAGGTAAGGGGACTCCACCCTCCCGAAGGTAGGCGAGTCTCGACCTTAGCGCCGAGATAGTCATGTTCCCGCAATGGGAACACGAACTATCCACAAACGCTGCCTCGGCATGTTGAATACCCAGACATGTCAGGCAGCGATTGTGACCGTCAGCTGGTGACAGGGAACGACCGCATCCAGAAACGCACGGGTGGAATGACATCTTGAAAAAGACGCAATTTCACACCCGTGTTGCTCTTTTAGAAGAAGCTCTTAACGTGCTGAAGCACCCAGGAACAACCGCGGCAAACACAGGGGATAGTGCAGCCTGTGTTTGCACTCACCGTGGAACGCCCCCACCGAACCAACCGGGATGCTGTAAAAACAGCAGTTTGTTTCACCGATTTCGGTGAGCTCGCGGTTGTCACTGCACGTGCCTTCTCCCCAGCACAAAAGCCTCTTCTCTCGCTCTCTCTCTCTCTCCTGCTGAACAGCCTTTTGAAGTCTTTCATGAGCTTGTTTGGCTCCGAAGTGAATGACAAATGTGCGCTGCATCCGCTTCCGCTTTATACCCGCGATGCGGGGCGGAGCGCGAGATGCAAATCTCGCACGCCAATGGCCATTGGCCCGTTCTCTATACACTCGAAGCTGATAGGGGCTCCCAGAAGTGATCCCAATTCGTCGGTGACGTCCGACGTACGTCGAACGTGACCGACTGAAAGGGAACCCAAATATAGTCAAAATAGTTTAAGAATTAAGGCAATTAAAAACATTAAAAACAAAAGACCATCAGCATTTTTTGTGTGTTGTGACATTTTTATTACAGTTAATCAGTCATTACAGCAATGCATGTTTTATTTGTATTTACTTGTTTTAAATGTGTAATTTCAGATAATAATACAGAAAGAGATTTATGTCTAATTTATTTAGAAATCAAACATAGATGGCATGTTCAAAAACAGCTATAAAAAAATGAAAACACTTGCCGAAGACTTGAAGCTGCATCTTTACACCAGTAAAAATCCATCAAGTATGGGGAATTTTTTTTTTAATTGCAAATTTACATTTCAGTGTTTGCATTTTCAGTGCATTTTTTCTTTCTGAAGCGCACTTGGTATTTTTTAAATTCCACACTATATTTTCTGCCATTTTAATTTCATTGGAAACTAACGGTTTTGAACTCATAACTGCTTCTTACAGCATTTTTTTTTCTTTGTGGGTTGAAATGTGACCTAGAAATTTTCTCGACAGGCTTCTTGAAATTCATCCGTTAAGTCTAGTTGATTTGACTCATGACTTCACACTCTAATGCAATCATTGAGCTGCTGCTTATTAGTTGTAAATAGGGCATTTTCTATAATTTGAGCAATTTTAAACTATTTTTTTGTCAGCCACAGGGATCTTTTTTGTACATCTGCATGATTTCAGAAGGCTTAGTACAGCAGCCAGCTAAAACACAGCTTGCTAGATGAACTTTGTTAGGTCTTTGGTTGATGTGACTCATGGAATGAGTCAAGTCATCTTTTTCTCGCTGTAATTTTCAGCTTTCCCTCTCTCGCTTCTCTTTTAGGAAGGCTCTGTCCACTATTGAGCATACAAGTGTTATTAGGTCTCTGGTTGATTTGACTCATGGAATGTGAACTCCGGTTAGCACCATGAGTCTGGATTCTTTGTAGGTCATCTATTAAAGGGATAATTAAACTTCTGGCATTATTTAATCAACCTCATGTCTTTCTGTTATTTTTTTTAAGTGGAATTCAGAAAAAGAATTTTAGAAGAATCTCCTTGAAGCTCTTTTCCATAGAACAACAGTTCAAAATTACCAAGTATGTTAAAAGTACCATACTATTCCAAGTCTTCCAAAGCCACATTTGGCATTTTATGTGAGGAACAAAAGAGCCATTTAACATGATCTGTTGTTCTAGGGAAAAAAAAAACTTGCGTGAATGTGGAGGTCCTTCACTATATATATATACAGTGGGGAGAACAAGTATTTGATACACTGCCGATTTTGCAGGTTTTCCTACTTACAAAGCATGTAGAGGTCTGTAATTTTTATCACAGGTACACTTCAACTGTGATATACGGAATCTAAAACAAAAATCCAGAAAATTACATTGTATGATTTTTAAATAATTAATTTGCATTTTATTGCATGACATAAGTATTTGATCACCTACCAGCCAGTAAGAATTCCGGCTCTCACAGACCTGTTAGTTTTTCTTTAAGAAGCCCTCCTGTTCTCCACTCATTACTTGTATTAACTGCACCTGTTTGAACTCGTTACCTGTATAAAAGACACCTGTCCACACACTCAATCAAACAGACTCCAACCTCTCCACAATGGCCAAGTCCCTGATGAGCTGTGTAAGGACATCAGGGATAAAATTGTAGACCTGCACAAGGCTGGGATGGGCTACAGGACAATAGGCAAGCAGCTTTGTGAGAAGGCAACAACTGTTGGCGCAATTATTAGAAAATGGAAGAAGTTCAAGATGACGGTCAATCTCCCTCGATCTGGGGCACCATGCAAGATCTCACCTCGTGGGGCATCAATGATCATGAGGAAGGTGAGGGATCAGCCCAGAACCACACGGCAGGACCTGGTCAATGACCTGAAGAGAGCTGGGACCACAGTCTCAAAGAAAACCATTAGTAACACACTACACCGTCATGGATTAAAATCCTGCACCGCACGCAAGGTCCCCCTGCTCAAGCCAGCGCATGTCCAGGCCCGTCTGAAGTTTGCCAGTGACCATCTGGATGATCCAGAGGAGGAATGGGAGAAGGTCATGTGGTCTGATGAGACAAAAATAGAGCTTTTTGGTCTAAACTCCACTCGCCGTGTTTGGAGGAAGAAGAAGGATGAGTACAACCCCAAGAACACCATCCCAACCGTGAAGCATGGAGGTGGAAACATCATTCTTTGGGGATGCTTTTCTGCAAAGGGGACAGGACGACTGCACCGTATTGAGGGGAGGATGGATGGGGCCATGTATCGCGAGATCTTGGCCAACAACCTCCTTCCCTCAGTAAGAGCATTGAAGATGGGTCGTGGCTGGGTCTTCCAGCATGACAACGACCCGAAACACACAGCCAGGGCAACTAAGGAGTGGCTCCGTAAGAAGCATCTCAAGGTCCTGGAGTGGCCTAGCCAGTCTCCAGACCTGAACCCAATAGAAAATCTTTGGAGGGAGCTGAAAGTCCGTATTGCCCAGCGACAGCCCCGAAACCTGAAGGATCTGGAGAAGGTCTGTATGGAGGAGTGGGCCAAAATCCCTGCTGCAGTGTGTGCAAACCTGGTCAAGAACTACAGGAAACGTATGATCTCTGTAATTGCAAACAAAGGTTTCTGTACCAAATATTAAGTTCTGCTTTTCTGATGTATCAAATACTTATGTCATGCAATAAAATGCAAATTAATTACTTAAAAATCATACAATGTGATTTTTCTTTTAGATTCCGTCACTCACAGTTGAAGAGTACCTATGATAAAAATTACAGACATCTACATGCTTTGTAAGTGGCCAAACCTGCAAAATCGGCAGTGTATCAAATACTTGTTCTCCCCACTGTGTATATATATATATATATATATATATATATATATATACATACAGTTGCAAGAAAGAGTATGTGAACCACTTGCAGAATCTGTGAAAATGTGAATAATTTTAACAAAATAAAAGAGATCATACAAAATGCATACAAAGTTATTTAGTGCTGTTCTGAATAAGATATTTTACATACATTTTTTTTACATTTAGTCCACAAGACAAAAAAATAGCTGAATTTATTAAAATTACCCATTCAAAAGTTTATGAACCATTGATTCTCAATACTGTGTCGTTAACTGGATGATCCACGGCTGTTTTTTTGTTTTGTGATGGTTGTTCATGAGTCTCTTGTTTGTCTTGAGCAGTTAAACTGCCCAATGTTCTTCAGAAAAATCCTCCAGGTCCTGCAAATTCTTCAGTTTTCCAGCATCTTTTGCATATTTGAACCCTTTCCAGAAGTGACTGCATGATTTTGAGATCCATCTTTTCACACCGAGGACAATTGAGGGACTCAAACACAACTATTAAAAAAGGTTCAAACATTCACTGATGCTCCAGAAGGAAACACGATGCCATAAGAGCCGGGGGGTGAAAACTTTTGAGCAGGATGAAGATTTTTCTTTTTTTGTTTAAATGTCATTTTTTTTCATTTAGTACTGCCCTTCAGAAGCAAAAGAAGATACTTACATGTTTCCCGGAAGACAAATTAAGTACAATTTACCTTGATCTTTAAAATCAAAAAGTTTTCACCCCCCGGCTCTTAATGCCTCGTGTTTCCTTCTGGAGCATCAGTGAATGTTTGAACCTTTTTTAATAAAACGGTGATGTCATGATATGCGTATTACGTGTTCATTCTATAGGTCGTACTGGAATGTTTTAGTACATCTTTGTCGTGTAAACATACCCTTAAACTTTAAGCAAATCTGTAAGATACTTTTGAGAGTTGGGTTTTGATTGTGTCTCCTATCTTTTTTGTCTTTCAGGGCTATGCGATTATGAACTTTGTGGTGAAGTACACTCCGAACAGACAAGCCTATCTGAGACCACATCACGATTCCTCAACATTCACCATTAATATTGCTCTCAACAACAAGGGCTTAGATTTCCAGGTAAGATTGTGATATACTGGCCTTACTTTTCCTAAAATAGATTTCACATGTAGTTAAACTTATGACACATTTCCTTCTATTTCAGGGTGGAGGTTGCCGATTTCACAGATATAACTGTTCCATAGAGTCTCCTAGAAAAGGCTGGAGCTTCATGCATCCAGGTAGACTCACCCACCTTCACGAAGGACTACCTACGACCAACGGCACACGCTACATTGCAGTGTCCTTCATAGATCCTTAGACTCCCTGGTAGTTCTAGCAGTTCTACACTAGAAATTTACTGGCCTTGATATGTTTGTGTAGTGTCAGCTGTTTGTTTTTACAGATTTTTTCTTGGTTTATGTGTTGTGTGACTGTTTGTATTTGCTGTTTTTGGAAACATTTACTACTGTCGAGAGAGAAAATGCTGTTCATCAGAAGGTTAATAAAGTCGATGCACACATATACACAAACACACACATACTCCGGCAGACTTCATACATTTAAACCTTGTTCAGTACTCAAGATTACATGAGAGATTTGATCATAATTGTTCTACTATAACTTTGGCAAAGAAATCAGGTGAGCTCAGTAACTCTTCATTTAAACAGCTTTGGTTCATGGTGTTTAGCATTAGCACTCATTCGTAATAGCTGCCTTCAAGTCCTCCTGGAAAGTTCCTATTTAATATTTTGGATGATGTACATTTAAGTCATTCTCATTAGAATAAAATTGCACAAACATTGCACAAGCCTGTCACCCTTTTAAACCTTTGCTTTCTGGCAAACTTTAGTGCTATTCTACATCAACAGCACATTACAGTAAATCTCTAAAAACTAAATTGTGCATCAATATTTGGAGCTACAACTTTATGATAAATATTAATTAACTTCCACCGGGATTTTAAAATGGACAAGCCCCCAACTCAAAGTCTATGTAAAAAAAATAAAAAAATAAAAAAATAAAAAAAAAAACAGTGTGCATATGAACAATACTCATAAATTCAATCATTCCAACATGGTTTCAAGGCAGCAATAATTATACTGTCAGCTTCCTACCGTCAGTAAAAAAAAAAAAAGTTAAATTGTTTATTTCCATTTTTATTTATAATTGGTAAAAAGAAAAAAGTGAGTTCCAAGTACTGTAAAATAATCTAGATTACTGTAAAAGAATCTAGATTGGAGAGCATGACCATGACCATGTTTTTAATCCATGAAATGAGGCATTTTACATGATTTACATGACAAGGTTACATGACTATGAAACTATGAATATGCTGTCAACAAAATACATATAATTTTGTATGTTTGCACAACAAGAAACTACAGGATTTGAAATTAATTCTGTTGCTGAAGGTGTTTTTACTGTAAAAACAAGGTAAAATATGCCTTTAAAATGAGAATATCTCAGCGATGTCAAATGTTTTACTTTCTTGTTCCTTTTAAATGTCTCAGCCAGGTCAAACTCTTAACTTATTTTGAAATTGTTGAAATAATAAAAATGTTTTTAAAAAAAGAGAAAAAGCTTTATATATTTGACAGTAAATGCTTTATGTTGAAATTTGTCAATAAACAAATTGTTAATAAAAAGATTTTTGCACTAAAGATATGCTCAAGACAGATCAAGATTGGGAACATTCCGATAATTTAAACACTGACCTTGTAAAATACAATGCAGCTTTAAAAAAGCTGCATTGCTCAATTTTTACTCCATTAATTTAAGCATGTTATGACACATGTTGAAACAAGCACATTCCACATGTCATACTAATGTAATATAATATGTGTGTGTTGAACACTTGCATGTCCATCATATGCCACATGGCTTTTCAAACTATGTCTCTATAGAATAAGTAATCATAGCTGAGAACAGTGTTGACAGAGTGTTCATGTACAGAAGAAATTGCAGAGTGATGCAATCGCTGTTTCAGTACATGGTTAGTGACACATACTTGAACTTGTTTTTGTAAGATTGATGAGATGATAGAATATTAGCGCAACAATTTAAGGATTGTGCGGAGGAGTTGAAACTAGTTCCTCCCATGCAGCTGGATCACTTTAACTGGAATCAGAGATAAGCTTATACTCTTTAAATTATGACTGCTATAAGTAAGCGAGGTAAAAGCGAGTGGCACAAAGTGATATAAGTGTGAACTCTTGAAGTAACAGTTTTAAGTAATTGGATAGAGTAAAGAATATGTGTATTTGGCATTGTAACAGGGTTCAGGGAAAAAGGAGGCAGGAACTGGCAAACACCGTAATTTTAATGACAAAATAAACAAACAACAAAACTAAAGTAAAGCAGCAGCCTCTCATGGACAACTGCTGCATATAGACATAATAAAACACAACATAAAGTCCAGGCCTGGTCCTCTCTCATCTTGCACTGTCGTCGTTCCTCCTTTTATTCTTCCAGAGCTCCTTCCGTGAGACACGAGACCGGTGTGGCGCACAGGTGATGCTCATTAGCATTCACGCCACCGGCCTGGCTCTGATCCCATGGCTCTCGGCCGCACCCTGCTTGCCACATACCCCCATCGCCCCTCGCAGGCCGGGGGCAGGGGCAGACTGGCCATCTGGAGCACCGGGAGTTTTCCCAGTGGGCCGCTGGACAATGTGGGCCGGCCCGTTGCTATGTAAATGTATATAAAGAATGAATTACAGTGGGGAGAACAAGTATTTGATACACTGCCGATTTTGCAGGTTTGTCCACTTACAAAGCATGTAGAAGTCTGTAATTTTTATCATAGGTACACTTCAACTGTGAGAGACGGAATCTAAAACAAAAATCCAGAAAATCACATTGTATGATTTTTAAATAATTAATTTGCATTTTATTGCATGACATAAGTATTTGATACATCAGAAAAGCAGATCTTAATATTAACTTTGTTTGCAATTACAGAGATCATACGTTTCCTGTAGTTCTTGACCAGGTTTGCACACACTGCAGCAGGGATTTTGGCCCACTCCTCCATACAGACCTTCTCTAGATACTTCAGGTATCAGGGCTGTCACTGGGCAATACGGACTTTCAGCTCCCTCCAAAGATTTTCTATTGGGTTCAGGTCTGGAAACTGGCTAGGCCACTCCAGGACCTTGAGATGCTTCTTACGGAGCCACTCCTTAGTTGCCCTGGCTGTGTGTTTTGGGTCGTTGTCATGCTGGAAGACCCAGCCACGACCCATCTTCAATGCTCTTACTGAGGGAAGGAGGTTGTTGGCCAAGATCTCGCGATACATGGCCCCATCCATCCTCCCCTCAATACGGTGCAGTCGTCCTGTCCCCTTTGCAGAAAAGCATCCCCAAAGAATGATGTTTCCACCTCCATGCTTCACGGTTGGGATGGTGTTCTTGGGGTTGTACTCATCCTTCTTCCTCCAAACACGGCGAGTGGAGTTTAGACCAAAAAGCTCTATTTTTGTCTCATCAGACCACATGACCTTCTCCCATTCCTCCTCTGGATCATCCAGATGGTCATTGGCAAACTTCAGACGGGCCTGGACATGCGCTGGCTTGAGCAGGGGGACCTTGCGTGCGCTGCAGGATTTTAATCCATGACAGCGTAGTGTGTTACTAATGGTTTTGAGACTGTGGTCCCAGCTCTCTTCAGGTCATTGACCAGGTCCTGCCGTGTAGTTCTGGGCTGATCCCTCACCTTCCTCATGATCGTTGATGCCCCACGAGGTGAGATCTTGCATGGTGCCCCAGACCGAGGGAGATTGACCGTAATCTTGAACTTCTTCCATTTTCTAATAATTGCGCCAATAGTTGTTGCCTTCTCACCAAGCTGCTTGCCTATTGTCCTGTAGCCCATCCCAGCCTTGTGCAGGTCTACAATTTTATCCCTGATGTCCTTACACAGCTCTCTGGTCTTGGCCATTGTGGAGAGGTTGGAGTCTGTTTGATTGAGTGTGTGGACAGGTGTCTTTTATACAGGTAACGAGTTCAAACAGGTGCAGTTAATACAGGTAATGAGTGGAGAACAGGAGGGCTTCTTAAAGAAAAACTAACAGGTCTGTGAGAGCCGGAATTCTTACTGGTTGGTAGGTGATCAAATACTTATGTCATGCAATAAAATGCAAATTAATTATTTAAAAATCATACACTGTGATTTTCTGGATTTTTGTTTTAGATTCCATCTCTCACAGTTGAAGTGTACCTATGATAAAAATTACAGACCTCTACATGCTTTGTAAGTAGGAAAACCTGCAAAATCGGCAGTGTATCAAATACTTGTTCTCCCCACTGTATAGTAAAAATGTAATTTATTCCTGTGATCAAAGCTGTCTTTTCAGCATCATTACTCCAGTCCTAAGTGTCACGTGATCCTTCAGAAATCGTTCTAATATGCTGTATTTTTCATAAACATTCACATTTTTACAGTCTTTTCCACAACTGGAGCTCTCTTCCATAAAATGACAGGAGATGTCAAGCTCCTAAAAAGGACAAATACTATAATCAATAGAAAGGCAAAACAGTCCACATTCTGCACTACATTCTAAGTCTTCAACCATACCAGAGCATTGTGTCATACGGACTGATTTTATGGTAGTTATTGAAATCAAACTTCCCTGTATGGAATAGTAAATTCAATCATTTACTATTTGCCATGTGCACCAGGAAAGACAAATTATAAATGTAAAGAAGTATGCCAGTCATTCATTAATGTTAATGATAAGCATTTCAATAAAAAAATAAATAGCATTTTTATTTCTGTATAAATAGCATTTATATTTTTATGTTAATAAGTGATGTTAAAAATGGCTCTGTGCATAATGAGCTGGAGGGTTTATGGTGAGGTGTGTTGCGGACTGGGTGTGATGGGCCACTTTGTGTCAGAAAGTCCAGGGTTACTTTTTTGCCCCAGTCCGCCCCTGGCCGGGGGTACCCTCGACACTGCACTCAACTCACGGACTGCCACGGCAGCCGCATCATCTGGTGGAAAGGACAGACAAGACAAGAGAAATGAGACAAAAGGATGAGGAGAGATGAGAGAGGGGGAAAAAATCTTTTTCCGGTTTCCTTATTCTCTCCCCGTCCCCTTATGGCCGGCGGTGGCTCCTCCTCGTCGGCGTCCGGTAGCGAGGCCCCGTTTCCGCGGCGCCTGCTCCTCCCCATGCTAGTGGCTGGATGCAGGCCCTGGCATCGACAAATGGCGACAGCTCCTGCTACCCAACAGCAGCCGCCCCTCCATAATTTAATGGACGGAGGCGAGTATATCCGTCCCCTCATCGAGCCCTCCAGCTCCACCAACTCAATAGTCCTTGTCAGCAGATTCTGCACAATCCAACTCGATGGAATGCGACTTACTCACAGCAGTGAGGGCTCTATGACAGCGCGTCCCTCCTTCCTCCCGGGTTTCGGCACCAATATTAATAACAATGTTCAAGGCTCAGGGAATAAGGAGGCGGGAACCGGCGAACAATCAACGTAAAGTTTAATCCAAAAATAAACAAACAACTAAACAAAAGTAAAGCCCCTCACAGACAACTTCCGCATATAAACATAATAAAACACAACAAGTCCAGGCCTGGTTCTCTCTCGTCTTGCACTGTCATCACTCCGGAGCTCCTTCTGTGAGACTCGAGACCGGTGTGTCGCACAGGTGACGCTAAATTTAAAATAAACTAAAAAAACCAAGCCAAAGTCACATGGAGATTAATACTTGTATCAGTGATTTCTGCCACTCATGTGACTTCAACTGTCATTGAAAGCAAATGAGTTTAGGATTCTTTGTAACTGCAAATCACGTCAATGTGAATGCACCTTCAGTGTAGACCACATAGTAAAGTTTGAAAGTTGCCATGGTGATGGAAGGTATATGCCGTAGGTCTAAGATCTTTTTCCTTCCCTTCATCTTCCTTCTGTTTGTTGGGGCTTGCTGGGAAGAGATCCCTGACTTGTTCAATGTTTCCGTCTGTATCTGCGGGTTTGAGAAGCTGCTGAGAAATGCAGCGAAGGAGGGAGGCATGTAGGTCAGAGACATGAGCGCAGCAGCAAGCTACAGAAAGACCCCTTTGTGGCCGCTCTCCCCCTGCTCATGGCTCTGAAAGATGACATTGATGCAGGGCAGCGGCACAGGAAACTTGCAAGGCTAATAAACTTACAGGTTTGCTGAGGATAACTTATCAAACAGAGCTGAGAGGGAAAGCTGTAGTCAAGACGATCAATGTAAAATGTGAAAGTGGACAGGAAGTGTGAAGTCAGATCAGGTCACTTGGCTTGATTTATTTATTTTTCTGATACTCTGTACATTCAACGAGAGGGTCCTACATGTTACATGTTAGTGAAGCTTTAAAACAGTTGAGTAATTTTTGCAATACTGGCGGCACCAAATGGAAATTCAGAAAGGTGATTTGCAAACACACACATTATAAAGTGCGATACTTACGTGTTCTGGATATGAAGTTGGATCAGGAAGAGTTGGTATTGATCCATCTTTGAGAAGCAACTTTTGTGCAAATCCTGTGTTTTACTGACCCTCAATTGCAAAGCAGCCCAGTGTACATTGATTCACACAAACATGTTCTGAAAACATTCAGTAAACGTGATGAAAGGACCTAAATAGGACCAAAAAATTACATTTTAGGTTGGTCCACTAAAGGTCCTGCAAATGTTATGGGAATGTAGTGTAGAGACCTAGAGGGAACTTCCTATAGTAATGGTCCCCTAAACATTCTCAGAACGTCCTGAATGTTCCCTGAAGGACCGCCAAATTACGTCCCCCAACCCATTAAAGAACTCCACATAATGACCATCTCGGAGCATTCTGGGAATGTTACCAGGCAACGCCCTTGACACCAGCGGGGACGTTCTGAGAACGTTCTGGGAACATAAAATTTCTAAATAATATATGGCCCCCTAAACATTCCGAGAACGTCTTGAATGTTCCATGAAGGTCCGCCAAATAACGTCCCCCAACCCTTTAAAGAACTCCCCATCAGGACCGCCTCGAAACGTTCTGGGAACGTTACTAGGTGACGTCCTTGACACCAGCGGGGACAATCTGAGAATGTTCTGGGAATGTAAAATTTCTAGCGGGGAAGGTGTCCATTTAAGGTCAAGACAGAAAATCATGGTTTATGAAAGAAATACCAGAGTCGTTGTTGAACGTGTAATGCCGGGTTATCATTTTGACGTAGCGTGTTGTGGTGATTCGTAAATGACAATGGGACTCGGGATGCAAGAATCAATAGTTTCATCTCGTATAGTGTGTGATAGTGGGCGACAACCACTGCTGCTTCACAATGTCACAACAGAAATACTAGCAGGTTTAACTTTTTTTTTTTTCGGTCCTCGGGAAAAAAAAAATCACATCTGTGACACTCACCAATAGGAGCACAGAAACACTTCTGTACAGCTTTGAAACATGGCGAATTGAAAGAGTGACGATTGTAGGGAGACTGCTAGGAGGAATTATGCAATAGAGAAAAGGTTTGTGGAGCTATGGCAACAATACTCCTGCCTTTATGATGTTTCCTCAAAGGAATACCACTACAGAGTGAAAAAAGATAAATGCTGGTGAACAATGGTGGAGGCGCTTCAGCAACCCGGTGAGTGCTGGAATTAGCATTAAGCTAACACACTGCTTCGGTAGCCATTGTTTGTTTACACTCTTATTTCCGGAAGTCAGTCGCTAGTTCCATCTTGTCTACAACATCATGCATGTCGTTAAAGACAACAAGCGATGATTGGCCAGGAAGCAACGTGTAGTCTGACATGTTTCTTGTCCGCGACGAGAATTTAGGAGTCAGAATCGCATAATCTGACACAGTGACTATCGTAACAGAAAAAATATAGTGTAGTCTGAACCCAGCATAAGTCAACTGACGTGTCCCTTAAACTGCAGTGCACAGTGACAGGTAATGATTACACAGTGCAGGCCTGACCACATAAGGCACTTGGCCGCCCATCTGTTTATGTCTAAGAAAAAAATCCAGACCCACAAATACCCTTTCTATTTCTCTAATTACACTTTCACATATTTATTATGGTGGTAGATCCGGGTCTCAGAGTTATCACTGAGTGGAACCACCCTGTCTTCTGAGGCATTAAGTTGGAGTGTCTTGTTTAGCAGTTGGCAGAATAAAAGCTAGTGCTCACAAACCAGTGCCAACCTTCAACACAGCAGACTAAATAGTGTTTGCCTACAGGCTGGAGTTTAGGTATTGGAAATATTCTGCATTCTAGTTTGCGGCACATCTATTTATACCACTATTTAAAAGAAGAAGAAAAAAATCATCATAGCCTGCTGAAATGACTAGCATGTTTTGGATAGTAGTCTAAAGCATATGCTGTGTTTTGGTGTTTCTACCAGATTCCTAATGAATGTTTCATTAACAAAGTTCGGGGAGCACGTTCAAATAATCTATCCAAACAACACATCGTCAGCAATCAACACATCTATCCTATCGGCATGAGAGGAGGCCTATACACACAGTCAACTCACCTACATTCCTTGACAGTTTTTTCAGCATCCCTCCACCACCCTGACTCCTCACTCTTGGCTTGTTCCTACGACAGCCAGGAATACGGGGGGAGTACTCTGGGTTCGGGCCAAATACCGAGCCTGGAGCCCTCTCCTTGGACAGCACGCCAAATATGCATACCATTTACTCTAACTTGAAGTGTAAGTGTGAACTCAGGAAACAGTATATTTAGTGTTGGGTTCGACTTGACTTATCCATCGATATAAATTTATGAATTCAAGGCAAGGAGTTTGAGGCTGTGCGTTTTGCACGCTATATTAAATTTTTTCATGGATGAAAATGAGGCTGTGAGTGGACAGACCTACAGTCTTTACAATGGCATGCACTGTGTATAAAGGTCCTAGGGTGAACTCAAAACTGTTTCATTTTTGTATGCATTTATGATTAACAAATTACATTATTGGAAGTTCGTTATATGGATCTATGTTTTCAAGTTGATGAATATTTTGGTAATCTTCACTGTATGTATTAAATATAAATGATTGTTATTATTAAAGTTACTCAGTCAAGAGCAGTGAGTGATTATCATTAAGGACACAGACAGCAGCAGGTTTATTAGGTTGCTGTCACTTTAAGATCTAATGCACAGATTCAATATCCTGACACATAACTGACTGTGTTTCCATGAATACTCACTGAGACAGGCATTTTGACATAACTTTGTGTGTATTTAAGTGTTTAGAAGCACAATAAGACGCGAGAACTTAAAGGTGCAGCAAGTGTTTTTTGAAAAACGCTGTTGAAAAGTGGATCGGACCAGACACCAAAACACTTATAGCCAATCAGCAGTAAGGTGCGTATACACTCATGATGGGGGAGGAGAAAGAACTCAGTGCACAAGACAGACATTAGCAGAATGACTACAGAAAGAGAGAGATGGCAGAGAAAATACAAAAGAGGAAAAGGCCAGAGTAATATAACTTTAAAAAGAAGGGTTACGATTAGGCAAAAAAGGTAGGATGCGCATTAATATCGGAGAAGCTTTCCAGCACTGGAGAGACCTAAGTGGGAAGGCCTGAAAACAGACGCCGAGGTTGCTTTATTTCATCTCTTCAAAATATGTGAGTAACGTAGGTTTTTCTGTGTTTCACAAAAGTAAGATATGCTGTCTTTTGCTTGAATATATTTGTGGCATCTTCACTTGTTTGTTCATTTGCATGTGTAAGCCTCCTCCACCGCCCATTTCAAGCATCGGTTCCCAAGGTGTGTCCGAAAAGTTGGATAACATACTCCTAATATATGGTTTTACGCTATAACCCCTTTATCTTGTCACATTTGAAATATATTAGTTACTTGGACTATCATGTTATGTAGATATCTGTTCATGAAAACTGTGTTTGTTTTTTGGGATGGAAGAGATGACTTTGCCATCGAAGAAGTTGAGGAGCTAAATAACAATTCAACCTGATTTATCATAGTAACACAAATTGCTTTCACTTACTGATAATGACATCATACCCTCGGGCAGCAGGCACAGCAGAATCCGCCATAGTGGTTGCCTGTGTTGCATAGCATGTACGTGAATGTGGAATGTGTACACGGAGGCATCAAGATAGGGGTGTGATCCTTTTGGGAAGGGGCATGTTTTGGTCATTTCAAATATCAACAGTGTTTACAAAAATTGCTTACTGCACCTTTAATTTGGCATTTGCATGCTGACTGATAGGCGCTTTCTGTGAGCATGAGTGTGTGCACACAGAAGCTAGACAGCTTGCAAGTATTGAAATGATTTTATAAACAGGCAAGACTTAAAAACACATACGAATGATCGACTTTCGTGACAATGCAGTACTGACCCGATCTGGCCATTGACAATTCCGTCAACTATCCTGAGCATATTTCACCCAAATATGAGTCCAAAATGCTAGATTCTGAGTCAAGTCTGAGTTAAAATGCATCCGAGTCTGTGGCAAGTCCAAGTCCGCAAAAAGTTGTACTCGAGTCCGAGTACCCCAACTTTAACTATATTCACCAGCTATAGGCATTGCTGGTACACCTGCTTGACCTGGAATTTGTGCTGGTCAAAGCTGGTCTTGTTAAGAGTTGTCTTTAAAGACAGAAACAACATCTCTTGGATTACTATCCCAGAAATCCAACCTTCTTTTTTGACATATGCTATATTAAGAAATCAGATGAATTATTTAACCATGATTGGGTTTGTTTAGTCTTAGTTCATTTGGTAAAAAACAGTGGATGAGAACATTCAGATCTTCCTTGCTTGAAAAGAAAAATCTGAAGTCTGAAACTGAGACATGATGTCAGGCATGTGAGAGGAGCAATGTAGACATTTCAGATGTTTTAAGAAATACTCACCCTATAAATGAGCCATGCATTCACTTAACTCTCCCTCTAATGTAATGTGGGACTGGTAAGTGTGATTAAGAAGGCCTTCAGTGTATCTTCAGTGACAGGCGTTTCACAACAGCTAGAGCGGAATGGAAAGCTCAGTGGGGAAAAGATGAACTGGTGACTCAGTCCCTATTCTGACACATGGAAAAGTACTGAAACTAGAGGTCTAAACTAGAAGTCTAGAGAAGACAAATCTTGAGGAGGTGCTGTCCTATTAATATAACAGTGCCTGTTAATATGCCTGTACATGTTATTGTATGTGTGTGCAGTTCTGAATGTAGTATGGATGGTCCTGTCATTTATTCAATAAGTACTTTGTGTAAGGTAAACTTCAAGATGAAAACAAACATTTAGGTTCTAGCCATGCTAAGCATCTAGTTTTATGATGCCTTAAAGTCTTACTTGGAAGTTGGCTGAAATAAAAATCATTTAGGTAATTTAATTCTTTCTTAAAAAAAAAAAAAAAAAAAATAGCACATTAGGTGAATAAATTAGGCTTCTCATGCTGCCTCAGAGAATGATCTAGCATTAGCTGGCAAGTGCTACTGCTATTCTTCAATAGTACTCAGAATGTGTACAAACTAATTGTACTGTCAACATTCACAATTAAAACTTACCAGTTAATTAAAAATTAAAAATAGCAGTTTTCTTCTGCATTATTCTTAAATTGACATGCCCCCAATTAAAAATGTCTGGACTCAAAGAAAATCGTGAGGTTCCCCACATGGTAAACACAATTTTCTCTTCAGAGAGAAAGTTTTTTGAAAGAAGCTCACATACTTGTACTGTCTCTGAAAATCCAGGAGAGCTGACTCACTCTCTATTGCCTACATGCTGTTTTTGTAGGCCTTATAGCAGGGTTCCTCAAATCTTGCCCTGGAGGGCCAATGTGCTGCAGAGTTTAGCTCCAACCCTGATCACACTCACCTACCTGTGATTTTCTAATGAACCTGAAGACATTGATTAGCATGTTCAGGTGTGTTTGATTAGGGTTAGAGCTAAACTCTGCAGGAAAGTGGATCTTGTGGGCCAGATTTGAGGATCCCTGCCTTATAGTAACTGATCATATGTTAGCATGCGGCTAAGCTAACAAGTTGATAGGCTACTCCAAAAATAACACACTCAAATATATTATATTTAAAGTTGCAGTCCGTAACTTTTTTTGGTTAAAAATTATCCGAAAATTATTATTAAAAATTAAGTACGTCCCAGATAGCAATGTGACATTGATTCAATGTTGAAATTCCATCAGAATCATCATTTTGGTTGAGGTTAAAATTTCAATGCAAAATAATATTGGATCAATGTTGAAAATTCGATGCTAAAAAATATTGGACCAATGTTGAAAATTCAGTGCTAAATAATATTGGATCAATGTTGATAATTCCATGCTTTTCAGTTTTGAAAAGACAAACATTGAATCAATGTTGATTTTTGGTCAGCTTAATTCTCCACTGGTGAGGCTTACTGTCAATCCATCTGTCCCCTCATTCAACACTTTATTCACATTCACATAGTAGTAGTAGTAGTATTAATGTTTTCAAAACTCCCCCATCATGGAAAACGTCTCCAACCCTCTAAAGTTGGCTAGCTACACTGTAAAAAGTAAATATTACTATAACTATAGTATATATTATTACTATAATTATACTATACTATATATTACTATAACTATTTGAGTCTATTTGAGTCTTTCTGCTTTCCGAATTGTAACTTAGTATTGTACACTCTTTCTAAACACATAGAAATTCACAAATACTCACTTGCAGCCAACGTACAATTTCCCTTTAAGGACCGCGCGGCAGAAGTTTCTCTGACGTGACGTCACGCACGAGCGTCTTGAACTTTCTGCTGGACGATATTCTCCCCGGACTTGGATGAAAGGTAGGTTTATCTTGGAAATTGCTTTAATTAATATACTCGATAATGCAACGTTTGAACGTATGTTTTAGGATACTAACGGAATCGTAATTAACCGAATTTTTGAATTTGCACGACCGTTTGCGATTGACTATACAGGTTAGCGCCAAGCTATGTTACTGAATATGATCTATTTATACAAGATGTTGCCTTTACTCGTTTGTCTTATAGAAATGTATTCAATATGGACCTTGGAAGTATATGTATAACATATTTTTAAAATAAATGCCTCCTTTATCGTGTATGCAGCGCGAAAAATTTGAAACATTGACTTTAGTCTTTTAAAGTAATGTTTGTCTGATCTTTTATTTGTCTTGAAATGATAAATCTGATTTATTCATCTATTTGTTAGCCCAAAATAATGATGAATTAAAAAAAAAAAAAAAATTATAGTAGAAAGAGTATTTACACAACTAATTAATTGACCAGTGGCAAACAATTTTAGACCACTTATAAATACTGCATAATTTATTCTCTCCTTAGGATTTAAAGCTTTTGACTGAGGACATTTTGCAATTCATGGTAAGTAATTTCTATAAAACCTGCTATAACTGTTAATAGATATTAATGACTACTGTTGGATATGTTTGAGCAAAATCCATGTTGTCTATTGACTTGCATGTTATCCTCATTAACAAACTTTAGACTTGGACAGACTATCAGCTAAAATCTTTTTTACATTTCTGCTGAAGGAAAAAAAGAAACCTGTATCTTGGATGGACTGAAGGTAAGTAAATTAACATCAAATTTTAATTTTTTGGGTGAACTATCCCTTTGATCTAGAATAATTAAATATGGGTGTAAAGATAACTTATGATTTGTTGATGCATGTTTAATTTTCAGACTAAATTAAAAATGCAACCAATGACTGGTTCAGATGCATTTCTTAATTGCAAATCTGGTCAGTCATTAATACAAATTATTTTAGTTTTGTACATTTTTATATTTTCCTGTCCTTTGCTTTCACATATCTGCAAAATCTGATTCCCTATTACAGATTATTCAGATTTTTTTAAAATAAGAAAAATAATTACAATTGCTTTATCACAGACTGAGAACATTCACCTGAGAAGAGTGTGTCCTGAAGGCCCTTATCTTTTTCCTGAGAGAAAATCCTGAAGACCTCATCAAAGAGTACCTTGTGAGTTGTATGTCAGCATATTCTATTTTGATTTGTTTTTCAGAACGTCTAAATTTATATATTTTGTAGTTATGATAGCAAAAGGCACTGAAACTTGTTTGTTTTATGTACTTTAGGATAACCAGACAGATGATTGTGAGGGTGACCTTGAGCAGCTCACCGTGGCAATGTTCATCATTCGGAAGGAGGGGCAGAACTTCATGAAACACCTGCTGACATCGGCTTTGTGACCGAGGGAGTTAAAGTTTTGAATCAACTGTTACATCAGCTTGTGCCCTGCTTCAATCTCAACCTAAAAGGTTTATATTAAAATTCATTAAATAGTCATAAATTTGAATTCAGTATGTTTTAACTTAAACAATTTTTTAATCATTTCAAGTTGCATTTAATTTTGTAGTACATTTGTAACAGTCACATTTCCAAATATTTATGACCCACCTTCTGTCAGTCATACACTACTACCGATAAAATGTTTTAAAACATTGTGCAGTTCTAACTTCCTGTTTGTTTTTGTATTCTTTAGATGCCTTACAACAACAAATGATGGCTGAGAAAAAGGAGGCCTCAAAGTTTGTATTTGCTGTTACTGCAAAAATGGCCCCGTTATGCCCCTGAACTGCTTTGGGGCATTGCTTGTGGTGGAAACCCTTGAGTTCATCAGAGTATCAATTTAATGAGTTAAGGACATCCTTTTGGCATCAGAAGAGTAGCTTCGATCCTTGAAAAGCTTCAAGTCCTGAACAGTGAACTGTGGTAGTGTTTCAGTCTGTGGTACTGTGTTTCTGTCTTTGTTAGTGAGTTTCCATTTGCATTTACTTCCATTTTTCAGATTCAGGTTGCATTTATGTTGTCATGGTTTTCCAGGCTTTTCTCCTGGCATTGCTTTATAAAGTCAGAATCAACAATTCCATGTAATTGTTTTAAGTCACTTTGTCATCCATTTTATTATATTCTGTACTTGTTGTATTTTCCCCTGGTTTCACAAACAAGGCTTAAGATAGTTCCAGACTAAAATGCATGTTTGAGCTGTTTTAACTGAAAGAAACTTGCACCGACATACTGTATCTTAAAATATATCAGTGCCACTGTTTTGCCTCAAGATTCACATCAGTAATGTTTTTTAAGGCATGTTTATAAAAGCTACTTAAATGTCCTAAGGCATAATCCTGACTTAATCTAAGCCCTGTCTGTGAAACCAGGCCTAAATGTTGAGTCACCATGAAATGCCATTTTAGAGCCACTTGTTTTTCCTGAATGTGATGTTAATTCCTGTTCAAACTGTGGGGGCATAAATAAACACATTTGCACGTAAACTGAAGGAAGTTGTTTACTTTGAGTGACTCTTTGATTCAAAACTATATTAATCGCAGCCCTATGTGGTCTTTGATTGAAAAAAACAGACAATTAACTGCCATAGAATCCTGCTGTACATAAAGCAAGATTGATTTGATATTGTTTTTATGTTGATTCAATGTTAAATAAGTGATTTAATTAAGGTTGAAAAAATATTGATTTTATGTCCATCTTGATCTATTTTTCATCGTTGAAATAACATTATTTCAGGGTGCAAACCTGATGAAAAATCAATGTTAAATTTCAACATTGATTCAATGTTGATTCAGTGTTGGTCTGCTATCTGGGACATAACCAGCCAGTGTTCAAAACTATCTCCTTACCTTAGCCCGATTCACAACTGTAAGCTTGTAATAATGTGTTATAATTTGAGTAGTACTGGTAGCTTTCCGGAAATTCGAGCATGCCGCCGTTCGTCTTTACGTCACGTCTGTATACATAAAGAAGGAGTCCCGGATAGGCTATATCACATGTGAGGATGCTGCAGGTGGCGGATCATTTATAGCCTTTTCTCACAGCAGCTGGAATAATTAAATTTATCATTTTGATGGCAGATTGTAATCCAGAAAGGTCCAAATGACAATCATCAGTGACAACTGGAGATTCACCCATAGTTAAAAGCAAAAGATTAGAATTTACAGAATTTGAAATCTACAGGTAACGCTAATATACACTAAATACACAGTCACGCACTTCTGATGTTGTTAACATTAACAACTTGAGAACAAAGTATAACAATAATAATAATTTGCATGGTTTGATGAGATATGAGCTAAGCGATCGTTAGATTTAATTATCGTTGGTAGCGTGGTTTGTTGTAATGCTTTTTTTTTTCTCAGTTGGTCAGAACAAAAGTGGCAGACATGTTACTTACTTGTTCAGATGACATTTTCCGGTAAAAATTCTTATTTTGGTCATACTCCAAGACACTGATCTGTGAATCCGAAGTACAGTATCCACACCAGTGTGGTGACTGAATGACAGCCACACATACTCCTCAAAACATTAAATTAATCCACGCAGAGGAGCCGTGCCAGTGCCCAACCCTCGTAAAGATGATAATTCCACAAATAACTGCAATTGTAGGTTTCAAACAGAGATGGCAACAAAGAAGCAAAACTTATGGACTGCAGCTTTAACTTATTATATTTAACTTTTCCTACCAATACTAAAAATTAACAGATTTTCTGAATCTTGACTGAAAATGTTGACATTTGCTGAGAACATTGCAACATGTCATAGGATTGACTTATCCATTATGGATACATGCAATGTAGCCTCAAATTTTGGCAATATAGAGTTGTCTTAGAAGGCAATAATTTCACTACCTACAATTAAAGACAGCTTCATTTGGAAGTGAATCTACATTGCTTTAAAAAAAAAAAAAAGTAATCAAGGTGTGCTGCTCTTTTTTTTTTTTTTCAACCGAGCAGTCCTATCATGCATATGAACAAAAATGTTTTCTACATTTTCTCCTTTTGCTGTTTTGCTTATGTGGCATTATCATATTTCTCAGAGGCCAAGGGTGTGACATCACACTGACTTCCAGATGGTTTAAAGGACATTTAGCCTCTGGGCAACACAGCCAAATCCCGGTAAAAGTCCTCTCATTCTTTTTTATTTAGTGGGCAGTGAATGTGGGCAGCTGCCACTGGGGCCCTGTAGGTCCATTTCAGACCACTCACAGGCCATAGAGCTAAACACAGATACCACAGTGTGCAGAATATGTGTTAAAAATGCCTACTGCCCTCATAGTTAAGACCAGTCATTTGATGCTAACACCCAGCCATTACTACTTTTTCAGGTGAGTGGTATATCCTTTCTCCTAAACAGTAATTAGGGTTGATTGTATGCTTGTGAGTGCATCAGCTTGTGTACTTTCCAGCAATGAGATTCTTTACTGGATTGTTTTAAATGCAGGGCAAAGCCCATTTAGCCAAATTACACAGCAACACTCTGGAAAAACAATCTAAAACTCGAACACTCCCAGACATTTATCCTTCAACTTATGGAAAGACACAAAAGGAGATCTTTACCCACAAACAGTTTCATGAGCAAGGGTACGTGGCACTGTCTCCATGGCGGTCTTTCTCTCTTTCTTTCTTTACCCACCCTCTCTCCAGTGGATTTATGAGTCTAGTTGAGGTAACAGGGTCGTTGGCAAGGGTTTAAGATGTTGACACTGAGGTGTTTCTGGAAAGGGGAAAAGATCACATGCATGTTTGTGTGATCGTAATCATAAAAGTATGATGCCTACAGGTCCAATCTGTCAGCATGATGTGCCAGACACAGTACATAGAGAATCAGTCAGGTTTGTGTGTCAAACAGTCTGTTCTGACATAGACACATACTTCATGTGGTTTTACAGGATGAATGGACCCAATGAAGTGTTTCTCTTTCTGAACTGCCAGACGATGAGGAAGAGGAAGACTTTGGGGTGGATGTAATGTGTTTTTCAAGCTTGAGCAGTGAACCGAAACACTCCTCTATCAAATCTGACGGCCTGAGTCAATAGCCGTAACTCCACAAAGTGAACCTCAGTACTCCTTTCTGCCCGATTTGGCCAATGTCTATCAACTGAACCACATGTGTGCAAGTGTGCTACAAATGACCAGACCAAACAAAAATCTAGTCCTCAGTAATTCAACAAACAGTGCTGTGGGAAAACCTTTACGAGAACCAAAACAGATTACTTAATCAAGACAGCTGTGTTCAAGCAGATGTATGAAGGTTCTTTGAGGTATGTGAAAGATGTGAGCCTCAGGGATATCAACAAAGGCAGTAAATCTGTTCACCTTATGGCTGTCTGATAAATCATTAAAGACTACACATAGCAGTGGGAAAAATCTGCACGTGTTGGGCGCATCCCTGTCATGTTTGTTTGCAGTGTTGTCATCTTGTATTTGTGCTGATATTGCGTCACGCCTGTCTGCTCAGTGTTTATTACTGATTATTGCCGCCCACCCAGGAGCTGTCTCTCTTGAGACATCCAAAATGAGTACTCTTCACACGTACACATCAAACATATGACTCTCATACCCACAAACTATAGATCCCAGACAATTATATGTCCTGTCTCTATATGACAACACATCTTCCCAAAATACTAAATTCCCAAACCTCACACAAACTGACAATCCTTTGAGGTATAAAACCATGGCACACACTATACGACTGAAAGTCGTCATCTTGTGTACATTTAAAGATAGTTTATAGTTTTGTGTGGTGTTGATTTGCACTTCACACAACTAATCATGAACTAGGTGCATCAATTATGGCAGTGTTATGGCAATTATGGCAATTATACCCAACCCTGTTCCTAGAGGCACAGCAGCTTTTTGAACTCTTCCTAATCAAACACACATTATTAAACTCACTAGCTTGTTAATAGAGACTCTAGGACCTAAAATAGATGGATTAGATAAGGGAGATATCTAAAATCTGTATTGTTGGTGTACTTTCAGGAACAGGGTTGGGAATAGGGACCTTATGCTTTCAAAGCTAGCTTGCTATTGCTAGCCTCTACGAAATTGCCCACCCTACCTTTAATTATGATAATTACGACATGTCTTGAACACAGCATACTGTAAGCTCATTGTTTTGGTTCAGGAGGAACTGTAAAAGGTGGCTGCTGTTTGCAGCGCTCAGTAACTGTCTGTCTACAACTCATGGGACACACTGATGATGTGTGATGTATGGTATGAAAATACATACATTGACAGGGAGGTAGGACATCCTATCATTGCATTCAGACAGAGTTTTTTATTGTCTTGAGACATCCACAGAAGATATACACCGATCAGGCATAACATTATGATCACCTTCCTAATATTGTGTTGGTCCTGACCAATCGAGGCATGGACTCCACTAGATCCCTGAAGGTGTGCTGTGGTATCTGGCACCAAGATGTTAGCAGCAGATCCTTTAATACGCCCCATACGCAACTGCGATGCACTGTGTATTCTGACACCTTTCTATCAGAACCAGCATTCTGCTTCTTCTTGAGCAATTTGAGCTACAATAGCTTGTCTGTTTGATCGCTTGCCCATTTTCCTGCTTCTAAGGACAAAATGTTCACTTGCTGCCTAATATATCCCACCCACCTTACAGGTACCGTGATGAAGAGATATTGAAGAGTGTTATTCACTTCACCTGTCAGTGGTCATAATGTTATTCCTGATCTGTGTATTTTTTTAAATTTAGACTGCTTCTATTATTGATTGCCATAAGGATGTGAAGAGAGTTTCAACCAGTATAACAAAGTGTTTATGAAAAACATTGCTTTAACATTCTGCAACTGCCTTAGATGGAACGTAAGCTAGCTAGTAACAACATCGTCATATAACGTAATTGAATTGAGTTGTACAACAACAATGAAGTGATGCTATTTTTAATATGGGAAAAAGGACAACAGGATCCATATTTATATATTAAATCTTCTCATAGTACTTGGCAAGCTTCACAAGGATAAATGTAAGTGGTCTGAGAGGAATCATAATATTATACAATTTAAGACCAAACTGAAGCTTTATTTTGAAACACTGGGAAAGACATTTAAGCTGTAAAGCTATTAGGACTATGGACATCTACAATGACTCCTTTTAATTTGAATATACTGTACATGTATAGCCTACTTTTTCTTTATTTGTGTATTCTTATTGTTTATTATTATGACTAATATTTTATGTCATTTTATATGCTATATGGTATAGCAGTGTGCATGCGAAAGTAAGCATACACCACTTCGAATCAGAAAAGAAGTTATCTGATGTCATGTGAAAAGGGCCTATTATGCGATCACTGTCCTCCCCAGCTGTAAATATGATTCGTTCAGTGATTGGGGAGATGTGGACAGCCAAATGATGGGGTCTTTTTTTGGCTTCTGCTCCTGCCTTACCTTCCTTTCACATTTGTTTGCTGTCTTGCAATTTCTTTGGTTGTTGCTTGTTATTTCACAGTAGGGACAGTGCACACACCTGACTAGTCGGCCAAATTTCAAAACAGTCTGAAATCTGTTGTAGCATCTGTGACTAGTCACAGCTGCTTATACTAGACTAGAAGACCGTCTGGGTTGGGCATGTGCTGGGAGTTGGCTACAACCCGGGGCTTTTTGTTGCAGACTAAAAACATGAATGGGCGATAAGCTTCAGTCTTGTAATGTTTTCTTGGCTTAAGATAAATGTCTCACATGAATCAGCTCTCTTCAAATTTAGTAAATGAGATGTCTGTTGAATTCTCTGGCAGGAAGAAATAGGAAATATTCAAACGTACAGAAAGTTAAGTAACTGGTGGAATAATTGTTGGAATTAATCAAACATCCAGCATCAGCAATTGAAAAGAACCATATGGACTCAATTGATAGAGTATATCATCAAATGGTTAGATCTAGCCAAGAAAACTTCATGGAAGTGCAATTACATTACAACCTTCAGGCATATCAGATTTTGTACAAACCTAACATTGAGTCAAACCTAAATATGGGATGCTAATCACAGGTCTCCATGATTAGAAAGGATGATGCATTCTATCACTATGTTAGAAAGAGAATATTCCACACAGACAGACTGAGTTTTTTGCTGCTGTGGTTTATATCAAAGCGGACAATTCATGACAGTGAATAACCTATTCAATTAGAGCCAATCATGCACCAGTATTCCAGACTTATCCCAGTTCCGTGAATACTGTGCAACTCTAGTTGAATATGGTAATTGTATACTTCTTTTGGCCCAGTGTTAGTTTCATTTGCATTTAGCACTTCCCCAAGTCAGTCCCCAATTGCATGCAGAAGAAAAGTCTGGAAAGAGGAGTACATTTGAGGCGGCATGAACCCATCACCCTTCTTTTCCTCCTGTGGAAATACTAGTACCTAGTACAGCTTTACTCCAAGACCACAAAGACCTGGAGATCAAATCTATCTGTGCTTTAACCCAGTGACTTTGACATTAGAATCTCCAAAGATCCTGACCAGACATTCATATACACTGGTCTTAGATGTCACTTTTTTTCTTGTCTCTCTTCCAAGACTTGCTTGCGTGCCTTTAGAAACCATTGCCACTGTGGATCCTGGACAGAAGACTGAGGTTCTGTCTTGTGGCGAGTCTAATTTACTTTTGGACTCTGTGCCTTTCCCATTCCTCTCTTCCTTTCTCTTTGTATAAATTTACAATCCTGGTGATGGATGCATAGCATGAACTGTATTGCATTATGCCCGATTTAACAACAAAGTCTTTTACCACAATAACCATGCCATCCTGTATTCTCACTCTTTGTCCCCTCCAACTCTCTGTCAGTCCAGTTGGAAGCATCTTATTTTAGCCCCATCATTACAGTAAGAACAGATTCACTGGGCTGGTCCTCTGCTCTTTTAGGATTATGAAGAGCACACTAGCTAATGGTAACCGGCAAGTTCTTCCAGGAAAGCAGCCACATGGGGAGGAAAATGAGCTGGAGAAACGCAGTTAGACTAAACAACAATTGGTTGCCACTTCAGAACAGACAAAGAGAATGGAGACGAAGGAGCTGAATCCGTTTGGCTATTCTGAAGCACCATCTCTTTCTGAAGTTGCTTCTTAAAACCCCCTTTTCCCTGAAAACCCATAAAAATCCAATAACTTCAAACTTCACAGAGATATTCTTAACCACAAGATTTGCTGTTTCTTACCCAGGGTTTTAAACAGCTCACTCTCCTTCATTTATTCCTACCCCAGTCCTCTTGTTCCTGCCAAACACTATGCTATTGGAATGGCTGCCTAATGGCTGCCTCTGAAGGTGGGTTGTTTTTTATAATGGACATGTAAGCAGTGGACTCTGACTCTTCCCGGGCACATTCTTGGCAGATCTCTAATTTCTTCTGCTCCATCAGACTAGCCCTGTTCACATTCCATGATCTCATTACCTCGTGCAACTGGAATTTCCTCCACAAAACACAGCACTGACCACACTAAGTGATGTTTAATGGATCAAACTGTTTTCTCCCCCTCAGCTCTGCAAGTATTACTTAAGAGCATTTCTTTCCATATTTACCACAAGTTGTATGGTAGGTTCTTGGAAATTGCTGGACGTTTTATGAGAAATGAGTGTCATTATTGCAAGGTAATGACACATACCTTTTAAATGGCAGACAGGGTGAATTTAGGTGTGACCCCGAATAGTCGAAGATTCGATGCTTCGATAGGAGGAGCCTGATTCGATACCAATCTCACAGTCAAATCTTCGCAGGGGTGTTATGAAACAAGGATCATGCCATTTTGGCTATATGGGGTGTTCAGTAGCCCCTTATGGAGATTACGTGATTACTAAACTGGCCCACATATAATGCAGCAAATGTGGCCCAGTTATGTTAAAACATATCTGGGCAAAAATTGGGCTATGTTTGATAGGATGCAACGCTTAACTGTACAGTTTAATCTGGAGAAAAAGGCTATATCAGTTGTGGATTGGCCTGCCCTGTGTTTTTTTATTTTATTTAATTTTTTTTTTTTTACATAATTTTAATGGCGTGTGTGTGTGGTCTAGGTAAACCTTACGTTATGGTGACACAAAAATGGCAATGTCTGAAATCCTTGTCCATGTGGGGACGTTTTTTGGTCCACACGAAGAAAACAGCTTCATATTAAAAAATCATACTAAATTATGCTTTTTGAAAATGTAAAAATGTTTACATTTTTCTGTGAAGGGTAAGTTTAGGGGTAGGGTTAGTGTAGGGTGATAAAAATCATGTATGTGTGTGTGTTTGTGTGTAATGCGTGTATACTGTGCAGCACAAACACGGGTGTGCATTAGTGACAGTTCTTACAGTCAGTTGATTTATATGTAGGTAGAGTGTCTGATTGAGAAATGTTTGCAACATAGTTCAAATTTGTAAACTGTTTTTATGGTCTTGGAATGTAACTTTGAATATTTGGCTGAGATACATTTTGAGTTGCTGTACGTGAAAATCTTTGCCATGGTTTCAAGCAGGACATATTCCTGGGTCAACATTTTTTTTCATCCTGGAACAAAATTCCTGTCCAGAAACATAGTCCTAACCCTAACCCTAACCCTACTGATAACTTATCCTTAAAAGGGAAATGATAGGTAAATAACCAGCACCAAACCCTGGATTTAAGCATAAACTTGACATAAATTGTAAACTTGTCACTGAAATATGATTTGTTGATTGGAATGCAGGATTAACAAAGATGTTATAAATCCAGAAACATACTCCATACACATTCACCTGTAACTGTAAGGAACTGTAAGGCAGTGTCATCTTATAAACTGCTTCAAGTGACCCTGATATTCTATATATATATATATATATATATATATATATATATATAAAAATAGAAATAAATAAAATACTTAATTTGTCTTACATTTTGGCTAAATATTGACATTTACATTTATAAGGCATTTTTATAAATAACAATAGCCTATCAGTATATTAATTGAGAAATGAATTTATGAGTAAACGAATGACAAATCAGCACAACCTGCTATGGAACATTTTAATGTTATTTTGAAAAAAAAAACTTTTTTTCAACCCTTTTCTGTTATGCATTCATGACAAAAACCCGTAGGCTCCAGCTAACTTTGTTCATATATACACTCACCTAAAGGATTATTAGGAACACCTGTTCAATTTCTCATTAATGCAATTATCTAATCAACCAATCACATGGCAGTTGCTTCAATGCATTTAGGGGTGTGGTCCTGGTCAAGACAATCTCCTGAACTCCAAACTGAATGTCAGAATGGGAAAGAAAGGTGATTTAAGCAATTTTGAGCGTGGCATGGTTGTTGGTGCCAGACGGGCCGGCCTGAGTATTTCACAATCTGCTCAGTTACTGGGATTTTCACGCACAACCATTTCTAGAGTTTACAAAGAATGGTGTGAAAAGGGAAAAACATCCAGTATGCGGCAGTCCTGTGGGCGAAAATGCCTTGTTGATGCTAGAGGTCAGAGGAGAATGGGCCGACTGATTCAAGCTGATAGAAGAGCAACTTTGACTGAAATAACCACTCGTTACAACCGAGGTATGCAGCAAAGCATTTGTGAAGCCACAACACGCACAACCTTGAGGCGGATGGGCTACAACAGCAGAAGACCCCACCGGGTACCACTCATCTCCACTACAAATAGGAAAAAGAGGCTACAATTTGCACGAGCTCACCAAAATTGGACAGTTGAAGACTGGAAAAATGTTGCCTGGTCTGATGAGTCTCGATTTCTGTTGAGACATTCAGATGGTAGAGTCAGAATTTGGCGTAAACAGAATGAGAACATGGATCCATCATGCCTTGTTACCACTGTGCAGGCTGGTGGTGGTGGTGTAATGGTGTGGGGGATGTTTTCTTGGCACACTTTAGGCCCCTTAGTGCCAATTGGGCATCGTTTAAATGCCACGGCCTACCTGAGCATTGTTTCTGACCATGTCCATCCCTTTATGACCACCATGTACCCATCCTCTGATGGCTAGTTCCAGCAGGATAATGCACCATGTCACAAAGCTCAAATCATTTCAAATTGGTTTCTTGAACATGACAATGAGTTCACTGTACTAAAATGGCCCCCACAGTCACCAGATCTCAACCCAATAGAACATCTTTGGGATGTGGTGGAACGGGAGCTTCGTGCCCTGGATGTGCATCCCACAAATCTCCATCAACTGCAAGATGCTATCCTATCAATATGGGCCAACATTTCTAAAGAATGCTTTCAGCACCTTGTTGAATCAATGCCACGTAGAATTAAGGCAGTTCTGAAGGCGAAAGGGGGTCAAACACAGTATTAGTATGGTGTTCCTAATAATCCTTTAGGTGAGTGTATATATATATATATATATAAAAAAATTCAAACTGGTTCGAGTTGTCCTATTTCCGGCCCTTTAAATTTAAAAATAGCCACGCGTCGCGGAAAAGGCGGCCAAAAGACGGAGCTGCAAAGGAGGATTGTTGTTTGGCGATTTGACGGTGGAAAACGGCAAAGTAATGTTAAGGTAAGATTTCATAAAAAATAATTTATTTCTTTTGGCGATTGCTTCGTTATATTCAGTTGGAGTACTGCATGGTATGTGATATTATAGTTAGCTAATGATAACTCAGCAAATTGTTAGCTAGCAAACACAGTTATTTTGTCAATTCAAACTCTTGCCATCTCTGATTTTTCAGGAAAATGTTTTAAATATTAATGTTTCTGCGTAGAAATTGGCTGAATGATTTTGTAAGTAACCGTGACAAATGCAATTCACGTTGATTAACGTTAGTTCACCTCTCTCGTGTGTACATTTGTCACGTGATTTTTGGATAATTACATAATAACTGCTAAATAAATGGCGATAAAATAGTAATTTCTGTCTGTTTCATGTACTAGTCTATGCGGCTATCACGTGACAAAAGAATGAACGAGGCCTACCAGAAGAACCTTGAATTAATCATTTCTGTTTCTCATAATTTGTTATTGTGGCTGCAATGATTATATATTTTTTTATTATTATTATTTTGTTTGTATTTTAAATATGATCAAAGTTTGCGCAAGTAGATGTGTTAGGGGAATCTGGATATTGAATATGTAACATTTAATGTAATTCAGCTCAAATGAATGAAATGACTTGAATAAAGATTTGTTTATTTTGCTGAAAGAGATTTAAAGATCCAGGTCAGTAAAATGATCTGATCTTCCCATCACTACAATTAAGTCCCATGAAGGCAGCATGTAGCCCAGCTTCGAACTGAAAATCCAGCAGGCAATGTTAAATGTGACGAACTGGTCCCCCGACTGAGCCTGGTTTCTCCCAAGGGTTTTTTCTTCTCCATTTCTGTCACCTGATTTTGGGTTCTTTGCCACTGTCGCCTTTGGCTGTCTTAGTTGGGGACGCTTAACATTCAACAGTAGGGGTGGGTGATATACTGGTAGACACGATTAACTGGTAGAAATGTATCAACCGCTAGAGATTTTGGACTATCGTCTCTGTCGTGGTTACGCTCATGTGACGTTGCTGTGCTGTTTGTGTGGTCATGAAATCTTATCATCTGCATGCATTTTTAAGCATTGTGGTTAAAAAACAAGTGATTTTAAACCGCTAAAGTGCAGTAAGCAGTGAAAGACACCTCATTTCGCTATATGCGCACGCTGTCAGAGAGACTGTTTCTAAGTACTAGTTTTTTGTGATATTGACATTGGCGACAAGAATTACAAAATGTCTATGATATGTCTAATGTCTATACAATATTATTGATTTGATTGCACTGATGCTATCGGATGAGAACTGAACTGAGCTGGATGATGTTTTCTGCAGAGCTGCTTTATAGCAAATTGAACTGATTTCATAATTGATGAACTTTACACAGTTATTGAACAGATCTTAATCAACACTGAACTGGCTTCAGCTGAACAATGACACTATGTTCTTTTTAGAGCTGCTTTACTGCAGAATTGAACTCTGTTTGAATAATTAAATCATTATTTTCATGTTTATACCTTTTAAGCTGTTTTGAAACAATATATAAAGCCTTAACAAAGAAAGGTGACTTGACTTGTGCAATGGCCTGCTTGTGGACCAGATCTGGCAAACAGCATGTGTGAAAGACCAACTGTGGCCCACATTAGGGTCAATTTTGGTTTATTTGATTTGTTAGTTGCTTATGTGTGGCATTGCTAAGGCTTACTTGTGGCCCAGATCTGGCAAACAGGAGTGGACCACTCAAGTGCCATCATTCCACGCGGTACGTGGGCCGGAGAAAGTTGTTTGATCTGGGCCAGAATTAAAATTAACTGTTATCCAGATTTGGGCCAGTTCTGCTTCATTTGTTTTGTCCATGGCTGACATGTGGATTTGGTATGGCTTGCTTGTGGCCCAAATCTGGCAAACAGGAGTGGACCGCCCGAGTGCCATCATTCCACGCTGTATGTGGGCCAGAGCAAGGTATTAGATCTAGGCCAGAATTAAATTTAACTGTTACCCAGATGTGGGCCAGTTCTGCTTCATGTGTTTTGTTCATGGCTGACATGCGGCACTGCTATGGCTTAATTGTGGCCCAAATCTGGCAAACAGGAGCGGACCGCCCAAGTGCTATCATTCCACGCGGTATGTGGGCCAGAGCAAGATATTAGATTTGGGCCGGATCTGGGTCAGAATTAAAATGAACTGTTTCCCAGATGTGGGCCAGTTCTGCTTCATTTGTTTTGTTCATGGCTGACATGCGGCATTGCTATGGCTTGATTGTGGCCCAAATCTGGGGAACAGGAGCAGACCGCCCAAGTGCCATCAATCCACACTGCTAGTGGGCCAGATCTGGGCCATAGCAATTTTGCTATTTGGGATTTGATTTTTGGATGCTGTGGACATGTTTAGTTAAAAGATTGCCACTCCAGTTTAGCGTTTATTGTTGTCTCTGCAGTTAAAAAGACAAAGTTGACAATTCTGGCTATACTTTCGTTACTTTAATAATTTCTTTATTTTATTTTATTTTATTTTATTTATTGATCACTCAGGGTTATCTAATTTAACTATTTGTGGCTTGTGTTTTGAATATATGTTCTTTAGGCATTTTGCACACATTTGTTCTGCACTTTGTGACTTAATTCTGACTTATTTCGTATTTTATTTTTATTCATTAGAACGGTATATTCTGTTCTAATTTAATTCTATAAATTAATTTTTGATTGTTTTTCGGTGCATCGATGTTGCGCTGTACTTAGAGCGTGCTCGCACGGGCAATTTAGCCCATTTAATTAGATTTGCCGACATGTGAAATGCAAATCCTGCAAATTCTGCAGTGTGGCCTTTCTGCAGTTATTTATTTGTTATTTTTTTAGGTTTAGAAACACGGGTTGGTTTACAAAGTCAGTAGTGAACACACTTGCCAACATGATGAGTACAAGAAAGACTCAAAGAGCATACAAGGACTGAAAGGATTAATCAACTAAGCATGCAGAGATTGTTCTATTAAACTTTGTGTCACCTTCGTCTTCATCTTCCTTGAACGTGAGCGTTACACCACCGCTCCAGGTGTTTGTGAAGACATTGCTAAGGTATACAGTGTGGTTTCTAGGTCATTGCTAGGGTGTTATGTGTGGTCGATAAGTGATTGCAAGGGAATTGCTAAGTAATTGCTAACTGCCTTAAGTAGGCCCACCCTAGTCTCAGCCTCAGATGTCACGCCCATGGTCCGTTGGCTGAATGTCTGATGCTGGCACACTTATCTGGAAACACTTCAGGAGTATTGAAGTCGTCATCTGATTGGTTGAATTCTACAGGATGTCCGCGATACGCGCGTGTCGTGTTCTTTAACGGTCCGCCTGGAAACAAATGCTGTGACGGCAAACTCCCTCGTGGAAGAAGAGTGCCGTCGTGTTTACAACTGTGTCAATGAGCGCATATCAGGATCAACTAAACGCTGGATTTTCAAAAGTATGTGAAGTTCACGGCTCCATTGTTGCAGTAAAATTGCACAACATTCTTGAATGAATATGCACGCCGGTCTGTTATTGCAGGGACATCGACTTTACATTTTCACGCCTCTAAACATGACGCGGAACAAAACGAACTGTGATTGGTTGCGTTACATGTCAGTCAAATGTCCTCTTGGGCAGTCCTTGACCAATAAAAGCTGCGATAGAGTCCAGACCTTCTGCTGTCAGTCTGAAGGTCTGGCTATGCGAGACTAGGGCCACCCTGGAAGTCCATAATGCTCTTTCTTGGCCCTAGATATACAGTAGCTGATCTGTCAATGGGATTTATTTGTTATCAACCATTTGCTTACCATTTGAGTACAAGAAGGACTCAAAGAGCATACAAGGACTGAAAGGATTAATCAGCTAAGCATGCAGAGATGAGTAAAATCAATATAAACATTTGATTACACATTACATTTCTCAGATATGATGATTATTTTGATTTATGAGTCATATTCACAGACCCGCTGAAATTGAGTCCAAGGCCTTACAAACTTACAATTGTAACAAATGCTACATTGTTACGAATGTGAAAATAGGTTCAGGAATTCAGATGAATGGAATTATTGGAGAAAATTCATATCACAGAATTCCTATTAACAATTTTGTAGTGTAAAATTAAATTTGGCTTTACAAATGAGCTAATATGAGCAGGAGAAGAACACATACGTAATCATATCAGAGATGAAGGTGCAAGGTTTGTTTTGCCATTCTGGGAAATTTTTAACCATAACAAGGAAATAAGGATGGTGGCTTGCCACCGTTTCAGGTGTTGATGAAGATATTGCTAAGGTGTACAGTGTGGTTTCTAGGTCATTGCTAGGGTGTTATGTGTGGTCGATAAGTAATTGCTAACTGCCTCAAGTAGAGCCCCCCTGGAAGTCAATAATGTTCTTTCTTGGCCCTAGATATACAGTAGCTGATCTGTCAATGGGATTTATTTATCAACCATTTGCTTAGAAAATTACCAACTCTCCACAATAAACCACGATTTGATGTGTCATTCATGTCTGCTGCACAAATTGCGAAGTCAAATTGTGGTTTTCTCAGGGTAAACTGTGAATGAGCAAGTAGAATTTACAAATCTTCATCTAGCCAAAACAACGTGGCTCAGCTGGGTAGGTCTGAATGCACGAAATAGACCTGGGTGTGAGAAACAGACAACATATTACCCTTTCAGTCAGCCAGCAGGCCTGAACCCGCCCACTGCCAGCCTGTGGGGTTCCAGTGTGTCTGCTCTGAGAACAGCGAATTGTGGGCTATTCAGAAAGCCTGAATGAAAGCTGAGAGATTATGTGAGTAATGTATTTCATGACTGTTCAGTTTCACACGACAGTGCTGACCAAGTGGAACTGATTCTGTAAAGAAGTAATGACTGCAAAGCCCATTAGAATGAATGAGCTTACATCATAGTTCCAATCTCACACTGAGCGTAAAATTTTTTGGACATTTCTGAACATTTTGAGCACATTAGTTGAAAAGTAAATTACTTTGTTTCCTTCCAGTCTTGGTGAAATAGGAGCTTTGCTCATTATGTATTAGCAACAACGTCATAATTTCTTTCTTTTTTTTTAGCATGTCAGTAAAAGATCTTGTTAGGTTTCCCTTACAAAATCACCTGACACATTGTTAACATCTGTAAAAATTAAAACATGCACAGCAGAACTGACTGGAGGTTATAATACAGTAACTTGTCAGATATTATATGGCTGTTTAGATATCTGATATACATATGACATCTTCAGTGAAACGATGCACAGTTATACTGTATAATTGGCTTTGTGCATTTTCTGAAGAAGAGTTTTGAAAAATACCACTCAAATACCACTAAGTGAACAATGTACTGCACATCAACCACTTTCATTCTCAGCATTTACTGTTTGTGTGGATTGCACTAATGCACTGTAGGAAATACAGATCAAGGGTTGTGAAAGTCTGTGCAATTATCTTGACTGGATATAATTCAAGCACAAATCATCACCAGGACTGGAGATGCTACTGTTTGAGTGTGTCATGTGGAATATTCTACTGTATTAAACACACACACACACACACGTACACACACACACACAAAATCAGTCCCTAATGCTGGGAAGTTTTTGATGAAAAAGCAACAAAGCATAATAAAATTATACTAAATATGCAATTACACAAACACATTGAGCATGTATGGTCAAAGGTTGTTTTTTGGTGTTAGCTGCTGATCTCCAAGCCTGACCAGCTGACAAGCAGCCAAACCTCTAAAACCAGCAGATCAACTGACCAGGCTGGGAGACCAACAAATCAGCAGGGTTAAGAGATGTGGAGGAGTTGTCCACACAAATATGTTTGGATAGGCTACAATAAGACTGAACCACCCTGCCTTTATCCCTCAGACCTAAGCAAGCCTCCACAAGGTGTCACTGTATCTACAGGGTAAACCTAACTAGACACACACAATCCATACCCCATCCTCATTCTGCCCCCTTGAGGATAAATGACAGAAATAGGACCAGTGAATCAGAATTAGAACCATGTACCACATAATCTAAAATCATCCTTGCGTTACAAAATAAAGTTATATAAAATATATAAACTACATCTAAAAATGCTAAACACTGTCAAAGAAATGTTTTTCAGAAACAAAAGGATTTTTGCACCACAAGGAGGAGCCAAAGAGCTTTCAATGAAAACTTTGCTAATTTGTTCCCTACTTCACATATTAGTCATGTTTAACTATGCAACTATAACTACTATGGCTTTTACTTGGGGTCAAACAGTATGGGCTACTTGACTTAGCAGCCACCAGTAGTATCCATCTAGAAATGCCAATGCAACCATCCTAGCAACCGCATAACAATGTGCTAAAAACTACTCTGAACACCTTAGATACCAACATAACTACTCGCAACAACCTAGCAAAATGAAATTTTTTGACAGTGACTCACACAATCCTGTAACAAAAATGAATAAAAGCATGCACACTTTCTTGTTGATAATACACTATAGCTGTGATGGTTATGCCAGTTAACATTAAAAACTGGTTAGGATTTGATCATAATTTAATGATTTATGGAATTTTATTTTTATTCTTTAAGAAATCCTGTGTTCTTGTTCTTTTATTAGCCTGAAGGAAGAAGATATTTGGCACAAGAACATGAGCTCATTACTGATTGTTTTCCAATAAATTTGAGGTATTTAAGCTATTTTTCTTAACGACTTTCATTAATTCTGAGCGCTTGTTCATTTGTTTTCCTCTGGCAGATAATACATTAACAGAGAAGAAACAAAATAATCTTTGTACAGTGCACCTACTGTATGTACACACACACACAAATTCAGGCCCTGCATCCAAATATGCCTGTACAATAGTAGATAAAAAAAAACAGTATGTGAAAAGAGTAGTATGTCCGAATGCATAGTATTCAAAAAACAGTAATTGAAAAGTACCAGGATGACTTACACACAAAAAAATGTGGTTCTTCAGCGGTTCTTTGGGGTGGTTGAGGTGCTATATAGCACCGCTACCGTATAAAGAACCTGTTAAGCCCAGTGTGGTTCTTCAGCGGTTCTTTGGGGTGGTTAAGGTGCTATCACCACTATCATACAAAGAATCCGTTAAGCCCCTTTATAGTTCTTTAAAGGTTCTCTAACTCTCTCTTGGTCTCTTAGTTTAGTTGGGTAAAGGATTAAAAAACAGCATTAAAATACAGTGTTGATAACCACGTTATCTTCAGGAAATACATTTTGCCCCCAAGGCCCCCCATAAGGAAATATTCCAAGGCCCCCACACAAGACTTTTTGACCTCAAAAAAGCATAAAAGTGATTCAAAACAGCTTTTGCCATTGTAGTAAATTCCCATTCATAGCAAACATATGAGAGTAGAGTAACAGATCTAAAATCTAAGGAGGAAAATGGGGTGGTTCTATGGTTCTACATAGCACCATTTGACAAAGGTTCTGTATAGCACCTTTAAAGATAGGTGCTATATAGCACTTAAAGTGGTTCCCCTATGATTACAAGCCAATTAACCACTTTTAGTACTATTTAGCACCATTTTTGTTTAGAGTGTACTACTTCTGGTAAGATTCTGAAGTGCACATCCACTTGACACTTTACTGTCCCATAAGACCAAGGGAGAGGATTTATGAATGGCAGTAAAGCGACACAACTGATGCTGTTGGTCACATGATAATGTCTGATTTTCATTCATACAACAAACTTTCATATACTGTATATATACATATAGAACTTATTTTTTTAACGGATGAAATGTAAGGTTTAAGCCAAATGTAATATCTACTGTACAGTATGGCCTTCAAGGTCCACTGTCCTGCAGAGTTTAGCCACAACCCTGATAAAACCCACTTGTCTGAAACTTTCTAATCCTGAAGACCCTGATTATCTTGTTCAGGTATGTTTGATTAGGCTGGACTCTGTTGTGTTCCATGGGGAAAAAAGGTCAAGTTCAGCAAGATGGAGATGGATAGATGATGATAGAATCATCTGCAGAAGACGCAACTCAACTGAACAGAGCAAATTTAGATGAATATTCCTGTCTTCAGGTATTCCATGTATGCACATGACATCACAGATGCATCACAGTTATTAATCTATTAAATATATTAAAGTTTTTAATATATGGACACGCGTCAAAGCACCTGTTGAAAATCCATCTGTTCTTTGTGTCAGAAGTAGGTCAAACACAGTGTACGGCATAAATACAATGGGGCATCAGTTTATTGTTGGGGACTCGTTGCTGATTATAATGGGTTCTATTGGCTTTTGTCGCATTGCAACGCCCGCGTCCGGTGTAGACACGGTGTAATCTACCCTAACCTAAAATCTAAAATACTACCAAAAGAACTAAATTGAACATGGTGAAAAGGGCAGAAAAGCAATCCCTGTCAACATGCAAAACAAACTTTTACATTGGGAACTTTTCCACCGTCAGGCTGAATGGTTCTAAGAACAGTAAGGAATGGTTCCAGTTATATTTACACTTGAGTTTGATTCGGCACAGCATGATTACAAATCGTTCTCAGTCCGGAATTTGGTAGAATGCGTGTAGTGACGTCGCCACTCAGGATTGGTCACTTGTCTGTTGTCTGGCTGCCAGTTTCTCTGTAGCTGGCCAGGCATGCTATTTAAGCAAAGTTAGTGCAAGTTAGTAATAAAATTAAAAGAAATATCTGATCATCCTCCATAAGTGACATGTAAAGGCCAAGTATGGTAACCCATACTCTGAAATTGTCCTCTGCATTTAACTCATCCAAGTTAGTGCACACACATTAGGAGTAATGAGTAGTGAACACACAAACACTGCAAACCGTGGACACACACACCCAGAGGAGCAGTGGGCAGCCATTTTGCTGGGTTAGATGCCTTTCTCAAGGGCACCTTAGTCATTTCCTGCTGGTATTGAGAATCAAACCCACATCCTTCGGGTTACCAGTCTGACTCTCTAACCATTAGCCCGAAACTGCCCCTAACATGGTCACTATTATATCGCATATAGTCTGTAAACTCTTACGTTACCAAGGCAATGACTGATGCATATGTATTACATTCCAAAGAGCTCTGTTAGCCCTACAGTGGAAAATTAAACCATATCCATAGCTGGGTCGGATCGGCCTGCAATGGAACGGTTAAGCAACAAGACCAGGTTGGCCCAATGGTGGAAAAGCAGCTATTGTCAAGTAACAAAAGATCAGCATTGATAAATTCAATTAATGGAAGATGTGTGTATCCTTGTGTGTGAAAAATAACCTTTTTTGACCAAGAACACAAGATTGATGACCATGGATTTCTTCTTGTCCTGGTCTAATGGAAAGTCAAGGTTTTTTTTTCAAGGTTAACTCTATGGAGGCAAGGTGTCCAGGGCCGAAGGTGTCCGGCCAGACAGCCGAAAATGTGGAAGAAGATCAGGAAATCATCGGAGAACTCACTAATCTCTTCATATTACAGCCCAGAGAGACAACACAAAGATGCACACAGCACCTAATGCCTCTGGTTCTGCTTTCTGTGTCAGATATATGTGACAGCTTGGGGTTTTCACTATAATAACCTCTCTAAGGACTCTGATACCTGTGTCACTTTCCAAAGCCTCCCACAGAAGAGGCGACTGCTATATGAGTAAGAAGAGATACTATTATATAATAAATTAAAGCAATACACCACGCAAGGCTATGTTTTAGAGTAATTTTACCATGGTCAAGGAATGTTATGCATACAACGAAGCAGAAACCCTGGTAAAATCAATGTAGAACAGAACCTCAAAAGGCTTATTTGTTTTATAAAATTACAATAACAGTTAAAGGCACAGTAACTGCCTTTAACTGTATATAACAGTTAAACAAATTAACCCCCATATATATATATATATATATATATATATATATATGTATCTCATCATATCATGCATAACATTATGACCACTGACAGGTGAAGTGAATAACTGATTATCTCTTCATCACACCACCTGTTAGTGGGTGGGATATATTAGGCAGCAAGTGAAGATTTTGTCCTCAAAGTTGATGTGTTAGAAGCAGGAAAAATGGGCAAGCATAAGGATTTAAGCGAGTTGACAAATTGTGATGGCTAGACGACTAGGTCAGAGCATCTCCAAAACTGCAGCTCTTGTGGGGTGTTCCCGGTCTGCAGTGGTCAGTATCTATCAAAAGTGGTCCAAGGAAGGAACAGTGGTGAACTGGCGACAGGGTCATTGATGCACGTGGGGAGCGAAGGCTGGCCCGTGTGGTCCGATCAAACAGACGAGCTACTGTAGCTCAAATTGCTCAAGAAGTTAATGCTGGTTATGATAGAAAGGTGTCAGAATACACAGTGCATCGCAGTTTGTTGTGTATGGGGCTGCATAGCCGCAGACAAGTCAGGGTCCCCATGCTGACCCCTGTCCACCGCCGAATGCACCAACAGTGGGCACGTGAGCATCAGAACTGTATGCGTCGCTTACCTGGGAAACACATGGCACCAGGATGCACTATGGGAAGAAGGCAAGCCAGCGGAAACAGTGTGATGCTTTGGGCAATGTTCTGCGGGGAAACCTTGGGTCCGTGTGGATCTTACTTTGACACATACCACCTACCTAAGCATTGTTGCAGACCATGTACACCCTTTCATGGAAACGGTATTCCCTGGTGGCTGTGGCCTCTTTCAGCAGGATAATGCGCCCTGCCACAAAGCAAAAATGGTTCAGGAATGGTTTGAGAAGAACAACAACGAGTTTGAAGTGTTGACTTGGCCTCCAAATTCCCCAGATCTCAATCCAATCGAGCATCTGTGGGATGTGCTAAACAAACAAGTCCGATCCATGGAGGCCCCACCTCGCAACTTACAGGACTTAAAGGATCTGCTGCTAATATATTGGTGCCAGATACCACAGCACACCTTCAGGGGTCTAGTGGAGTCCATGCCTCGACGGGTCAGGGCTGTTTTGGCAGCAAAAGGGGGACCAACACAACATTAGGATCACAATGGTCATAATGTTATGTTTTATATATATATATACAAACCCGATTCCAAAAAAGTTGGGACACTGTACAAATTGTGAATAAAAACAGAATGCAATGATGTGGAAGTTTCAAATTTCAATATTTTATTCAGAATACAACATAGATGACATATCAAATGTTTAAACTGAGAAAATGTATCATTTTAAGGGAAAAATAAGTTGATTTTAAATTTCATGGCATCAACACATCTCAAAAAAGTTGGGACAAGGCCATGTTTACCACTGTGTGGCATCCCCTCTTCTTTTCATAACAGTCTGCAAACGTCTGGGGACTGAGGAGACAAGTTGCTCAAGTTTAGGAATAGGAATGTTGTCCCATTCTTGTCTAATACAGGCTTCTAGTTGCTCAACTGTCTTAGGTCTTCTTTGTCGCATCTTCCTCTTTATGATGTGCCAAATGTTTTCTATGGGTGAAAGATCTGGACTGCAGGCTGGCCATTTCAGTACCCGGATCCTTCTTCTATGCAGCCATGATGTTGTAATTGATGCAGTATGTGGTCTGGCATTGTCATGTTGGAAAATGCAAGGTCTTCCCTGAAAGAGACGATGTCTGGATGGGAGCATATGTTGTTCTAGAACTTGGATATACCTTTCAGCATTGATGGTGCCTTTCCAGATGTGTAAGCTGCCCATGCCACACGCACTCATGCAACCCCATACCATCAGAGATGCAGGCTTCTGAACGGAGCGCTGATAACAACTTGGGTTGTCCTTGTCCTCTTTAGTCTGGATGACATGGCGTCCCAGTTTTCCAAAAAGAACTTCAAATTTTGATTCGTCTGACCACAGAACAGTTTTCCACTTTGCCACAGTCCATTTTAAATGAGCCTTGGCCCAGAGAAAACGCCTGGGCTTCTGGATCATGTTTAGATATGGCTTCATTTTTGACCTATAGAGTTTTAGCCGGCAACGGGGAATGGCACGGTGGATTGTGTTCACCGACAATGTTTTCTGGAAGTATTCCTGAGCCCATGTTGTGATTTCCATTACAGTAGCATTCCTGTATGTGATGCAGTGCCGTCTAAGGGCCCGAAGATCACGGGCATCCAGTATGGTTTTCCGGCCTTGACCCTTACGCACAGAGATTGTTCCAGATTCTCTGAATCTTTGGATGATATTATGCACTGTAGATGATGAAAACTTCAAACTCTTTGCAATTTTTCTCTGAGAAACTCCTTTCTGATATTGCTCCACTATTTTTCGCCGCAGCATTGGGGGAATTGGTGATCCTCTGCCCATCTTGACTTCTGAGAGACACTGCCACTCTGAGAGGCTCTTTTTATACCCAATCATGTTGCCAGTTGAACTAATAAGTTGCAAATTGGTCCTCCAGCTGTTCCTTATATGTACATTTAACTTTTCCGGCCTCTTATTGCTACCTGTCCCAACTTTTTGGAATGTGTAGCTCTCATGAAATCCAAAATGAGCCAATATTTGGCATGACATTTCAAAATGTCTCACTTTCAACATTTGATATGTTATCTATATTCTATTGTGAATAAAATATAAGTTTATGAGATTTGTAAATGATTGCATTCCTTTTTTATTCACAATTTGTACAGTGTCCCAACATTTTTGGAATCGGGTTGGTATATATATATATATATATATATATAAAAAGAAATAATAATTATATTAGCCTATACCATTTCAGTCAGGGTTTCAATGCACCTCTCAACACAGAAGTCATGAGCTACTTTGACCATGAAAAGCATTGCAGCAGATAGTGTTGTAAGGTCCATCCGTTAGCCCAAAAACGGAATCTAATGGTTTGGTTGAAGGATTCTGCGTGTAAGCCTTTTCAGCATTTCTGTTAAATTCACTTAATTTATTAACATCTAATTTTAAATCTGACTCCATGAATAAAGTGATCTGACTCCAATTTTATGTGACTTCGTTCAATTTGTTACATTTGTAATTTAACAGCTGATGATTCGTTGTGATTTAATTTGGATCGTTGTTTTTTCTTAGTATCTCTTATTTTCAAATATTCGTTCATCAAGGGACCCAATATCGCACAGAGACTTAATGCTCGCAAAATTACATTAGCTCATGGACACAAACTAGCCAGTTCGGATATTAGTCAGAGGATTGCAGAGTGAATATTTTACCTTGAAGTGGTCGCACCTGCTTACTCAACAAAAAGTGTAATTTGAATAATAGACACGAGAGCTGCAACTTGCTAATACAGTAATAGTCAGAAATCAGATTATCCCGCATGCGCTCCATGCTTCAGTCATGGGGTCCTCGATTTGATCTATTCTGGCAAAAGATTTGCGGAAATAAAGGACTCCACATTGATCCATACTAGAATAATGATTTCAGCATAATACAAGATAAATCAAGATTAACATTTATTTTGGCCAGACAGAACTTACATAAAAATAATTAAACACGAATCCATGGTACACAACTTTCAGCATAAAAATATAAAATACAATTACAAAGTAATATGAAAATAGTTTCAAAGAGTCATTATATCTGGCACAGTACATACAGTGTGCGTAAGTGCCTCTAAGACACTGACACAGCACTGCATGGGGGCTCTGGCTACAGAATGTTCCCAAATGGCAGCTCTGCTACCCTTTCTTAAATACCCAGACCAGAACAAAAGGGTTGTAAATATTTGCAACACAAACACCTGGTTTCGGGGGAGAGGATCAGATATCTTCTGAGACTACTCAAAAGGCGAACAGAATTCTCATAAGTTCCAATCTGTCTCATCCTACCAGTGACAGCAGAGAAGTTGAGACCATTTTACCAATCACACTGAGACCTTTAAAAAGATACCACACATGAAAAGGGAAAAACAATAGATTAACAAGATACATCATCTGTAGTATATATGCATTCTGTGACTTGAATCAGAGGGAAGGGAGTCGGTGAGGGAGAGGGGGAGAAGGTTTGGGCAGGCCGATGTCCTACACTCTTTCTATGAGATCTTCTCTCCAGATTAGTGAGTTTTATTGTTCTATTGCAGGGGGTTGGATCTTCAGCTTTTGTTTTAGCAGTAAAACCGATTCTTACAGTGTTGTCACAGAAGTGTGATTTTATAAAGTTGCAGGGTGGCAAGAAAGTGGGAACTGCACAAAGTAAACAGTGACAACTGTGAAAGAAAAAGTAAGAGGAAGCATGTATTAGAGCTTAGAACAGAAGCAAGACCTGGCAATTTCTTTGATGCATCACAAAAAAAAAAGAAGGATTGTCTGGCATGGTGGGTTTAGAAAACTTTTGACTTTTTGGATGCTCTTATTGAATTTAAACTGCATATGTCAAACTAGTTGTGGAAAAGCAAGAGTGGATTTTTTTATACTTGCTGTACCTGTACCTCTAGTTAGCACTGCTTTTTGCTGCATTCACGCAATGTTGTAATTAGCGTAATTACTAGGGCTGCAACTAACATTATTTTGATGATCGATTAATCTGTCAATTATTTTTCCGATTAATTGGATGAAAAATCTAAAAATTATTATAATTACATTTTTTTTTATTAAAAAGTAATTTTAATCCATTATTTTAAACAATTGTATTACATATCCTACCCAACGCTGTCCTCCAAACAATGTATAATATAAAGCCTATGAAAACAAATATAGTTAATGTATCTATGTAAACTATGCATTATAAGCTAAAAAAGGGGGCGGGGTTACAATACAAACATTACATTCTAAACCTAAAAACAACTGATTGCTTACTATTTTAAAGCAGAAATTAAAACAATTAAATAAAAAATAAAAAATGATAATAAACAAAACACAAAATTTTAACTTGTATGAGGTATGAACATAGTAATTATATTACATTAATGGGCTATTCCAATAATAGTGCCTTTATTGTTGCTGCTGCTAACCATAAAATGTAAGTTAAGCGCTGAGGAAAACACGTGTCAGTGGCTGTTCGTGTCCTTGGATTCGGAATTATGCATTTCTATGGCTACACTTTCAACACCCAAATTAATATTCAAATTGTAATTACAAATTATATGAGGACGTGAATGCTTTGCAAGTCAGAATCCCATAATTATGATAATCCTGACATGGCGTGAATGCACCTATAGTTTACTTCTCTGTTCCAAACCCAGTAATGTTATGGTTCTATCGCAGACAAAACTGGAAAGCACTTCCTCTATCGAGAAATATTCAATCTGATTGGCTGGATTTACACAACTTTCTATAGTATGCCACACAGGTGTTTTTAATCAGTCCATCTGGAAATAAAATTCTGTTAAAAGGTACCAGAAGGATACAACATGCACTAATTTGAGGATGAAATAATCACTGGATTTGGCACTGGATTAGTAACATCAAATCTTTGAAAGACATGCAGAGTTTTTTTCCCCATGCTAGATCTAATACATCTCAGATAACCCCAAAATGGGACATATGAATAAAACAAACTGTGAACTAAATGTCAGGCAGACGGCCTGAGGCCAGAATAGGCTGCAGTGTGGACTCTCAAATCATAAACCCTGGGGAATTTTCTTTCCTTCTTTTTTTTTTTTTTTGAGCATTTTTATTATCACTAATGCAACAATTGGCTACAGATGACTCAGAAGTTAAACTATTATTTACCTTATCATTGATCCTAAGCACAACTATTCACGTAATGGCATTTCAAGTTTCTTAAACTTAACTTTCAAAAAATACCCCTTGTTTTGTTCGTATGTTGCTGACACAAAAAATACAGGCGTCGATGATATGTAGATAAAAATCCACTTCATCCAGCGTTCTCTCTCTAGTATCCCACTGTTGAAGTGAGAACCAGTCCAAACAACTGAGCTTCAGTATAGTTCTGTATAAAGTTAAAAGTGTACTGCAAAGATGATGCGTTTTAGCTAATTTGTCCTACTGTTGGGCGAGCAACAACAACACAGCGCAGCCAGCGTCCGATTCACAAACAAATGACTGTCAAATATTTAAAAAAAATGGTTTGAAAAGCATAGGAAACACATAGGTTGCATTGGAACATCATGGGGGTGAGTAAATGATGACAGAACTATCCTTTTAAATTAAAGTGAAATTTTAGAAAGTTTTGTCTCTAAACAAATTTAGTGTCTTTTGGGAATACAGTTCTGGGAAAAGTTTTGTACTTTTATAGTGTTGTTTGGTCACCTAGTACTAAGTAGACGTTCTAAGTTGTTCAAAGCGGGAACATGGTTTGTGTAACATTAGCAACACATTATTAGCTGTTTGATCATTTGCTGCATGTCACCAGTGGCTGGCGGATAGGTAGCTAGTGGACGTTCCCACTACTGGTTTCATTTTGGAAGTAAAATACTACATGGAATCAGTACATAAAATGCTTAACATTAAAGATGAACGAGAAACAGCGAGTGCTCACCATCGCCTCCGTTTATCTGTTGAGAAATCCACATTCTATCTAGTCTATCTCCATTCAGGCTCGGACTCAGTATGGCGAGTACCACCGTATGTACACAAAGACATATAAATTATAGGAAAGTGGCTGACCACTAAAATTCACTTCTCCATCTTGCCACATCACTCCACTACAGAATGTAGTGACGGATCATTGACTTCACTCTTATTTAGGGCTGCAACTAACGATTATTTTGATAATCGATTAGTTTGCCAATTATTTTTTTGATTAATCGGATAAAAAGCCCATTTTTTTATTTTATTGACAAAACACACTATTCCACATCCCGCCCAATGCTGTCCTTCAAACAAACGTGTCAGCTGAGTGCTATTAAAACATACACAGTGAATATATCTACCCTTATAAAAATTAACCATGGTTTTGCTTCAAATCCATAGTTTAACTATAATAAACACATGGTTTTACTATAATTAAACCATGGATATTTTCGTAAGGGTATGTTTGTGCTATACATTATGTGCTAAAGTTACTAAGCAAAAGGATAGTGTAAATCCCTACATTAAAATGATGTTAAAGAAAAACACAAACTCAGTGTTAGCAGATAAGAGGAATGTTCAGCAGGAACATTCACACATTCTCTATGAACAAAGTAACCTGTTACTGTAATTTCTTTATCCTGTAAATAGGCTATAAGACACGTCTTACATTTATATTCAAGTAGGCTACACGCTGTTATCCCTTTACAGTTACTACTCTCATAAAATACTTGAATTACATGTTGAGTTTTAAACCTAAATTCGGCATCCAACAGCATATTTTAGCTGAATGAATGTTTTTGCGCTGAATATTTACCGTCTCCCTCTCTACTGCGTTCGGTCTGTATGATGCGCATGCGCGCGCGCGCCGCTCATTTCCTTTCGAGGGAACTCGCACTGGGATGCTCCCTTAGCAACAGCGTATCTGAAGTATGAATGAAACTATCCCAATCCTGATTGGTGTTGCTGCGTCATGACGTAGTGATGGCATACCCGGAAGCTACATAAGGGGAACCGGCACATAGTAAAGGCAGCTTTCGCTCTTCAGCATTAGCGCTTTGTGTTCAAAACTGTCTGTCTTATTTGGTGTTGTTTGTCCACAAGTTACTAGCAAAGTTATGGCGAGTCAGGAGAGAGAGCAGTTTAAGTGATGTGTGCATCCGTGCCCTCGGTTTATATCGGGCACGGACACACGTCAGCTTTGTGTTCAGTGCCTGGGCATGCAGCACGCGAGGGCGGCTCTCGAGGGAGCTGCCTGCAGTGAATGTGATAAGCTGCCGCTCAGGGTGCTGCGCTCTCGGCTGGCCATGTTCGATGAGGGCGGCCAGCCTCGCGAGCCCCGTGGATCTGGTCCCGCGTCCGCCGAGGTGGCACGACAACGCAGATCATGGGGCTCGCAGATGGACGTGTCAGCGAGACTCGGGACTGCTGAGGCATCTTCCCAGTCTTCGTCTGACAGTTCAGATGTTCTCCCTCCCCGCGTGGAAGCCCGCGCTGCGGCATCTTCCCCCGGGGTGGAGTACCCGATGCTTGTGCTCTCTGGTTCTGAGGAGCTGGATGAGTTCAGCATCGAGGTGGGTGAAGCTGAAGTTAATATTTCGCCGCTTCATTCACCCGCTCAAGAGGAGCTGGTTGAGGTGTTGACCCGCGCTGTGGCCAAGCTTAATATTGAGTGGCCACAAGAAAGACAGAAAGTCCAGCCACCCAGTAGGCTGGATGAACGCTTTCTGAAGCGCCGGGTTCAACCACCTCGCCGGGGCTTGCCATTTTTTCCTGACTTACACAACGAGCACCTTATTCAGCACGCGTTTCCAACCCCCCAGTGTTGGATTATGCCAACGTGCTGGGGGCGCGCGAGGCTGGCTATGGGACGATGCCTCGGGTGGAGGAAGCTCTAGCGAGCTATCTGTCCCCCGATGCTGCGTCGCCTCTTAAAGCCCCGGTACTTATCTCGCCGCATAGTCATGCCTTCCGAATATATCTACGTGGGTCCTGCGCACTGTAGAGAAAGGTTACAGACTGCATTTCGGTCACCCTCCCCCGAAGTTCAACGGGGTGGTGGGGACTGCGGTGGTGCCAGAGCAGGTTCGGGTTATGGAACAGGAAGTGCGCTCCCTGTTGGTAAAGGACGCCATAGAACGTGTTCCTCCGCCAGACAGGGAGTCCGGGTTCTACAGCCGGTACTTCATAGTTCCCAAGAAGGATGGAGGGTTGTGTCCGATTTTAGATCTGAGGTACTTGAATCGTTCTCTGAGGAGATTCAGATTCAAGATGCTCACAATCCCAACCATCATGAGACGCATATTTCCACATATCCATTCTTCCATGTCACAGGAAGTTCTTGAGGTTCGCTTTCGGGGGCGAAGCATACCAATATCGGGTTCTTCCCTTCGGCCTAGCTCTTTCCCCTCGCACCTTTACCAAGTGCATGGATGCAGCGCTGGCTCCTCTAAGACTCCAGGGCATCCGTGTACTCAATTATATCGACGACTGGCTAATTTTGGCCCAGTTGCGAGAGATGGCAGTTCGGCATCGAGATGTCGTTCTGGCCCACATTCGGTGCTTGGGGCTGAGACTCAACGCAAAGAAGAGTGTGTTGTCACCCTCCCAGAGAACGACGTTCCTGGGGATTGTATGGGACTCGACTACGATGTGGGCACAAATGTCTCCCGCGCGTATCGAGTCCATACTGGCGATGGTCTTCAGAGTAAGGCTAGGCCACAGCATCACTGTAAAGCAGTTTCAGAGACTGCTGGGGCTCATGGCAGCAGCATCCAACGTGATACCTTTTGGCCTGCTGCACATGAGACCCCTACAGTGGTGGCTGAAAACCAAGGGGTTTTCCTCGAGGGGGAATCCGTTCCGTATGATCAATGTAACGCGCAGATGCCTTTGTTCCCTAGTTATGTGGAAGAAACCTTGGTTTCTGTCCCAAGGGCCAGTGTTGGGAGCGTCATGTTGCCGGAAAACCGTTTTAACAGATGCCTCCCTCACTGGTTGGGGCGCAGTCATGGAAGGCCGCTTTGCGAGAGGTCCGTGGGAGGACCGTCGTTCCTCCTGGCACATAAATTGCCTGGAAATGATGGTGGTCTACAAAGCTCTGAGGAGCTTTTTCCCGGACCTCTGCGGTCACCATGTCCTGGTGCGAACATGTCAGTCGTTTCGTACCTGAATCATCAGGGGGGTCTGAGGTCGCGCCCTCTATGCAGACTGGCGCATCAGATCCTCCTGTGGTCCCAGGGGAAACTGTCGTTTCTCAGAGCAATGTATGTCCCCGGGGACCAAAACCAGGGAGCAGACGTCCTGTCGAGGCAGGGGCTGAGGCCCGGGGAGTGGCGACTCCACCCAGAGATGGTGGAGGCCATGTGTGAGAGGTTCGGCCCAGTGTAAGTGGATCTGTTCGTGTCTCGAGAGACATCCCACTGTCCACTGTGGTTCTCTCTCACGCATCCAGCCCCGCTGGGGTTGGATGCCATGGTGCAGACATGGCCGAGGCTGCGTCTGTATGCATTTCCCCCGATCGCTCTGCTCCCGGGAGTCTTGGAGCGGGTCCGCCGAGAAGGGATCAGTCTGCTACTAGTAGCACCCCATTGGCCGACCCGAGTATGGTTCTCGGACATCATAGCTCTGCTGGCAGGTCCTCCATGGCAGGTCCCTCTGAGGAGGGATCTACTGTCCCAGGCGGGGGGCACAATATGTCACCCCCGGCCAGAGATATGGAAGCTGTGGGTCTGGCCCCTGAGGGGGCCCGGTACCTAGAAGCTGGCCTGTTGGCAGACGTGATTGAGACCTTGCTCAGCTCCAGGGCTCCTTCCACTAGGAGGTTGTACAGCCTGAAGTGGAACGTATTTTCCACTTGGTGTAGAGAGCGGGAGGTGGACCCAGTTTACTGCCCAGTGGCTTCAGTTCTGGAGTTCCTCCAAGATCGCTTCTCTGCGGGTCTTACCCCATCCACACTCAGGGTGTACGTGGTTGCCATTGGGGCTTTCCACGTGCCTGTGAGTGATGGGTCTCTGGGGAAGCACAATTTGGTTGTACGTTTCCTCCGTGGGGCTTGGAGGATGAGGCCTGCGACTCGCTCCAGAGTTCCAACCTGGGATCTGGCAGTGGTACTTGAAGGGCTGGCTGAGGCCCCCTTCGAACCACTGGAGTCGGCTGAGGCAAAGAACCTGACCCTTAAGGTGGCCTTTCTCCTTGCTATCACTTCTCTGAGGAGAGTGTGGGATCTCCAGGCCTTGGCGGTGACGCCATCTTGCCTGGAGTTTGCCCCTGGCGGTGTTAAGGCCATCTTACATCCAAAGCCGGGCTATGTGCCCAAGGTGCCATCTAATGTGGCACGGTCAGTGGTTCTTCAGGCGTTCCATCCTCCACCTCACGTGACGGCGGAAGAGGGGAGACTTCACCTGCTCTGCCCGGTCAGAGCACTTAAAGTATACTTGGAGAAGTCTGTGCAGTGGAGAAAGTCAGAACAGTTGTTGGTGTGCTTTGGTTCACCCAAGAAAGGGCTGCCTGCTTCAAAGCAGACATTCAGCAACTGGATTGTCCAGGCTTTAGCCACGGCTTATCAGGTGCGCAATTTGCCTTCACCGATGGCCGTGAGGGCTCATTCCACCAGGGGCATGGCCTCCTCGGTGGCCGTCCTTTCTGGAGTCTCGCTTCATGAGATCTGCGAGGCGGCTGGGTGGGCCACCCCGCACACCTTCATAAGGTTCTATAGTTTGCATCTCCCTGCGACGCCCGGCGCTAGGGTGCTCCAGTCCTAAGTGTGCCTGGCCTCCAGCTTCACACTAGGGCAGGCGTGACCCTCGGTGTGGCCTAGTAGGTACTCGTTCCCCAAAGAGTCGTTACCGACGCAGTGCGAGTTCCCTCGAAAGGGATTGTCTCGGGTTATGACTATAACCCTTGTTCCCTGAGAAAGGGAATGAGCACTGCGTCTCGCCGCCACACCTTGTCAAGCCTGGAGCGCATGCTTCATCGTGAAAACTGCCTTTACTATGTGCCGGTTCCCCTTATGTAGCTTCCAGGTATGCCGCCACATACTACGTCATGACGCAACACCAATCAGGATTGGAATAGTTTCATTCATACTTCAGATACGCTGTTGCTAAGGGAGCGTCCCCAAAGAGCCGTTATCGAAGTAGTGCTCGTTCCCTTTCTCAGGAAACAAGGGTTATAGTCATAACCCGAGATGTTCAGTAAAGTTTGAAACTTAATAATGCAGACTGTAAGGACGCACTTTCATGCAAAATGGAAATACTCGCGTGAATTAGTAACATTTACAGATGAGGATATAACTACTGTTCTCTATATAGATCAATGGATATAACCTGTAAAATGAATATTCTCGCACACGCATCTGTCAAAGCGCATGACAGGGTAAACGCTAATGCATTAGATTGAATCTTAAAATAAAGAAATCTCATGTTTTGGGCGCTTGGATCATTTATCTTTCCCGCAGCAGTTCACTGTTTCCACTCCACTAGAGATGCGCAGATCAGCTCTAACGTCACCCGAATCCGCTTTTTAAAAAAATCATCCACCAGCCACCCACCTGTATCTATGCTTTTCTCTGATTTACATATCCGCACCCGACCCGCACCCGATCGTCACATTACAATTATTCAAATTCTCGTAAGCGCGATGATATCGTAACACGAAATAGCTTTTAAAAAAGTTCTTCTTTGGCAAAATTAATTTAACCCAGGTGTCGGCAACCTATATGGCCCACGGCGGAGTAGGCTAATTGCTGGGACGTGAGCAAAAGCGAGAGATGTGTTTGTATTTAATTCAGATAAAGTACATCGCACATACAGATCTACATTTTGAGGTAGGCCTAATTATTTATCATAGAAACACATCTTGTTTTAAGTTAGGAGCTATAAATATGATTGTGTGAGATACAATGAGAGCACAACAATGAAAACAAGTCAATGAAAGCACACAGCTCTGAAAGCACAAGCTTTCAAATTCATGCACACTTGTGTGTGTGCGTAATTACTCACTGACAGCTTACAGCTTGTTACGCTATTTGTTACACTTAGCTTTGAGAAGAAAAAAAATTAATGGTAGCTATACATTTCGGAGATATCAAGTATATAAAGTTCCATTAAACATTCTACACATCACAATGACGGTGATGCATGTGCACTCATGCTGGTTGCTTCATGAGTAACGTAGCTCTCTTCAGCAAGCTGACGCGCAAACTGCCGCAAATGAAACTTGTTAATTTGAAAAATGTTCAGCGTCGCAAGCTCAACATACAGTTGTCTTCATTTGGGGACACTTAAATTTCAACTATATTACTGATCTGCCCGCATTGACAATTGATAATTGAAATGAGCTGGATGACATCACCGTTTTCACCGTTTTCACCAGAGCCGAATCAAATTCCGTTGCATAATTTTCCTGTTACCACTGTGAAGCTGCTTTGAAACAATTGCCATTGTAAAAAGCGCTATATAAATAAAGGTGATTTGATTTGATTTTATTTTATTAAAAAATAGCGAGACTAATTATACCAGTGCTAATGCCGCTCTCTCTCCCATTGCGGTCTTTGATCTTGAAGTTAGCTGAAAATGAAAGTAAGAGTGACGTACATTCATTGCGTTTTACCTTGAAAAGAGAATTCTGTGTCTTTATTAAAATCAACACATTAACGATTTGTCTCTCATCCACCCGCGACCCATCCGCAATTTTTGGAATGTTATTTTTTTATTACTTGACCCGCGGATTATCGCAGCTCCCGCGGTCCGCGCAGCACTACACTCTATTTTTAGATGCATTTTGTCCATAAAAATGCGTTATTCAGTGCTGTAATTTGGCGCGACTGGTGGAAGCTTTGCATGCACAGAGAGCAGACACAACTAATCGATAATGAGAATCGTCGTCCATTATTTTCATTATCGATTTTATCGACTAGTTGTTGCAGGCCTACTCCTATTGGTCTTTCACTTCCACAAGTTGCTCTTCATTTGCATAAAGTTAAGCATCTCAACTTTGTTTGTGTCGCTGTGCACGCAGGCATCCCGTCGCCAACTGGCATCCCGTCGCCAACTGTCACTGTCGCTCGTGCCTACTCTCTATTGAAATGAATGGGACGCTTTGTCGCTGTATGTGACTGGTAGTGTGAACGGGGCTTAAGTATTTAAAGGTCCCATATTGTCAAAACTGAAATTTCCTGGCTTTTTTCATGATAACTCAGGTCTAGGGGCTATGTAACTTCCATATAAGTTTCAGAACAGTCAATCCACAATCAAATGCACACAGCCTGCATAAAGTAGCTGTGCCTTTTCACGAGCCATTGTGACTCACCACCCCAAGAATAGCCCACCGTCCCACCCTTCTTTTGCCAAATCCCCAGACAACATCGCGTCCATGCCATTGTTGAGCAACAACAACATGGAAACATGTCGGGAAAACGCTGCTCAGTCGATGGATGTCAGGAAACTACATCATTGCACAGGCTTCCGAACAACATCAATATAAGAGACCAGTGGCTAATGTTTATTTATTCGGAAATACCACAGCAATTTAGTTAGACCTTAACTGTCTGTTCTGCACATTTCACAAGCGACTGCTTCGTCAGTCAGGCACAGTTCAATGCCAGTTTTTCAAAGAAGCTACTCATCAAAGATGCTGCAGTCCCTACATTGTTGGGTCCGACCTCAAATCCGCAACCCTTAAGTAAACTTCTCAACCATTTTATGTTACATTATGGAGCCAGCATAATCTGAAATTATAGTTTGTAAACAGTTACAGCATACATGACCCTAGTTACCTGTGGTTGGCCTGGCCGTGCGTCACTCAGAAAACAACAGACCAATCAGAAGAGAGGCTCATGAATATTAATTAGACATACTAAAATCGACCTGTTCTTAGCAGAGCTCCTGAGAGAGAAGCTGCAAAAATATATTGAGATGGTTTTTGGTACTTATACCGCAAATATATATTCTTAAGGACATCAAAACCTAAAATAAAACTCCAGAAAGGTGTACAATATGTGACCTTTAAATATCGGAGTGTGTATTAGCCAGCCTTGTTGGCAGATGCTATTTACACTAACTCCGCTCACCATTGTCTTATTGAGCCAAGACAAAATTAAAAAAGAAATCCCACTGATAACAGAATCAGTGGCAGAGAGAATAAGGTGGGTGGTGATTGTCTTTTCCCATCACATATCAGCTGGGTGAAGCGTTTATTTTATATAAACATTAAGAAAATAGTTGAAAAGTGGAATTTAAGTGCCAAATGGGTATTTAATAGTGGGAATAAAGTTTTTAATACTATAAATAAGAATTAATCGTTGGTTTCGGGCAAAATCCTCGTATCTCTATATTTCGTCATTTTTGTTTTATTTTATTTTTAAAAATCAATGCTATTGGTCATCCTTTATGTCTGTATGTGGGTTTTACAAAAATGTAACCAATGAAAAGCATTTAAAAGAGACCACGTAACTCCATTGGCTCTTCAAATTGTCAGCCAAACTTCATAATTCCACCCACCATTGCTGGTCAAAAACCTTGTAACTCCATTTGAGCTTGATTTTCATGAAATGTTAAAGGGGTCATGAACTGAGAAATCCAATTTTCCTTGAGCTTTTGACATATAAGAGGTCACCATACTGTAAGAATATCCTGTAAGTTTCAGAACTGAAAACTTCCTTGTTAGTCCAATAAAAGCTTTTATTGACACCAGGCCCAGCAAACGACAGGTTTTTCAAAGTGGGAATCTATGACATCAAAGGGAGGCAAGCACCGCCTCTGCAGAAGAAGATCAACGCCTACTTCATCACTGCCTGTTTAGCCCCGCCCACCGATTCACGCATGACATGCAATAGAATAGGTAGCCTAAAAGTAACATAGGCCTACTTGGTGTTAAACCAGATCGAGCTACCAAGCAATAAACATGCCGTTGAGGATTACAAAATATTGTGCAGTGCCTGGGCTCGACAGTAATGCAACATGTAAGTAACTGTGTTAATTCTAATGCCTGATGTGAAATGTAATGATTCATGTACAGTCAGATGTTCTTTGTCTGTGTGTCAGTAAATCAAACCAGTGACTAAACGTCAACTTGCGTTGTTTCTCTTAGTAGGCTGAAAATAATCTGTTATTTAATGGTGATTAAATTCTATAAAGAAAGCGATCAAAGAAAGCTCCCTTTGCAATCGTTGGAGTAGCGTGCGCTGGAGCTGTCAATCAAATGGCGAGAGTTTATCAGTGACTCCCGTTTTATTCAACGAATCTCTTAACTATATCACGTTTGCACTGTTAGTGAAGATGAAAGCATTCGTTAGTGTACAGAAACTGAGTTGCAATGACGAGATCTCTGCTTTCATGCGCTCAGCATGTCTGTGATCGGCTACAATGTTCATCTCTGCAACCTTTCATTCCACGATCTGAATATAATGCCAGAGATCTAAATGTAATGCAACACTTTTCACGATTAGTTAACCATGAGAGCTGTAATAGTAAAAACGCACTAAAAGAGAGAGTAATACTTTTTCAAATATTACAAATGGAAAGACGTTAGCCAATCACAGCAGTGGGCGTTTACACTGAAGTCTCACAGCAGACACGCCCCTTAAAACAGAGCGTTCAAACCAGAGGGCTAAAATCAGGGTAGGAAAAATGCCTTTCATTTATAAATTATGACAATTTTTGATGTAAAAAGCATTCTAACATTATAAGTGCACCCCAGGAAACATCATAAAACAATAAAACAACGCAGTTCATGACCCCTTTAATATTATAATGACACGTCGTGCAAGTGTAAGTGTTCAGTATAATGGTTTATAAGTGGTGGAAGTCTTAAAATCATTGTTGTGGTGATTGTTTTAAATGTAATGTCTGGGTAGCCTGAAACAAGTCTCTGAAGTGGTCAAAATAATTTAGCACAAAAAGTCTTGTATTGAACCACAGGAGGTTGAGATGAACATGAAAACAAAACTTTATGCAGATTCTGGGAGTCTGAATGCATACTGTATGTTTGTATTAGTCCACCCATTTTTTTTTTTTTTTTTTTTTTTTACCAAGGTTGATACCATAAGCATTTTTGAGGAAAAACTAATCACTGGTTTTGCTAAATTTTGCAAGATTGGTGGGATCAACTCTTTGAAAGCTATGCAAGAGTTTTTGAGGCACTAAAAGTAAACTAGCAAGTTTAACTAGCAAACTTGATTGTCATAAATATAATTGTACAGTATATTCAGCTTAGTTCTTTTATCGCTATACCTATGTCAATAATCACAAGATCTTCTGCTGTAGTCATTTTAAGAAGGACCTGCAAGCAGAAAAGAAAATGTGAAGGTGAGGAAGAGGGAAATAAAAAAATACTGACAACCACTTTTCTGGCCTTCCCTCTCATAAACGCTGTTGTCAGCCAGCGACACAGGGACAATTAATCTCTGTGAGGCAAAAAAACACAAACACACAAACACAAAAGCTGTCAAGAAGACAAGACAGGGCAGTTCAATATGCTACATTTGTATTGCCATCAAGTACACAAATAGCACTGATAAACTTGGTAAGGCTGAAAGGTAACAGATTGCCAATGTGGGATTTTGTTCATATGTCTGTAATTGAGATTTTCTATTTGGTAAAATGAGCTTAACACAAATTTGTTTGTATTCAGAATGGAGAACTAGTGCCCAGAGACAGTAAATTAAAAAGTAGGCAAATAAAAGCATAGATTGCTATGAGGCTCTCTATAAAGGTAAAAAAAGGTAACACTTTATTTCGACAGTCTAATTTTGACATTCTACTGTAAGTTTGCAAAGCTGCGCAATTAATCATATTTTCATCGTGATAACAATATCTGCTTTGCTCGATTTAATAAAAAAAATTGTTGCGATATTGGCCCGCTGGTTATTTGTCCTGAAAACGTTTTGACAATTTGATATTTCCATTATCTTGCATTGGTAACGAGCCTCCACTATAGCTTTTTGGCTTGGGGTTTCCAGATCTCAAGAGCATAAATCCCCCAAACTGAGCTTTTCTCTTAAAAGGATACATTTTCTATCCAGTGTTTTATGCCAACAAATATGTTAAAGTTTAATGATGTCCCTTGTGAAATTCTGCTCGAATGAAAGTGTCCTTCACGAGGCTGCGTCTGCGATTTGCTGCTACTTAATCTGCGAGAAAGCCTCCTCTGTGACAAACTAATAAATCCAAACATGAATCTCGACCATATTGTTTGCGATCATGGTTGGTGAATAAATGCACTTATACAACTGCTGCTACAATAGAAAGTAAAAATTAAACATTTGGGATTATTGGATTACAATTAGGAGCCACTGTTTTTGTATTGATTTTACGTTTGATGAAATTATCATAGTTGGTTAAATGAAGTCTATGCGCCACCTACAGGTCTATTACTGTAGGTGAAATGAAATGTAAGATGGCCTTTATTACTTCACTCCTTTTGATAATTACATATTAAAAGTAAATATTGTGTGTGTGTGTGTGTGTGTGTGTGTGTGTGTGTGTGTGCGCGAGTTAACCTCTCTCTTTCTCTGGAATTTCTGGATATTAATCGTGATTAATAATCATGATTGTTTTGAGCAAATGAATCAAGATTATCAGTTTAACCATTAATGTGCAACCCTACTTTGCTAGTGCATGTTAACTTCTTCTACTAACCCTAACCTAACAGTCTACTAATACTCTAATGAGAGTTATTGGTCTAAAGTGGAGTATCAAAATAAAGTGTAACCAAAAAAGAAAGAAAGAAAGAAAGAAAGAAAGAAAATCTTGGTAAAACCATGGTTGCCAACTTAACACCAAATATGCATATTTTGTGATTAATTGAGATGACTGGAGAAAAGAGTCCCAAACAACCTGAATTCACCTTCAGGTTCATGTAGCTTCATTTATAATGAGAACTGGGTCAATGGCCATGAGTCCTGGGTTTGATTCCCAGTTAACACGTAAACTGATCAATTGTATACCTTAAATACATTGTAAGTCACATTACATTTTTCCACCAAATGCATGAATATAAACATAAAGTGTCTCATATTACGGCAAGGAATTGTGGTCAAGGAAGGCATACAAACTTTGCCACAAATGAAATTCGATAGTGTTTGTTTCCTGAAAACCCCGGCACTCTAGGAGTGCAGATGTAATTATTCAACAGATATGTATTACCGTGGTGTTTGTTTGAACATATTGGCTTGTTTATCCAGTGCCCCGTCTATTTCACCTTCTCTCAGTTCTTTTCATAAAATCTACAGTACCGGCAGAGCACAGCGAAGACTTCTAATAAGCCTGAAATCCTCTTGTCTCACTCCACAAGTAGAGGCAGCGCATGGGAGAGAGATGGGGGAAAATGCATACCAAATCAGAAATCATTATTTTTGCCCTTCAGAATGCAAAACAAAGGGCAACAGGTTAGCTGGCGGAAAGTGGATTTAGAATTTTACTGCCATCATTTGTGTGGAAGTGTGACAGAGACAAATAGAGAAAAATAAAGAAATGTCTGTTTTAGCTGTCCTTATAATCCTGCACATTCCAAGCAGGAGATAGACTATACTACAAACAGCTTCAGCAACAGCTTCTCTTCTATATATCACTGAATGGTAAAATCAGGGTGTTAGATTATTGCCCCTTTTGCGTGCCTCATCCCAGTCCTCTTAATTGGCAATTGAATGAACAATTACTCAGCGCTGAGGGAGAGTATAAAGTCTCATTTTTATTTAGCAGGGGAATAAATTATATAGAAAGAGTACAAGGGGTGTAGTATGGTTTTAACCAATAAGAGAGAATACATCATATAGCTCATGGTATAGGAATGGGATACATATAGAAAAACAAGTCTACATATGGTCATCTTCCGGTCAGGTACCCAGGCTTTCCTGGGGATCCCAAAGACCTTATCCTATACTTGCAATACAAAAGCAGGGACCATTCCCTGTCTCCCCTTCAATCCTAGTAGAGCCTTGTTCCTTATATGGAAACGGTTCCGGTGCATAAAGAAACCATATGTTAAAACATAGAATATAGCTTCAACCCAGGACAAAAGACCCTCTGTCCACTTTCCTTCCATGCTGAGATCAACATAAAATCTATCACTTGCCCCTTTTGGCAATAAAATTGCCACACCCAGATCTCAGCATTACTTTTCTTATACCCAAATACAATCACTTTCTTTACCTTCATAATCATAATATTCTTCAGCAAACATTTCCTTCATTTTTTTTTGTCTTCATTTTCCTTCGAAATTACTAACACTTGACAGTTCTATTCATCAAAGCATATTGAGAGGATACAAAGTTATTCATAGCACGATTAATCAAAGCTCTAATAAATGGAATAATACAACAGATAATAAATGCGATAATTAATAGGATTACACCTATAGGAATTAAGGCAGATACAAGCATTTGTTGCCATCCTGTGAGCCATGCTAAGAACCCACTTTGATTATCATCAACCTCTCGTCCTTGTAATTCTTGAGCAATTCTAGTCATATTTTTTAAACCCTCGAAGTTCCTGTTGGACACCAGCCAATGTGTCTCGTGTAGTATTGATAAATGAAATTAATTCATATCTTGTAACCTCTACTTCAATCTGAAGACTAGAAACACCTACCCCTGGGAGCATTGCTTCAAAGAATCTTTCAGTACCAGTCCAAAGTCGATGTTGCATTGGTACTGGATTATCTCTGCTCAAACTACCAGTTGAACTGCGGTCAGAGAGGGAGCTTTTCTTTTTCTGTTTTTGTTTTATCATAACGTGAAGTTTGTGTGGTCTAATAACCATGGAATATTCTTCCAAAGTTACTAGAGCATATCTTCCACTCCAGTCTTCTGGAAGAATAGTGTAGACTCTATGTCCACACAGCCAAAACCAATCTTTGACAGCTCTAGTTCCCCCGTGAAGCAGGAGCATATCTATGGCAATTCTGACCTGGCGTAAGTGCACAAGAACTATAACATACGTCTTGGATAAAAGGATTAGCCCATCCATAAGCAATCATAGTAGATATAGAACGTGGTGTTTCTTTAGAACACTCAGTCATATTAGATTTTCCATAATGCAAAAGACAACCCATACAACATGGCATATTTTTTTATCTCACAATGATGGTATGTTCGATTACATTTACTTTTAGGAATTACCCCCAGTCTCACTGTTCCAGTTTCTCTTTCCATACACAACAGTGAGTCTGGAATAGAGCCAATGGTTGTCACTTTAGCCTGTACTTGCATTGCAAGCCTCATTATTCTACCTTTTCCACAACTCCATATTGCGGTTCTATTTGGAGCCATCATTCCAGTAATGCTAACAAAAAGAGGGCATTCTAATTCTTCTTCTGTTATTGGTGATTTAACCTCTACATGTGGTCCAGAAGCACTATGTGGCATTTTTGTGCAAACATAACAGTCACCTGTTTTTCCTTCATATTTGGCAGTGTAGTTGGCTAATCGCCACCACATATTAGTTGCGAAAGCATGTGGTTCTTCTTCATAATGTACCCAAGTTTCATTACCAGTGCTAACAGCAGCTTGTATATGAATAAATATATTTTTCAGCACAACCAGGTAAAATATCAATTTAGCAATCATGGCTTGAGAGCTTCAATGATAATTATTGCTGGTTCTAGATCTGGTCTCTAGCAATCTCTTTCTTCTTCTCCTCTTCGAACGTCTTGGTTCACCTTCCGTCGGATCTTTCCTTGGCTCACTGGCTTCCACCTCGGCATTGACCATAACGTTCCCTTGGGATGGAGCTGCTTTCAGTCGACTGGCATGGATCCACTGCGGCTGGAAGTCAGTCAGCTCTCCTGTTCTCGTCACAGCAATCACCGTGGCGGGCCCCAGATACTTCGGATCTCCCAGTTTTGTGGGCTTCAGACACTTTATCAGCACCTGTTGTGCTGGAATGAAAGGATGAGTGGGCTTTTCTGCAGAAAGAGGGAGAGAGAGAGACACATCACCATTGATGCTATTCAAAGTTTTAACTAGGGAATCCACATAATCCGTGATGATCACCTCCGTGTCACCTGTGGAAAAATTGCCAGCGCGACCTTTGACCCATGGGGTCGGGAAAGGTCTACCCATAAGGATTTCAAACGGAGACATCTTTGTTGTTGCTGATGGTGACATTCTAATTTCTGTCAATACGGCAGGCAGCAGATCAACCCAATTTCTGCCTGTATCAATACACGCTTTATTAAGCCGATCTTTGATAATACGATTCAGATTCTCTACCTGTCCACTCGATTGTGGATTATAGGGTATGTGAAATTTCCAGGTAATATTAAGCTCTTTGGCTAACAATTGTGTGACTTTGGAAGCGAACGGTGTTCCATTATCACTGTCTATGACCGATGGTATGCCAAAACTCGGTATAATGTCTTTAGGCAGAGCTTTAACTACCGTCTGTGCATTTTCTCTTCCACACGGAAAAGCTTCAGGCCATTTAGAAAATCGGTCAACAATCACAAGCAAATATTTATTATTTCCGCAAGGAGGCATGTGCGCAAAATCAATTTGCAAGTGTTGGAATGGTAGCTCGGGATGTGGTAAAGAGTCATGTTTAGTTGCCTTGTGCTTGTTGGTTTGAGCACACACCAGGCAAGCATCCAATATCAACAGAGTATTTCTTCGAACATTTGCTATGCAGTAAGATCGATTCAACATTTGTATCACTTTCTTTTTTGACACGTGATACACCATGATAATGTCTACATAGCATAACAATCGTAGATGCAGGTAGTGCAAGTCGACCCTGTTTGTCTCTTAAAATTCCAGCTTGATCTGGTTTTACTTCATTGTCTGACCAATGAGTCAAATCCGCTTGCATAGGGTTAGCTTGTAATATTTTAATGTCCAAATCATTAGTCAATGATGAATTCATCATAGGCACATCTGTGCACCTTTCGCTTACATGTGGACTTAATATCACTTCTTTAGCAGCCCATTTCGCTATTTCATCTACAAATCTGTTTCCTTTGGCCTCATCTGTTTCTCCTGACGCATGTCCTGCTACTTTGATAACAGTGAGTTTTGATGGTTGTTGTGCTGCGTTAATGAGCTCCGCTACAATGCTATAATAAGCAATTGGCTTTCCATCTGAGGTTTTAAAATTTCTTTCTTCCCACAATTTAGCAAAATCATGGACTATGCTATATGCATATTTGGAGTCAGTGTATATATTAACACACTGATCTTTTGCCAATTGACAAGCTCTCGTTAAAGCAATTAATTCTGCAACTTGTGCTGACTTGTATGGCAAAGAGTATGCCTCAACTACACGATCAGGTAATTCAACAATAGCATACCCACACAAGTATACATTATCATTTGGCTTGAAACAGGATCCATCAATATACCAATTCTTCCCCTCCTCCAGGACAAATGTAGAAACATCTGGCCTGCAGGCAGTCGAAATCTGGATTCTGGTCAGGCAATCTTGGTCGTCACTCTCAAATTCACCTTCCGTCAGCAACCTGTGCAAATGTACAGTAGGGCCATGAATAACAGAAGTTGGTTTCAGAATCAAATTAGCAGTAGCTAATAATATAGCCTCATAGCCAGAGCGGCGTTAAGCAGTCATATGTTGAGTAGAAATATTACTCATAATGACTCCTACCTGATGAGAGGTGTGCACTATCAATTTATGTGATAACACAATTTTTTCAGCATCTTGCACCATGATTGCCGTGGCAGCCGCTGCACACAAACAAGCAGGGAGTCCCCTGGCTACTGAATCAAGAGTTTTAGACAAATAAGCTATGGGACGAAAAGTACCCCCATGCTCCTGGGCCAGGATTGCAGTGGCTGTGCCTCCACTTTCATGCACGTACAGGTGAAACTCTTGAGTGTAACTTGGGAGGCCGAGTGCAGGAGGTCTCATTAGGGAGGATTTCAAATGTCTGAATGCTTGGTCCATCTCAGCTGTCCATGTAATGTCCTCTGTGTCCTCCAGAGTAGCAGTTCGTAGGATTTTGTCATACATGGAACAGTTGGGCACCCATGATCTGCAATAATTAACCAGTCCCAGGAAGCTTTGCATTTGCTTCCGTGTCGATGGGTGCTTGAAGGTAGCAATAGCTTCCACTCTGTCAGCAGACAATTGCACCTTGCCCTGTGACAGTTCATGTCCAAGGTATTCGACCCTCCTCTGTACCCACTGTAGTTTCTCTCTAGATGCCTTGAAACCAGCTTCTGCCAAAATGTTGCAGACAATTTTAGAGGCAGCAGCACACATGTCCTCAGATGCACCTGTGATGAGGATGTCATCTGCATATTGAAGCAGACAGGTGTTCGGAGGAAGTTTGGCATCTTTCAGCATTGCGTGCACTACAGCAGAGAAAACAGCCGGAGAATCTCTGAACCCTTGTGGGAGTCTTGTCCACGTTAATTGTGAATTTTCAAACAATGGCTGAGTTTGGCGATTAGAAATATCTAAAACAGTAAAAAATGAATGTTCAGAAGGAATAGAATTAATTATAGTTTGCACATCAGGTACAGTAGGAGACAATGGTGTTACTAACTCATTAACTTTTCTCAAATCTTGAATTAAACGCCAAGAACCATTTGCTTTCTGAATTGGATTAATTGGGGTATTATAAGGTGAATGAGTGTGCACCAGGATGCCTTGAGCCAGTAGTTTATCAATAACAGGAAGAATACCCTCCACCTTTTCTTTTGAGAGGGGGTATTGTTTTTGATACACAGGCTTGTCTGTTATTAGCTTGGCAACATAGGGCTGGACATCAACGAATCCTGCGTCATCCTTATGGGCCGCCCAAAACTTGGGGTTGACGCCCTCAATTCCCTGTTTGAGCTCAGTTGCAGACTCGTCTTCGAGGAGAGCATTTCCTGTATCAACAGTAAGAGAGTAGGCTGCAGGAAACATAAGTTGTAGAGAGTCAGCATCAAAGTGAAGTTGAATACCCAATTTATGCATCAAATCTCTACCCAAAAGGCAGAATGGAGAATCAGGTATAATTGCAAAAGCATGCATTTTAAACAATGATGGGCTATCATTAGAAGTAACCGGAAATGTTGGTGTCATTTCGCATTTTACAGGTACACCGTTGATTCCTACACAGTTGGCATGTTTTCCTGTAATCGAGCCCTCATAAACAAGAGAAGATAAAGATGAGATGGTTGCACCACTGTCAATGAGAAAGACATAGGGTTTATGGTCAACATTTAACTCAATAAATGGCAAAACAGTTGACACATTCGGATAATTCAAAGAAATCAGTGAAAAATTATCAAAAGAGGGCTTAGTCGAACTGGAGCTGAGTCACTGTGGCCAGGATAAGGGATAGACCGGATTTTGTTTGTCAGTCTTTGCAGAAGGGAGCGCTAGTGGGGGCCTTTGCTTAGAGCCACCAGAGCCCCTCTTCCTCTGCTTTTCTGACCTCTGCCTCAAATCCCAAGCCTTTTTCCTACAGTCACGTTCCAGATGACCTGGCTTGCCACAATAAAAACAACGTCTCACATTTCCAGACTGTTGCGGGCGAGGATTCACCGCAGCATTAACTTGAAGCATTGCAGGAGTTTTGCCCCTGGAGACATCAAAGGCTCCAGCGGAGGAAAGCTCACACAAGCGTCGTCCCAGTTCATCAACAGAAATTGTCGTAATGTTTGGAGTAGTTATGCGAATTAACTGTGCAGTGTCTTTGTTCATATTATTTAGGAACGTATTTAAGAAAAATGGACAATTCTGATCAATAGGAATTGCAGACTCCTCAACCCATGCATGCCTGAATCTGTTAAAGAATGCAACAGGGCTTTCACCAGTTCTCTGTTTGGTATTGGCTGCATGCGAGATGTCTTGTTCAGCAGAAGACACTTTTAACAAAAAAGCAGTCAATTGCTTGAAAAAAACTTTGAGTTTACCTGAGCTGGCCCATACCCAACCAGCGTCATCTTCATCATCGTCATCGGAATCAGCAATTAGAAGCACTCGTGATGGTTTAGACAAATCAAGGGGCTTAGAATCTCCAGCTTTCCGAGACACAACACGACAAATAGGCGGTGTATCGTATATGGGGTTTAAGTAATCAACTTCTTCAATCATTTCCTCCTCTGTGATTTCCGCAGGCAGTGTTTTAGTCAAAATAAAACGATAATCTCGCCCCGTCAGTTGACTGTAGGCTGTTAACCGTTGCAGTACTGCCACAAATTGATGTGGTGACTTAGCCGGATCAGGCAGATCTTTACAAATAACCACTGCTTCGGTAACACTCAGAGGAGTAATTTTGTAACCATCTGGAAGCTGTACAAACGGAAAAACTTCAGTTGTGGTTGGCAATTGCGGATATAATCGATTAGTCAAGGGCTTTGGAACTTCAGCAGAAACAACACATTCATACGGGGGGAGGGACGCATCAGGTTTCAGCTGGGTCTGAGAGAGAGAGCTGTCTTGTTTTTTTAACTCCGTACCCTTATCCCAATAAGTTTTCATCTTCATCCAAGCTTTATACGCATCTTTCATATAATCAATTGGCCATTCTGGGTCACCCCAAGAACCAAGGACCATATCTTTTGCAGCATGCATATCTTCATCTTTAAAAGAACCATCCCGGGGAAACGGATCTAATTGTATTTTTCCTTCTGACCATCCCGCGAGATTAGAGAGATAGGGTTCCGTGAAAAACGCTTTATTATTGCGATTCATGAAATCCTTGGGGGTTTCCGTTAATGGCCAACAAAGATCTCTCCTCTGCTTTAATGCAAGCCTTACAGTTTTAGAGAATGGCCAAATAAAATACAAATAAAAGTCTGCAGCTTTATATTAACTTTTTGGTATTTTTGGCCAAAAGAAAAATGTTAAATTCAATATTATTCATTCAACTGCCAACAAGAACCGAGGATATCACAATGAAATAGACTTATGAGAGAGAGAGAAAATCTTCAACTCAAACTCATCTATTCCCTTCCCACGCATAAAATCCGTGAGGATAACACCAAAAATGAAAGGGTGATCAGTCCTCTTTCACTCTTCCCGCATTTATCAAAATACGAGGATATCCACTTTTAACAAATATGAAAAAGTGCGGCACGAAAATACAAGGATCAGTTTCTCAACAGACAGTAAGATGCACTTAAGCATTTTATTTCTTACCTGTCTGGAGAAATCCCGGACAAGCCCCCAAATTGTTAGATTATTGCCCGTTTTGCGTGCCTCATCCCAGTCCTCTTAATTGGCAATTGAATGAACAATTACTCAGCGCTGAGGGAGAGTATAAAGTCTCATTTTTATTTAGCAGGGGAAGAGATTATATAGAAAGAGTACAAGGGGTGTAGTATGGTTTTAACCAATGAGAGAGAGAATACATCATATAGCTCATGGTATAGGAATGGGATACATATAGAAAAACAAGTCTACATATGGTCATCTTCCGGTCAGGTACCCAGGATCCCAAAGACCTTATCCTATACTTGCAATACAAAAGCAGGGACCATTCCCTGTCTCCCCTTCAATCCTAGTAGAGCCTTGTTCCTTATATGGAAACGGTTCTGGTACATAAAGAAACCATATGTTAAAACATAGAATATAGCTTCAACCCAGGACAAAAGACCCTCTGTCCACTTTCCTTCCATGCTGAGATCAACATAAAATCTATCACAGGGTTAACTCAAAGTTAACATGCATAAAAAATAAAGTGCAGCAATTTTGACAATGACGTTATATTTAACAGTGCATTTTATGTGGTTGTTGTCATAAAACATGCAGTCTCATTTTGTTTAAGAAAAATAAACTTATTTGTGAACCATGTAGTGTTGCCAGATCTGGTCGACGATTTCCAGCCAAAAAGCTCTCAAAAACCTGCCCATATTATTCACTGCCAAAATTGTCATGACAACCAAGGTGTATAAGTACTATTTACCTCCTTAAAACTAAATCATGATGACAAAATAAAATTATAAAATGAATCACTTCTCCTGCCAGGAGAGCAATACAACAGGAAAATGGATCAAATACAGTAAAAGAAAATCAGCAAATGACGAAATGTTTCTACCCAAACAGGTAGAAACGATTAAATTATGTCAAATATTTGCAAACAGCAGTCAAGAAATGAACTGACTTTAACACTCGCACACACCATAAAAGCCCAAAATGTGTCATTCGTGTTCAAAAAAAGAACAACAATAATTACGCCTTTTTTAAAAGTACACATTGTAGAACATGCAGAACTTTGCACAGTCAAAACTGATTAATCGTTGATTCAAACCTATTTTAGCTGTCAGGGACAAGTATATTGGAGTGCGGTCTGAACGGTATAAAAGTTGCAATGACTGTCAGGCCAGTGTGCACATGACGATAGACAGGACTAGCCCCATATTCGATTGCAATTAAGTCATTCAACTGTGCTCTCGGAATAACAGTTATATTTACAAAGAGCCTTCGAGTCATTTCCCAACACAGCTGTAATCCACGTTGAGAGTTTGGTCACTCTTTACTGTAGCTACAACTTACTGTATATGTATGCCACTTTGGCATAGTGATCACTTGAATATACAGCTATGAATTTAAAATCTGATTTCTTGTATCACGCTAAAAACCCTTCACTCGTGAATTATCACGTCTGTCTGTTATCGCTCTTGATTGGCTAAAAGTGCATGCTCGTTGCTGACATCAACACCAAAACCAGCCGTCTCTGCAGTGGCTGTGGGTGTGTTTAGTAACATCATAATGACTGATTTAATGGAGTACATGCACACTTGAGTTTTGTTTGTTAACCAGTTAGCCTATAAAATTTAGATGTTTGAAAACCGCCGAACTGACCCCAAACCAGTCCAATTTTTGTCCACCTTCCCAAACCAATTTTTACCTGCATAATCCGGCAACACTGGAATGACCCATGTGGCCATTAATTATATTAGATAGTTTAGATAGTTTTACCAACGTGTTTGCATGACCCTTTGCCTCACTGTGGTCAGTGGAAAGAGGTTATAGAGCTGCAGAAGCAACATGTTTGACTGAGATGGAGGCAAATGTTGGAGGTCACCAAATTGTTGTCCAGCCCTTCCATCCCTAGAAACAGGCTGTGACAGATGGGTCCACAGCTAAGCATGCTTTTCAGGTGAACCCAACATCTGCTTATCAGGGCAAGGTTAATTAATGTGCTAGCAATTGATTTCAGGGATTTTCAGCGTTCCAGGGTTTGTTTCCCTAATGCTTTGTGTTTGAAAATTGTGATTGACTGAACAGTTAAGCTGTAAACTTGATGTGCGTCCCAGTCCCACATGTAATAGAATAACTATACATAAGTAAACAAAATATATGAAACATATTTTTCTTTAAGGTTTTAAATGTCTTGAAAAAGGCAGTTGCTAAATAGGACTACAGAGATGGTCTAATTAAGTATAATTAAGTATTCTAAGTATACTTGATTTGTAGTTGTGTTTACTCTTTTGATTGAATAGCTATTAAATATTTTTTTTCACATAGTTTTGCATACTGTCTTATAAACTTACATTGTTGAAAATATTGATTTATAATGAAAACATATATGTTCCTAATTCTGAGTATCTTAATTTTTATGTAGGGTAGTCCACTGGTAATGTACATAGAAATTTACTTCAAATCTACTTTACTCTTTCCTCGCCACTGACTGAATTTTCTGGCTATCCATGTTTTCACTGTTATACGGTAGGGGGTTTTAGGGGGTAAACGCTATTACGTTTCTTTTAGGACAGAATCTCCAGATCAAAACACAGGTGAAGAAGAAGCAGAAAAAAGTGATAGAAGATTGCTAACACAAATGTAAAATAACGTGATCATAAATTAAACAGCATATAAATTCAAAACTACTTAATGTTACTGTAAGGGTGGTTCGCCTACAGTGGTTTAGGCTGCAGGGTTGCCGAATGACTAAAGAAACTTTATCAGAAAGATGATAGAAAACTGTACATTTCTCGTCCTTACCACCCACTGCTACTTATACCAACGACGGAAATAAGCGCAGTTACAATAGCAAAATATGTGGGAGAGCGTTGCTATAATGTGACTATATTGCATTGCAATAGGTAGCACTTCAAAGTCAGTACCAAATCAAAACTAGTTAGCACATAATTTTTAATAGAAAGGATTTAATGACAAAATCTGGTTATGGTTTCACTTAAAATAGTTACAAAATAGATGTATGAGATGATAAAAACTTATACCATTAATCGTACCCAGCATGAATGTTACCTGAGGGATAGAAAGTGAGAGAGAGAGAGAGAGAGAGAGAGAGAGAGAGAGAGAGAGAGAGAGAGAGAGAGAGAGAGAGAGAGAGAGAGAGAGAGAGGCTTTAGAAAAGAGAAGAGAGAAAGAGCCAGAGCAAAGAAGCCCAGCGAAAGGAAGAGCCAAAAGCGCAGGCCCCAAGAAGAGAGAGCCAGAGAATCAAGAGAGACAGAGAATAAAAGAGACAGAGCAACAGTTACAATCTTCTTTTTATCTCTTCCTTGACCATGTGACTGAAAACCTAATGTGAGATATTCAAACTGACCAATCAGATAATTACAACTTCCCCCACTGTAAAGGTGTGAAACACATTTGGCCTACAGGCCTTCAGCATCTCTTTGTCTTTAGGAATTCCAAATGGCCCTTCTGATAAGAAAGTTGGGGGTTGAAAACAGTAAAGCAAATTTCTTTGTTCAGTTTCAAATATCAAATATCTTTGATTATTTTTAATCCTACATTACTGAATGAAATGTTGAATCCATGAAGAGGAAACTACTGTAAAGCTTTGGGGGTGTTGATGAACTCAATCTACTCATATAAATAACTGTTTTCTGCTTGTGAGCTCCCTCTGTTGCTCTGGCTGAAAGGATAACAGTATAGTGAGATGGGAGAGGTCGCCCAAACCTCCTCAGATTGCATAATTTACGCTTTTAAGCGCTATTACGCTTCTTTTAGGACAGAATCTCCGGATCAAAACACAGGTGAAGAAGAAGCTGTATAAAAAAAACATAATAAAGAGTAAAGTAGATTTGAAGTAAATTCCTATGTACATTACCAGTGGACTACCCTACATAAAAATTCAGATACTCAGAATTAGGAACATATATGTTTTCATTATAAATCAATATTTTCAACAATGTAAGTTTGTAAAACAGTATGCAAAACTATGTGAAAAAAATATTTAATAGCTAATCAATCAAAAGAGTGAACACAACTACAAGCCAAGTATACTTAGAATACTTAATTATACTTTTAAGTATATCTTGATCAAAAGTTTGAGTATAGGCCAAATATACTTACACCTTTCTGTCAGTATCGTAGTCAAGTATACTTAAGTGCAAATTTAAGTATATTTCTGAGAAGTACATGAAGTGTATTTCTGAGAAGTACAAAGTAGACTGAAAGTGTACTTTCTTATTTTTAGTTTAAAAGAAGTATACTAATAGCACACTTGAATAAACTTCTTTTCCGTTAGGGTATCCTATGAAACACATCCTATGGAATATGTATGGTACCTCCAACGAGAAGGTAAAGAAAATAGACAATAGACAATCTTAGACCTTATTTGTGGGAATGTTTTTTGCTTTCATTATAGAAAAGCAACATAACTAATTTTAATACAGTTTTGTTATTAAAGTCTGTTTACTTTTACTTAGCATTTTCAAAATTGATTATCAATTACACCCCTAAACACACACACATACACAAAGCCTGAAGCTAGAAGGCAATAATTTATCATTACCAGCCTTCACTATGATGGAATACATTCTTGACTGTGGCAAAGGGGGCATTATTTTCTCTTAAACTCTAGCAATTTCTGTAACTTTCTTTGCTGCGGCAAAACTCTCCTCAGGATCAGAAATGAGAATCTTACTCTTCCTCACTGCACTAACAGGAGTGACGGCTGTGAAGGCTGAAGTCTTCTCAGAACTCTCTTTGCTAACCCTCTGCGCTACTGGAAATGGAAAATAAAAATTGCTCAAGCAACACAAGCCCACCTCTATAAATTAGAGTGTGAAAACATAATTTATCATCTGCCTGCGGATAGCCCTTTTCAGCTGACTCTATGAAATAACAGCGCACATAAACAGCCAGCATAAAAGGGCTACGGCCGCACCCTAGAGAGAGTGCATTACACCATGAATCAGTTTATTAACGTCTGCCAGTGGCACAATGCCGGTGGAGGTGAATTTATTCATTCGTAAAAAGATCTGTTTACGACGTTTATCTACACTCTAGTGCCAGACCACTAAAATGTAACAAACAACCCAAAGATAAAGACATGGCATAAGGGGTTTATAAAGAAATGACATTATGGGGAGACATTAGCTCTGTTCCAAAACATAGTGAGCTGCCTCACTGTCAGATGCCTAGGCAGAAACCTTCATTCTAACAAGTGAGACAGTTGAAATAGTCATCTGAATCACACAAGCTAATGATACAATACATAACAGAGCACAATAACCAACTTTTTGTTGTTAACATAAAATTTAAATAGAAAAGTTAGTATTTAGGTCATGTGACTTGGTATTTTGTATTGAATTAATTAGTATTAGTAACAATGTTTGTCTTGACCCCCTATGCTGGATTATTTATTTATTTATATTGGTTTTGCCTTCTTGTTGGGAGTACACATGATGCCTTAGGACCACGTTGTCACACAAGGTTGCAAAGGTTGAGAACACGGATGTAATTGCAGCAGTTTTCGAAAGACTAGAAAACAGGAACAGTACAACTGAGTATAACGCGATGAGAACAACAAACTGAAAGAAACACAAAGCTTAAATACACACAAAAAAAAAAAAAATTCAACAAAAGGAATGACAGGTGCGCAATCATGGAAACTAATTAAAAGTGCTTCAGCAGCAGCTGATACAGCGATTCCCCTGCGGCCATCCAGCTATTTAAAAGAGCAAATTTCCAGCTGCATTGCTTCAAATGTTGCGCCGCAAATGCAGCTTGTGCAGGGCACCCCTGCACTCACCAGCGAGCGCGTCTCCTGCCGGGGCCGCGCCCACGCCGAGGAGCACTCACTGAGACCATAGGCAGGATTGACTGCCTATATACACTATATTGCCAAAAGTTTTGTGAAGCCTGCCTTTATATGCACATGAACTTCATGACATCCCATTCCTAATCCATAGGGTTTAATATGGAGTTGGCCCACCCTTTGCACCAAGGTTTAGGAGTGTGTTTATGGGAATTTTTGACCATTCTTCTAGAAGCGCATTTGAGGTCAGGCACAGATGTTGGATGAGAAGGCCTGGCTCGCAGTCTCTGCTCTAATTCATCCCAAAGGTGTTCTATCGGGTTGAGGTCAGGACTCTGCAGGCCAGTCAAGTTCCTCCACACGAAACTCACTCATCCATGTCTTTATGGACCTTGCTTTGTGCACTGGTGTACAGTCATGTTGGATCAGAAAGGGGCCATCCCTTAACTGTTCCCACAAAGTTGGGAGCATGAAATTTTCGAAAATGTCTTGGTATGGTGAAGCATTAAGAGTTCCTTTCACTGGAACTATGGGGTCAAGCCCAACCCTTGAAATACAACCCCTTACCATAACCGCCCCTCCACCAAACTTTACACTTGGCACAGTGCAGTCAGGCAAGTACCGTTCTCCTGGCAACCGCCAAACCCAGACTTGTCCATTGGATTGCCAGACAGAAAAGCGTGATTCTCATCTCCACTGCTCTAGAGTCCAGTGGCGATGTGCTTTACACCACTGGAACTGACGCTTTGCATTGCACTTGGTGATGTAAGGCTTGGATGCAGCTGCTCGGCCATGGAAACCCATTCCATGAAGCTCTCTATGCACTGTTCTTGAGCTAATCTGAAGGCCACACAAAGTTTGGAGATCTATAGCTATTGACTCTGCAGAAAGTTACAGACTTCTGCGCACTGTGCGCCTCAGCATGCGCTGACCCCGCTCTGTGATTTTACGTGGCCTACCACTTTGTGGCTGAGTTGCTGTTGTTCCCAACTGCTTCCACTTTGTTATAATATCACTAACAGTTGACCATGGAATATTTAGAAGTGAGGAAATTTCACGAATGGACTTATTGCACAGGTGGCAATAAGTCACGGTTGAACATGGCTTGAATTCACGAGAGCGACCCATTCTTTCATAAATGTTTGTAGAAGCAGTCTGCATGCCTAGGTACTTGATTTTATACACCTTTGGCCATGGAAGTGATTGGAACATCTGAATTCAATGATTTGGAGGGGTGTCCCAATAATTTTGACAATATAGTGTAAGTCACGCAGAAACGGCATCAGTCAGAATCTTTCAACTGAAGAGCGGCTAGCATGACATGAAAACAGCTCCCAAAAGACTTGTTTTGGATTTTGTCTCATGACGTCATAGTGTGACGAAAGACCACCTCTGCAGAAGAAGAGCAACGCCTACTTCTACATCATTGTATCTTTAGCCCTGCCCACTGAGTCGCACACTGTGGTAACTCCAAGTACTTAAACTTTATTTGCCACAACCACAAGACTTTCTGTAGCGTCTTTGTTTCAAGAATAATATAATGTAATAAAATACAATATTATATCTCACAAATACGTAAGAAATAAATATAAATAAGATGATGAATTACCAAGCTGTCACAGAATGTATCTTTGGTATTTAAGGTGTAGGTTTGTCTTCGGGACCATACTCTGACTCAAACATGTATGGTGAACATTGGAAGTTTTCAAAACAATTTCACAGGTGTAGTTGGGACGTTGAAAATTATTTTAATATGCAAAACTGTTACCCAATCAGTGGATATTTACTTTCAAAGAGAGGGTCAAAAATAGGATAGAAAATAGCCTATTACTTCTTAATTAGGGAGTTTTTTTTATGTAAAAATAACATTACTAACATTATAAGTGGACCTCAAAGAACATTATACATTTTTTTTTTAAATGCAGTTCATGACACATTTTGGGTGCTTTCACACCTGAGCGTTTGTTTCGGATCCTGGTGTGTTTTTTCCCTTGGTTCGGTTCATTTAGGCATATGTGAACACGGCAATCGTGCTCGGATCCACACTAAAACAATCGCTCAGAGACCGCCTGAACGAGCAAATTGCAACTCTGGGACGGTTTGCTTGAGGTGTGAAAGCAATCTGACCCAACGGACCAAATGGTATTATAATTCATAACAGGAAATGTGCTATATAAAAGCAGTAGTGTCTGATTCTGTGAGTGAGCACATTAGTAGTTGAAAAGCAAAAGAGCACCTCTTCATCTTAAAGGGGACATATCATGTATATATCATAATTATCTAATGTCCCCAGAGTGTGTATGTGAAGTTTTAGCTCAAAATACCCCACAGATCATGTTTTATAGCCTGTTAAAATTGCCACTTTTTTGGGGTGAGCAAAAACATACCATTTTTGTGTGTGTCCCTTTAAATGCAAATGAGCTGATGCTCCCTGCCTGTTCTTTCAAGAAGAGGGCGGAGCTTCAATAGTGTGCGCAACAACAACAACAACAACAACAACAGAACATGTCAGAAACTAACGGTGTTTAGTTCGAACAATAATGCCTACAGAGCCAGAGAATATGCTGTATAGAGATAGAACAGGTATAGTTTAGTTTAATTCCGGTTTTATCTTATGTTGCCATATTGCTTTTATCCACTATTAGTACAAGCATGTTGTTGTGGACCCTGTCTGAATGATGGCCAAAACTTTACTGATGAATTTTATGAAGTTTATTGTTCATCACACAAAAGATGAAGAGTCTGTTTTTACTCCAGAAAATAACTGTCAGAGCTAAATAAAACACAGTACAAGAAATGCGCATTAAAGTCTTATCCATAAACACTTGCATTATCATCAGCATATACAGCGAATTACACAAAAACACTCCTTACAACAAACAGTAAACAAATACATACAGACCTTATGCCTTTTCAGGGAGTGCTTAATAAACTGGTAAACTTTATATCCGTAAAACAACTCAGATAAACTACTATAAAGTGCGTGCTCTTCCTTTCATTACTGCCGTGACCAGTATCGCTCCGGAGACTATAAGCTGGATCACGAATAGTTGGTACTGATCCATCCTTGAGCTTTAACTTTTTAGCAAAACCTGCCTTGAATTGTCCTTCGTTCAGGCAACGCACCTGCATTGATTACAAGACATTGTTGCTATAGCTGCTCGAGTGCGGAGAAAATGGCGGACAGTGTACAGCTAGCTGAGGGCGGAAACTATGCTAATACGGAACAGTCTGTCAGCGCCGTGGGTGGAAACGTGCAGATTAAGGGGCGGTAATGTTATAATAGATCCCCTTCCTACGTCAGAAGGGGAGAGAAATCTGAGCGGCTCGTTTTTTCACATGCTTGCAGAAAAAGGCTTACCAAAACAAAGTTAGTGGGTTGTCCTTTTTCACGTTTTCTCGGTTGGTAGATGCACTGGGGACCCGATTATAGCACTTAAACACATAAAAAGTCACATTTTCATGATATGTCCCCTTTAAAATGTTGTGTAATTGCGCTTCTCAGTGCAAGAATGCTCTCCCAATGAAGCCTTTCCTGCTCTAGCTGCATTATAACATTCTTATACTGTTTGCGCATGTCTTGACACAGTTAACCTCCAGAGAGCGCTGGGAGATCCAGAGAGAACGCATTTGAATTTGCTGCACTGTTAATATGAATGTTTACTACAAATTTAACAGTGGGAATGACGGCTACATTCGTATAGTGTTTGCGTGTGTCTCGACAGTTACAAATAAAGCCACAATAAGCTCATGAGGGAACTTGTCAATCATCTTGATGGATGATGCAGAGGAAACTCTGACCAATACTCGCATGTGACTTGCATGAACACATTTTGGCATGCTTTGAAAGGTTGCCTTGTGAAAGCGAACCGAACCCAGAAGAAAATGCAACATTGTAACAAATTAAGTACCTGTTTCAGAACAAAAATGATCTATAGGTGTGAAAATGCCCTTAAATAAAATTACAGAAATAGTATAGGCCTACTTTAAAATAATATACTTAACTGCAAACTGAATGTAATGTTAGTGGACAACTGAATGCATGTAATTTGCAATGAAATAAAAATGTATTATAGTATAATTTTATATTAAATGCAATTAGTTGAAAAGCAGTTTTGACCGACTTGAAAAGGACTTTTGTTGAAATTATGGTGTTTCCAGTCAAAATCCAGTAAAATAAAATAAAATAAAATAAAATAAAATAAAATAAAATAAAATAAAATAAAATAAAATAAAATAAAATAAAGGGGAAATTGTTGATATAATTTAACTGATTCACGTGGAACCGTTTAGTTGTTTTTTTTCCTCTCACAGATCAAATTTGGCATTATGAATGCATAGAAACAATTTCTAAGGCTGAGAACGTAAACTCAGAGTAAAAGGAGAGTTTTCTCACAATTATGGTAATGCCAACGTAAAGGCAGCGTTTTGTGGGCAAATTGAACTGTTCTAGCTCTTGTTTAAATTTATCCCAGCATTGACATCTGTTGTCTTTTGAGGCATTGCAACAATAAAACAGATTTCAGTGCCTGAGCGCCTGCACCGAGCAGCTGAGCTCAAACCTTGATCTCCCTCTGAGTATATGACACAGGGCTTTGCTCATATTTTATGCCTTCTAAATAAACTCAACAGATGTCTCCCTTCAAGGTAGGGGCTTGATAACTAACTCCGTCGGATTCTCTTTAATGTTGTCATTCATCGTAGAGAATTGAAAGGGACTGGCTGGCTGTTTGAAATATCAAAAGGAAAATACTAGCTAACTAATCATTCCATCAGTTTGATTTTATTAGATTTGATCAGTGGAGCTCTGAGATAAACAAACTCCACTGAGAAAAATAATTCTGCTCTGTTTAATGCTCTGCATAGAAGTGAACAGGGGTTTTTAAGTAAAATTTGGCATGAATGTATCACATTCATGCTTACAAAACTGAAATAGGATTTTGTTCATAAAAACTAGTGATTTGTTGGTGTCTAAGTGAAATTAGTATTCAAACTTTCTCCTGCTTTTAATATGCAGGGACAACTATAATTAGGCCATTAGTTGGATGAGTGGGAACCATTCAAATCATTGCTCTGGTGTGAGAACCCAAACAAAGATGTAACTCACTACTTAACTACAATAGCATGATGTATTGTTGTAAAATAACTAGCTAGTCACAACTGTTTCCTGAAAGCGTAAGAACTTTGTTGTATATATCTGTCATTTGAACCACATTGATTAGAACTGTCATTAGTTTTGTAAAGGTGATAAATAGCTGTTTCCACCCACCTATTTTCATGTGCATTTTGGGATATCGCATTAAAAAACGCTGGATGGGAAAATGCCAAGTTGCTCATAAATGCTAAAATTGCACATAAAAACTTATGTGCTCAATTGAGGCAGATAATTTTTTTTATCTTATAAGATGAAAACACATTTACCGATTTAATCTCTTGATGCGCAACAAAAAAACTCACGTGACGTTGCCTTAACAGTGGATGTGGAGTAACCAGTGGACCAATTTCATTGCACAGCCTCTCAAATGTTGGTTTGATCATCCTGAAATGCTTGAGCCTAAGGGCCAGATTCACTAACAGCTTGTGCCAGCGCAAACCCTCTTTTGGCATTAAAAAACTACTGTCAGGATTTACTAAAGACACGCAGTGACAAATTAGCGCTGAAAAGGCGTGGACAGAGTTATTTTTGCGGCTGACCTTATTGCATATGCATTTGTAGGAGTTTCCCTTTCAGATGCAAAATGTATGGGAGGAGAGTATTTAAATGAATCATGCGAGTTGATTTACTAAGGTTTGCGCTCGTCTATTTACTGGTGTTTGCGCCATTATTTACCGCCCAAAAAAGCGCGTCTTAAACCAGACGCTAAAGGGTAGATTGCTTTGGTCATTATGGAAATGATCCGGCTGCGTCTGTGTTCATTAATTTGTGCGTTGTCAGTAGATCACACCCAGAACTGTCCACTCCCATCGGCGCATTTATGGAATTGCGCTCTCACGCTAATTTGCCCTGTTTGATAAATCTGGCCCTAAGTCTGTCATCAAAATGATTTGTTTTAAGAAGTGTCTTACATGATTGTGCTCCCAAACCAACACCAGGAATTTGAACACAAGATACCATGACAACATTTATTGCATTTCATCTGCACGCATTGCAGCAACTTCCATTTTTTATTACAGATATGTTGCGCCAATTTCCCAGGAAGTGAAGATTTTGATCACATGGGATGGAAACGCTCTATTCGCAAATGTTTTAGGCAATATTACAATTTTATGCATAAGTTCAATTCACAACTTTGGATGGAAACATATAGCTAATGATGGCTTCTGCTTATTCATTGGATTAAGACAGAATTAATGTGCTGAATTAATTCCCTTTTACGTCATTCCCTGGGGTTCGCCGGGTCACCGACGAATTGGGATCACTTCTGGGAGCCTCTATCAGCTTCGAGTGTATACAGAAAGGGCCAATGGCCATTGGCGTGCGAGATTTGCATCTCACGCTCCGCCCCGCAGCGCGGGTATAAATAAGGAAGCGGATGCAGTGCACATTTGTCATTCACTTCGGGAGCCGTTCATATGCTGCTGAAGAGTGTTATAGAGAAAGAAGAGGAGAAGCTTTGTCTGTGTTGGTGTGAAGGCACAACAGCAAGGACTGCGAACTCATTGAGAGTTAAAAAAACTGCTGTTATCACAGCATCTCTGCTGGTTCGGTGAGGGCGTTCCATTTGTTGAGTGCAAAACACAGGCTGCACTATCCCCTGTGTTGTTGCCACGGCCATCTCCCTGTGTGCTTCAGCACGCTAAAAGAGCTTTTTCCCCTAAAAGAGTACACGGGTGTAACACTGCGTCTTTTTCAAGATGTCATTCCACCCGTGCGTTTCTGGATGTGGTCGTTCCCTGTCACCTGCTGATGGTCACAATCGTTGTCTTACGTTTCTGGGCATTCAGCACACTGAGGCAGCGTTTGTGGATAGTTCATGTACCCACTGCGGGAACATGACTATCTCGGCGTTGAGGTCGAGACTCACCTACCTTCGGGGAGGCGGAGTCCCCTTACCTATGCCTCGATCTAGAGCTATTCCTGCTGGACACCAGAATAGAGCTACTTCGGTGAATAGCCAGGGTGACCTGAGGATCACGGTTAGGGCTACCCCGCCAAGGCAAACTCTGTGGGCCCCTAATCCCTCTGAAGCGACGCAGCCCGTTGAGTTACCGAAAGAGCGTGCTGGCCCCTCCCATGGGCGTCCAGTGGTGACTTTCGGGGGTCCAGCAGATGACAGCATGTCGATCGCTGTATCGTCGGAGGAGCTTCAGTCTTCTGGGGATGAAGACTCGGCTGCGTTGCCTCCCTCTGGGAGAGTGGCGTTGCCTGAGACGGACCCAGAGTTGACGACTATGCTTGCCCGGGCTCGATAGAGCCGGTCCCTCCAGCCGATAAGAAGACAGGCTCCTACAGCCCGTACTTCATGACCGCCAAGAAAGGCGGTGGGCTACGGCCAATCTTGGACCTGCGGTTCTTGAATCGGTCCCTGCACAGGCTGCCGTTCAAGATGCTAACGCAGAAACGCATCTTTGGGTCCCCAAGATTGGTTTGCAGTGATCGACCTGAAGGACACGTACTTTCATGTCTCGATTCTCCCTCGACACAGATCGTTCCTACGCTTTGCGTTCGAGGGGCGGGCATATCAGTACAAAGTCCTACCCTTCGGGCTGTCCCTGTCGCCCCGTGTCTTTACGAAGGTCGCGGAGGCGGCCATTGCTCCCATGAGAGAGCGTGGTGTTCGCATTCTCAACTACTTCTCGACGAGAAGACCCCCGAAGATGTTCGATCAGTTCTGTGCTTTCCTTCCTGCAAGATGGGTTGGAGCGAAGGCTATCTCCCTCCACCCTCAAAGTGTATGTTGCCGCTATCGCCGCACATCATGATGTAGTTGATGGTAAGTCTTTGGGGAAGCACGATCTGATCGTCAGGTTCTCTGTTGTCTCTGGTGCTAACGGCACTGCAGAGAGCACCCTTTGAACCATTGCAGTCAGCAGAGTTGAAAATCTCGTCTTGGAAGACAGTGCTCCTGCCTGCATTGGCTTCCATTAAGAGGGTAGGGAACCTGCAGGCATTTTCGGTCTACGAATCGTGCCTGGAGTTTGGGGCGGCTAACTCTCACGTAATCCTGAGACCCCGGCCCGGATATGTGCCCAAGGTTCCCACCACTTCCTTCCGGGACCAGGTGGTGAACCTGCAAGCGCTGCCCTTGGAGGAGGCAGACCCAGCCCTGGCTTTTCTCTGTCCCGTCCGCGCTCTGCAGGTATACATGGACAGAACGCAAAGCTTCAGGACCTCAGAACAGCTCTTCATCTGTTACGGAGGCCAGCAGAAGGGAAAGGCTGTCTCCAAGCAGAGGATGGCCCACTGGATAGTGGATGCCATCGCCTTGGCGTACTATACCCAAGGTGTGCCTTGCCCGCCCGGGTTGAGAGCCTACTCCACTAGGAGTGTTGCCTCTTCCTGGGCGCTGGTGCATGGCGCCTCGCTGACAGATATATGTAGAGCTGCGGGCTGGGCGACACTCAACACGTCCGCTAGATTCTATAGCCTCCGTGTAGAGCCGTTTTTTTTCCCGTGTGCTCGCTTCAACCAGCCAGTAACACCGAAGTACCCGTTCTTCTGTCGGCTTGCTGCGCCATTCCCCTCCTCATGGACCGGATAAGTGCGCTTATATTCTCCAGTAGAGTTCCCCAGATTGGCGAACCCTGTTGAGTTCCTCCACCACCATACAGCCGTCAGATGTGGCGGATGTGAACCCCCTGTTGAGCTAGGTGCCATATGTTGTGACCCCTACGGCAGCCCCATATGTGTATTCTTCCACGGTATGGCTCCCTACGGCGAGCCTGTGTCTTTCCCGGGCTCTGCCGTCTCTGTCCAGTGTAGTCTCCCGCCCAGGTCGTCCGGGGCCAACCCAGAGACATATCGTATGTTGTACTGCCCGGATGGCCAGTCCATATGTGTATCTTCCACATGATACCTCCCTACGGGTAGGATGTGGTCTCCGCAGCATCCCCTCGGGGCACGCTTTCCCAGCGTTATCCAATACTCTGCTGAGTGGGTCTTGCGAAACAGCAGCAGTGACTCTCTCTGCGTGAGTTCCCGCCCCAAACAGACGGGGGTCTGAGGGGCTTACGCGGTGCGCTGGAAGTGGCATCAGCCGTGGCATTTTCCATAGGGATCCCAATTCGTTGGTGACGTCCAACGTACGTCGAATGTGACCAACTGAAAAGGAACGTCTCGGTTAGTATGTAACCCGCGTTCCCTGAAGGAGGGAACGGAGACGTACGTCCCATTGCCAAGGTTGCTGTACCATCACTGCATGGCCGAGTCACTAGTTCGGCTCCTCAGTAAAAAACAAATGTGCGCTGCATCCGCTTCCTTATTTATACCCGCGCTGCGGGGCGGAGCGTGAGATGCAAATCTCGCACGCCAATGGCCATTGGCCCTTTCTGTATACACTCAAAGCTGATAGGGGCTCCCAGAAGTGATCCTAATTCGTCTGTGACGTACATCTCCGTTCCCTCCTTCAGGGAACGAGGGTTACATACGTAACCAAGACGTTACCAGAGCACTTATACATATGAGCACTCTTCAAAAACTAAAAGACGTAGAATTCAATTTGTATGTATGTAGGTAGATTGTACTGCATTTTAGCCTGCTTATTTTGCTCAAAGCATGATCTCTTTAAGTCTACACGACATACTAAGAAACTACGCCAGTCTCTTGTGAACGTGCGTATGACAGTTAGCAAAAGTTAGAGATTACAGTTTGTAAAGTTTTAAATATACATTTTTCTTACACAAACGCATCGCTTCGCTTCAGAAGACCTTTATTAACCCCCCAGAGCCGTGTGGAGCACTTTTATGATGGATAGATGCATTTTTATGGACTTCAAAACAGAAACAGCCATTTACTGCAATTATAAAGCTTGGAAGAGCTAGGACATTTAATATAACTCCAATTGTATTCGTCTGAAAGAAGAATGTCATATACACCTAGGATGACTCGAGGGTGAGTAAATCATGGGCTAATTTAAGTTTTTGGGTGAACTATCCCTTTAAGGCTGCTGTTATTCATGCATGAATCCTCATGACTCCTGTTGTAGTTAAGGATAGCTCTTCACTGGTTCATGATTAGTTCATATCTTCACTAATCATGAGTTCATGTTGAAGTAACTATTAATTCAGGTATTAGTACATGATTATTCACGTCCTGAATACAGTGTAACCGTTACATGTTTATATTGTTGAGAAGTGGGTAGGTTTAGGGTAGGAGTGGGGTTAGTTGTTCCAAAATATAAAAGTATAAATATTTATAAAATCATTTCTACTTTTACAAATGCAAAGAATTAAACGTGCCTTGATCTGACACATAAGGCAAACAACTAAAAGCAATGGAGTACCGTCAACGTCAAAAAGTTACGCTAAAGGGTAACCCTGTGCATTAAAAATGGACACAGGGGTTATGACCAAGCGTAAATTTGTGACAAGTTGGTAGGGAGAATATGTTGCTACGCTCAACTATGCCTCTTGTATGAATATGAGATCTGTTGTATCTTTGCTGCTTAGCTGTTGTGGGATTATGTATGCAGTGAATAAAAACTCTGACCATATTCACTGTCACCAAGTAGTAGTTACCTATGTTGTCCTCTCTGAAACTAAAAACACAATGAGGAGTTGAGAAAAAATCCTTGAATCGTGAGTTGAACCTTTTCAACGTTCAACAATGATTGAAAAACTCAAAATTAGGAGTGCATACACCGCATCAGGAGTTGATGGCCACTTGATGGGATCATGACATCCATCTATACAGCTAATCACACCTGGGAAGTGCACATATTCATAGAATTGCACTTTACAGTTGCTTGGCCAGCAGCATCAGCATACTTTGTGAAAGATTCAAGAACTTGAAGACAACTAGGTAAAGGCCTTTCTCTATGAGACAGACAGAAAAGTCTAGGCTTAAGCAAAGATATTATCTCCAGTGCATTTTTATTTGTACATACGAAAGCTGTCTTGAAAAGCTATGTCATCAAAGTAATTTAATGGATTATCCACTCCTATCCACAAGTACTCTGGCTGGCCTCTGCATGTTGGTCTTCATTTAGATATTCCAAATAGTCCATGCTCCCTCACAAACAGTATTAGACAGGAGTTTAACCTGCCTCTTTGAAGGATTATTTTAAGCTTCAATTTAGTCCTAGACTAGCTGCAATCCTCCCTCTGCAATCAGCTTTGTTTAATACAGAACAGGCTAAATCACTAACTATTTTAAGATATTTATGTGCAAGTCTCTTTGAGTTAAGACAGCTAAAAAAACGGGCAGTTTAGTCTGGGACTAGGCTTAAGCCCTGTCTCTGAAACCGCTAGTTGTCTGGTCCTTTTAAAGATGATTTGTTCCAAGTTCCCAGTTAAATTCAGTTCAAATGTGTCTGATTGAACAGGAAGTTGATGTCTCTGAATCAGTCTTGAAGGGTCAGAGCACAGCAGGAGTCTCATAATTGTGGATTGGAAAAAAATGTCATCTGTCTCTTCAGAATCTTGCTGTACCTGCCAAACGAGTCCCGCTTGAGCCTCATCAACAGAACAGCTCCAGGCATATAGAAATGACTGCAGATTTATTAAAGGCTAATTCAACTGCACATTGAAAAAACGTGGTGCTCTCATGGTAGCATTCCAGCAATCAAATCTTGGCTCTTGCGGACAATCTGTCAGATTATTTTAAACAGACATTTCTCTGAATCAGTGCTTTCAAGGTCTTGGTGATTTATTTTTGACAATCTTATTATTTTATTTTTAATCAATTTTTGACTGTCCATCATTTGATTAATCATTTCTTCATCCTTCTTCACAACCCACAGTATTTATTTTACAGACACATTTATTTGAGGCAGGAGAATAAATAGTTTTTATTGGAATCAAACTTATAACATTGGTGTTGCTAGTGCCACTTATATACACTCAGAATAAAGGAGGATTGTGAAGATATTTCACTGGAACTTGGTCTTCATTACATCTATATCATGTTCAGTGTCAATTGTTATTTATTAATGTATTCAGCTAACAACTTTTGTTAGAGGACTGTCATTTTTGCTACAATCAAAAAAAAAAGTGCCAAATAGAGGCAACAAGATATAATAACAGGCAGATAGAGGACTAAAATAAAACAAAAATAATATATAGAATATAATAATAAAACTATTCATAATATAAAGATATTTATATACTAATATTAATGAAAATAAACTATTATAAAAAGGTTATTTAAACACATTATGGTCCTATATAACACTTTCAAAGCATGGTTCTTTATGTAACCTTATAAAAAGGGTTCTATTTAGCACCAAAAAGGGTTCTACTATTTTTACAAGCCAAAGAACCCTAACGTTGTACTGTTTAGATCCATTTAAGTGTAAGGCAGAATCCTAACCAAAAAGAAACCTCATAAGTGAGTGATTTGGAACACTCTGCCTATGCAATAACACTCAACAATGTTTCTAAGCTAACAACACAATACTCTAATGAGTGTTTTTTACTTGATTTAACAATTTAGTACATTCCATAAATGATAAGGCAATCCCAGAATACGTTGTGAAGGGATATATGCAGTGTTGCCTTAGAATTTTGTCAAAACAACAAATTCCCCACATGGGTGTGTTTTTATGTCACTTTGCTTTTGTTAACACTATTGGGTATGTTTAGGATTCAGTGTAGGTGGTACATTATTTTCAAACGCGACAGAGCATTTACCTTTTAGCCTCACTCACCGGACATTTTGATTCAGAACTGTTACCAGCGTAATAAAACGTTCGTAGATTCGCATTCATCTGTTTTGGATAAAACACAGGCATGAACTTGGGTTGTTGGTTTTTTTCCTGCCTTGTAAATGTGTTTAAATTTATGATATTTTTCATAAATAATCTCTGATTCTTTAGCAGAGAACTCTAGCGAGAGGCGAATCAAACTGATACTCGCCATGTTTTGTGTGAATGCCTGTTTGATGCAGAGGGCACACTCTCAGGTGCTAAGTGCCTTGTTGGAGAGCGCTATTTACACTAGCTCCGCCCAGCAAAACCTGGTTGGGCCACACAAGATTAAAAAAACATGTTGTGTGTTACAACATCTGCAGTGGCGTAGACAGTAATGTGTAAGAATCATGGAACTAGGTTTTGACGTGATCGACCCGGGTTTGAATCCGCCTTTTACTGAGCTCGCTCTTCTCCCTTTTCCCATCACATATCACATTGGAAAGGCATTTATTTTTAATAAAAATTAAGAAAATGTTCTAAAAGTGGAAATAAAGTGCCTAACGACTGTTTAATAATAATACAAGTATTTATTGGGAAGGGGTAGGTGTAGGGAGGACTTTTATTGTCCCATTAATGCGGCATCTATTTAATAATTGTAATAAATATAATTATGTTATTATTATGTTGTTAATAAATATAATTATGTTATTATTGCATCCCGTTAATGTACAACAACACTGAGGTGAAAATAGTATGTATCTGCCAAAATAAAGTATAACTAGCATCTAATTACTATTTACACATATTGCAAAGAACTGCTACTTTTACATGGTGTAAATAGAATATATCGCTATTTTCACAGTGTAAATAGCATTGCTAAGTAAATGCTGCTAATGTCACTTAGTGTAAATAGAATATATCACTATTTTCACTTAGTGCAAATAGCTGCTGCCTTTTTTAAACCCCATAAATCATAAGAAGTGTTTTAGAACAAGCCTTTTGCAGATTCTAGCAATGTGATGTCACATATGGTTAGGCCCCGCCCACGACTGCTGACAGACTCTGCCCTATTAGCATAGACCCTGCCCAGAGTGAGCTGTACACAGTCCGCCATGTTTATCCCCTCTCCAGAGCATTTAACAGCAGCATTCAAGTAAGAAATGTATTCTTATAAAATTGTTCCTATTATGGTTTTTCAAATATTGTCTTTCATGCAATTTGTAATAAAGCTGTTTGTGAATGTAAACGTTCTGCAAAGTTGTAAAGTCGAAAGTACACGATAAATAAAGTTATTGTCTAACAAAAGAAAGAATCGACTCTGAACCGCCTATACGAGTTATTTGTATTTCGAATTCTACTGAGTGACAGTTCTACGTCACTAGAAAATACATTTGCATAACGCCCGCCTATGTTGTACGTTGTCTGCCCACGAATAACTTGACCAGCCCTCAAACGTCATTTTACTCGGAGTTCAACACGGGATTCGCAAAACGCTTGCCCTTGAAAGATGGGTCAGCAACCAGTTTATTTGGACCAGCTTGCTCCTCAGAATCATAACCTGTAAGTATGAATAATCATTAATGTTTATATTTTCTACCGGGTGTTCAAAATACATAGTTTTGTGTTTTATATTGTGTAAGTTTCCGGCTAACTGGCTAACTCACATTATTACTGTCTTCCTGAAATACTTCTGCTAAGCATAAAATCTTCTGCTAAAATTGTATCTATTAATGCAGATTGTCTGCCGTTCTTACTATTTTGAGTAAAGATAAAGGATGGAGCAAGATTTGTTTTACAAACGTTTGTTACATCAGCCATTCATGTTAGTGCTCGGCTAACGTATGCACCGTTATTGATACAGTTAATACAGTTCCCGCACGTACACCGCAATAAATTAGAAATATACACATGGGTTTTTTGATGAACGTACACTTGTTAATGCTGATGGTGAGGAATTACAGTTGTAACATCTCATAATGTACCTCAAAATGAGTGGTGTATTACAGAGAAACATCCTGCTCAAGTCGTCCTTGCGATGGAGGTTCGGGTTGAATAACTAGTTCTTCCAATGTTTCATCATCGGACTTGCGCTCGGATTGATATGGTAAAATCAACGTCATCGTTACTGTCTTTACAGTGAGTACAATTGCTGAGCTTTAGGAAGTTTCCGGATGGAGCTGAAGTTCAGTTATGGTAATGGCCATTGACATGCACTGTATGCAGTAGATCAATCACAACAGACTGGGCCGTCTGGCCAATCAGAACAGAGTAGCTTGCAGAAAGGAGGGATTTAGAGTTCCGTTGAGTTGTTTGAGAACCATTGAGCAATGTGGTGATGTGCAATGTATATTGTGAGAAAATGAAACAATTTTTTGACTTTTGATGCATGTAAACCTGTTGTAGGAGACCTCCAAAACAAAATTAGGAGCCTTTAAATAGCATAATAGGGGACTTTAAAGCTACAAAAGTTTTTCAATCAAGAGCAGTGAGTGATTTTCTGTTTTTCTTTTGTTGTTTGATTCATATTAACAGCATATAGCAGTAGATACTGTATATTATGCTGCTTTCACTTTAATAGACAGATCTAATATACAGATGCAATTTCTTTTCCTCCTCTTTACGTTCACACACCGACTGTGTTTATGTGAACTTTGTGTTTTTTTACATAACCTTGTGTGTATTTGACAGTTTAAGCACAAGAAGACGTGAAAGAGAACTCAGTTTACTACTCAGAGGGTGCACCGTCTGACATCTAGCTTTCTGTGTGCTCAGAATACCATATATCAGAAGTTTAGTAGTGAATGAATTAGTAACTCGTGTGGACGATTTAGCAAATCGAGGGAACGAAATAGTAAATCGTGCACACATCACACAAATAGTTTTTTTTTGTTGCATGTCATGTGTGGGGCTCCATAAAAGATACATGCACGAAAACAGCATCAAAAATGGGCATTTACAACATGGTATAATTAATGATCTGTGGGGTATTTTGAACTGAAACTTCACAGACACATTCTGGGGACACCTAAGACTTATATAACATCTTGTAAAAAGGGGCATAATAGGCCTCTTTTAAAACTTCTGTCAAATATTTCCACTAAATAATGTATGCAAGGAGGTATGCTTGAGGTACAACCTAATTAGAAAATTCTAAAATATCCATGTAATAAAGCAGAGGAGACCTTCTCCAGAGATTGGATAAATCCGTTTTCTCAGTGCAACAGGAGTAACAGTCCATCTGGTTCTCCACAGAAGGCCAAAGCGGGATCAGCTGATGAGAGCTCCATGCTGTGTCAGGTGCTCTGCCTGGCTGATTGCTCCTTGTGTGTACTCTACAGTGGGTGATTATGAAAATGCCTCACAGTAAGTCTGTCGTGTGGCACATAAGTGTTTATCTGAGCCTCTGATTGCAGTGTAAGGACATGGTTTGGTTGTCAGGCCTGATTCCGATAGGGTCTTTGATTGCCCGTGTGGTAAAGGGTGACCTGCTAGTTGGAGAATCATGCCACAATTTCAAAAGATCCAATTGCAACGTTACTTTACAACAAAGTGGCCATGAAGATTACCATCATTCAATTTACCATGCGTAAAAAAACATAAGGGCAGCAATCCATAATGATTACTAAGAATCAAATGCCAGTTCTAAAGAAACCTTACCAGTAGCATAGCAGACAAAAATGGCTGATTGTTCAGTGGACCATATCATAAACAGCCCTGTTGAAAACAGTTTCTGATGACAGATTTAGCGTTAGCCTTGACTTTGTCCATGAATTGCTTTTGATAAATCAGAGTGGAATCAATAATGTTTGAATGTGATCGCACAATGTTGATGATAACCATCCTCTGCCTTATAAATTATTGCCAGATCTATGTGTCAATACTGCCTAGCTCAGGAAGCTTGGATAACAATATAGGCTATATGTGACATTTCTGAACAAGCTCCTGAGCAAGTTAATTTTTCATGAGTGCTCTCTCAGTAAATGCCAGTTGGGTATTTGTTGAAGCCAAGACGCTAGTTGAGGTGCTTCAAATAAATCAATACATCGAGTTGAAAGAGACTTGACTGTGACTCATGTATGTGGATCTGTTATCCTCGCAGGATCTTAAATTATGAAGATGTGCTTGCAATAGAAAACAACAGCTGAATTGGATCCAAGGGCCAAGGCCAAGTTTTTCTCTTCTGCCTGGAAGAAAAGAAGATTCTGAGGTACTTTGTGACAGCTAAAGACAAGCTATAAATTTTCATTTAGACTAATTTAGTGCTGGTCACTAACAAACTGGTCTATTTACTGGTCAAGCAGCATGGTCGTTATAGCTCAATAAAGGTTTGCTGGTTAAGATAGTGAGGGGACATCAGTATCATACCAATAATAACTTATGTTGATGACCAGGTTCCCTTGTGGAAAAAGAAGTGTGCTTAATATTATTGAACATGCACTCAAACTTTAAATCTTAAGTATATCTATATATCTATATATATATATATATATATATATATATATACACACTCACCTAAAGGATTATTAGGAACACCATACTAATACTGTGTTTGACCCCCTTTCGCCTTCAGAACTGCCTTAATTCTACGTGGCATTGATTCAACAAGGTGCTGAAAGCATTCTTTAGAAATGTTGGCCCATATTGATAGGATAGCATCTTGCAGTTGATGGAGATTTGTGGGATGCACATCCAGGGCACGAAGCTCCCGTTCCACCACATCCCAAAGATGCTCTATTGGGTTGAGATCTGGTGACTGTGGGGGCCATTTTAGTACAGTGAACTCATTGTCATGTTCAAGAAACCAATTTGAAATGATTCGAGCTTTGTGACATGGTGCATTATCCTGCTGGAAGTAGCCATCAGAGGATGGGTACATGGTGGTCATAAAGGGATGGACATGGTCAGAAACAATGCTCAGGTAGGCCGTGGCATTTAAACGATGCCCAATTGGCACTAAGGGGCCTAAAGTGTGCCAATAAAACATCCCCCACACCATTACACCACCACCACCAGCCTGCACAGTGGTAACAAGGCATGATGGATCCATGTTCTCATTCTGTTTACGCCAAATTCTGACTCTACCATCTGAATGTCTCAACAGAAATCGAGACTCATCAGACCAGGCAACATTTTTCCAGTCTTCAACTGTCCAATTTTGGTGAGCTCGTGCAAATTGTAGCCTCTTTTTCCTATTTGTAGTGGAGATGAGTGGTACCCGGTGGGGTCTTCTGCTGTTGTAGCCCATCCGCCTCAAGGTTGTGCGTGTTGTGGCTTCACAAATGCTTTGCTGCATACCTCGGTTGTAACGAGTGGTTATTTCAGTCAAAGTTGCTCTTCTATCAGCTTGAATCAGTCGGCCCATTCTCCTCTGACCTCTAGCATCAACAAGGCATTTTCGCCCACAGGACTGCCGCATACTGGATGTTTTTCCCTTTTCACACCATTCTTTGTAAACTCTAGAAATGGTTGTGCGTGAAAATCCCAGTAACTGAGCAGATTGTGAAATACTCAGACCGGCCCGTCTGGCACCAACAACCATGCCACGCTCAAAATTGCTTAAATCACCTTTCTTTCCCATTCTGACATTCAGTTTGGAGTTCAGGAGATTGTCTTGACCAGGACCACACCCCTAAATGCATTGAAGCAACTGCCATGTGATTGGTTGATTAGATAATTGCATTAATGAGAAATTGAACAGGTGTTCCTAATAATCCTTTAGGTGAGTGTATATATATACAGTGGGGAGAACAAGTATTTGATACACTGCCGATTTTGCAGGTTTTCCTACTTACAAAGCATGTAGAGGTCTGTAATTTTTATCATAGGTACTCTTCAACTGTGAGTGACGGAATCTAAAACAAAAATCCAGAAAATCACATTGTATGATTTTTAAATAATTAATTTGCATTTTATTGCATGACATAAGTATTTGATCACCTACCAACCAGTAAGAATTCCGGCTCTCACAGACCTGTTCGTTTTTCTTTAAGAAGCCCTCCTGTTCTCCACTCATTACCTGTATTAACTGCACCTGTTTGAACTCGTTACCTGTATAAAAGACACCTGTCCACACACTCAATCAAGCAGACTCCAACCTCTCCACAATGGCCAAGACCAGAGAGCTGTGTAAGGACATCAGGGATAAAATTGTAGACCTGCACAAGGCTGGGATGGGCTACAGGACAATAGGCAAGCAGCTTGGTGAGAAGGCAACAACTGTTGGCGCAATTATTAGAAAATGGAAGAAGTTCAAGATGACGGTCAATCTCCCTCGGTCTGGGGCACCATGCAAGATCTCACCTCGTGGGGCATCAATGATCATGAGGAAGGTGAGGGATCAGCCCAGAACTACACGGCAGGACCTGGTCAATGACCTGAAGAGAGCTGGGACCACAGTCTCAAAGAAAACCATTAGTAACACACTACGCCGTCATGGATTAAAATCCTGCAGCGCACGCAAGGTCCCCCTGCTCAAGCCAGCGCATGTCCAGGCCCGTCTGAAGTTTGCCAATGACCATTTGGATGATCCAGAGGAGGAATGAGAGAAGGTCATGTGGTCTGATGAGACAAAAATATATTTTTGCTTTTTGGTCTAAACTCCACTCGCCGTGTTTGGAGGAAGAAGAAGGATGAGTACAACCCCAAGAACACCATCCCAACCGTGAAGCATGGAGGTGGAAACATCATTCTTTGGGGATGCTTTTCTGCAAAGGCGACAGGACGACTGCACCGTATTGAGGGGAGGATGGATGGGGCCATGTATCGCGAGATCTTGGCCAACAACCTCCTTCCCTCAGTAAGAGCATTGAAGATGGGTCGTGGCTGGGTCTTCCAGCATGACAACGACCTGAAACACACAGCCAGGGCAACTAAGGAGTGGCTCCGTAAGAAGCATCTCAAGGTCCTGCAGTGGCCTAGCCAGTCTCCAGACCTGAACCCAATAGAAAATCTCTGGAGGGAGCTGAAAGTCCGTATTGCCCAGCGACAGCCCCGAAACCTGAAGGATCTGGAGAAGGTCTGTATGGAGGAGTGGGCCAAAATCCCTGCTGCAGTGTGTGCAAACCTGGTCAAGAACTACAGGAAACGTATGATCTCTGTAATTGCAAACAAAGGTTTCTCTACCAAATATTAAGTTCTGCTTTTCTGATGTATCAAATACTTATGTCATGCAATAAAATGCAAATTAATTACTTAAAAATCATACAATGTGATTTTCTGGATTTTTGTTTTAGATTCTGTCTCTCACAGTTGAAGTGTACCTATGATAAAAATTACAGACTTCTACATGCTTTGTAAGTGCGCAAACCTGCAAAATCGGCAGTGTATCAAATACTTGTTCTCCCCACTGTGTATATATATATATATTTTTGTAGGCCTACCTGCATACTTATTTACCTTCTTTTTTATTTAGGCTACTCATTTAATAATTTAACCTAATTTAAAATATTTGCATCTTAAACCATGAGGGCGAGCCAGTGGATATCATATCTCAATGTGCAAACTTTGCGCGAGAGTAATGCTGGTGAAGAATCTCAAACGCCAGTCAGTATTTCGTGTTAAATAGTTTTTTAAATGAGGAGAAAGCTAATCTAACTAATCTTTCCTCCCAGCGTGTCGGTTATGGGTTGATGCGCTGTGAAATATTGCGGGGCAAATGACTTGTAATATTAATTTAATAATAAAAGTAGCCTAATCATAATAATAATGTGCCTTATGTGTTTTATATTAATTCCTTTGGCACCATAAGGAATTAACTGAGAAGGCTCACTCTGCTCGTGCTCTGTGCCAGTGGGCACGCAACATCATGAATGGCCGTGCGCATTTTACTTTCACTTTAGAATTAGCGCCAGTTGGCAGTTGCTTGAATGGTGGGTTCATTGTTATTCATAGTGCAAAAACACAACAAAAAAACTGTAAAATGACAAACTCACTTAAATAGGCGCTTTTACATTCCGCGTTGAAACCAAATCAATCACCTTCCGCCGTCATCTTGTCATTCAGCTCCTCACTCTCGTGATGAATGAAATCTGACTCCTGCTGCTGGTCTGTGCTGCGATTCTCGTTCGGCTCACGCTGCATGTTCAGTTTTTAATTGTAGTGTGTTTACTAACTGAACTAAATTTATACTACTATAAAAATATCAAAACGACGGTGGGGGCGGTGCCGCGGTAGGCAATGTAACCGGTGTTGCAGCTGAACACCGGTAACACCGACCGGTAACACCGACCATCAACACCGACTATCGCAACAAGCCTACTAGACTGTATACTAGCTTGACTCTCTGAACAGTGAGTTTCTCTTGCTTATGCTCTGAACGGGTTATTCATGTGGATTTAGATCTCGCTCAGGACGCGCGCCGTCTGTGGAGCCCCCCACAATGTCGCCCATGTATATATACAGTGGTGGTCAGAATTATTGACACTCCTGGTAAATATGATCAAATATGGCTGTAAAAAATAAATCTGCATTGTTTATCCATTTGATCTTTTATTCAAAAAATTCACAAAAATCTAAACTTTCATTGAAGTAAAAGAACTGAAAGTGGGGGGTAAATCACATTATGAAATAAATGCTTTTCTCCAAAACACACTGGCCACAATTATTGGCACCCCTAGAATTTTTTATGAGTAAAATATCTCTGAAGTATATTCCCATTAATATTTACATTTTTTAAGCACTCCAGGGTGACTAGGAACATGAAATTGTCCAGCTATGATGTCTTGTTCCACAGGAGTATAAATATGAGGAAACACAAAGGCCAAATTCCCTTGATCATTCATCACAATGAGTAAAGCCAAAGAATATAGTTCTGATGTGGAGCAAAAAATTGTTGAGCTTCACAAAATAGAAAGTGGCTGTAGGAAAATAGCTAAAGCATTGAAAATTCCCATTTACACCATCAGGGCAATAATTAAGAAGTTCCAATCAACTAAAGATGTTACGAATCTGCCTGAAAGAGGGCGTGTGTCTATATCGTCCTAATGCATGGCGAGGAGGAAAGTTTGAGTGGCCAAAGACTCTCCAAGGATCACAGATGGAGAATCGCAGAGATTAGTTGAGTCTTGGGGTCAGAAAGCCTAAAAAATGATCAAACAGCACCTACATCACCACATGTTGTCTGGGAGGGTTTCAAGAAAAATCCTCCGTGCTCATCCAAAAACAAACTGCAGCATATTCAGTTGTTAGACACGACTGGAACTTCAAAAGGGACCTGGTTCTATAGTCAGATGAAACTAAAAAAGAGCTTTTTGGCAGCAAATCCACCAGATGGGTTTGGTGCAAACAGGGATAAAAAGTTCCCCATGCCCACGGTTAAAAATACCGCTGGATCTTTAATGTTGTGGGCCTATTTTTTTGCTGGAGGTCCTGGACATCTTGTTCAGATACATGGTATAATGGATTCTAGCAAATACCAACAGATAAAAAATCAAAACCTGACAGCCTCTGCTAGAAATCTTATAACGGGCCGTGGTTGGATCTTCCATCAGGACAATGATCCAAAACAAACATCAAAATCAACACACAAATGTGTCACTGAGCACAAAATGAAGCTTCTGCCATGACCATCCCAGTCCCCTGACCTGAACCCTATAGAAAATGAGTGGGGTGAACTGAAGAGAAGAGCTGGGAATCTGAAGGATCTGGAGAGATTCTGTATGGAGGAATGGTCTCTGATCTCTTGTCAGGTGTTCTCCAAACTCATCAGGTGTTATAGAAGAAGACTCAGAGCTGTTATCTTGGCAAAAGGAGGTTGCAAAAAGTATTTAATAAAAGGGTGCCAATAATTGTGGCCAACGTGTTTTGGAGAAAAGCATTTATTTCATAATGTGATTTACCCCCCACTTTCAATTCTTTTACTTCAATGAAAGTTTAGATTTTTGTGAATTTTTTGAATAAAAGATCAAAAGGATAAACAATGCAGATTTATTTTTTACAGCCATATTTGATCATATTTAACAGTGGTGCCAATATACACCACTGTATATATATATATATACAAAAATTATATATATATATTAGTGCTGGGGAAAAATTAATCGTGATTAATCCAAAATAAAAGTTTGTGTTTACATAATATATGTGTGTGTGTACTGTGTATAATCATTATGTATATATATAAATACACACACATGCATGTATATATTTATAAGTTCTTGAAAATGCACAAGGCCATACAATAATAATAATAATACATTTTATTTGTAACGCACTTTATATTAAACAAAATCTCAAAGTGCTACAGATTTAAAAAAAAAAAAAAAAAAAAAAAAAAGTGACAAATCAACCAAAAGCTCTGCTAAAAAGGTGGGTTTTAAGACCACGTTTAAAAGCATCTACAGTCTGTGGGATCCGCAAGTGGTCAGGAAGAGCATTCCACAGACTGGGGTCTGCTGAGCAGAAAGCCCGATCTCCCATAGTACGGAGTTTAGTCCTGGGGGTTTTTAGGAGATATGCTGAAACAGAACGGAGGTCACGTGTGGATGTTTGTGTGGTGAGGAGTTCCTTGAGATAGTCACCATGGATGCACTGGTGAGTGAGGAGGGAGATCTTGTACTCAGTCCTAAGTGAAACAGGAAGCCAGTGGAGTGATTTGAGGATAGGGGTGATATGGTCATATTTGCGCACCCTCATCAGGATCCTAGCAGCGCTGTTCTGAATATACTGCAGCTTCTGGAGATTTTTGCTAGGGATCCCGATGAGGAGCGCATTGCAGTAGTCCAGCCTGGAGGAGACAAAGGCGTGGACAAGCTTTTTCGCATCTGCCAGTGTGAGTATGGGACGAAGTTTGGCAATGTTTCTGAGGTGGAAGAAGCCTCAAAAGTAAGTTGAGATTCCATTCTGACACCCAGGTTGGTGACTGATGTTGAAAGTGGAATGTCCTGATTAGAGAAAGTGATGCTGGTAATTTCCGGACTTGATGTGGGGTGCCGACTAGGATTGCTTCAGTCTTGGAGCTGTTTAGCTGCAGAAAGTCATACAAAGTCATTCGCTATCTGTGCAATGCTTCAATGTATTCATTTTTTTTTTCTTTTGATACATTTTGCCAGCATAGTCTATAGCTGCTTGGTGAAAAGTTTGATGAGGATCAGACGAAAGGCCTACACTGTAAAAAAAATATTTTGTTGACTTAACACATTTAGTTGACTTTTTTTTTTTATCTTTTTGCATGTTTTTTTTTTTTTTTTTTTTAGTTAAACTAACTTATTTGGAAAAGTGTACCTGACAAGTTATAAACTGATTTAATTTAGTTTAAGTAAATTTTTTAATTTAAGTAAACTTCGAATTTAAGTTCAGCCAACTAAAGTGGTGTTTTGCAACTTTAAAACCTGCAGCAGTACCAAATAATTAATTACTACTAGAACATTAATTTGTAAAATACATTTGATTTAAACAAAAATTATAGCAAATTAAAAAAATAACTAAAAAAATATTTTCTATACAAAATGTATTGCAATGAACTCCTAAAAACACCAAAAAACAACCTCATGGAAAGGTGTTTTACACCTGGCTCAATGCATGTCTTGTGGATGAATCTGTTACACAACTTTAAACAAGATCACCCCACAGCATACAATATAGAAACATATTTTGTTCCAAGCAAAAAGAAACATCCTTTGTTCCAAAAGAAACCGTGAAAAACATTGTTAAACACATTAAAGCCCTATGAATTGGCTTATTGCCAAGTTTTATCAATTATGTATGCTCTCATGCTTCAACAAATTAATCAAACTAAACACTCTAAAATGCCACCCCAAAAGATCACCCCACAACATACAATATAGAAACATTCTTTCAAAAAGAAACTCTAAACTGCATTAACACATTAAAAGACCTTTGAATTGGCTTCATACCACTTTAATCTCAACTAAGCTCTGAAGCTGTCAAGCAGTCCAAGCAATGTGACGAGGGCATTTGGAATTTCTTGGAGATCCACAATGTCTCCCTCTCCAGTATCACAGCCATATTCACGACGTCGTCTGGGAAGGCACAATCTTGTCTGGTGTCCTCGCTCACTGTCAAGATGCCTACCTTAACCCTCTGAACAACATTTGTCTCTTTGTCAGTTGGCTGGAAAGGAGTTTGACAGCATTTTTTTTTCTGAAAATCGGAAACAGCGGAAAGATTTTATAGATGGAAATAAAATCTAAATATTTATTTTAGCCCTTATGGCATGAAGAGATATGAACCTTCGGTGCTTGGACCTCTAAATACATGCTTCAACACATGACATTAAAGTATATTTTACTTTATTCAGCAGTAAAATGTAACCATATTTCAAAGACAAAAACACACTAAAGCACCTAATTGCAATATAAATTTAAACTATAATACATTTTTATTTAATTGCAGTTAAATTGGTTGTCTTATCTACCCCTCTGTCTTACTCTTAGCAGAGTTTATCTACCTAATATGTAAAATTATGTAGAACAAACAATAGTTGACGGTGCCAGTGACCAGTGGTGAAAAGAGTACTAACAAATTATTTCTTAAGTATTGCTACTTAAGAAATAATTTACTTGAGTACAAGTAGAAGTACTGAAAAATAATATGTAAGAGTAAATAAGTAGTTTGCTGAAAAACTACTCAAGTTACTACGTTACAAAGTACTTTGGTATTATTTTTCTATTTTTACCTAAAATGAGGCGATGTGAGCAATATGGAGCGCTAAACACTCTCATGTAATTTCTGTTTCATTCATACTGGAAGCCAGAGGGCGCCCTCGCGCAGAAAGTCCACAAGTGAGATTCATAGAAGTATTAAATAGGAAATCTCTTATAGACCATTTCAATGGCTATTTGTAGATGTAAGGAAGTGACGTCTTTGGTACTTGGACGTTTCCAGTTAGTTAGCACGCACAAACATCAGCGGGAGGCGCTTTATATACGGTGATATTGCGATAATTTACTTATTCATGCGATTAAAAATGTCAGAATTAAAATTAGGACCATGTTGTTCGGTGGTCGGATGCTCTCTCAGGCCCGGGACTAACTTGCTTTCGGAAATCAAAGTGTTTAGATTTCCGAAAACCAAAACACAACGGGACGCCTGGATTGCAGCAGTGAAGCGAGAAGGCTGGTTACCAACTAGCAACTCTAGGATATGTAGCACACATTTTATCTCTGGTAAGTAAACATTTTTGTCACAGAATTATTTGTAATTCTATACGTTAACTAGTTAATGTATGATAATGAATCATAATGTAAGTATGATGATGAATCATAATTTGAGCTAGCATTGTGGCTCCGTCATTGTTTTCATGTGTAGATAGCAAGCGTTTTGATACGTTTGTAGTGAAAATGCTCTGTGGGCTGTAATTAGGAAAGTAGCTGTACATTAGTTGTCTAGCTATCTATTCAGCTGACAGTTGCAATGTGTAACACTTTATAATAATATAACATTTGTTTTTTTGTAACATTAGCTAACTGCATTATTTCACAAAAGATAACGATACACTGCAAACAATGCTTTTCTTACATAGTATTTTTGTCCTGTTTCTAGTCCAAACATCTAAAAATTCTTAAAACAAGAAGCATTTACTAGACAAGCAAAAATTATTGTCTTGTTTTGGGGGAAAATAACTCAAAATTAAGTGAGTTTTTGCTTAAAATGAGCAAAATAATCTGACAATGGGGGTAAGAAAAATAATCTTAATTCAAACAGAAAACAAGATTATTTTGTTTACCCCATTGGCATCTTATTTTAAACAAAAACTCACTTAATTTTGAGTTATCTTTTCCCAAAACAAGACAAAAACTTTTTGCTTGTCTAGTAAATGCTTCTTAATGTAAGAATTATTAGATATTTGGACTGGAAATTTACATCACTTAAGCTTGTTTAATGTTAATTCCAACATGCACTAATGCATTAAACAACAACAGGTTATTATTTTTTAACATTGTGCATTAACATGGTTAAGTTAAATAGTAATTAAAGAAATATTAAAGTAATACTGTGTAATACAACACTGTGTTTTATGAACTTGTGAACTATTTTAAATGTATTAATTAGAATTCATAAACATTGTCAAATGTTAATTGTTCATGATACCTAAAACATTTACTAATTTAAGACCCTTTTTTAAAGCGTTAGAGGGTAGTATGCAGTGGTCATACTGATAGCTAGCTAGTTTATTTATAGATAATTAAAAAAATCCACTGAACTGTTTGCATGAAATTGCTAGAATGCCAATTAACGTTTTATTATATTGTGATCATCGTTAACCAAAGATTCTCTTGGCCATTGTCGTCATCTATCTTCAACCAGTGATGTGCGAAAGCTATAGCCTATCCCAATCATGTTTTTCTACGTTTGTCTTTAGGAAAGCCATCAGATGACCCTCTAAGTCTAGACTACATTCCATCAAAGCTTCCTCACAGACCTGACACCTCCAAAAAAATGGACCGATATCAGAGATCTCTGAAACGAGTATCAGAGGTCTCTGAGATGAGCATTAGAGTTCAGCATACTGAGGAAGCAGCAGAGGACATGGACATAGATGTAACAGAAGTTAAGTCCTACAATGACATGTGTGTTGGAACAGACCTCACTATGAGGGATATTGAAGATATGCAGAAACTGAACACATCTTACAAAGAGCAAGTGAGAAGCCTAGAGTCAAAGGTACAAACACTCAGCTCTGAGAGGAAACAACTGAAATCTGATGTGGATTTAAAGGATGATCAAATCATTCACTTCTACACTGGCCTTCGCTCATCCAAAGTGTTCTTCGCACTTCTGACATATCTCACCACTGCTTGGAGTCCGAGAACACAGAGTCCTCCAACAGCTCTCCAGTTTTACTTAATCTTAATGAAACTGAGAATTGGTCTCACTCATAAAGATCTTGCCTTCAGGTTTCATTGCAGTTGTGCAACAATCTCTGCAATATTTCATGACTGGTTGAACGTAATGACACAGCGTTTCAGCTCTCTAATTCATTGGCCTTCTAGGGAAGAGATTAAAAAGAATCTTCCTGCCCTGTTCAGTGGCCCCCCATTCAATTCAGTGAGGTGCATCATAGACTGCAGCGAGATTTTTATTGACCGACCAACATCACTCAGTGCAAGAACAATGACCTACTCCAACTATAAGTCCCACAACACCATCAAATTCCTGGTTGGCATCAGTCCTACAGGGTCGATCACATTCCTTTCCAAGTCTTGGGGTGGGAGAGCCAAATCATCTGGTTTAATTGATCTTTTGGAAGAGGGAGACATTATCATGGCTGACAGAGGGTTCAGTTTCCCTGAGTATTTTGCTGCGAAAGGAGTCCAGCTACTCATACCTGCTTCAACTCGTGGAAAGACACAGCTATCAGGACAGGAAGTGTCTGTGTCCCGTCACATGTCAAGATTGAGGATTCATGTGGAAAGAGCTATTGGTTGCATTAAAAAGTACAGCATTTTGCGACAAACACTCCCCATAAACTTGGTGAAGCAAAGATCCAAAGACACAGTGGCAACTGTTGATAAAATCTTACTGGTTTGTTCTGCATTATCTAATTTGGATAAGTCATTAATTAAGTAGAAAAATACATTATACACTGACAAGTGGTTGTAAACCTTTTATTTTGTTATTGATTGAATGACTGTGTACAGTATTAACATTAGTGGCAGATTTAACAAATTAAATTGTTATCCTATTGCAGTGTATATATCCTTTGTATATAGATTGTTCTTGGATTTATGTTTAATCTTTAATCATTTTTTTTCTAACTATCTACAATTATTTAACATTTATTTGTTAACGAGAACATTTGCTGTCCTGCAATTGATTGAATGTATTTCACAACAAAATTAAATTAACTTTTAACAGATTACTAAGAAGGTTGTGTATGATTTCACATTTATGTGGATTATGGTGAACACATTGAACAAAACCATTGCTCACCAGGGTGCCTTTTTAAGCCTACACATTTCAGATGAAACACCTTGTGACAGACCGAGCACTGTGTGACAGATGTTTTAGACCTACTTTTACACAAACAGGAAGTGTCTGCCATCAGAAATTGTTTCCTCAGTTGTGTGCAAATTTCTGTGAGAATGTGCTGTCTGTAGAAGAGATCCAGTTTTGGTCTGATCTGAGCCCAGTACTCTTCAGAGAACTCTACTTTCTGAGTGTGGCAGTCCTCTGTTGTCCAAATGACAAAGTAAGATGTTTTGAGTTCACACACTGTCATTTGCCCCTGAACTTGTGCATAATATGCATGTTTTTTTTAAGCTCAAAGTTTTCCCCAGACAGAAATATTTGCTCTTGATAGCATCAGTTATGGACATATAGTGGGGAGAACAAGTATTTGATACACTGCCGATTTTGCAGGTTTGCCCACTTACAAAGCATGTAGAGGTCTGTGATTTTTATCATAGGTACTCTTCAACTGTGAGTGACGGAATCTAAAACAAAAATCCAGAAAATCACATTGTATGATTTTTAAGTAATTAATTTGCATTTTATTGCATGACATAAGTATTTGATACATCAGAAAAGCAGAACTTAATATTTGGTACAGAATCCTTTGTTTGCAATTACAGAGATCATACGTTTCCTGTAGTTCTTGACCAGGTTTGCACACACTGCAGCAGGGATTTTGGCCAACTCCTCCATACAGACCTTCTCCAGATCCTTCAGGTTTCGTGGCTGTCGCTGGGCAATACGGACTTTCAGCTCCCTCCAAAGATTTTCTATTGGGTTCAGGTCTGGAGACTGGCTAGGCCACTCCAGGACCTTGAGATGCTTCTTGCGGAGCCACTCCTTAGTTGCCCTGGCTGTGTGTTTCAGGTCGTTGTCATGCTGGAAGACCCAGCCACGACCCATCTTCAATGCTCTTACTGAGGTTGTTGGCCAAGATTTCGCGAAACATGGCCCCATCCATCCTCCCCTCAATACGGTGCAGTCGTCCTGTCCCCTTTGCAGAAAAGCATCCCCAAAGAATGATGTTTCCACCTCCATGCTTCACGGTTGGGATGGTGTTCTTGGGGTTGTACTCATCCTTCTTCTTCCTCCAAACACGGTGAGTGGAGTTTAGACCAAAAAGCTCTATTTTTGTCTCATCAGACCACATGACCTTCTCCCATTCCTCCTCTGGATCATCCAGATGGTCATTGGCAAACTTCAGACGGGCCTGGACATGCGCTGGCTTGAGCAGGGGGACCTTGCGTGCGCTGCAGGATTTTAATCCATGACGGCGTAGTGTGTTACTAATGGTTTTCTCTGAGACTGTGGTCCCAGCTCTCTTCAGGTCATTGACCAGGTCCTGCCGTGTAGTTCTGGTCTGATCCCTCACCTTCCTCATGATCATTGATGCCCCACAAGGTGAGATCTTGCATGGTGCCCCAGACCGAGGGAGATTGACCGTCATCTTGAACTTCTTCCATTTTTTAATAATTGCGCCAACAGTTGTTGCCTTCTCACCAAGCTGCTTGCCTATTGTCCTGTAGCCCATCCCAGCCTTGTGCAGGTCTACAATTTTATCCCTGATGTCCTTACACAGCTCTCTGGTCTTGGCCATTGTGGAGAGGTTGGAGTCTTTTTGATTGAGTGTGTGGACAGGTGTCTTTTACACAGGTAACGAGTTCAAACAGGTGCAGTTAATACAGGTAATGAGTGGAGAACAGGAGGGCTTCTTTAAGAAAAACTAACAGGTCTGTGAGAGCCGGAATTCTTACTGGTTGGTAGGTGATCAAATAAATGTCATGCAATAAAATGCAAATTAATTATTTAAAAATCATACAATGTGATTTTCTGGATTTTTGTTTTAGATTACGTCTCTCACAGTTGAAGTGTACCTATGATAAAAATTACAGACCTCTACATGCTTTGTAAGTAGGAAAACCTGCAAAATCGGCAGTGCATCAAATACTTGTTCTCCCCACTGTATTTGCATACTTTACGGGGCATTTTATTTCAAGTGTAGCAGGTGGGCAGCACTTGCAAATCGACTATTCCATCTGGGCTGGCTCCTAAATGAGGAAACTTTGGATTTACTACCAACCCTATTTCTTCCACTGTCAAGCTGTCATGACAAGTCATCTGGTTTGAAGTAAAGGCTTCTCTAGCTAGTTTTTCATTGTTCTTACCCCAGGCTAAGGCTGGTGCGTTTCTGCTGGATGTGTAGCCCATGATTTTAGATGTCACGCTAGCTTGACTTGTCTTGCTTCTTAACACTTCATTAAAGTGGCTTGCAGTGATTTGGCCCTATCTCTGCTCAAACCACTGTTCACAAGACAACTGACCCAGTGTACTCTCTTGGAGGTGCTTACAATTCAGTTCACTAAAGTAAGCAGGGATGGTTTGCATGATTTTATCAAGCTCATTTTGTAGCTCATCTTGTGACAATAAACTGTGCTTCTCATCAAACAGATGTGTAAGGGGCTTTGGCAAGTTTGTTGCATCTACAGTGCTGTCAGTACAAGGTGTGTCACTCTGAACCACTACTTGTGATTCATTAGAAACTGCCTCAGCTGTAGTCAGAATGTCAACCCTGTCTGCGCTCTCCTGCATTCCCTCAGATGCAGTGTCTGTGTCACTACCAAAAGTTATAGTGGTAAACAGTGCACAGTCTGGGATCTCATTCTGAAATGCGAATAACATTTAAGTCATAGTCAAATTTATTTATTTATTCACACAATACAGATCATTTCCAAAAAACTTTACAGGTGGTTACCATGGTTTAACTACAATAACCATGTTTTTTTTATTCGCAGTAAAACCATGGTTAATTTTCGTAAGGGATGTGATGAATTTGAATTTAATATGAATTAGAATAAAAAAAGACATCAGCCAGAATTTAATTGCATGCACCTTCTTGTTTATTCGTGACCACATGCAGGGCTCAGATTTCACAGATGGAGCACTCAAACCCTCTCTCACACACTGTTCCACAGCAACAAAAATCGCAGCAACATGGCTACACACTTCACCTAACCTAACCACAAACATTTTGAAACGTATGAAATAATTACTTATGCAATAGGTAATAATGGAACACAACAATTTGTTTACTAGAATTCAGTTAGCAATGTGATTTATTATTTACATAGACATAATGTTACCTACTTACCCTGCCATGCAAGTGCAATGCCCACTAATAACCTCCCCGGTCACCTTAGCAACAAACCACGCAGAGTACGTTTTTGACAAAGTCTGACTTGCTCCAACTTCACCAAACACAAGACAAACATCATCCACATTGTAGGAACAAATGTTTCCAACTTTTCCGCTTAGGAAGTAGTTGTAAGCATCGAGACTACGATATGCCTTTACCGCTTCTCTCGTGTATACGCACTCGGTCTCAACCAGATAATGGTACACGTCTGGATAAGTTACTTCGGGTAAACATTTTACATTCTGAATGAAAAGTTGTCGCCTCAAAGTCTGAATTAAAGGGTCCGGTAATTCCACGTTATCGTTTATTTTTAGTTTCTGTAAATATCTTAACTGTTCTGTTTTAGCTAGACTTAAAAAGTATGTGCTAGTCATTTTGTTTTGTCAGCTCTGTGGCACCACCGGAAATGCTTCAGGACCAGACATGCGCAGTAGCATTCCAATGCGTTTGTTATTGTTTACGTCCTTGAAATGGCCTATATGGACATCAGATATCGCTACAGCTGAATAACATGCATGTTTTCACTGATGAAATATGAAGACAAATTATACACACGATTGCGATGATATTATGTTTAACTCTTCTTCAATCCATCTCGGGTATTTTCATAAGAATGATGTATATCTATAATGCAACGCTAATCAACAAAACCTTTATCACAGTATAGAATTTTATAAAATAATATATTTTATGTCTCATTCTGTGTTAAGAAGCAACATGAGACCACAGAAGTTATTTCAAACACGACTGATGTGTATATATACAGTATATAGTGATTTTGGAGAAAAACATGATATTAATCTCATAAATTGTGTTTGACATTATGCTAAGCAAGCTATCCCTGTTGCCAGGAGCGATTGTTTTATTACTAATTCTGAAAAAATAAGTCCACGTAAAATCATTTGAAAGTTTTTTAAGAAGGGCAAAAGCAAATAAGGGTAAGTGAGAGGTTCGAACAAAGAAATGAGGGAGTAAAACAGTATGAATAGAAAAGAGCCAGTAAAAAAATAAAGTGGGGTACGGGTTAACATGTTATATAAAATGCTCTTTTATTCGTTCTACCGAAAATGTGCCGGGAGCTCACTGTTGCTATAGTAACGACCTACACTTTTATGTGCATCTGATTGACAGATAAACCAAGTGCTCTTATTTGCAATGTAAGCAATGTAAGTAATCATCCAGGTGAACGAGTGAAGGGAAGGGAAGTTAGCCAGGGAAGTTAACCAGGGAAGGGCATAAAAAATTGGACTTAAATGCAGCCACAGAGTCAGTAAAACACAATTCCAATGCTGCCAAACAAGGAAATTTCATGTAAAAAGATTAATTTTTGCTATTTGATTACACACAAAGTGGCTCATTATAAGGATGTCTGCAGTCTATGAGCACAGTTGGTGTACTTAAAGATGCTCTTTCTGTTTGTTATGTTGGTGTAGCGATACTCGTCTATCTTTATTATAAGCATCAGTAGGAGAAATGAAAAAGCGTACACAATAAATCTTCAAACATGTCAGAAGCAATTGTTTCAAAGCTCACCACAGCCTGTCAATTAAGTCTGCTTTTCATGCACCTGACAGTATCCTTATTACAGCCAGAAGCAAACAAATAAAATCCAGGCAAATGGGAAAAACATTTATTGTGTCTTGTTCCCTTTGCAGCAACAGATGAGTTCCATCATTGCTTTTTTAGTAATCTTTTCCCCCTCACTTTCTTCTTTCTGCGTTAATCTCAGTACAGTGCTTCCTCCAGGCCATGGCTGTGATATTGCTGTTTACCGGGGGTCTGCTTGATTAGTAATAACGGTTAACCTTTTGGGGGGTTTGGCAAAACATGAATCAATGGGGCGTGGCTGAAAAGGATAAGGGTGGGGGGCACTAGGAGACAGATTAGAGTGAGGAAAGAGGAGAGGAGATGATTATAATTTAAGCCTACAATGGCATGTTGCCTTGTATACGTTCAAGTATAAAAAATAAAAAAAAATTAATAAAAAAAAAAGGACCTTTATATACTGTGTTCCTGGAATTGCACGAAAGAAAAACGTTAACAGTTTGAAATACTAGAAATAAAAATCTAATTATTAAGGGATAGTAAGGATCACTAGTTAGGGATAATCTTTTTATGATTATTTTTTAGGGAATAAAACAAAACAGCTTATTAATATTTGAAAACCTTTTCCTCTGCCAAATCAAAGTCATGTAGTGTAACCAACATGCAGGAAAAAAACAAACAAACAAACCACGAAACAGGAAATTGTATGATGACCCCTGAAGTACCCCTGACTCTGTGGCTGCATTTAAGTCCAATTTTTTATGCCCTTCCCTGGTTAACTTCCCTGGCTAATTTCCCTTCCCTTCACTCGTTCACCTGGATGATTACTTACATTGCACATTGCTTACATTGCACAAGTGCCCACTACGGGCAGAACCCTTGCAATGTGTTTAAATGGAACTCCCTAAAGGCCAAAGTATACTTCGCTTTTTACGCATACGCGAGGGTCAGCGTACAGTGCTTGTGACGCGAATTTCGTCATCAGAAGAGTATGCGTGTACTGAATGCGCACCGCCGGATTTAGCCAAAAGTATACTCGTTTTTTTACGCGTATATGAGCATATGTGCACAGTCGAAAACACAGCCTTGCAAAGTATACTTCTTTTGACTCGTACGCGTACACAGGCGTTTGACACATGCGCAGTTTTGAGCAATCTCTCGCCACGAGTTACAACCCATGTAAATACTGCAAAAAAATTAAATGCACATGTGCAACCTGCGCGTAGAAAGTATGCGCGGTTACAAAATCTGGTGTTGTGTGTTCAGTACGCCCGTACTCTTCTGATGACGAAATTCACATCACGCGCACTGTACGCTGACCCTCGCGTACGCGTAAAAAGTGAAGTATACTTTGGCCTTTTTTGTAGCTGCGTACTTTGTCGAATGCCTGTGTACGCCAAATGCATGTGTATGCGTACGAATCAAAAGAAGTATACTTTGCAAGGCTGTGCGTTTGACTGTGCGCATATGCTTGCGTACGCGTAAAAAAACAGAGTATACTATCGGCTTATGCCTGCAGCTGCATCCGAAAATCACATACTCTCTTGAGTAGGTACTTATTTTGAATAAGCAATTACTTCAAATTCAAAAAAAATATGTTATATCTATGTTCTATCAGTGGCGGCTGGTCAATAGGGGGTGCTCGGGCGCCGCCCCCTCAAGTTAGCCAGAGAAGGCTACTTCAACATGTTGAAAAGAAGTTAAATATATATTGCAAAATAATTACGAAATAACATTATTTAGTCATACTTATGGTGGCCGAGAGAGCTCAACGCGCTGCAACTGAAGAAAACACAAGCAAATAAAAAAAACATCTTCATCAGTTTGACAACGCATGTTCTGCAAAAGTTCACAACACAAACAAATACCGAAACGCACTGCAAAACCAGGCCCGGCGATCTCAAGCCCCCCTCTGCGATGATCTGAACAATGATGATGATGATGATGATTATTAGGCTACTTTTATAATTAAATTAATACTATTACAATTCATTTGCCCCGCAATAATTTCATAGCGCATCTCCGCATAACCGACGCGAGCTAACTCCTCATTTAAAAAAAACAACTTAACCTAAAATAGCCTACATCTCTTCTATTTTTTCTCTCTCACTAGGCTATAGTAGTAATAAGCTACGTATGGGCCACAAGAGAAATATTAAGAAAATAAATTAAAGCCTATACCGTTATCAGGAGATATTCAGCTCTCATCGCTCAGCTTTTACTTCTTCACCAGCATAACTAGCGCAAAGTTTGCACAATTGCTTGTGTGATGTCCATTGACTTGCCTTCGTGGTTTAAAACGCAAACATTTCCAACTGTGACGTGACATTTGTCTTTATCAACAATTGCTTGCAAAATGATGAACAACGATTCACAGCGCATGTCATACCCCGTGATAATAAAATCAAGTAAATTATTAAATAAATTATTTATTATCGCGTTTCTGTATTTGGTTGTGTTTTGAACGTTTGCAGCGCATGCGTTGTCAAACTGATGAAGATGTTTTCTTAATTCGCTGGTGTTTTTTTCTATTTGCATGTGTTTTCTTCAGTTGCAGCGCGTTGAGCTCTCTCGGCCACCGTACATACTATTCGACTGGTAGTCATGTTAGCACCTAATCCGTTTTAAATGTTAAATATAAACATTAAAATAATGTTAACATTATTTCAAACAACAATTTCAAAGTCCTGTCACTGAAGCGTTGTGGACAATGACACAGAAGGTCAATGAAACAATGCAGTTTAACTTGAGGCGATCATCGGTGTCTAAGCACAATGGCTTGTGTAGATGATGTATAGTTATTTAATGGACATGTCTTTTTTCAAATAAAATAGAGTCTTTAAGTGTCTCTTTATGGAAGTATTATTATATGTACTATATTAAAATAGACAAATAATATAGTGTCTCTTCTTCAATTGGACATACATTGAGTCATGTCTGCAATTTGACAAATATGTTGTCAATATCATTAAAATTAAGATTAAAAAAAATAATGGTCTATAAGTACATTATATAGCCAAAAGTATTGGGACACCTCTCCAAATCATTGAATTCAGCTGTTCCAGTCACTTCCATGGCCACAGGTGTATAAAATCAAGCACCTAGGCATGCAGACTGCTTCTACAAACATTTGTGAAAGAATGGGTCGCTCTCAGGAGCTCAGTGAATTCAAGCGTGCTACCGTGATAGATTGCCACCTGTGCAATAAGTCCATTCGTGAAAATTCCTCACTACTAAATATTCCACGGTCAACTGTTAGTGGTATTATAACAATGTGGAAGCAATTGGGAACAACAGCAACTCAGCCACAAAGTGGTAGGCCACGTAAAATCACAGAGTGATCACAGAGTCAGTGCATGCTGAGGCGCACAATGCGCAGAAGTCGCCAACTTTCTGCAGAGTCAATAGCTATAGACCTCCAAACTTCGTGTGGCCTTCAGATTAGCTCAAGAACAGTGCATAGAGAGCTTCATGGAATGGGTTTCCATGGCCGAGCAGCTGCATCCAAGCCTTACATTACCAATTGCAATGCAAAGCGTCGGATGCCGTGGTGTAAAGCACACCGCCACTGGACTCTAGAGCAGTGGAGACGTGTTCTCTGGAGTGACGAATCACGCTTCTCTGTCTGGCAATCCAATGGACTCTGGGTTTAGCGGTTGCCAGGAGCACGGTACTTGCCTGACTGCATTGTGCCAAGTGTAAAGTTTGGTGGAGGGGGGATTATGGTATGGGATTGTTTTTCAGGGGTTGGGCTTGGCCCCTTAGTTCCAGTGAAAGGAACTCTTAATGCTTCACCATACCAAGACATTTTTGGACAATTTCATGTTCCCAACTTTGTGGGCCCCTTTCTGTTCCAACCCTTTGTGGGCCCCTTTCTGTTCCAACATGACTGCGCACCAGTGCACAAAGCAAGGTCCATAAAGACACGGATGAGCGAGTTTGGTGTGGAGGAACTTGACTGGCCTGCACAGAGTCCTGACCTCAACCCGATAGAACACCTTTGGGATGACTTAGAGCGGAGACTGCGAGCCAGGCCTTCTCATCCAACATCAGTGCCTGACCTCACAAATGCGCTTATAGAAGAATGGTCAAAAATTCCCATAAACACACTCCTAAACCTTGTGGAAAAACTTCCCAGAAGAGTTGAAGCTGTTATAGCTGCAAAGGGTGGGCCAACTCCATATAAAAACCCTACAGATTAAGAATGGAATGTCATTAAATTTCATGTGCATGTAAAGGCAGGCGTCCCAAAACTTTTGGCAATATATTGTATTTTGGAGATCACAGTTTTTGCAAACTTATTATATTGGGCTTTATTAAACTTTATTAAACTATAATGAATTCATATGCTATTTTTTACTACAAGTCAATTTATTGAACAACTGTCATAGTCTTTAAACTGTGATCTTAAAGGATTTGCCATCCTGTGGACAACATTAGTATTCATCTCTGAATCGCATTGATATAAATGGCTGTTTTTTTTATTTTTAATTATTATTTTATTACTGATAATATACCCACATCAAACTCAAATTCATTGATTCGTGGTACCTTATTTCATGCTTTAACAGATGAATTTTCATGTTACGACCCCTAAGATGGTCAAATAAAGGGGTAAAGGGGAGTAACATTAATTTGGGAGAGTCCCATATCTGCAGGCATATAACACAACCAGATGAAGTGTAAAGGTACGGAGACAATACTGAACTGAATTGACAAAGGTGAGACAAAGCGAGAGAATTGGAGAAGGAACGTGGGCGGCTTCCAAATGAAAGAAATAAACAAAACTCATCACTAACATATGGCCCAGTCTCTAACCTAACTACCAAAAGAAAATTCTTCACGCCTCCGACGCACTACCTGACCTTCACTAACTACCCAAACGCAGAAATACAATGGGTGGAACTCGTCCCTAAACTAGTGTATCTAATACAGAGTGAATCCTACGTGTGCACAATGTACAAACCCGATTCCAAAAAAGTTGGGACACTGTACAAATTGTGAATAAAAAAGGAATGCAATAATTTACAAATCTCATAAACTTATGTTTTATTCACAATAGAATATAGATAACATATCAAATGTTGAAAGTGAGACATTTTGAAATGTCATGCCAAATATTGGCTCATTTTGGATTTCATGAGAGCTACACATTCCAAAAAAGTTGGGACAGGTAGCAATAAGAGGCCGGAAAAGTTAAATGTACATATAAGGAACAGCTGGAGGACCAATTTGCAACTTATTAGGTCAATTGGCAAAATGATTGGGTATAAAAAGAGCCTCTCAGTGTGGCAGTGTCTCTCAGAAGTCAAGATGGGCAGAGGATCACCAATTCCCCCAATGCTGCGGCGAAAAATAGTGGAGCAATATCAGAAAGGAGTTTCTCAGAGAAAAATTGCAAAGAGCTTGAAGTTATCATCATCTACAGTGCATAATATCATCCAAAGATTCAGAGAATCTGGAACAATCTCTGTGCGTAAGGGTCAAGGCCGGAAAACCATACTGGATGCCCGTGATCTTCGGGCCCTTAGACGGCACTGCATCACATACAGGAATGCTACTGTAATGGAAATCACAACATGGGCTCAGGAATACTTCCAGAAAACATTGTCGGTGAACACAATCCACCGTGCCATTCGCCGTTGCCGGCTAAAACTCTATAGGTCAAAAAAGAAGCCATATCTAAACATAATCCAGAAGCGCAGGTGTTTTCTCTGGGCCAAGGCTCATTTAAAATGGACTGTGGCAAAGTGGAAAACTGTTCTGTGGTCAGACGAATCAAAATTTGAAGTTCTTTTTGGAAAACTGGGACGCCATGTCATCCGGACTAAAGAGGACAAGGACAACCCAAGTTGTTATCAGCGCTCAGTTCAGAAGCCTGCATCTCTGATGGTATGGGGTTGCATGAGTGCGTGTGGCATGGGCAGCTTACACATCTGGAAAGGCACCATCAATGCTGAAAGGTATATCCAAGTTCTAGAACAACATATGCTCCCATCCAGACGTCGTCTCTTTCAGGGAAGACCTTGCATTTTCCAACATGACAATGCCAGACCACATACTGCATCAATTACAACATCATGGCTGCGTAGAAGAAGGTTCCGGGTATTGAAATGGCCAGCCTGCAGTCCAGATCTTTCACCCATAGAAAACATTTGGCGCATCATAAAGAGGAAGATGCGACAAAGAAGACCTAAGACAGTTGAGCAACTAGAAGCCTGTATTAGATAAGAATGGGACAACATTCCTATTCCTAAACTTGAGCAACTTGTCTCCTCAGTCCCCAGACGTTTGCAGACTGTTATAAAAAGAAGAGGGGATGCCACACAGTGGTAAACATGGCCTTGTCCCAACTTTTTTGAGATGTGTTGATGCCATGAAATTTAAAATCAACTTATTTTTCCCTTAAAATGATACATTTTCTCAGTTTAAACATTTGATATGTCATCTATGTTGTATTCTGAATAAAATATTGAAATTTGAAACTTCCACATCATTGCATTCTGTTTTTATTCACAATTTGTACAGTGTCCCAACTTTTTTGGAATCGGGTTTGTATGTCGCACAACATTCTTACCTGCCTCTTTCTCCAACCTCGGACATGACTAGTGCAATAACAGAGGTAGAACCAATGGAGACGAGACGGTACACCAGCCTGGTACACACAATTACTAACACACGGGACACACAGAATCACTATACACGGGCTGTCACACAGAACAAAGTTTCACAGCATATCGGGCCTCGTGAGTGGCGTCTTCTCTCCACTTTTATGCCACGGGCACCGGCCGGATTGGAGAACTTGTCGTTGACGTCACAGGAACACGGGGATCAGGTGAGCGTCGAGGGCCAATAGGACGGGACTAAGAAAGTGACCAGAAAAACTTCCATTTTTTTAGCTAAGCAGTAATGATTCATTATTATTACATCACTTAAAGGGTTATTTGACAATTACATTCAGTCCTGAATTAACATTTTGCTGCACATGTGTCAAACTGATGAAGATGTTTTCTTAATTTGCTGGTGTTTTTCTATTTGCATGTTTTCTTCAGTTGCAGCGCATTGAGCTCTTTCGGCCACCGTTCAATGCAAATGTTTTTTTTTTTGCAATTTCGAGTCTACCTATTTCACAAATTGGGACTTTATAACTCGAGTTTATATCTCGCTATTCTGATTTTTTTCCCTCATAATTGTAAGATATAAACTCAAAATTGTGAGTAAAAAAACAATTGTTAGATATTAAAATTCAGAATTGTCACAATTCACAATGAAAGTCAAAATTACCTTTTTGAATTGTGAGTTTATATCTGATCACAATTCTGACTATTTCTCACAATTGAAAGTTTATAAATTGCAATTATGACTTCTCCCATAATATCATGAGAGTTATAAAGTCTGAATTCTGAGACATAAACTCAAAATTGCAAGGAAAAAAAGTCAGAATTGAGAGATAAAAAGTTTAATTTTTTATTCCGCGGGAGAAACAAGCTTCCATAGCAATGGAAATATGTTGAAAAGAGAATGAAAGAGTATTAAAGAACAAGACAGAAAGAAAACAATTTGTGCACTTGCGCCAGCAAAAATCATATTACAAGACAAGGCTGAAAACGTTTTCATCAGGGTCTCTGTTCTGTGTTTATTGTCATCCAGCAACTCTCTGCAGCCTTGGCCAATTGACTAACACGAGACAGTATTTAACGGTGTGAAAACCTGTGCAAACATTCGTCATCCTCCTCCACAGCACTGCATGTACAATATAACGCAGCAAACAAATGAAACTGACACAAAACACAAGACACAATCTCTTTCCTCCCATAATGCATTGCAGAGAGCATGCACTAAGTATTCACTAGAGGCCTGATTAGGATGATGCAGATGTACTGTATGTGAAACATGTTTATTTGCCCAATTAGCACCCAAATAAGTGACAGATGTAATCTCAAATATCTCCCATAATGGAGAGAAAAGGAAGGGAGGGAGTGTATGAAACCCCTCCTCCTCTTCTTCCTGAAGCTCATAATGATGAAGTCTGTATGTGTTATGTGCCTCATTAATGTGTGCCAGCCTTGACAGAAGGAAGGACATGCTGGAAACAGTAAGTCTGCTTCGCTTGCACTGCATGAACATGTTTTTACTGCCTATGCTACAAACATCTATACACAACAACCTTGAACTAGCTGTATACAACATGTGCACACAATAAAAGAGCCTGTGAACAGAAGCACACAAATCACAGCTGACTGCAATGAACCTGTGAGTCTAATAGAAGCTCTTCAGGAGTAATGAACATCAAATGGCATCATACAACGTGTGATGTCATGCTTATAGCAATTTCATCCAGGGTTATTATAGTTTTGAATTTTTAATTTAGTTTGTATTTCTTTTATATTTTCAGTGTAATTTATTTATTTATTTTTACTTTTAATTTCTATTGTGTTATTTCTATTTAGTACTGTGGACTTTTATTGGTGTTTATTGCAGGTTGTAAAGGTTTCTAACAAACCATTTTATTTATATTATAATGAACAAATCCATTGTATCCTTTCAAAAGCTACTATCGATGCTGTATACTCATACGCTATGGGAACATTCTTTGTTTGACCGGTTGTGAAGCATGTGTGGCAAACAAGACAAGAACTTGGCTTAAATAACCTCTGATGATGACGTCATTGGAATGCGCGCTCGTGAGAGGCTATAAATAGACGTGAAACAGGTGCACCTTCAGGTTTCTTTGTCTTCAGTGGGTTTTTTTGTGTGTGCTTCCTCTCTATCTGTCCTTATTGTCAGGAGTTACAGTTCAAGATTGTTAGTGTGCAGATTTTTCTGAGAGTGAAAGAAAAAGTGAAAAAGAACATTGTCGCAAACAATCAAGAGATGCGTGCCTCCGTGTTTACGGCCCATCCCTGATTACGATACATATGAGTTTGAGTGCTTGGGGAAGAGCATGCTGCCCTTGCGTTTGAGCATGGCGAGTGCGAGTACTGCGAGCTGATCTCGATTAAAGGGCTCTGCACTCATCTCACTTATTTTCAAGGGCAAGCCCTCACAATTAGGGTGTGGGGCTTGTGAGTCGATCTGGCTGAGAAGCGGGTGACGGGTCCTTCCCTTTCTCTCGTTCTCTTTCCAGATCGGTGAAGTCCTCGCACCCGCTTCCGAAGCATGCCCCATCGTTTCTTCGGATCGTGCAGATGATGCTGCATCTCTTGTTTATGGCAGAATGGATTTGGAGAACGCCACTTCTGAGTGCTCCTCCCGTGATGATAAAGCACATGAGGAGTTACTTGAGGTGGTGACTCGTGCAGTGGCCAGGTTACAGCTAGACTGGACACAGGAACAGGAGACCCCCAAGCGCTCAAAGTTAGAGGACAGATTTCTGTCCAGTGGTCAAGGGGAGGGGAAATGTATTCATCACGTGTCTTTGTGCCTTTGACGTTGAATTATGTGACTATGGTGGGTGCATGGGTGCGTCGTTATATGATGATACCTCAGGTGGAAGACCTATTTCTCCTCTGGGAGTTCATTGTCATTGAAAAGGCCAGAACAACACCCAAGTTGTAGATGCAGAACAACATCCATGCTGGTGGAGAAAGTGTTTCAATCAGCGGGTCGGGCTGGTGATGCGCTGCACACTATGGCAGTGTTACAGGCATACCTGGCTGACCTGCTGAAAGATCTGAGCATGTGTGGGAGCAGAACTTCACTGGGGCACAGATTTGTCTCTCCGGGTGACTAAGCAGATGGCCTGTGCTATTGGCCGTTCTATGTCGGCTTTGGTCACCATGGACAGGCATCTGTGGCTAAACCTCACATCAGGCATTAAGGACAGGCATTAAGGACCAATTCACAAGATTAACGGAATGCATAGCTGATATAAAAAATTGGATGACTAGTAATTTCTTGCAACTTAAATTTGAATTTTTGAACTTTAATTTTTAATCACTGGACAAAAAAAACTCCACAAGTAGTAACCTAGAATACTGTCTAACACTTGATGGCTGCTCTGTCAAGTCCTCGTCGTCAATTAGGAACCTGGGTGTGCTCTTTGATACCAATGTCTCATTTGAAAGCTACGTTTCTAGCATCTGTAAAACTGCATTCTACCATCTTAAAAATATATCTAAATTACGGCACATGCTTTCAATGCAAAATGCTAGTTAGTTCATGCGTTCATGACCTCAAGGCTAGATTATTGTAATGCTCTACTGGGTGGTTGCCCTGCTCGCTTAATAAATATACTGCAGCTGGTCCAAAACGCAGCAGCTAGAGTTCTTACTAGAACCAGGAAGTATGACCATATTAGCCCGGTTCTGGCAACACTGCATTGGCTCCCTATTAAACATCGCATACATTTTAAAATCTTGCTGATTACTTACAAAGCACTAAATGGTTTAGCTCCCCAGTACTTGAGCGAGCTCTTAACGCATTATACTCCATCACGCCTATTGCGGTCTCAAAATTCTGGCCAGTTGATAATACTTAGAATATCAAAATCAACTGCAGGCGGTCGGCCCTTTTCCTATTTAGCACCTAAACTCTGGAACAGTCTTCCTAGCATTGTTCGGGAAGCAGACACACTCTGTCAGTTTAAATCTAGACTAAAAACACATCTCTTTACTATGGCATACACATAAAACATTTTTAATTTATATTATTCAAATCAGTTAAATGATTGTTTTAGGCTGCATTAACTAGGTCAGCCGGAACCGGGAACACTTCCCATAACACGTGATGTACTCGTTACATCATAAGAAGAATGGCATTTACGCTAATGTTAGTCTCTCTGTTTATCCTGAGGTTTACTGCAGTCGGCCGGATCTGGGCCGTATCCGAACCAGATGGTGGACCTGCGCCTGGACATGACCAACGCATCCCTGAAGTGTCTGCAGAGACCGTGTCAATTAAACTCCCCCCGTAAATGCCGCATCGACACGACATCCTCATTAAACCCGTCCCTGGCGTGACGACTCCAATCTTTCAAATAATCCTACGAATATCTATTGATCTAATATGACTTCTGACCTGTAATGTTGCCAGAATCATAATCATACACTATTTGTTTGTCGGCCAGAGGAGAACTGGCACCCCGACTGAGCCTGGTTTCTCCCAAGGTTTTTTTTCTCCATTCTGGCCCTGAAGGAGTTTTGGTTCCTTGCCACCGTCGCTTTTGGCTTTTGGCTTGCTCAGTTGGGGACACTTAAATTTCAACTATATTACTGATCTGCCCGCATTGACACTATATGATAATTGAAATGAGCTGGATGACATCACGGTTTTCACCAGAGCGGCTGTACAGCCGAATCAAATTCTGTTGCATTATTTTCCTGTTACCACTGTGAAGCTGCTTTGAAACAATTGGCATTGTAAAAAGCGCTATATAAATAAAGGTGATTTGATTTTGATTTGACAGGGACAAAGTGTTCCTCCATGATGCCCCTGTCTCGTCTCCTGGTCTGTTCATTGACTCAGTGAACGTGGTCGACAGCAGGCTCCAGGAGGCGAAGAGGCACGAGGAGGCCTTTGTTACATTTATTCCCCGCCATGCTCAAGGGGAGGGGCTGTTGGCCACCCAGCCCTAACATGGTCCGGCTCCTAAGCAGAGAGAAGCCCAGAAGCAGAGTGTGGTGAGTCGCGCTCCCCCTCGTAGAGATTGGGGACCAGCTTGCCACACTCAGCAACCTAAAAGGAGGACGGACTTGAGAACCATCATCTCCGCTAAGAAAATGTCCTGAGGTTTTTGTGCCCAGGACCGTGGGGGTGGAGGCTATTACAGTTGGTACTTTCTAGTTCCCCAAAAAGATGGGGGGTTGCGTCCGATTTTAGATCTTCACCATTCTCTCAGAACATACAAGTTCAAGACGCTAACAATCAAGATGATTGTGTCTTAGATCCAACACAAAGATTGGTTTGTCACAATCGATCTCAAGGACGCATATTTTCATATAGAAATTCGACATCGGGATGTCATCTTTGTTCATCTTGTATCTCTGGGGTTGAGACTCAACGCCAAGAAAAGCGTTCTCTCTCCTGCCCAGAGGACAACTGTCTCCTGCATGTGTCCAGTCCAATCGTAAACACCCCGAGCAATATCAGGCTAGGTCAGGAAATTACTTTCCATTACTTTCAAAGAGTTCTAGGTCTTATGTCAGCTGGGTCCACGGTGATACCTATGGGCCTTTTGCACATGAGACCATTTCAGTTGTGGCTCACAGCCAGGGGATTTCATCCCAGGGCCAATCCCCAGAGGCAAATAAGGGTTACGCACTGCAGGCTTCGTACTCTTTCTATGTGGCTCAGATCCCGGTTCCTCACCTTGGGTCCCACTCTAGGCGCTTGTTGTCGTCGCAAGATTCTAATGACAGGTGCTCCCCGTATGGGCTAGGGTGCGGTCTTAGATGGCTGTCCAGCCCAAGGGATCTGGAGAGGTCATCATCTTGATTGGCACAACAATTGCCTTGAATTTATGGCTGTATTTCTGGCCCTGAAGTACTTCATCCAGCAGTTAAGGGGTTACCATGTCCTAGTGCAGGTGGACAACACTGCGGTAGTCGCCTACATAAATCGCCAAGGTGGACTGCGCTCGTGCCGTCTGAACAGGCTAGCACAGCAGGTTCTGCTTTGGGTTCAGGGCAAGTTCCTGCGCCTCAGGGCAATTTATATTCCTGGGCATTTGAAAGTGGGAGCAGACTTAATGTCCAGACAGGATGTGAAACACAGCGAATGGAAACTCCAACCCAAGGTAGTCAAGCAGATTTGGGAAAGATTTTACGTAGACCTCTTCGCCTCACAGGAGACAGCGCAATGTCCCCTCTACTTCTCTCTGAATCACCCAGCCCCCCATGACCCATCAGTGGCTCAGACTGCATCTTTATGCATTTCCACTGATTACTCTGTCCGTCAACAAGGGTCTTGCCTCTTATTGATAGCCCCTTGTTGGACAACCAGAGTTTGGTTCTCGGAGGTAATATCCCTCCTTGACGGTTTGCCTTGGGCGATTCCAATCAGGAGGGACCTTCTGTCTCAGGCGCAGGGTGAATGGATATTTCATCCCCAACTCGAGCTTTGGAACCTTCATGTTTGGCCCCTGAGGGGGACCAACTAAAAGATGCAATACCTAAACTTAACAACTATCTTACTAACTATTAATAAGCAGTAATTAGGAGTTTATTGAGGAAAAAGTCATAGTTAATAGTTAGTTAATAGTGAGAATTGTACCCTAATCTAAAGTGTGACCTGCAACTTTACTTATAGTCAACAGAATGTGTTAAAGGGACCATCAAAATAAAGTGAAACCATATATTTAATTTTTTCCCCCCAATTATATTTTGTTTTTGTTTGTATTTCAGTTACCAAAATTTTTTTCATTTCTTAACAACAATAGCACTGATTTTATCATGGGTTTTTAAGGGGTTTTGTTATGCTGTCTTCAAAGTTGGGCTTCAAAAAAAATAAAATAATTTATTTTTTATAATTACAATTCATGGCAATATGATAGTATCCCTCCTGGTTGTGTTGATTCAAAGGTTTTAAGAGTTTAGACAAACAGTTACCAAGTACAGCTCATAATGACTCAATGAAATTTCACTCAGTATAGGATTGACAAATGTCAAACATGTTAATACTTAAACACTCCTAAAAGTAATACATATACAGTGGGGAGAACAAGTATTTGATACACTGCCGATTTTGCAGGTTTTCCTACTTACAAAGCATGTAGAGGTCTGTAATTTTTATCATAGGTACACTTCAACTGTGAGAGATGGAATCTAAAACAAAAATCCAGAAAATCACATTGTATGATTTTTAAATAATTAATTTGCATTTTATTGCATGACATAAGTATTTGATCACCTAACAACCAGTAAGAATTCCGGCTCTCACAGACCTGTTAGTTTTTCTTAAAGAAGCCCTCCTGTTCTCCACTCATTACCTGTATTAACTGTACCTGTTTGAACTCGTTACCTGTATAAAAGACACCTGTCCACACACTCAATCAAACAGACTCCAACCTCTCCACAATGGCCAAGACCAGAGAGCTGTGTAAGGACATCAGGGATAAAATTGTAGACCTGCACAAGGCTGGGATGGGCTACAGGACAATAGGCAAGCAGCTTGGTGAGAAGGCAACAACTGTTGCCGCAATTATTAGAAAATGGAAGATGACGGTCAATCTCCCTCGGTCTGGGGCACCATGCAAGATCTCACCTCATGGGGCATCAATGATCATGAGGAAGGTGAGGGATCAGCCCAGAACTACACGGCAGGACCTGGTCAATGACCTGAAGAGAGCTGGGACCACAGTCTCAAAGAAAACCATTAGTAACACACTACGCCGTCATGGATTAAAATCCTGCAGCGCACGCAAGGTCCGCCTGCTCAAGCCAGCGCATGTCCAGGCCCGTCTGAAGTTTGCCAATGACCATCTGGATGATCCAGAGGAGGAATGGGAGAAGGTCATGTGGTCTGATGAGACAAAAATAGAGCTTTTTGATCTAAACTCCACTCGCCGTGTTTGGAGGAAGAAGAAGGATGAGTACAACCCCAAGAACACCATCTCAACCGTGAAGCATGGAGGTGGAAACATCATTCTTTGGGGATGCTTTTCTGCAAAGGCGACAGGACGACTGCACCGTATTGAGGGGAGGATGGATGGGGCCATGTATCGCGAGATCTTGGCCAACAACCTCCTTCCCTCAGTAAGAGCATTGAAGATGGGTCGTGGCTGGGTCTTCCAGCATGACAACAACCAGAAACACACAGCCAGGGCAACTAAGGAGTGGCTCCGTAAGAAGCATCTCAAGGTCCTGGAGTGGCCTAGCCAGTCTCCAGACCTGAACCCAATAGAAAATCTTTGGAGGGAGCTGAAAGTCCGTATTGCCCAGTGACAGCCCCGAAACCTGAAGGATCTGGAGAAGGTCTGTATGGAGGAGTGGGCCAAAATCCCTGCTGCAGTGTGTGCAAACCTGGTCAAGAACTACAGGAAACGTATGATCTCTGTAATTGCAAACAAAGGTTTCTGTACCAAATATTAAGTTCTGCTTTTCTGATGTATCAAATACTTATGTCATGCAATAAAATGCAAATTAATTACTTAAAAATCATACAATGTGATTTTCTGGATTTTTGTTTTAGATTCCGTCACTCACAGTTGAAGAGTACCTATGATAAAAATTACAGACTTCTACATGCTTTGTAAGTGGGCAAACCTGCAAAATCGGCAGTGTATCAAATACTTGTTCTCCCCACTGTACGTTTGCCACTGAAGCCATGTCCAAATCTGCTGGCCCTGTCACAGCCATATTTTCTGCAGAACACACAGGACTCTGTGTTTATTTGAGCTTTTAACCCCAAACTGAAGAACAGATGTAACCCCCTCCTGGCTGCTGACACGCATCATATTCAAAGGGCTGTAGTTTGTTTGACTGTCAGAACATGTTTCACCAATGCCCTATGGTACATTTCAAAGTCATAATACAAGATCCCAGAAGCCAGTCATCTCAAACAGGCTGATGATTGGACCAAAGTTGGTTTCATGCATGCACATATACCTGAACTGTATATCCAATCCATGTGAATCCAAATCCAATCCATGTTCTGACAGCCATTGATATACATTTGGATGCATTGTCAGTCATAATTCATTCAATCAATCAATCAATCAATTTTTACACTACCATTCAAATGTTTGCTGTCGATTTGGGGTGTCGACACCAAGACTGAATTTATTTGATCAAAAATACAGTAACGACAAGTATATTGTGAAACTGCATTACAATTTAAAATTTGTATTTTGTATTTAAAACTTCTATTTTTATATATTTTAAAATGTTAAAATATTTTAACATTTTCAGCATTATTACTCCAGTCTTCAGTGTCACATGATCCTTCAGAAATCAATCTAATATGCTGATTTGGTGATCAAGAAACATTTATTATTATTACCAATTTTAAAATCAGTTGTACTGCTTAATATTTTTTTGTAAACTGTGATGCTTTTATGAATGAAAGTTCAAAAGAACAGAATTTAATTGAAATAGAAATATTTTGTAACATTACAAAAGTCTTTGCTATCACTTTTTAATGAGTCCTTGCTGAATAGTAATTTCTCAAAAAAAATATAATAAATAAAAAAAGATTTACTGACCCCAAACTTTTCACATCTACTGAAAATCACCAAAACATACCACCGTTATGCATACATATCAACATACACATTTATTTCATTTTAGTTTATTTTGTCTTTGTAATATTTAATTTCATTGCCTCTGAAAAGACATCACAAATCTGTCTTATCTATTCAGCCCCTGGAAATTTGTCAGATTACAGAAGTAAAATTGGTTTTGAATGGCTTTTCATGTCTAAATACTTTTTGGGGCCACATAAATATATATTGCGAGATATAAATATACAGGGCTAGAGAGAGAGAGAGAGAGTGAGAGAGAGAGAGAATGAGAGTGAGAAATTGTGTGCGTGTATGTGAACCCAAACTTTACAAAACCTTAATAAATGTATTTCTCTAACCTCAACTGAAGGTGACATTAATCATTTTCTTTAGTTAGAACTTCCATTCCACCTTGAGAGCACCTCACCGTTTTTATCAATATTAATGGTTCCCTCTCCTTACTTAGCCAAAGCTATTTCACACTTGGTTAGCTAGGCCATGAGAAGAGTCTCAGGGGCGGTATATTTAGCGGGCTTCCTAAATATTTTTTCGAGATCCCTAATCACGGCAGCAAACCTGCCATTTGTGCTAACACGCTACAAAATTTCACACAAGTCATTTATTTTCCCCGAATGGAGCAAATGCTCAGTTCATGCGTGCTGCTAAGACCTTTAAGAAGTGCTTTGAGAATTCTAATTGGAAAGTGTTCAATAATGCACACGCTTCCGAGTCCGAGAGAGCTGTCGTCCAGTATTTCTCTGTCTAAAGATGAACGCTGCTACTGATGTCAGAAGGAAGAATGGTGTCTATGGTTGTTACAGCCAAGTACACACATATACCCACGCACTTGTTTATCAAGCGCTAAATGGATTTCACAAGGTCACTTGGCTAATTGGCTGACCTGTGTACATTAGATCACATTGAAATTCATTTGGAATTGGAATTACCATAAAGAAACAGTTTGCAACTGCAAAAGAAAACATGCTGTGCTGAGGTGTTTTTTACTATTTGTGATTATTTTGATTAATTAATAGGCATATCACTCGATTCAATTTGAATTGATAGGCATCCCTAAGTTCAAAGCATCATTTGAAATGAGAAACATGGCTTTCCTATGTCCCATAAGGTCTCTGTTGGGACAATGTGTTTTCACTTCCCGTGCAGACGACCCTTAGTTGTCCTCCTCCTCAGACTCCTGACTGCTGCCAACAGCTACACCTTCACAATTCAATTCCCATCTCTAAATGAACCGTTCAGACTCACTGCCTGGGCTCTGACCTTGAATAGCTGAATATAACCAGGAAGGGCATATTTCTCTTCCCAGTACCAGCACACCTAGGATGAATCCAGAACAACCTTAGCATATAGGTCAGGCACTGGCAGCCGTCTGATAGGATCATGCAAAATGAAACTGGATTAGTGATCGTTTTGTGCTAATGATTCAGTTCATGAAGTTTCATTGTAGCTATCTGCCACATTGCGCAAATCGTGTGAATGAAAACTCAATGATCTTAAAAGTGCTTAACTCTTTCCCCACCAGCGTTTTAAAAAAAAAGTTGCAGCCACCTCCAGCATTTTTTATAATTTTCACAAAAATTGTATTGCCCCCAGAATATTTTGTTGTATAAATATCTGAACATGCAATATATCAAGAACATAGTCTCTGCTTTAAAGTGATAAAAAGCAATGCTTTTATTGGTTGTTTCTGCTCCTTTTTTGCCTGTGTTTTGATCCGAAGATTCGGTTCTCTTTCAGAAGATGCGTAATGGAAAGCCGGAAAATTCCGTCAATGGTGGGGAAAGAGTTAAAAAGGTTCTTTGTGGCACGTTTCAAGTTTGAAAGTTTCAACTTTTTATATATAACCATTTTCGCTGTATACAGTGATTGAGTATTTATTGAGTATTTTATTTTCTTTATATTTCAATTTCAATAGTCAATATTTTAATATTTATAATATATGTAGTTTATTTCTTTACTTCTTTTAACTCTACTAAATTTAATTTATACATTTATCAGCACAGCACAGAGTTATTGTTATTTTGTACTGTAGAATTTTTGTCACAAGTGTGTAGTGCAGCAGGGAAGAGAAGATCCGGGGCTTCCACAAAGACGGGTTTTATTCATCAACTGATACAGAAACACGACACACACGTAAGCATAACAACATAACATTCAAGAACGGACCAGGAGTGCTGGGAGTGAGTTCAATACAAAGGGAGTGCAAATGACGAGGACCAGGTGCAGGGAATCCGGGGAGAGCGGGAAAGATGATGAGGAAGTGAGCTCAGGTGTGAGACATTGAGGATCCTGGTAAATAGAGTCCAGGACAGGCGTGGATTGTAACAATTTTCATGTTTAATGCTGTTTCTAAAGGTTTATAATAAACCGTGTATTGAAAATAATTGCTGAAATCTTAAAATGCTTAAAAGGGTTATTTGCAGCATTTTTGTTTCAGAACAAAATGTTTTACACAGAACCATTTAGCTGTATAGAGTGATTGAGTTGCTATTTTAAAATCAAAAATAATGTTCGGAAGTAGAATTAAACAAAATTTTGCACCACCAACCTGGAGCTAAAATAAAATAGGCCAAGGATTCATGTGTTGTATTTTCATGTGTTAAATTAGTTGTGGAAGCATTCAAACATCTTAACACACAGCCCACCTCAGATTGCCTTTAATCAATGCAGAAATTGTTAAAAAAAAAAAAATAATAATAATAAAAAAATGAACTCTATATTTGCCTAAAGTCAGGTTAAGTGGACAAGACCATGTTGTCACTGTCATGTGACCTCCAGTGTCAGTTGCGTTGCCAAATCCACTTTAAGGCAAACCTCCAAAGTTAGCAAAAATAGCACAAAACTGCGGTACATCGTACATGGGGAAGTAGACCAGAACACGTCACCGTTTTCATCCAAAAAATGGAAACCTTTTTAAATGTTTTGTCCGTTCATTTCCACGACAACAGCGTTTTGGGGGCCCGAAAACGCAAACTTTTGAAAACTGGTTTTAAAGTGCATGTTTTTGAAAACGATACCGTTATCGTCTCCATGTAAACAACAAAAAAGTGAATTTGTGAAAAAGGTGATGTCATGCGCATGCGTATTACATGTGCGGTCTATAGTGTAGTGTTTCTTTACAAAGTGACATCGCCATCTACTGGCCTGGCAGCATAATACAGTGTGTTTAGTTGTTTTCGTAGATCCCTGTGAACGGGGATCGTTTTGACGATGTTGTCATCTGTACACGAAAAAAGCAAAGGAAAACCTTTTCTGTTTTTAGTACATCGTTGTCATGTAAATGTACCCTTAGACAGGTAGGATTCAGTTCATGGCACTACTCATTCATTTCTATAGTATCTGCAAATTTAAGTGTCGCACAACTCTGAAGCAAGGTTTTTTTTTGTTTGTTTTTTTGAGGCACACGTGATCAAAGTTGGCCGTTATGCTTTCTCCAATGGTAGGGCAACAGACCATCTCTGGCAATAATTCACTGTCATTCACAAAACCTCTCCCATGGCATCATGGGATAGTAAAGTGTCCATCAGATGTGCACTTCAGAAACTCGTCAGTAAGTCCATCTTTTCACCTACTGCTTTATAAATACTATGAATTAGGACATAGTACTACTCTTTTTACATATTGTTTTTCACCTATTATATCACTTCATTTTTAATAACGTAATAGCAGTAAGTGAGTGTGTCTGGTTGTCTGGTGTCAGCAGCTTACAGTAATTTTAGCTACAAAACAGCTTGTTATGCTGCCAAAACTGGCATTTCTTTCCATATTATTGTAATGTATTATCATAATTATAAACATACTGGTTTAGTGGAAATATTTTTACCATTTACTGCACTTATAGTGGCTAATTAATCAAATGAGTCTCGCACACAGAAAATAGCTGTATTCATTTTTGGGCAAACTATCCCTTTAAGAAATTTTTCATGTGATATCATGCTGTAAACCCCTGTTGGTTTAATTGTTACCTCTATTTTTAAATGTGTATGATTATATTTGTGAGGAATCAGTGATGGAGGACGTTTATACAGCTTTACAGTCCAATAGACACCAACATCATGAAACCAGCAGAGATGCAAGAGTGCATGATAAAACCAGATAAAGACCCAGTGCCTGTTTTATTTGCCATCAGCTTCCCATTTATCTTAAGACATATGCTTCTGTTGTCCAGCAGAGCTTGAAATCGAGTTTGCTAGAATAAGCATTCAGTCCAAAAAATTCAATTTGACTGCAGCATTTGATGCAGAGTCTATGCAATGTATAATATGATTAGAAACCAACTTAAAGAGAAAGAGGGTATTACATAATCGTACATGACCACAGACAGCATTATCTAGAGGTAGTCACAAAGTAACTCAGTTCTAAAATGATTGTTTACCTGCTTTGGCATATTTAAGAAAAGTTTAAAAATCATGCTATAAACTATGTTGGGACATTTTTATTTAATGCTATAATATAGATTAACTTGCTATGAAATTAATTACTAAGTTACATTTTTGCTTTATGTAAAATAATATGTTAAAGTGATTTTATGTTTGTTAACAAAGGCTTTACAATGAAGGTGCACATTTCTAGCAAATTTATACCATTGCAGAAAGCCATCAGAATCCAAGTTATTTTTGACTGCACATTATTACATTGACAAGACATTGTTTATGGCAGCTGTGCCTGTGAGCTACAGGTACTATATTGTCTGCTGCTTGTGATGAGTACAAAATAGATCCTACTGAATCACTTGAATTTATTTTAGTATACTAGCAGTTTACTAGTTTATTTTGTTGTTAAAATATATATTTTTTTACATTTGTTAATTTACTGTAGCCACATACATTTTTATACGTTGTTTTTATGTTATATAGTAGGGATGTAACGATTCACTCAACTCACGATGCGATATGATTCACGATATTAATTTCACGATACGATTTTCAAACGATTTTTTTTTTTAACAAAATGAGATTTAAGACAAATTATAAAATGAAAGTGTCCTTTTATTTCTCAGACAAAATTCTGCATATTTCTTTGTAAAAATTTAAATATATATTTTATGTCAAATAATAACTCAATGAAAATTTTAAAACAAATCCTCAAAAAGACCCTTCAAGGAGATCTTCCAGTGGTGTTTTCCTGGGAGGAGGCTGTTTCAGCTTCTTCACCCTCATCCTGCACTGAGGAATATCAGAAATAAAAAGACTAGGTAAAATTTAAGTACAACAGTGACAGGGGTTTCACATTGTTATAAAGGCAAGATTTTAATTATAATTTGTATCATTACACTTGCAAGAGTTAGAAAAACAGAACACATTTAGAAAAATATGCCATAATAATCAACAAATTATTGAAAAAAAAAAAATCCATATACACATTTAGAGAAAGAGACAGTAAAATAAATACAGCACCTGGTTCTGCAACAGCACAGAGTTCTCCTTCAGTATGTGGAATACATCCTCGCTCTGGTCTATTTCTTGGTGAGGAAGAGCCTTTGGCAATCGCCCTCGGCGCCGCGAGTGGGGCTGCAAATCCGCCGGTCAGTGTGGTTTGGCCTATTATCTTTTTACATGCAGACGGAGGTGACTGGAGCCTCTCACTGTGGTTATTATTAGTCTTCGGAAAGTCAAAATGCCGCCACACCTCCGATTTGAATGAGTCAGCGTAAACTAGGCGCTCGCCGTCACCATGCTTCTGTTTGATGATGCGTGCACACAGGTGCGCTCGCGCTCAACTTCCATATGAATTAACTGTTACTGTCTGAAAACAACTCACTGATTTCACTCTTCTTGGTGCCAGTGTGCATGCACAGTCCGTAACGTTAGATACAACTTGCTCGTTGCTATCGTGCCTGTAAAGCGAGGTCACAGTATATGGTTTCAGCGTCCCTGCTGTTTAAAACGTGTATCGCGATTTGTTTAACATCTCAAAAGACTTGAATCGTCACAAATTTGTATCGATTTTCAACCGGCTCCGAGTGAATCGTTACATCCCTATTATACAGTATCTCCATAATAATAACACTCAGAGTAAGTCTTAGGGCCCTATTTTAACGATCTGAGCGCATGGTCTGAAGCGCATGGCGCAGGTGCACTTGGGGTGTGTCCGAATCCACTTTTGCTAGTTTAACGAGGGGAAAAATGGTCGGCGTAGTCTCTTAATGAGTCATGGGTGTGTTTTGGGCGTAAGGTGCAATAAACCAATCAGAGTCTCATCTCCCATTCCCTTCAAAAGCCAGTTATTCGCTATTTACATGGCGAAATTTGCAAGCGGAAAAACTGGAAACGGACCTGCTCGTCCAATGACGCCTGCTTGCTCGTCATTACTGCAAATTGGTAGGCTAATTCTGATACATGAAATGACTATACATTATGACATGTAGACATTTTTACATTTTAATCCTTTAATTTTTCATATTTAAAAATATTTGTGTGCTGCTGCACATCCCTGTGTGTGTAATAAGCAAAGTGTACACATGTTGTGCACCCGCCTATAGGCGCACATTATTAACGGGCTCTTTGAAAAGTAATGCATTACAATATTGCTTTACTCCCTTAAAAAGTAACTCAATGTGTTACTTAGTTACTTTTTAAGAAAAATAATGCGTTACATTACTTTTGCGTTACTTTTTCTCACCTGGGCTGGGCTTGTTTTTTTTTATTTTTATAACAAAAGTTCTATTTTTGGGCGAACGTAAGGGCCCTTTCACACGAAAAGTGCAAATAATAAGCCACAGGCAGAAGGACATGCAAATTCACACATGTACAGCTCAAAAAAAAACCTTTCAGCTGTGCTGGATTGCAGAAGAATAGGATGCAGGAGAAGAAAGTTTAACACTTACTTCACCAATAAAAAAATTAAAAATCTAATCATTTTTGCTTATGGTTTAACTGAATCAAGGAGCGAAGGTCAGCAGCAAGTACATTGGTCAATAAAGTTATATTAAATGCATACAAATATTTGTTTCATTTAACATTTAATTATTAGAGGTTTTCATAGTATTCTGATTTTGCATTTCACTGATTTTATTCATTTTGAGGAATGCTGAATCTTTTTTTTGTGCAAGTCAGATTAGAGCCCTGCACGGGCCTCAAATCTAGGCCCTAGCCCGGCCCTGGCCCGAGACGCTCAGGCCCTAGCCTGTCCAGCTTATCAAAATTCTTGGCCCGAGTCCAAGATTTTTTTGTTAAATTAAAGTTTTTGTTTTTTAAAGTGACGACCAAGCGGCCAGCGGCCGACAATGAGTTAACCCAATGCTTTAGCCTCTCAAATGAACACTCGACTTGTATTGCCTATAATAAAATCCATAGATATAAAACACTTCAAGCATCACAATGTTAGTTTAAACGTTTAGCCTAATATCACCACCACCACAGTAAAAAGGCATTTTTGACAAGCTGAGGCAGGCTGCTGCTGCTCGCAACGGCGCTCGCAAACGAAACGGGCTACACAATCTTAACAAATAAAAAAATGAAAATAAAAAACATGCAGTTTGTCTTACCTTACACCTCTCCGCAAAATGAATATAAATCCGATCTTCAATTCCCACGGTATACGCACATTTAACGGAGTTCACGTCAACGAAAGCAACAGATATGAGCTGCATTTTATTTATCTTCAGCTCATTTCAAGATCAAAGACCGCAATAGGAGAAAGAGAGACCTAAGCACTGGTAAGATCATTTAGTCTCATTAGTTTTAATGAAGAAGATTGTGTTTTTGAGCATCTGAGATTTATTTTCAGTTTCACTTGCGGCAGTTTGCTTGTTGGCTTGCTTTACTCATTTGCGGCTTGCAGTAGCGCCGTCATATCTGACTACAACATTCATATATAGGCCTATATGGCAAGCCAAAGTATTCATATACGCTTGGTCAGGCGCCTGATTGCGCACTGACACGTCAAAAGCGTGCGATTTGACAGCAAAACGCGCGTCCGTCGTTTCCGAAGCGCGTTTTTATATCAAAGCGCACGTCCTCGACGCGTGATTTGCTATTTAAAAAAACGCGCGTTTTCCGACGCGCATTTTCCGTGACCCCAGAGCGCACGTTAAGAACGCGCGTTTTTATGGCAAATCACGCGTCGAGGACGCGCGTTTTGAGTCGACAAAACGCACGTTATTAACGTGTAAACAGGTAAACCAAACTTGTGTTTGAAGTATCCAAACAGGCGAAAAGAACGTGCTCTTTCCTTGGTGTTCTCAAAAGTAAAGTTACATATTGTTGACCATCTTTTTAAGTAATTACACTATTTACCACAATACACTATATGGCTGTTATAAGAATTAAATGAAATCAGTATCAACAAAATCCATCTTACCATTTGTCAAAATCCACTTACACTGTAATTACAACTGCCTAAATAATGTAATGAGATTTTTAGATTTATGTTCTAAATATAACATTTTACAGTTTTTTACCATCTATGACAATTTTTTCAATACTTTTAACAATTTTCCTAAACTCTTAACAACCCAACACACCTACAACACACAATTGTCAAAACGGTTAATGTCATGCTCTAAATCACACATTGTAAACTAAACTCCAACACTAATTTTCAAAATACAACAATACACTAACACAATACACTATGTCTGCCAAAACCCTAACACATGTTCTCTTCAAACAGGAACATTTAGTCAATCATAGCACAATGTCATAAAAACACTAACACCAGATGGAATTACAGAAACTGCATTATTTTATGTGTCAGGTCTGCCCTTATACAATAGACAGTATATTTTATTGATCATAGATTGTGTGTCTTTTGAAGCCTCTCCACATTTTTGTTTTGTTGGGTTTAGTAAATGTATGCATTTCATCATTCAGGAACTTTCCTCTGCCCCCTGAGGGAGGTAGACGTTGAATCCTTAGATAGACAAAATACAGTTACATATTACAGTTTTTTACAATCGCTATGACAATATTTTTAAATACTTTTAACAATTTTCCTAAACTCTTAACGCAGTTAGCACAACATCTGTCTGTGTAGGGTATACAATTAACACATTTATTGTTGCTTTGACACAAAATGCATACAGTTAACACAAATTTAAAATGCTTGAACTTCTTTTACACACAAGCTCAACCAAGACCAAAACAATGCATTTTTACTGCCAAATTTACCAGCGCTTTAACACTGTATGTCAGAACACATCATGTTCTAAACCTAACTTATAGGCTAAAGTGAACAGCTGTTTATGTTGTGAATTGAAACACAAATATATCCCCTGTATTTTGTTCCACCTGTAAGTATGTATTCCATACTTACCCTGTAACTACACGGATAATTACCCCTTAAAAAATACTTACAGTATAAATAATTTGTTAATTTTCCTGGTAGTTCCCCCTTTATTCCCCAAATATTACATATTGTTCCCTTATACCTACACATACATAGCTACTTTATAGTTACACTATAATTACCAAAAGTAATGCTGTAAATTCGTTTTACTTACTCAGTACTTTACAGGCTGTAATCTAAAGCATTACCCTGTATTTTGTCTGTCTAAGGATTCAACGTCTACCTCCCTCATTCATTTTTTGTATTGAATTTCTTCAGTAAAAGAAACAAAATGCAAGCATTTACTAAACCCAACAAAAGAAAAATGTGGAGAGGCTTCAAAAGACACACAATCTATGATCAATAAAATATACTGTCTATTGTATAAGGGCACACCTGACACATAAAATAATGCAGTTTCTGTAATTCAATCTGGTGTTAGTGTTTTTATGACATTGTGCTATGATTGACTAAATGTTCCTGTTGGAAGAGAACATGTGTTAGGGTTTTGGCAGACATAGTGTATTGTGTTAGTGTATTATTGTATTTTGAAAATTAGTGTTGGAGTTTAGTTTACAATGTGTGATTTTGAGCATGAAATTAACCATTTTGACAATTGTGTGTTGTAGGTGTGTTGGTGTGTTAAGAGTTTTTTTTTATGGTAAATCACGCGTCGAGGACGCACGCTTTTGACATGTCAGTGCGCAATCAGACGCCCGACCAAGCGTATATGAATACTTTGGCTTGCCATAGGCCTAGCCTATAACACGCTCTCACACATTTATTTTTTAACGATTTGCCAGGAGTAAAATTTGCATATGTGGTTTAAACAACCAGATGCATTTAAACTTGTCCAGTTTCGCCTGAAATGCGTCCCAGACCACCTTCTGAATTGGTTTGTTTGAGTGATCGGATTTAAATCCGTCTCGAGACAATTTCAGAAGGCATTTACTCCTGGTCTTTTCACAATCGGATAGATATCTGGTCAGAAAAAACAAATGAAGTGACCAGTTGTAAAACGGCCATAACTCTTGGCGCTGCGATATAGACGCTCGCTGCAACACTAAACACAGCGCGAACCAGTCTTGACAGTCGCGGTAGCACGGGCGTCACTAGACCACTTCTGCCCAGCCCCCCTAAAAAAATATGTGATTAACCTTTAAAACATATAAAACTGGCCTTCGGCTTCGGCTTCGGCTTCGGCTTCGTCCCGTCTTTTAGTCTGCGTGTTCTTCAATCCGCAGCGGCGCCGAGCAGAGAAGCAGAGGTGTGTGCGTTCATCTGAGCCTTATTGGTCCGTCACCGCTCGTCAATGTCAAAATATTTGAGAAAACCAATCAAATCAGAGTAGGCGGGCTTTATGTTCACACAGAAACTGCTGAGGCTGAACGCGAATTTTAGCAGCGCGACTCGACGTCAAGTGCGAGATATGTAAGTAGCTAAACTAAACATGTCATATTTGACAGCTGCTTCTTTAAGTCATAAATTTTAAACAAATGACAAAAATATTCAGGCAAATTAATAAACTTTTGTCTAATTTCGCCATTTTGAAATGAAAATAGGCCTATGTGATTCATAATGTAATTAACGAACAAGAAATATTAACAAAGCCGTTTTCATCAGATTAGGCATAAAATAATAATGAATGTGTACATATTGTAAATTAATATAATTCCATTTGTAGCCTTCTGTAAATTAAAAAAGCTCATCTTTTTTCAGCCTGTATTGGGCATAAGATTATGCGTGCATATTGTGAATTAATTTAATAAACTTAATTACCTAGCTTTCCTGGTAGCCTTCAGTAAATTAACGTGTCTACGAAAATGATTCATAAAACATAAATATCAGTTAACCATATGTTTACTTTCTTCACTGACGAAAATGGAAAAACTATATCAGTCAAAGCTCAGCGTTAGGAGGGGAAAAGACAGGGCAAGATAAAAACAAAGAGAAAAAGAGAGATGTGGAGATAAGAAGAAAGACAAATAATCTACTGCCCACTGACATGGTTTTCAAGCTATTGTCATCTAATTTTTTGGCCTTCAGAACATCTTAAAATGCACATATGTAGATCATAGAAATCAAAATTTTATCAGGGGAGCATGCCCCCCAACTACTTCACATGTGGGATCTCAGTGATTATAAACCTGCCTACATTCCTGAGTATGATTAAGGGATGTACAATATGGTCATGCAGAATAAGGCATTAATATTTGCTTTATAAGTAATAATAAACAACCAATATCATAGTAATATGTATGCTAATAAGCTACTAGTTAATAGTGAGAATTGGACCCTAAACTAAAGTATTACCATTTTTTTCATACCCTCACTGGGGGCTGAGCCCCCCTAAAATGAAAATCCTAGAATCACCCCTGCGCGGTAGCATGGTCTCGTGTTGTTTCCACCAGCGCAGCACATCTCATTGTTTCTTTTAATTAATGAATGTCTAAAATATAAAATGGAGAAGCTTGAAAATTGAACGTGAAAATTGGCCCAAAGCCCGGCCCTAGTGGCGTAAATAAGTCAGGGCCCGTCGGGCTCGGGTTGAAATGCAGGGCTCTAAGTCAGATTAGTAAATGCATGCACACATTTAGTCGAGAACTACGTTGTTCACACACAGCGCACACAACGCCTCTGCACTAATACTGCCTTCACGTGCTATCGGAATTATCGTAAATACTAGTTCTTAGCTAAAAAATTGGACATGTATGCCCAATCAAGTCAAAATTTGAATGTGATGAGCTCGTAATCACGATTTTAGAAGTGGGAAGTGAAAAATTTCTGATAGCACATGAAGGCGGCATTACTCCCGATTTTTCTCAACATGGGGACAAGAGAGCTGTCAGTCAATAAATAGGAAAAAGTAACTTCTGTTACTTATTTGAAAAAGTAACTCAGATATTTTGTTGTAAATTTAAAAGTAATGCATTACTTTACTAGTTAAAAAGTAATCTGATTACGTAACTCAAGTTAATTGTAATGCATTACCCCAACACTCCATGCAGTCAGGTGAGGTGTCTAAAAATTCAGGGGAAAAAAACAGAATTGCGAAATATAAACTCAGAATTCTTAGAAAAAAGTCAGAATTGCGTTTTTAACTTGATATAAACTCACAATTGTGAAAAAAAAATCAGGGTAACACTTTATTTTAGGGTGACATAGTTACATGTTACTACATGTACGTACTATTATTATTATAATTACAAGTAACTAACCCTAAACCTAACCGTAACTCTATAGTAAGTACATGTAGTTAATTAATTAATTACTCAGTACTTATTTGAGTAAGTACAATGTAACTACATCACCTTAAAAGAAAGTGTACCCAAAATCAGAATTTTGAGACAAAAATTCACAATTACGGTTTTTAGATTTTTCATCCATGTGATTGTGTCAAGTATGTTGCTTTTGGCATGTTGCTTATATAACACATCACCCCTAGCACTGTGCATAAACATCTGGGTCTTTTTCGATGGTGCTGTGTCCTTCTGCTCTGAGTCAGACAGTCACGCAGTGGAGCGTAACTGTAAGGATTTGCCCTTAAACCAGCAGTGTTCCTAGACAGTCATCATGTCTTTAGACGGCTCATGCAGCAGCAAAGCTCTTTCCAGTCACTGCACAATAACATGATGTCATCTGCAATCTCCGTTTAAAAGGGTTGTTATAGGTAAATACATCAAAACATGTGCTATAAAAGACCAGATAAGACTTGGTTTGCTATTTCCTTAAGGATTCGTAATTTAAAGGAATAAAACGATTCTATCGATTACTCACCTTCATGTCATTCCAAGCACAAACATTTTTTTTTTTTAAGAATCTCTTTACATAATGAGTTCTGATTGGTGCTGCTTGTAGTGCAGAACTAGTCAAGTCAAGTCAAGTCACCTTTATTTGTATAGCGCTTTTTACAATGCAGATTGTTTCAAAGCAGCTTCACGGTGTTAACAGGAAAATAATGCAACAGAATTTGATTCGGCTGTACAGCCGTTCTGGAGAAAACAGTGATGTCATCCAGCTCAGTTCAATTATCATATAGTGTCAATGCGGGCAGATCAGTAATATAGTTGAATATTTAGTGTCCCCAACTAAGCAAGCTAAAAGCCAAAGGCAACAGAGGCGACAGTGGCAAGGAACCAAAACTCCATCAGGTGAAAGAATGGAGAAAAAAAACCTTGGGAGAAACCAGGCTCAGTCAGGGGGCCAGTTCTCCTCTGGCCGACGAACAAACAGTGTATCATTATGATTCTGGCAAACATTAAAAGTCAGAAGTCAGACTGGATCGGAACATTCAGAGTATTTGTTCAGTTCCATCTGGTTGAAGATCGGAGTCATCACACAGGAGACGGGTTTGTTGAGGATGTCGTGTCGATGAAGCCTTCACAGGGGAGAGTCTAGTTGACCCGGTATCTGCAGACATTTCAGGGATGTGTTGGTCGTGTCTAGGCGCAGGTCCACCATCTGATCTGGATATGGCCCGGATCCGGCTGACTACAGTAAACCTCGGGATAAACAGAGAGACTAACATTAGCGTAGATGCCATTCTTCTAATGATGTAACGAGTACATCAGGTGTTATGGGAAGTGTTCCTGGTTCCAGCTGACCTAGTTAATGCAGCCTAAAACAATCATTTAACTGATTTGAATAATAGAAATTGATAATGTGTATGCCATAGTAAAGAGATGTGTTTTAGTCTAGATTTAAACTGACAGAGTGTGTCTGCTTCCCGAAACAATGCTAGGAAGACTGTTCCAAAGTTTAGGTGCTAATTAGGAAAAGGATCGACCGCCTGCAGTTGATTTTGATATTCTAGGTATTATCAACTGGCCAGAATTTTGAGACCGCAATAGATGTGATGGAGTATAATGCGTTAAGAGCTCGCTCAAGTACTGGGGAGCTAAACCATTTAGTGCTTTGTAAGTAATTAGAAAGATTTTACAATTTATATGATGTTTAATAGGGAGCCAATGCAGTGTTGCCAGAACCGGGCTAATATGGTCATACTTCCTGGTTCTAGTAAGAACTGAAGCTGCTGCGTTTTGGGCCAGCTGAAGTTTATTTATTAAGCGAGCAGGGCAACCACCCAGTAGAGCATTACAATAATCTAGCCTTGAGGTCATGAACGCATGAACTAACTGTTCAGCATTTTGCATTGAAAGCATGTGCCGTAATTTAGATATATTTTTAAGATGGTAGAATGCAGTTCTAGTGCACTTCACTTTTTAAATGAATGATATTATGCCAACCGATTCATCATAGCTCAATGTGAGACTGATGCTCAGAGGGGTTTTGCTAGAAAACATCATTGCCAAAACACATAATTCTTGTTTAAAGTTTAACAAACAGCGGTCATGCCCTGGCAACCGGCCCCCGAGTGGTAGAGAAGTAAACAGAAATATTCAACTTCCTGCAGATGCTGTATTAAAGGTCAGTGTGATTTTGAGTCATTTTACAGGCTGAAATAATATTATTAATATTATTTAAATAATATTAAGTATTTACTTCTACCTTTGAGTGCTCAAGCAGCAGGTTTCTTTAGCTTTTCCTGGTAGTTATAAATCAAGTGAATCAGCTCGCAAGGCACAATCACGGAACATTTTGCTGCTACTAACTGCAAACAATGAAATACAAACCCGATTCCAAAAAAGTTGGGACACTGTACAAATTGTGAATAAAAAAGGAATGCAATAATTTACAAATCTCATAAACTTATATTTTATTCACAATAGAATATAGATAACATATCAAATGTTGAAAGTGAGACATTTTGAAATGTCATGCCAAATATTGGCTCATTTTGGATTTCATGAGAGCTACACATTCCAAAAAAGTTGGGAAAGGTAGCAATAAGAGGCCGGAAAAGTTAAATGTACATATAAGGAACAGCTGGAGGACCAATTTGCAACTTATTAGGTCAATTGGCAACATGATTGGGTATAAAAAGAGCCTCTCAGAGTGGCAGTGTCTCTCAGAAGTAAAGATGGGCAGAGGATCACCAATTCCCCCAATGCTGCGGCGAAAAATAGTGGAGCAATATCAGAAAGGAGTTTCTCAGAGAAAAATTGCAAAGAGTTTGAAGTTATCATCATCTACAGTGCATAATATCATCCAAAGATTCAGAGAATCTGGAACAATCTCTGTGCGTAAGGGTCAAGGCCGGAAAACCATACTGGATGCCCGTGATCTTCGGGCCCTTAGACGGCACTGCATCACATACAGGAATGCTACTGTAATGGAAATCACAACATGGGCTTAGGAATACTTCCAGAAAACATTGTCGGTGAACACAATCCACCGTGCCATTCGCCGTTGCCGGCTAAAACTCTATAGGTCAAAAAAGAAGCCATATCTAAACATGATCCAGAAGCGCAGCCGTTTTCTCTGGGCCAAGGCTCATTTAAAATGGACTGTGGCAAAGTGGAAAACTGTTCTGTGGTCAGACGAATCAAAATTTGAAGTTCTTTTTGGAAAACTGGGACGCCATGTCATCCGGACTAAAGAGGACAAGGACAACCCAAGTTGTTATCAGCGCTCAGTTCAGAAGCCTGCATCTCTGATGGTATGGGGTTGCATGAGTGTGTGTGGCATGGGCAGCTTACACATCTGGAAAGGCACCATCAATGCTGAAAGGTATATCCAAGTTCTAGAACAATATATGCTCCCGTCCAGATGTCGTCTCTTTCAGGGAAGACCTTGCATTTTCCAACATGACAATGCCAGACCACATACTGCATCAATTACAACATCATGGCTGCGTAGAAGAAGGATGAAATGGCCAGCCTGCAGTCCAGATCTTTCACCCATAGAAAACATTTGGCACATCATAAAGAGGAAGATGCGACAAAGAAGACCTAAGACAGTTGAGCAACTAGAAGCCTGTATTAGACAAGAATGGGACAACATTCCTATTCCTAAACTTGAGCAACTTGTCTCCTCAGTCCCCAGACGTTTGCAGACTGTTATAAAAAGAAGAGGGGATGCCACACAGTGGGAAACATGGCCTTGTCCCAACTTTTTTGAGATGTGTTGATGCCATGAAATTTAAAATCAACTTATTTTTCCCTTAAAATGATACATTTTCTCAGTTTAAACATTTGATATGTCATCTATGTTGTATTCTGAATAAAATATTGAAATTTGAAACTTCCACATCATTGCATTCTGTTTTTATTCACAATTTGTACAGTGTCCCAACTTTTTTGGAATCGGGTTTGTAAATTAAATATTTAATGAAACATGAATGGCATGATCTGAATAGTGTAATAAGTTTAATATATAGATGCTAAGGAAGTAACAAATAAAGACATCTCTCAAGAAACAAACACTCTTTATATGCTATAATAAAGATGTTGTTTATATGATTGCTTTTGGTATGATGGATTTTTACTGTTTTTTGTGAGGTGAAGTCATATGATATACCATTTAATGTATATTTGTCAGATGGAGTATGTGGGTGTGAGATGTAGAGCAATCAAGAAGTTATCCATGACCACTAGCATCATTTCTTTAACCCAGACTATTAGAAACATTTTTTTTTTTTTTTCCTGTGATGACATTTCAAAGTGAAATGTCCAGTGAGTAATGCTAAAAGTTTGTTTAGTTTTATCCGAAACAGATAAATATGAATCTGGCAATGTTTTATTATGTTGGTTGTTGTGCGTATCACAGCAGTTCAGAAATTAAATGCCTGATGAGTGTCGCTAAAAGGTTAACACTCAGTTGTGTTCAAAAATAACGTACCACCTACACTAAACACTACCCTAAATCTAACCAATAGTGTTAACAAAAGCAAACATGAGATCAAATGCATTTGCTGAAACATCCATGTCACTTTAGCTTGCTTTGTCTTTGAGCTCTTTTATCGTGACTCATGTTTCACAGGACTCGTACCTAATCGTTCTGCATGGCAAATCATTGCCATTGAGTTACCAAGCAATTTTACTTTATCAGAAAAGCCATACACATGGAGCTGGTTATGTGATGCAAACACCAAAATGTATTCGTTTACAAATCATGCAAGGAACCGCATGAAAATAAAAGTTTATTAATTGATAATCTGCTCCGTAATCGGTAATTTACGTGAAAAAGAAATAAAAGTCATCTATGTTTTACCAAGTGTTCACACACGTCCTGAAAAGTGAAGTGACAGTCTGTGGTGCTACTTGGCGGCTTCAGATGCTCCGATACATAATGTCTCAGAGGTTCTCAATTGGATTCAGGTCTGGGGAACATGAGTGCCAGTCAATGGCATCAATGCCTTCATCATTTAAAAACTGCCTACACACTCTAGCTACATGAGGACGGGCATTATCATGCACCAGGAGGAACCCAGGGCCCACTGCACCAGCATAAAGTCTGACAATGGCTCGGAGGATTTCATCCCGGTACCTAACAGCAGTAAGGGAACCATTGGCTAGCACGTGGAGGTCTTTGCGACCCTCCAAGGATATTCCTCCATAGACCATTACTAACCCACCGCCAAATCGGTCATGCTGGATGATGTTGCACACAGCATAACATTCCCCAAGGCATCTCCAGACTCTTTCACGTCTGTCACATGCTCAGTGTGAACCTGCTCTCATCCGTGAAGCGTACGGTGCGCCAATGGCAGACTTGTCAATTCTGGTGTTCTCTGGCAAATGCCAATCGAGCTGCCCGGTGCTGAGCTGTGAGCACAGGTTCCACTAGAGGATGTTGGGCCCTCATGCCACCCTCATGAGGTCTGTTTCTGAGAGTTTGGTCAGAACCATGCACACCATAGCCTGCTGGAGGTCATTTTGTAGGGCTCTGGTAGTGCTCCTCCTGTTCCTCCTCACACAAAGGAGCAGATAACGGTCGTAAAGCCCTGGATACACTGCACGATTTTCGGCTGTTCCAGACGAAAGATTGCCATCAATTGTGGCGATTTCTGTGATCGTGGCTCCTAATCGTTGTTCCTATGTCGTACAGTGAGAGAGGTTCAAAGACGGCCGTTGTCACATTCTTGAGACTAAAGATAGCCTACAACAATTTTCTGACAGTGTCAGAAATTCAGCATGATCACTGCACAGTGTTTGCTGCTGCGACCTACGTCTACCGACCAGCCAATAAAAATGTGACATGAAATCAATGTGACTGCAACTGCTTACCTCAATTTCTTTTCCCTTCCTCTTTCGCCACGTCCTCTTTTTTCAGCGCACATAAAAACTACAACTGTGAACTACAACCAAAGTGTGATTCATCATGGTCTTTTTGTTTACCACTAGTGCATGCTGGTGACGTTTTATTCTTCTATAGAAACTTGCATCGTAGCCTACGAGTCAATAGGTGTCATCATCGTACAGTCTACATACATGTGGTACCCAAGTTTATTAGATCCATGTCACACAGTGTGATTTGTAATGATCTTATAGGATTGCTAAAACCGTGCAGTGTATCCCGGGCTTAAGGCTGAGTTGTTCCCCTTCTACGTCCCTGTCCAGCTCTCCTCATGTAACGGCCTATCTCCCAGTATCTCCTCCATGCTCTTGAAACTATGCTGGGAGGCACACCAAACCTCCTTGCGGCGGCACGTATGGATGTGCCATCCTGGAGGAGCACGACTGCCTGTGCAACCTGATTGGATTCCAGGTCTCATGCTACAGACAGTGACAAGGACCCCAACAAAACACCAAACTAAAGACAGATCAGTCAGGAAGAATAAGGAAAGAAAAATTGTCTATGGCCACCACCTGAAAAATAATTCCGTTTTTAGGGGTTGTCTTGCTGTTGCTTCTTAAGTGCACCTGTCGTCACTTTCATTCGCACCAAAGCCTGTGAAACTGATTCACAATCACTTATGCTTCCTAATTGGACAGTTTGATATCCCTGAAGTTTGAAGATGAAAATGATTAAGTGTTCCCTTAATTTTTTTGAGCAGTGTGCTATATTAAAAACATACATGTTGATCATGAAAGGCAAATTGTATTCCACATGCTGTTAACCCAGAAATTTTAAAATGACAAGAAAGGTGAATTTGCATTGGACTTAAAAGAAACTTTGCCTCTTCATTTCATAATTCCACAACAGGACAATGTTTACAATAAACTCCAAACCATATTACCCACATGCCTTATCCCCGCACACACATGCACAGAGACAGCCGTGTTACTGTGTTCCTATAGTGTCGTGGACGAGGGTGAGACTTGCTGGAAGCTACCTCTTTTTTTCCTGATGGTCTTTTTTTCCATCAATTTCTTGCTCTTTTTATTCCCTGAAGAGAGACTAAAACTCACCCCAAAGGTTCCAAATCAAATCGTTTTTACTTCGCCACTCTTCATTAGGAAGAGTCAACAAACCCTTATCAGCATTCCGCATTTTCTACCATTTTAGCGTAGATAATTGATTATGTTTGGGAGCCATGTGGTATTGGATGCGCATCTTGCTAACGGAAAGAGATACAGCGCTAAATTAAGTTTACCTTCCGCAGGCTCGACCAGACAGAGATGCAGTGACCCCTGTTGCTGAGAAAATAATCAGAATGACAGTGGCAAATGAACAAGGGACCCATTTTTCACGGGGTGGCAGCGCGGCGGCTGTTTTGTCTGTGCGAGTTTGCCTGCATGCATTCATTTACTGGCACGTATCACACACACACACTCAAGCACTCAGCCGGGCTGTTACCCTTGAGCAGACTGCATTACATGTTGCTTGCTTTATTTCGCTGAAATTATGAAATTGGATGTTCAAATTCCCACCGTTTGACGGCAGCATCATGCAGTGAAGCACGTATATTCTATTGTAGGAGGTCTGGCTAGCTGTGATAAAGGCCCTGAAAGCATGTCGCACAAACGCTGCAGTAACTGTGTGAGCAACATTCCAAATTAGCAGCTGCATTACGTTCAGCTTGACTTAGCTCATCTATCACACCTTAAGATTTATCTTCATTATGTGAGATGAAGTCTCTACTCCACATCTGCTCTGCGCTTCTCCACAACTCTTGCAACAGTGTCAGTGTTATTAAACTCATTATTCTGATTAAGGGGCACTTCTGGCCCTGTGGACTTTTTGAAAATAAACTCCCTTAAAACACACTTTTCAAACTCTCACTAGTTTATATAATTTGTCTACATCTAGTAGTGTACTTCTAACGGTCTATGCATTCTTTTTCTCAACTAATGTAATTTTCACAACAAATAGTGTATTATGTTTAACAGCTTTCCATGACAGAAATGATACTTTTTGGGATAAAATGACAGACTCTTTAGTTTAAGGCTCATTTTATAGCTAGCATTTTATGTATTCTAAATTCAGAATTAAATAGTTTCACACATTTCACAAAATTTGAGAAAATAGGACTGCATGTGGGATTTCAAATTTTAATTATGGTTCATTTTAAGATAAATTTGCTGTTTGAAAATGTTATGTCTAATGAAAAGAGCGACATTTAATTGCTCTCTTGCTGCTAGGACATACTGATTTTCAAAATGCTCACAAATTTTTGTGAGCACGTGTTTTTTCCTTATGTGCAGTTTACTCTACAGTGGCATCACTGATGGGTTTCTCTTTTTTTTTTGCAGGAAATTGTCTACATACGTCATTCACCCATGTGTGTCTCGTCATATCCATAAATAGAGTAAAGTTGCTCTGATTACTTTGACATGTATGGTCTGGAAATGGCATAGGTTAAGCTTGGTTTATACTCGCCGTATGTGGCAAAAATGACGTCATCGCAGTGTGGGAGGTCGAGACCCCATTTCACGTGGCAGTGTGCACAGCATTTTTTTGTAACTTTGCGTGCAGCTCCGTTTTGGTGAAGTGTAATAAAAACAAACATTGGCTGCGTTTGAAATCGCATACTCTCTAGAGTACGAACTTATTTTGAATAAGTAATTGCTTCACAACCGCTAAAAAAGTATGTTCTATATGATGAATGTATAGAACATGAACATGATGATGTAAAGTGTCCATCGTATGCACACTTCAGAATCTCACCGGAAGAAGTAGACCATCCAGCTACATGCCTACTCTTTTATGAGTACTGTGAATTCGGGACATTTTTCTTTTGTCACATAATATTTTTCGCCTACTACTCTATATTGCCAAAAGTATTGGGACACCTCTCTAAATCATTGAATTCAGGTGTTCCAATCACTTCCATGGCCACAGGTGTATAAAATCAAACACCTAGGCATGCAGACTGCTTCTACAAACATTTGTGAAAGAATGGGTCGCTCTCAGGAGCTCAGTGAATTCAAGCGTGGTACCGTGATAGATTGCCACCTGTGCAATAAGTCCATTCGTGAAATTTCCTCACTACTAAATATTCCACGGTCAACTGTTAGTGGTATTATAACAAAGTGGAAGCAATTTGGAATAACTGCAACTCAGCCACGAAAAGGGTAGGTCACATAAAATCACAGAGCGGGGTCAGCGCATGCAGCACTTTCTGCAGAGTCAATAGCTACAGACCCCCAAACTTTGTGTGGCCTTCAGATTATCTTAAGAACAGTGTGTAGAGAGCTTCATGGAATGGCTTTTCATGGCCGAGCAGCTGCATCCAAGCCTTACATCACCAAGTGCAATGCAAAGTGTCGGATGCAGTGGTGTAAAGTGAGCGATTTTGGTGTGGAGGAACTTGACTGGGGTGCACAGAGTCCTACGGATTAAGAATGGGATGTCATTAAAGTTCATGTGCATGTAAAGGCAGGCGTCCCAAAGCTTTTGCCAATATATAGTATATAGTAGGCAAGTATGTATATGATTTTGGATGCAGCCCACGTCATGTGTGTACCTTATTTCTCACTGCCGATTCTTGATGTTTTAGAGAAGGTTTTCCAGGTTGCCCACTGTCATTTCAAAGAACAGTACAACGGCGAGCGCATCAAGTATAAACGCCTTGTCCATTTTGGGAGGTGCGTGCTTAGTCAGGGGAGGCTCGCGCTGCGCAGCCAGGCGAACGTATAAACAAGGCTTTAGTTGTCATAAAGATCGAGAAAGGTTGACATGGAGCAGTTAAATCTCCAGGCAATCGCCCGTCTTAAACAAATGCCGAAGAGAGGAGAGTCTGCTGGAGTCTGAATGCGACAGAGCTTGTAATTATACCAATAACCAATATTTCTGAGATGGCAGGAACAGAGGGAATTGAAATGTGTAAAGGTGATGCAAAGATTTTTTGTTGAGTTTCAGGGGGAGCAATCGAACTCGGGTTCGGACCAGGCAACCGAACCAAGTGTGAAAGCACCCTTAGAGAGTTTATTGTAAAGCATTTACTATTGTTAAGGGTCATTTCATTATGACCGTTGTAGAGCTATGTTAGAATTTATTTTCAAGAATGTACCATGACTATTAATGGGTATAGCTACAGTAACGTTTTCAGCTAGTTAGCTTGAGATCCTTTCCATCTAAACTGGTTATATCTCTTAAGCCTATAATGAATGTTTTATCAGCAGTAGGATAATCTCTCTCTTTTTGTTTTTTAAAGAACCATGTTCATCTGCACAGTCACGCAAAGCCGAAGCACAACCAAAACAATGTTCTTCTGCAAAATGCATGCCATTTTATTTATTAACAACTAGAGTTTTTTTTTTTTTTTTTTTTTACACCAACTATACTATTTTACAAATGTAAAAAAAAACAAAAAAAAACAGGTTTATATACAGTTGAATGTGGAATGTCTTTTATAACAAATAATAAAATACAATGAAAAATAAAATAATAACATTAGACATTTAACAGTTAAATACATTTTTCAACTTTTAATGTGACCTTCATATAAGAGTCAACCTCTCTGTGACATAAAAGTGCCCAGAAAATACCCTTAAACTGACATCAGAACTGCAAGCACATGATTTGCCAATGAAATCATTTATGCCTCAAAGACTTGCTTGCGTTATTCACGTTGAGCCAGCAGGTTTAGTTGCAGTGATACATTTGGAGAAACCTACTAGATCCGCCAATTTATTTCCCAGAATGCTGTGGTTATTTATTTGTGTCTTTAATGGTGTGACCCTTTGACACAAAATGTTATATATGTTTTTATCATGCTGGCTGTGTTCCTCCAACTGTGCTTGTGTCTCTAGACAATGACAGGCTTATTTTCTAGTTGTAATGTGGCTGAGGGATCCTTTTATCTTGTTCACCTCACCATTCAACAGAGGCTGATGTGGAGAAACTCACTTTGTTAGAGAGAACATATTGTGCTTTGTATAGAGGTCATAGGGGCAGATTCAATGGTTTTGACAACCTGAATAAGCCGTAACACCATAGATTGTGGTGATTGTTTTCATTTTCTATGGACTGTTGTAAAAACATACTTTAGAAAGCGTAATATTAAAGTGCCCCTATTATGCTATTTTAAAGGTTCTTAATTTTGTTTTTGGAGGTCTCCTACAATAGGTTTACATGCATCCAAGGTCAACAAACACTAATTTTCTCATAATATACTTTGTAGCAGCGTTGGAAACGGTTCAATAATGTATTCAGTTTCTCTAAACTCTTGTTGTGATTGGTGTTACTGCTCACATAATTCTGTTACTTTCCTGTTTATTATTGTCAAGCTGCTTTGAAACAATTTCTATTGTATAAAATGCTATAAAAATAAAGGTGACTTGACATAAGACCAATTCTGGTCTCAAGTACTGTCACAAACCTTGTAAATGCAGTGGCAGTTTTTCCATGGAATTGCCCATTGTTGCTTATAAACATGAATTTTACTTTGCCATTTGGATTGGAGCTTGCTGTTTTGGAAAAGCTCTTGTCATTTTTGTGTGAAGTATGCATCAAACACTCAATTTCCCAATTGAGAAAGGCAGCAACAAAAAACCCTTGAAAATCGAAATTACTTTGGGACATGATCACACTCTTGGACATAGTGACAAGAGTGAGGGTCTCTTTCTCGCTCTTTTTTCCTTGCACCGAAGAGATAGCGTTGTCACTGGGCGAGGATGATGACATGAGGAGACATTTTAGGGATGGAAATTCTTTCCAAAAGACACTTAGCTAAAAAGACCCGAAAAAAAAGAGTCACAACAGTTCAAATCAATTTTTGTCAAACCCTATATTTGTTTTCCTCTCTTTCTGCATGAAACCGATTTAAACAATGACCACCAAAATGAACTGAATTCTGTAGTACCAAAAGTACCACATTAACTCTCAGGGAGGAGCATAGAAGATCAGAAAAATCATCCAATTTCAAGGGCAGAAAGGCAGATCAAAAACAAGTAGAGCAGCAAACGTCCCTGTGTAGAGTTGGCCTTGAGCAAAGAGTGGGGCAGTGGAGCACTTCTGGAATGACAGCTTCTTCCACCCCGAGAGATGGGATGCTTTTCCCCACACCTGAGGCTTGATCTGCAGCCAAGCTCATTCACGGGGACCAGATGGAGCGCCTGGATAAATTAATAGTTGGGGGAAGGGAAGATTTGTCAAAGACCATGTTTAAATTTCCTACTGTATCCTTGGACCAAGTGGACCTAGTATGATTACAAGCAAAATTAATGTTTTAAAGCAAATATTAGTGGGGATCCTACTTAAAATGCATGTACTTGTCACATATTGACGCTTGGTCAGGATTCCCCTGCGTACTTTATAACGCACAGGGTACCCCTTTTCCCCCATTTTTTCGACGTGCAGGGTACTCCATTGATTTCAATGAGAAACCTTTGGCGTCATACACAGACACGTTGGGCATGACACACAGACACGTTGGAATATTATCGTCATGATGAAATTATATATTGGGTTATAATTTTGCCATTATGACATGTTGGAGTGTGATTCTCAATTTAATCAGCCAGCATAATTTTATTTATGTTTACTTTATTTATTTATGCTATTTAGAAAAGTTTGAACACGTAACCCAACCCCACCCCACCCCTAAACCTACCCATTTGTGTATTATATCATATAAAACACAGGATTTAACAGGCAGATATGTCTACAGGCACAATTTATTCAAAAATAACAAATATTCTAAGATTGATCTGTGTGAAGAAAAGACCCAAAAGCGATCACCATCACCATCCGCCGTACATCCTATGCACACATTCAAAAATTGCCGCCTGAAGAACCGTTACGTCAGCTTTGATAGTGAAAGTGCATTGGCTCTTGTATGTCTCGTGACCAATTGCGTCATTATGTCAGCTTTGATTATGAAATGGCATTGGCTCTCGTGTGTGTCATGACCGATTGTGTCATGCTAAAGAGTCAGGTGTATCTTCTGAACGAGACATGACTGTGTGCATTCACAAAGCGGCAAGATCATTTCAGCAATTAAAACATTAAGATCCACTCTGATCTTCAAATTAAAATATCGTATGGCTTCAGAAGATTTGGAATGCAACATGAGTTAATACTTTTATACTGTTTTTGGTCAGTTTTTGCAATAAATACCTATGACTGTACTTTTATTTGCCTGTTGTGTGTTTTATATTGTTTAGAAGTGGGTAGGTTTAGGGTAGGAGTGGGGTTAGTTGCTCCAAAATATAAAAGTAGCCTATAATATTTATAAAATCATGTCAATCATCTTTTGCAAATATTTAACCAATGAAAAGTATTAAAAAGAGTTTGTGACTAAACCTCGTAACTCCACCCCGCCTCTATTGTGAATAAAGTGCCGCACGTAATTTGGACCATCCCTGCTTGTTTGCAATGCAAGGGTAAATAAAGAACTGGTTCTTTGAATAAGTACAGTATTTTCTTAACTTAGGAAACACTATATGTATATAAAGGCTGTTTTATTTATTTTAGGAGCGGAGGAGAGTGTCTTAGTCTAGCATTTGTCGTCAAGTCATAGGCAGTACTGTCTTAAACAGCCTGTGCATAGCACTTCATCTTTTATAACATGTGATGTTGGCCAAATGACAGGAAAAACTAAGCGCCCACATAACTACAGTAAACTTTATAACCTGCAAGATGATGAAAACATAATGTGATGCCTTTCTAATGATGAAATATGCATGTCCGAAATTTTCTGAAATTCTTGTCAAAAACCTTGTAACTCCATTTGAGCTCAAATGTTAATAATATAATGACACATGCAAGTCTGACCATATATAAAGCCACAATATCAACTTTGACAATACAATGTTAAATATTTTAAAAGTACAGAGTTTTGTTTTTTGTTTTTTTCTGAAAAGATTTCCAAGTTTTTGGAGATATAAGGTTTTGTCCAGCAGTATATGATTCCTTATTTTGACTTTATTAAAAGAGGTGTAACTGAGGTGTAACTTAAAAGAGGTGTTAAGGGCTGCTGATTGTTTTTACACAACTCAAACAATTACCTGTAATTATGACGTGATGGATCATGTGCACTTATCTCATGAATACGATCTTTCCAAAATGATTTGAGGGCAGTACTATGTAACTGAGCACTTAATATGTTATTGCACATAATAAGCTGCAATGTGAAACAGACTTATGTTTATAGTCTGAAATGTGGCTACACAAGACTAGTGTTGGAGAGTTTATCTAACGAGTAGTGGTGTAGCATGACCAAACATATTTTTATTTTTATTATAGCTGAGGCGATAGAGAGGCCTCTGTCTCTCTCATATGGATTGGAAAGCTGATTCATTTAAGTGAATCGGTTTATATGGACAATTGATATAAATTGTTAAAGTTGTGCTATATTTTACTATGTAAATTAGGTTCTTGTTTCTCCAAATGGGGTTTGTGAATCCCTGGGGGTTTGTGAGGGAACTGCATGAGGTCTGAAAGTTAATGAAAAGCTAAACTGTAAAATGAAAATAAATAAATGTGGCTGCAGATTTGAAATAATTCAGAATAAAACTGAAATCGCAATATAGTTTAGTGTGACTATCAAATCAAAGGCTGCAAATGAATTAAGTGAACTGTCATTGGCGCTGTGTGTTTCAGAGAGGCACTGTTACAGGTGAGCAGCTTAAAGTTTTTTTTTTTTTTTTCTCTCAGAGTCTCAGAGTGCCTCAGTTAACATTAAATGCTGCTTCTCACCGGCTCCATCTCTGTATGTGCAGTGAATTTAACAAGCATTTCGGGAACACAATGTGCACAACACAAGGTTTACTTTATGTACACATTTGCATTATTTTCAACATTTCTGTGGATAGTTACAGCATTTCACCGGCATTCCCTCAAATTAAAAGCTCGTAGAATTAGAACGTTTGAAATGCATAAATATTAAGCCATAAATATTAGCATTGTAAAGTAGTGCAAAGTAAAATAATTATTTTAACTATCAATAATCAATATCAATATTCAATTTACAAGAGGAATATGAAGTATAATTCATTATATATTATTGATATTTATAATTATTAATAATTAACAATTATTAAAAATAATAATAATAACCTACATGATTTAAAAAAAAAAACAATCAAAATAAAACACTTAAAAAAGATTAAATAGTATATCTGTTTACTTGCATGTCATCTGACCATTAATCTTCAGGCTTAACATCGGATGGATATATGGCATACAAAACGGGAAACACTTCGGGAGTTTCGAAGTCGTCATCTGATTTGTTGAATTCTCGAGGATTTCTGGAAGACGAGTGTGTTGCGTTCTTTAACGGTCAGCCTGGAAACAAAGCCGTCGTGACGCCAAAAAAGCCCCTCATGGAAGAGGAAAGCTGTCGTGTTTATAACTGTGACAATGAGCGCTTATCATGATTAACTAAACGCAGGATTTTCAAAAGTATGTGAAGTTCGTGGCCATTGTTGCAGTAAATTTGCACAGCATTCTTGAATGAATTGCACGCCGGTCTGTTATTGTGGGAACATTGACTACATTTTCACACCCCTACACATGACGCTGAACAAAACGAACTGTGATTGGTTGCTTTACATGGTCAGACGTCCTCTTGGGAAGTCCTTGGCCAATAAAATCAGAGAACCATGAACATGTACATTTCTCCTTAAATTATTTACTTTTACCAAACAGTTTGTCTGTAGTTTAACTTAGTTTAACTACAGTTTCAAAGTACTTTCCTCAATAAGACTATTTTGATAGAATGTGATTTTTAATTAAGTATTGTTTTTTATTTTGGGGGGCAAGGCAAGCTTATATTTCTGAGCCTTTTGTGAAAAGACTAAGATAACAGGATCTTCCAAAGGATATCTGAGAATCTTGAAGTACTTCAAATGGACAGGACCTCCCTCCTCGACTGTGTTTGGGCTTAATCCACCAAAAACCCTGAAATGAAGCCTTTCAAACTGTCTGACATTTGCCATATCTGTGGTGGTCTGCTTGTGTGTGTTTATATAAAATAAAGTTTGTGTAAACTGCAGGGGAGAAATACATCGCTTAGCTTTATGTGTTTCCCTCAGTCCATTGGATTAGATAGAGCTGATTCTCTTTGATGTCCCAGAATCCTTTTATACAGTATTTCAAATACAGCTTTCTCTATAGCTTAGTCTGTTATTTTATGCATGTCAGTGTGTTCTCCACACGCTAATGAAGCACACTTACCCCCATTAACCTCCCAGGAAAATTAAAACACATTGCTCCTCATGACAGGCGATATGACAGTGTGTGTACATTCAGAGATAAGTGTCTGGCCCTGTACTGTAGGTGTTCCATTTAAAAGTACCCATAAAACACAAGGCGAGCTAATGGGCAGAAGGGGCGTAATGCACCCTGATGATATTAACCCTGGACAGAGAGAGAAAATGATGACTTTACAACACACCCGCAGGTAATTATTTCATCAGATGGAAGACTTTCATTCATCTCCATAATTAAAAAAACAGATTCTCCAAATGATGCAGAATTATTAATTAGCGATAACTTTGCATAATGATGGTGGCAGTGTTTTGGGTGGGCATCTGCTGATATTTCTAATCAGACAATTAAATGGGAAAATTGCCAGATAATAACAAATAACAAACAGACTGTAATGAAAGATAATCAACGGAAGGAGGTTTTGCTATTGTTGCCTCTGCCTCACCGGGTTGCCATGATTATTCATTCACGTATAGCATGTTGTAATACACGAGTGGAGGCGGGGACTAATTTGCATATTCATGAATCCACGTATACATTTTACATTTATGCATTTGGCAGACGCTTTTATCAAAAGCGACTTACATTTTATTCAAGGTACACATTTTACATTTTTGTCAGTTCTTGCTTTCCCTGGGAATTGAACCCATGACCTTGCTAGCGCCACGCTCTATTGTTTGAGCTACAGGAAATCAAAATGAAGCAAGGGTGAAGAGTTACATTCAAGCTATTTTAAGGTATAAAGACATTTTCACAGAAAAAAAAAGTTTAAATACATAATTTTGATTATCAAAGATAAGTTTAAAGGGATACAATTATTGACTGCGTGGGGACATATTTTAATAAATGTACTAAACTGCAACTTCATTATTAAAAATTTTGAAAAAATATTTAAATACATGAAATTCCAGTTTCAATAGAAATGACATTTAAGCATTACACTTTAACCATAGGTAACAGAATTAATAATGAAATTACATATAGAAATGTACTTAGCAAGATTTTATGTTGCTTTTTAATGTGCTGGAAAGGCAAACCTCCATGGCCTCCATGGCCATTTTGCCTGCCATCTTGGATTCTTTTTTTCACTGAGCATAATTAATTCTGATTACCTTCTCTGGTAGAGTTACATGCAATGCTACATTTGAATTTAGCCATGCGAAGTATCATAGGAAGCAGCATAATTGCTGCCTACCTTTTGGAACAGCCTTTGTATCAAGGGCGCACTTATGATGCTTTAAAGGGGTGGTTGATTATGATTTCCCTTCTTTAACTTTAGTTAGTGTGTAATGTTGCTGTTTAAACATCAACAACATCTGCAAAGTTACGATGCTCAAAGTTCAAAGCAAAGGAAGATATTTTCTTTTACAGAAATTGCTTTTTAAGGACTACAACAAACGGCTGGTAGGGACTACACGAGGTTCCTCCCGGGTTTGTGACATCATTAACCCTAAAATGTACATAAATCCTGCACCCGGGAACACACAACAAAGGGGGTGAGTCCATGTTGGGTTGCGTTAGAGAAGAGTAAGAGTTAGTGTCGTTGCCGTGCCGTCAAAACGCTGTCATTTTCCCCCCGATTGCAGGTCCTCTTTGTTCTGCTTTCCTGGGGACACTGGACTGACACCATGTCTACACCGAACGCGAGTGGTGCGATGCGACGCTAGAAAAGACAATAGAACCCATTATAAACAGTGACGTTGTCTACACTGGATGTGGCATGGTGTGAGAGTTAAATCTTCGACAGTAAACTGATGCATCGTTCTATTTATGACGCACTGACATGATGGACAAATGCTTTGCAACGGGCACTTTGTCATGTTCAGTGTGGACAGCCTTTAGCTGTTACGACGCGAGCAACAAACTTCTTTTTAATCCCATCGGCAAACTTTGAATGTTGGTGTTTGTTGGCGTTTATGTGATCAGTGTAAATTATTCTTTGATCAGAGCTTTTATAGTGTTTAATCCCTTCAAGCATTACAAATAACAGTGTATCTAAAAGTATGGGAAAACTACAAACAAAAAAAACATACCGTAACAGCTGTTCTTGCACAGGTTCTGCTCGATCATCTTCACAAAAATTCTCTGGGTCTGATTCAGGCTTAAATTGATAAGGCAATATTGACGCCATTTCTTTATTACAATACACCTGAGCATATGCAACTAACCATAATGGTAAGGGGTGTGACGTTTCCAGACAACGTGCACTAGGCGGTTAGCGAATCACAACTCACTGGGCCAGCTAACCAATCTGAGCCCATTGCGTATTTCTGAGGGAGGGGCTTCATAGAACCAGGAAATCTTCAGACCATTTTTTACGAGAAGGGACACAGCGGTGTAGAATAAAGGTAAAATATGTGAAAAATAATGTTTTTTTTTTTTTTTTTTTTAACGAAGTATAAACACATGTTAGACTGCACCCCATAAACACAATCAAGCCTTCGAAAAAAGCTGATCAATCATCCCTTTTAAATGCTGTCTACGGTGGCAGCTCGCTGGGTTTTGGTCTGGTTTGGTTTTAATATAAGCCCCTGTGTTTTTTCCTCTTCTTGCAGTTCCTCACTGCTGCAGTCAGTTTTCAGAAAAAAAGGACACAACCATTACATGTACACTGACAAAGCAACAAGAGAAACACAAGAGCTATACACTGGGGCAAACAAACTTAACAAGATAACAAGTTAACAAAACACACCTGGGAAAGACAATCAAGGGGAAAAAACTACAAAGGACTACAACATGGCACTCAAGACAGGAAGTAACACAAAAGTCCAGGGACAAACACGGAGAACACTGAGGCGGAATGGGGGAGGGATGGAAAGCCAGGTCCATGGAGAGGAAGAGGACCTGGGGACTGAGGCAAAGCAGGTGGCCAGGGCTGAGTAGGCGGAGCTGACGACAACCAAGACAGAGCAGGAAGAGCTGGACATCACCATGGCGGAGCTGGAGATCCCCACGATGGAGCAAAAGACCACCACAGCAGAGCAGACGGGACTGCAGACCTCTACAGTGGAGCCGAAGACCACAAAAGGACCGTCTGGGACAATGTTCGGGACCGGCCTTCCTGGCCGTGAACGGAGAGTTATAGGATGACAGGGCAGACAAAGAGTTCATAGTCAGCCTCCATGGACAGAGCCATAACAGAGCCGACTGGGGGCACATGAGTTTCAAAGATTGCCTTCATGGCCATGACAGGGAGCACAGAGAGTTCAAAATTGGCCTCCATGGCTGTAACAAGGCAGGCAAAGGGTTCAGGAGTAGACACCGCTGCCTCGGGTGATGCTGTAGCAGTTACCGCCGCCTCAGGGGGAGCTGTAGAAGTGTGTGCAGCCTACACACACAAGATGGCAGTTGCCATCACAGGAAGCAATGCCGACAGTGGAAGAGACCACCGGACATGGGACCACCAGACTTGGAAGCGCTGGGACCACCGGACTTGGAATCACCGGACTTGGATGCGGGCCGATCACACTGACATCAGCGGAGGATCCACCACACCGGATACCAGTCACGTCCGCCCCGAGACGGATCCAGTGGTTGGGATGGTACTGGCTGATCGTGTCCGTGGTGGATCAGGCACCATTTCTATCAATAGCCCATTTTGTTTGCCATCTTGGATTAATTTTTTCACTGTGCATAATGCATTCTGATTACCTTCTCTGGTACATGCAATGCTACATTTGAATTTAGCCATGCAAAGTATCTTAGGAAGCAGCATAATTGCTGCCTACCTTTTGGAACAGCCTTTGTATCAAGGGCAAACTTATGATGCCTTAAATGCTGTCTATGGTGGCAGCTCGCTGGGTTTTGGTCTGGTCTGGTTTTAATATAAGCCCCTGTGTCCTTTCCTCTACTTCCAGTTCCTCACTGCTGCAGTCAGTTTTCTCCCCTGGCAGCCTCAGTGCTCAGACAGCAGCAGCTCTGCATTTGACCTTGAGGTTCATTACAAATGGCTGATCTAGCACGGTGGATGCAGGCCTGCCTTTTTTGAACTTCTCTGTCTTCTTAAATATGCAGCGTTAACATTGAGACTCGTTCTGGTGGATGCGATGTCAAACACATACTCTTGTTATTCTTTTTTATAAGTAATATTGTGTTGCATGTCAGAGGAGGTGAGAGGGTTATGTTGCTGAGTTTTATGCACTTTCTCCCTTGTTTCCCTTTAGGCAGCAGGTTTATAACTCAGAGCAGAGCATTTACCACAATATTCAGAATGGAAGCTACTTGCTCCAGTCGATAGCAAAATATCTGATAATGTTAAATAATCCCAACTTTCTTGATGTCAGGAGAATTCATCAGGTGCACCATCCGATTCTCATTTCCAATGCTTCCCAATCCTTCTAAGCCAAGAACTTTCAATTAGATTAAAATATTAAGAGTATTAAAAGTTATTTTACTGTGAGACATGGCCAAACAAATTCCCTCTAGGACTTGGCTTATTCTCCCGCTTCTAGAAAACATTTTAATATTGTATGTCCCCAGCTAGCTAGCATCACAATGATTGATTAAGCAAATAATGTCATGAGGCTCAAGGAAGTTAACTTTGAGACTGAAGTGAGACGCAGTCACTCATGGAGACAAATACCTGCAGCATCTTTAGCAGTGCTGTTTCTGTCACTGCAAAGCATGCAGTCCTTATCTGCTTGCTAATTGGTTATGTTTGACATGGATTTATTCTGCTTCCCTTATTTAATGAGATTAGCTCACTACCCTCCAGTGCGTTTACAAATTCTTAACTGTTCTGTCACATTTCTCTACATTGCTTTTTTATTTAACACCAGTGAGTCTGCTAGTTACTAAGGCGATATCTAGCATTACATTTACACAGTTGTTCATTAAATAAGGCTGGACATTATGGATGGACATTAAACAGCAGACTAGGTGACTAATTTACCAAGCAAGTGTCAAATACACTGTAACCAGAACTTTGCTATAGTTACCATGCTATCGTTATCTATCTATCGATAGCTATTTCGATATGTCATGTTCCATAGACACACAGAACGATAATATAGGGGATTCACACCCGTATTTAAATGCAGTTGTCACTCCTGAAACTTTACAGTGTGTACATGGCCAAATAGTAGTAGTGTCACAACCACCAGCTGGAGTGTCATGATCTCCACCAGGTAAACTAATCCCATCTCCTTTGCATTCTGATCATGAACTTAATTTCCCATAACACATTGCCTGGACTCATTGTGCTTAATTACTTCCAGCTGTGTGTCATTATCCTGTTAAGCTCTGCCTATAATAAGCCCTGTGTTTTCACTCACTCTTTGTAAAGTCTTGTTAGTATTACACTCCATTTCTGAGTGTGCGCTCTCTTGTTTTTTTTATGTGTTATGGTTCTGATCTTCTGCCTGGATCTCTTTGGCTGCATCCGAAATCGCATACTTCACTACTATATAGTAGGCGTAAAACAGTATGTGACAAAAGAAGTATATCCGAATTAACAGTATAGGCAAAATGTACCCAGATGCTTTACTTCTTCTGGGGAGATTTTGAAGTGTGCATAGGATGGACGCTTTACTAACCCATGAGGCCACGGGAGACGATTTGTGAATGGCAGTGAAACAACATAACTGACGCTGATAGGTCATGTGATAATGACAGCATGGCGAATGTAGTACGTTAGTATTATGTACTCCTGATTACACTCATACTACACACATTCCTACTATATAGAACATACTTTTTTAGCGTTCATGAAGTAATTACTTATTCAAAATAAGTACCTACTCAAGAGAGTATGCGATTTCGGACGCAGCCATTGTCTACCTGTGTTTTGGACCTATATTTGGATTATTTGCTCTGTGGTTCTGATCTTTTGCCTATTATTTAGATTACGATTGTGAATTACTAATAAAGCTGCGTTTGGACCTGTCAGAGCAGTTTGTAACTAACAGTAATACTACTACTACAGTGTGTGCATAATTATTATGCAAGTTGATATTCTGATCATATTTTTTTTTTCCAAGCACATTTTACCAATTCCAAACCACATAACTATTATTAATTTTGTATTTAATAATTTATAAGTGATATATAATTGTTAAGAGGCTGGAAGTGAAAAAAAAACACCTTATGTTCAGGTGTGCATAATTATTAAGCAGGTTTTCTTTCACAGTTAAAATGGGCCAAAAAAAAGATTTAACTCGCACTGAAAAGTCAAAAATTATCAAATGCTCACGAGAAGGATGCAATACTAATGCAATACTAGAAACTGCAAAATTAAGGCGTGACCAATAGACTGAAAAATGCTGGTTCAGCAGGGTCATACAAAAACAGGCCAAGAAGAAAAGACACATGTTAACTTTGTGTATTTCACAACACTTCAGCTTGTGAATCTTATTAGGTGCGGGCCATATTTCAGGATTCTTTACCTTAGCAAAGTTTCTGAGGACCTGATACCTTGTACTTCTAGAGACTCCAGGTAGGTTGCCATCCTGGAAAATGGTGGCACTGGAGACTAAATGGTTCCTGATTGTTTCACTCCTATTTCTTCACCTTTTGCAGTTAATGTGTCTTTTCTTCTTTTTTGTATGACTCGCTGAACCAGTGAGTGTTTTGCTGTCCATTGGTCAGTCCATTGGTTTTGCAGTTTCTAGTATTGCATTAGAATTGCATCCTTCTCATGAGCATTTAATAATCTTTTGACTTTTCAGTGCAAGTTATATATCTTTTTACGCCCATTTAAAAAATATTTAAATTAAATGTAAAAACCTGCTAAGCAATTATGCACACCTGAATATAAGGCGTTTTTAACAATTATATATCTCTTATAAATGATTAAATACAAAATGAATAGTAGTTATTAAGATTAATGTGGTTTGGAATTGGTATAACTCTCTTCAAATTCTTTAAAAAAAAATATATATATATATACACTCACCTAAAGGATTATTAGGAACACCTGTTCAATTTCTCATTAATGCAATTATCTAATCAACCAATCACATGGCAGTTGCTTCAATGCATTTAGGGGTGTGGTCCTGGTCAAGACAATCTCCTGAACTCCAAACTGAATGTCAGAATGGGAAAGAAAGGTGATTTAAGCAATTCTGAGCGTGGCATGGTTGTTGGTGCCAGACGGGCCGGTCTGAGTATTTCACAATCTGCTCAGTTACTGGGATTTTCACGCACAACCATTTCTAGAGTTTACAAAGAATGGCGTGAAAAGGGAAAAACATCCAGTATGCGGCAGTCCTGTGGGCGAAAATGCCTTGTTGATGCTAGAGGTCAGAGGAGAATGGGCCGACTGATTCAAGCTGATAGAAGAGCAACTTTGACTGAAATAACCACTCGTTACAACCGAGGTATGCAGCAAAGCATTTGTGAAGCCACAACACGCACAACCCTGAGGCGGATGGGCTACAACAGCAGAAGACCCCACCGGGTACCACTCATCTCCACTACAAATAGGAAAAAGAGGCTACAATTTGCACAAGCTCACCAAAATTGGACAGTTGAAGACTGGAAAAATGTTGCCTGGTCTGATGAGTCTCGATTTCTGTTGAGACATTCAGATGGTAGAGTCAGAATTTGGCGTAAACAGAATGAGAACATGGATCCATCATGCCTTGTTACCACTGTGCAGGCTGGTGGTGGTGGTGTAATGGTGTGGGGGATGTTTTCTTGGCACACTTTAGGCCCCTTAGTGCCAATTGGGCATCGTTTAAATGCCACGGCCTACCTGAGCATTGTTTCTGACCATGTCCATCCCTTTATGACCACCATGTACCCATCCTCTGATGGCTACTTCCAGCAGGATAATGCACCATGTCACAAAGCTCGAATCATTTCAAATTGGTTTCTTGAACATGACAATGAGTTCACTGTACTAAAATGGCCCCCACAGTCACCAGATCTCAACCCAATAGAGCATCTTTGGGATGTGGTGGAACGGGAGCTTCGTGCCCTGGATGTGCATCCCACAAATCTCCATCAACTGCAAGATGCTATCCTATCAATATGGGCCAACATTTCTAAAGAATGCTTTCAGCACCTTGTTGAATCAATGCCACGTAGAATTAATGCAGTTCTGAAGGCGAAAGGGGGTCAAACACAGTATTAGTATGGTGTTCCTAATAATCCTTTAGGTGAGTGTATATATGGGAGTGAAAAGTAGGTTGGCCAAAAATAAATGTGAATGCAAAGAGAACAGTTCTAAACAAAATGAAGTAACAGTTTCTACTGGCAGCAGAACATAGGCAAACATGGGAGAAAAAAAAACTAAGGATGAGAACTGTTTTAGTGTGATAGTAGGTCTTTTTGTTCTTTAATCCTTGATATCTTGGCAGCAGAAACATGAGATGTTAAATGTTTAACATATCACAGTACAAATTGCAGCTGCAATATATTAGTGCATATATATATTAGCTGCAGCCCATTCTCAATCCGGGAACCAAATCACAGAGCATTACAAGACAGTAGACATGCGTGTTAGAAAATGTCAAGCTACTAACCAATCAGAACATGATTTATATTACAGCCTCATTCTCCCAGAATACCCAAAGTCTGGTCTTCTGCTTTAGAGCGCAAACTGAATCTGAGGGAAATGTCATAGAGAATCTGCCCTGCTGACTGGAGACTAAAGTGAACAAGAACTTGTACCCCTGATGTCTCTGGGCATTTCAATGCAGGGTCTTCATCTAATACGATGTGGCAAGGCCTGCATACACTTTGGTTCACTTTACATGGCCACTGGCCAGCTATCGCTAGACCCATGGAGGTGATTTCAAAAACCACTGAGTGTTTTTTCTGCCAAAGCCCCCTGTGGAGCTACAGAATAATGCCGTAATACAGCATGTAGAGTCCCGGGGCAAACACAAACCGACAGGACCCTGATTTGTTGTTTTAGTCTTGTTGAGGCTTTCAGCCTTGATCTGTCTCAGAGTTTTATCAGTAACAAAAGCTCTTTGTTTACAGCAAGGGCCCAGGGACACACTTTACTGGCATCAAGATTGCTTTCCAGACTTCACGTCTGGTGCCTGTAGCATTGCCTAAAACTTACCTGTTCCTGTTTGGCGAGGAAGCAATGAGCCTCAGTTAAAAGTGTTGTCTCGCTAATCACCACAGGCTAAGAGTTTGGTCTTCCCAGACGTTTGAGAAGCTTTTTGTTCATGGCTGAATGGCAAAAGTCCTTGCCGTGAAAAGGGATGATTGACTTCTTGGCATCAATTACCGTCCAACATACATTTAGCTTCTTTATCAAACATTAGGTCTATAAAATGCACAGTTGTCAAGGAAACAATCCAAGGCAGTAAAGCCAAGCCGTAAGTGTCATTCTATACTGACCAGACTGCAATGCCAGGGAATCTAAAGTGAGGTGTGGAATAAATAGTGTCATTGTGATGCTTAAGACGCAATGATTCCATCTGAATACTAATATCTTCAATGTATTCTTGTTTACAGAGAGCTCAGTGAAGGGCTTCAAAACTAATCAAATTAAACAGCTAAGAAATTGTTATCCCCTGAATGAAAGGTACGTAACATTTCTTTTTAAGCTCAGATTCGGATCACATTTGAGCACCAAATCCCATTTTAAGCCACTCAGTGAGCTGAGATGAGTTTAATTTAGTTTGAACTCAACATCTCTGGCAACATACCTTGCATGCTGATTAGGGTGTCCACCATGACACCGGTGCCACAGGAAGATTTAGTTTAACTCTGAAACACGTTATTATCGTGAACACTGCCAAATGACTAAGCAGTAAAACATAAGGTTTTAGCTCAGCTGAGGTTGTAGAAGCACCTGGGTGGTCGGTCTACAGGATTCTGAAATATGAGGTGTATCGCATTATGCGCCACTACATGCGTGAGTGCCATCGGAGGTCCTGACCTGCATACAAGAGTGGCATTAGCATGAATCCTGCTCTCTTGTCTTCTTCTCTGCTGAGGCTGTTAACTTAGTGTGATTAATTATAGAAAAAATAATGCAATGTAAATTCCGTACTTGAATCTTTCTGCAACGTCAGGCATTTTAATGTGCTAGGGTTTTTTTTATTTAAATAACACATTTTTAAGTTTATTTTTGTCTAAAATTGTCTTTCTTCTTCGCCTTCATTATTTTGTTTTTATATACTTTTAAACTATATTTTTTTTCAATATTAAACTATGAAAATCCATGAAAACTATGTTGATCTAAACAAAGAGTAAAATAAACAAATTATTTCAATATTTATTGTGAAAATATTTTATTTCACTTTAAAAATGATTCCAAAATTTTGATGTAATTTCCATAACATCAAGGCATTTTCCTAATAATAAAGTGAATTTGTTTACCAGGGAGACAACAGTGTGAGTGCAGAGCATGAAATATGATGGATCTAATCATGTGTGTATAAAGCTTATTTACTAGCGTTCAAAAGTAAAAGTGACAGAAAAGACAGAAATGTTCCAAAAAAAATTATATTTTAAATAAATGCTCTTCCTTTGAACTTTCTATTCATCAAAGAATCCTGATAAAACATGTATCACAGTTTCTACAAAAATATTAAGCAACTCAACTCTTTTCAACTGTTTAACAAATATTCAGCTTTGCCATCACATGAATTAATTGCATTTAAAAACCTAGGATCATTGGAATTATGTATCTCAACCCACATTTTTGCAAAACTCCAAAAACCTAGGCTACTTTTACATATAAGCCATTGCAGTTTCCAGCTGAAATGAACCCTAGAAGCAGTAAAACGCCAAAACATGTTATGTTTTTCACACAAATTATCATTACAGTGGCAGAATCTTAAATTAAAAGGACTTATTTTCACATGGTTCCTTGCATAATACTATGTTACCTCAAAGCACGTTTAAAGTATCATAGTGCAGTGATTCTCAAACTGGGGACGCCCCACTACTGCACATTTTGTATGTAGCTATCCCTCATCGGACAAACCCAATTCAAGTCTTGCAGTCTGAACTAAGTTCACTTTAACACCTTATTGCCTTTGAATGGTCAAATATGCACACTTATGTGTCAATATGCACAAATATGTGTCAAAATGTACAACATTACGTAAACATTTAGTTATGTCTTAAGTGAATATTGTAGAAAACTGTACATTTCTCGTCTATTACCACCCACTGCAACTTATGACCAGCGACGGAAATAAGCGCAGTTACAATAGCAAAATATGTGGGAGAGCGTTGCTATAATGTGACTATATTGCATTGCAATAGGTAGCACTTCAAAGTCAATGCCGAATCAAAACTAGTTAGCACATCATTTGTAATAGAAAGGATTTAATGACAAAATCTGGTTATGGTTACGCTAAAAATAGTTACAAAATAGATGTATGAGATGATAAAAACTTATACCATTAATCGTACCCAGCATAAATAGAATGTTACCTGAGGGATAGAAAGAGAGAGCGAGAGAGAGAGAGAGAGGCTTTAGAAAAGAGAAGAGAGAAAAGAAGCCCAGCGAAAGAAGAGCCAGAGAATCAAGAGACAGAGCAACCATTACAATCTTCTTTTATCCTTTTCTTGACCATGTGACTAAACCCAAACGTGAGACATTTAAACTGACCAATCAGATAATTACAACTTCCCCCACTGTACTAAAGGTGTGACACACCTTTTGGCCTACAGGCCTTCAGCATCTGTTTGTCTTTAGGAATTCCAAATGGCCCTTGTGGGGGTTGAAACATTAAAGCAAATGTCTTTGTTCATTTTCAAATATCTTTGATTATTTTCTGTTCTACAACAGAATTCCCTGCATTCACAGTTCAACTGCAAGCTGGTTTAGCTTTATAAACCAACAGGTAGGCTACAGCATCTGCATCAGTGCAGAACACCCTGTTTTACTGAGGAAAAATCACAACATCATTACTGAGATACAAACCACTGTGCAATACCCTAAACTGTGTATAAAAAAAGCCATAATAAAAATGGCGGGGATTCCCTCCATCTCTGCTGAGGGCGCTGGCGCGGGCGCGGCTGACCCGCGAGCAGGTGAACAATAGCCGCTTTTCCACTGTCGGGCCGAACGGTTCTTATAATTGTAAGGAACGGTTCCAACTGTGTTTCCACTTGAGCCTGGTACGGCACGGCACGATTACAAACCGTTCTCGGCCCGGAATTCTCAGCACGGTTAGCTAGAACCGTGCTGGTAGAATGCGTGTAGTGACGTCGCCACAAATTTGTCGCTTGTCTGTTGCCTGGGTACCAGTTTCTCTTAGCTGGGTAAGCGCGCTATTTAAGCGACGTAAATACAGATTAATAATAAAATTAAAAGAAATACCTGATCGCCCTCCATAAAAAGCCGATGCTAGCTGGCAGTCCTCCTGCTGTGCACCTTGTCTTCGACTGGATGAAGATTCAGCAGCCTTGAAGTATCCAGTCAATTTATTAATGTATATCTTGGTTACGTTGATCTTTTTACCTTTGTATTTTCCGTTTTTGTGCTCCACTATTGTGCTTTCTTTCTGACATTTTGCCGCTATGCCGCCTTGCCCGTCTAGCAATAGCAGTGACGTAAATGAAAATGATTGACATGATTTGACCAGCAGCTGATTGGACAGATCTATCCAATCACCTGCTTTTTTTTTTATTTTTTTTTTATGTTTCTTATGGGCCAATGAGAGTCTTTTTTTTTGTTTGCGCTGAAGTAAATTTAAAATAATAAAAAAAAATAGTCTGGCCAATCCGAAATCCAAATCCTGCCTTCTATCAGTCTGTCTTCATCTTCAACAATATGAGACTTATTTCAAAATAATTAAAAAAAAATATTACAGACCCCAAGTATTTGTGTGTGCCTGTGTGTATATCAGTGGAGAAATTTAATAAAGTAATGAGAGTTTAAAAAAGACTTTATTTTCTAAAAGTCCACAGGGCCAAAACTGTAAAGTTCAAGAACCATCTGAACCACAATAGAAGCAATTCAAGTTTGAAGTACAGCCTTTGGTCTTAAAAATGCTCCGTTCTTTTTCATTTTAACTTTAAAAAGAAACGTTGGAATTGATTGGCAACCTACATTTAAGCACTTAAGTACTAAAGTACAGAAAATGAGGATGAGCTGCAATAACTTATGACAAAATATGTTATGTCTTCACTATTCTTGCAAAGGGTAGTTGTACTCTTGCACGAGTAGTTGTAGATGATCCTTGTTATTTACATTTACATTTACATTTATTAATTTAGCAGACGCTTTTATCCAAAGCGACTTACAACTGAGGAATACAGGAAGCGATCAGTCATGAAGATGTGAAAAATCACATAAAGTGTCTGAAATACTAAGTTCTGGACATTACCCAAAGCAGCACAAGATAGAATAGGGAGGGAATAGAGGAAAACAGATTTTTTTTTTTTTTTTTTAAGATGAGATTAAGTGCTCACGGAAGAGATGAGTTTTCAGCTGTCTTTTGAATGTTGTCAGTGATTCTGCATTCCGGATGGAGGTGGGAAGATCATTCCATCAGCAAGGAACGGTGAATGAAAATGTTCTGGAAAGGGATTTCATGCCTCTCTGTGATGGTACCACGAGCCGTCGCTCCTTAGGTGAGCGAAGGCTTCTGGTGGGGGTGTAGATTTGTAGGAGCGAGTTGAAGTATGCGGGTTCTGAGCTTGTGGTGGATCTATAAGCAAGCGTCAATGCCTTGAACTTGATGCGAGCAGCGAGTGGTAGCCAGTGCAGAGAGATGAAGAGAGGTGTGACATGGGCCCTTTTGGGCTCGTTGAAGACAAGACGTGCCGCTGCGTTCTGAATCATTTGAAACGTTTTTATCGCACACAATGGAAATCCAACCAGAAGCGCATTGCAGTAGTCAATCCTAGAAATGACCAGGGCCTGGACGAGAAGCTGTGTTGCATGCTCTGTTAGGAATGGTCTGATCTTTCTGATGTTGTGCAGCGCAAACCTGCATGACCGAGCTGTCTTTGAAATGTGGTCTTTGAAGGACAGCTGGTCATCAAAGGTTACTCCAAGATTTCTGAGTGACCTTGAAGGGAAAATCAAGGATGAACCTAGCTGGATGGTGAAGTCGTGTTGTAGAGTCGGATTGGCAGGGAAGACGAGAAGCTCAGTCTTTGCCAGGTTGAGCTGCAGGTAATGTTTTCTCATCCATGCCGAGATGTGGGATCATCTGGTTGAAATGAAAGGTAGAGCTGTGTGTCATCAGCATAGCAATGGTATGAGAAGCCATGTGCCTGTATGATGGGTCCCAGTATTGTAGTGTAAATGGAGAAGAGGAGAGGTCCAAGCACTGAGCCCTGAGGAACCCCCATGGTCAGTTGATGTGCTTTGGATACCTCCCCTCTCCAGGCAACCTTGAAAGACCTACCTGTGAGATAGGATTCAAAGTGGAGTGGAATTCCTGTGATGACCAGTGATGAGAGGGTGGAAAGAAGAATCTGGTGATTCACAGTGTCAAAGGCAGCTGATAGATCGAGGAGGATGAGGACTGATGATTTGGCATCAGCTTTTGCAATCCACAGGGCTTCAGTGACCGACAGTAACGCAGTCTCTGTTGAGTGGCCCCTTTTGAAACCTGATTGGTTGATGTCCAGCTGATTATACTGTGAGAGGAAAGATGAAACCTGGTTGAAAACAACTCGTTCAAGTGTTTTCGCTATGAATGGTAGGAGAGAGACAGGTCTGTAACTATCTACAAGTGATGTGTTTAATGTGGGTTTTTTAAGCAGTGGGGTTACCTGAGCCTGCTTGAATGTGGTAGGGAAAATGCCAGTGCAGAGAGATGTGTTGATGATGTGTGTGAGTGCTGGTAGGAGTGTAGGAGAGATGGTTTGTAGAAGGTGTGAGGGGATGGGATCTAGAGGACAGGTGGTAGGATGGCTGGAGAGGAGAAGTTTAGATACTTCTGCCTCAGTGAGTGTAGAAAAGGAGGAGAGAAGATGTTCAGCTGTGGATGTGGCTGATCTAAAATCCTGTGTGTGTGGAGGTGAGAACTGACTGCTGATGGTTGTTGTTTTATCAGTGAAGAAATGGGCAAAGTCGTTTGCAGAGAAAGAGGTGGTGGAGGAGGAAAGGGGAGAGAGTTGAATGTTCTGAAAAGTGTGCTTGTTTTTGAGGTGCTGTTGATTTTGTTGTAGAAATATGAAGATTTAGCCGTATGGACTTCATCTGAGAAGGATGAGAGCAGAGACTGATACTTACTCAGGTCAGACGGGTCATTGGATTTGCACCATTTTCTCTCTGCTGCCCTGAGTTTAGTCTGGTGTTCACGAAGAACATCAGATAACCAAGGGTTAGAGGGAGTAGCGCGTGCTGGCCTAGAAGATAGAGGACAGATACTATCTAGACAAGAAGTTAAAGTGGAACATAAAGTGTCTGTTGCAGTATTTACATCAATAGATGATAATTGCGTGGATGAGGGAAGAGAGGATGACACAACAGAGGAAAGATGAGGAGGAGAAAGTGAGCGCAGGTTTTGTCTGAAAGTAACTGGTAGAGGGACTGGTGGTGCACAAGTAGGAAGTTGTAAAATAAATGTGATGAAGAAATGATCTGAGATGTGCAGAGGTTTCACCAAAATGTTATCTGTAATGCAGTTGCGTGTGTAGATGAGGTCAAGTTGGTTGCCAGATTTGTGGGTATGTGTAGTGATGAGCCGTTTGAGATCAAATGAGGCTAGGAGGGAGTGGAAATCTGTAGCATAAGGTTTGTCTAGGTGAATGTTGAAATCGCCAAAGACTACAAGTGGGCTGCCATCCTCTGGGAATGAGGACAGTAGCACATCCAGCTCCTCAACAAAGGTGCCCAATTGGCCTGGGGGGCGGTAAATGACTACAATATGGATCTTAACAGGAGTTGTAACTGTAATAGCATGGTATTCAAATGAGTTGAGAGGAGTGGGTTGAGTATTTCCAATTGTTAGAAATGAGAAGACCTGTGCCTCCACCCCTCCCAGTCTGGCGAGGGGTGTGAGAGAAAGAGAAGTTGCTGGAGAGAGCAACAGGGGTTGCTGAGTCTTCTGGACGGATCCAGGTCTCAGTCAAGGCCAGGATATTGAGAGTGGATTAAGTGGCAAAGGCTGGAATGAAGTCAGCTTTGTTGACAGCTGACTGACAATTCCATAGACCCACAGAAAAAGAGGGAGGAGCATTAGCGGAGGAGGGAATAGGACGATGATTAAAAGTGTTGTGCTGCCTTCTGCGTGTAATAGTGGAGGTGCTTGAGAGACAACGGGAATGTACTGAAAGCACATGGTAAGTGAGAGGAAAGGAAGTGGGAGAGGAAGGTGGAGGAGGAAAGGGAAAAGAAGATACTTAAGTGCCTTACCGGTGTCCTTGCTCGGTGGAGTCGCGCAGGTAGAGTCGCAGGTCTTTACCCGAGTCGGTCTTCACACGAGGAGGCTGAACACGAGGGCTGAACGCTCCCTTTAATAAATAAATGCCTTTCACTACTTGAGTAAAAACACATGTTATGTGATTATAGAGTGTAAATTTGGAATTTTATTTCATGGATCATCTCTAAAAAAGTTGCCATGGGACAGACACCAGAGAACAAGAGGACTACCAACAGTGTGAGATGTGGCACCATGACCGTTTTGCACCTTGTCACAGCAATCATATAATTCTTAGTGTCCAGAAGATTGAACTCACTTTGGTGCAGGTTCTGTGTGTGTTTATGCAAGGGAAGACAATGCAAATCTGGGCTCGTTTGCAAAAACCTATTAACATATCAGTGGTGTGTAGTGGACTGTCACTGGATTTCCATTTTATTCCTTTTAGCCCCATATTTAAAAAAAAAAAAAAAAAATACATCTCTAGGGGCAGTCTCTAGTTGTGTCAATGTAAGTTCTGCCTTCTCTTTCTACTGCAAAAACTACAATAATACACTATAATAGCCTTGCAATGGATTATATAATAGAAAGTTTGGCCAAAAGTGAGTTTGAAAGTGACATCACATGGTTATAACTGTCATCTGAAACATGAGCCTTCTTGAAATGCATTTCCAGTATTTATGAGCTAGAATCAGCCATCCATACACAACACGCCCACCACAATACTTCCTCCCACCTTAATGCACTTGTACTTCAAATGCATTATTGATCGGTCTGTTACGCTCCTTTCGTCTTTCCACTCGTCTCTATGTACATACATCGGTATCAACCACACAGCTATTGTACACTTTGTTGCAATGGTTGCCATTCAAGCACCTTTATTTAAAAGCAGTGAGTCAGCACTTGAAGTGTAATTAAGGAATGCATTAAACAGCAAAGAGCGCCTTTGTGCTAAATGAGGTTTTGTAACTATGGTGCTATAAAGACTATTTGAGAGGAAAGGACAGCTTTCATAAGAGCCAAGTCATTTTTAAAATGATACAAAAATGATACAAAAATAAAATTTTGTCAGCATACAGCCAGGCTCGTGTTAATTAGAACGTGACTTTGGCTGTAAATGGAATATGAAATAAGATGTTTCAAAGAATCTCAGTGCTTCTCTTTTACACGCAATGAAAATAGTATTGTGGTAACACTTAATTTTAGTGTCCTTGTTACTCATTACATGTACTTACTATAGTAATAACAGTAAATTATGCATAATTACATGCAACTAACCATAATCCTAACTCTATATTAAGTACATGATGTTAATTACGCAGTATTTAAATACATAATTACAATGCAACAAGGACACCTTAAAATAAAGTGTAATCAATATTGTGAAGAAAGGCCTGTCAAGCTCCAAACAGAATAAAAAAAGCCATAAAATGCCATGATTCATTTGAATTGTGTTCTAGATTCTAAGTTTTCTGAAGTCATACAGTAACATTGTGTGAGAAATATACTGGAAATAAAAGGATTAGTTCTCCCAAAAATGACAATTCTGTCATCATTTACTCACCCCCATGCCTCTACAAACTAAGTATGGTTTTCTTTCTTGTGAGACTCACTTTGCATGATGAAAAGATAAAATTGTAAGCATTTATTTACATGTCAACACATACAAACACTGCATCAAATATGTTGACACAAACCTTAACCTCCCAAAACAAAGTTGGGAATTCATTGAAAATATCTCAAATCTCATTAGTGCATGCAAATTTTCAATCTAGGTGTGACAAGATGTGATGTGACAGATTTGACTTCTAATGATAGCAGACACCATTGGTTTCCACATCTCATGACAAATTTGAATATGTACATTTGCAAATTAAGATTTGAATTTCATTTGAATAAATTAAATTCAGGGCTGTTCCTCACAAATCATATGACTTCAGATGAATTAAAAGACAGCACACAAGTCATATTTATTTTGGAACTTTATAGCAATTAGCCACTGTATGCTGTTATTGTATATAAAAAGAACAGCTTGGAGATTCTCCAAAATTATATTCAATTCACATATACACTATATTGCCAGAAGTTTTGGGACATCTGCCTTTACATGCACATGAACTTTAATGACATCCATTCTTCATCCATCCATCCATTTAATACAGAAATGTTTTAATCCGTAGGGATTAATATGGAGTTGGCCCACCCTTTGCAGCTATAACAGCTTTAACTCTTCTGGGAAGGCTTTCCACAAGGTTTAGAAGTGTGTTTATGGGAATTTTTGACCATTCTTCTAGAAGTGCATTTCTGAGGTCAGGCACTGACGTTGGACGAGAAGGCCTGGCTCGCAGTCTCCCCTCTAATTCATCCCAAAGGTGTTCCATCAGGTTGAGGTCAGGACTCTGTGCAGGCCAGTCAAGTTCCTCCACACCAAACTCGCTCATCCATGTCTTTATGGACCTTGCTTTGTGCACTGGTGCACAGTCATGTTGGAACAGGAAGGGGCCATCCCCAAACTGTTCCCACAAAGTTGGGAGCATGAAATTGTCCAAAATGTCTTGGTATGCTGAAGCATTAAGAGTTCCTTTCACTGGAACTAAGGGGCCAAGCCCAACCCCTAACAAACAACCCCACACCATAATCCCCTCTCCACCAAACTTTACACTTGGCACAGTGCAGTCAGGCAAGTACTGTTCTCCTGGCAACCGTCAAACCCAGACTCGTCCATCGGATTGCCAGACAGAGAAGTGTGATTTGTCACTCTAGAGAACACGTCTCCACTGCTCTAGAGTCCAGTGGTGGTGTTTTTTACACCACTGCATCTGACGCTTTGCATTGCACTTGGTGATGTAAGGCTTGGATGCAGCTGCTCGGCAATGGAAACCCATTCCATGAAGCTCTCTATGCACTGTTCTTGAGCTAATCTGAAGGCCACACAAAGTTTGGAGGTCTATAGCTATTGACTCTGCAGAAAGTTGGCGACTTCTGCGCACTGTACGCCTCAGCATGCGCTGACCCCGCTCTGTGATTTTACGTGGCCTACCACTTTGTGGCTGAGTTGCTGTTGTTCCCAATTGCTTCCACTTTTTTATAATACCACTAACAGTTGACCGTGGATTATTTAGTAGTGAGAAAATTTCACGAATTGACTTTTTGCACAGGTAGCAACCTATCACGGTACCACACTTGAATTCACTGAGCTCCTGAGAGCGACCCATTCTTTCACAAATGTTTGTAGAAGCAGTCTGCATGCCTAGGTGCTTGATTTTATACACCTGTGGCCATGGAAGTGATTGGAACAGCTGAATTCAATGATTTTAAAGGGGTGTCCTAATACTTTTGGCAATATAGTGTATTTGTATAGCGCTTTTCACAATACATATCATTTCAAAGCAGCTTTACAGAAAATGTATGTGTCTACATTACAGTTTAGAGTGATCTGTTATCAGAGGTGACTGTGTCCAAGTAATGTACTATTTCAGAAATGTATTACACAGTTAGCTAACATCATGTATTCATTTTGAGCTCATTGAAGTAATTATTACAAGTTGTGAACATAATGATTACAATGCAGAAAATTTAGCAAAACATTTTGTGCACCATAGAAGAAAAAAAAAAAAAAAAAATATATATATATATATATATATATATATATACATATACTGGACTGGTTTAGAACAACATGTTGAGATGAGTAAATGCCAGAAGTTTTATTTTTGGGTGAACTATTCCTGGGGGATGGTTTTACTCTTTCCACATTTCCCTGATGTCATTAGTGTGTACTTCATTGGCCTGTCAACAGTTTTGAGAATATTTCAGCACACTAAAATAGGACAAGCACAGTCACATCTAAAAATAATTGAAGACGCGTCATCTGAAAGTGGGCGGAAGGGCAGTCAAAACTTCACGTGGCAGTCAGGCTCAGCGTTTCCATTTGTACACAGCTATAGCACATGATTAAGGGTAATTGGGCCCATCATCGAATCCCTATCACTGCTTGCAAATTAATCTAGATCATGCTATGCAAATATCCTTGGGAAAGAATGCCTGTATACACAGACTAAATGACTGGTGGCAGTTATGTCAGCTGAATTCAAACTGACTGAATTGTCTGGTGCATTAGTAAATGGCGAGCTGGCTCCATCTGCATGATGGAGGAAATGGTCTGCCACTCAGTAAAAATGGAAAAAGAGTGAGCACTGAGGCATTTTACGGCAATATCAGTATTTGATCAAAGCATTCCCCTTTGATTTGAGCCAACAAGAGCTCAGATACATGAACATCAGTCTAGGCTCTATTTAGCACAACTGCAATGTGGTTTTAGAAAGTTATATGGTACTGAGAAAAAATTGCACAAAACATGATCTACGTATGTGGCAGTAATTTTATAATGTTGACCAGGATGTTGATTCAAAACGCAATAATAACAGGAACTTGATGAACTCCATGAACTTTGGGAACTGAGGTTTCATGCGTGCATGGGTGGAAACTACGCCACATGCATCCTGAATGCTAATCGTATTATCAGAGCCTCATAGTGATGGATCTGCCAGACCGAGCAGATAATGTAATAAAAAAATGAGTGATGACTCTTTTAATTTAGACCTAAAGAGAAGCCTCTCAACATACTCTATTGATCCCACTGCCTTGCATGTTTCGCCGAGTACTGTGACCCCTCTGCCCTCCAAGTGAGTTCCGCATGGTAAAGTAGGCCGTATAGTGGTAGGTTGACTCTTATGAGATATGAAGCCTTCTGAGGAGGGCTTGTAGAAAATTATTTTTAGACATTTCCTTCCCTGCTTTGAAATAGAGGAAGTGCTTTAACTATAGCCCAGGGGCTCGAGGAGGATTTCTTAACCATATTGCTATGACTCTCACTAGGACAGTGTACTGCATTAGCGGACACCTCAGCCAGCCGGTCCATTATTGCAAATGCATTGTGAATATTACAGCACAAGCTTTGAGGTTTTGGGAAAAATAATTTGGTAACAGCATAAGCTTCACTTAATTAACATTAGTTAGCTAAGTTTATGGTCATTTTAAAAATACTAATACGTTTGTAGCATTTCAAGTTGTATAAATTAACACAAGTTAGTTAATTTATTATGAACAAACAAGACTGTAAAAATTGTTTATTGTCAGTTTGAGATACTTAGTGCATTAACTAATGCTAACAAAGTTAACCTTTTAGTAAATTGTTACCAGGAGTGAACTATATGAATCATCAAATATTTTGACAAATACAGATATTGTGATATGATCATTTAAAATCATATTGCTGCTGCTGTGATTATTGTCAGAGAACACCAGACTCTGAGACAGAGATTTGGTTAAACCCAAACAGCGTATTTATTGACAGTAATAATGAGAGTAATGGCACAGTCAGAATAATAATGAGCAGATGAATATGAACTAACTGAGTCTCTTTTCCTTTTCCAGGGTGACAGTGGAGCAATGACGACAGTAGCGTGATAGTAGAGAGAGCACACACCTTTTCACAGAATTATGTTGAGTAGAGAGGTACGTGTAATATTCCACAGAGTAACTAATGCATGGTACACATTGTACGATTTTGAGCTGTCCCAGACGAAAGATGACCAATTGTGGTGATTTCTGTGGTTTTGACTCCTAAACGTTGGTCCTACGTTGTACAGTGATGGCGGTTCCAAGACGGCTGTTGTCGCGGTCTTGCAACCAAATATAGCCTGTAATAATTTTTAAATCAGAAATTTAGCATGATCATTTCACAGTGTGTTTGCTGTTACGACCTACATTTACTGACTAGCCAATAAAAATACAACATAAAATGCCATATTGACCAACGCGACATGGCGCTAAAATTTAAAAACCTTGAGCTCCATTTGCAAAATTGTCATGCCAAGGTGGCCTCTAGCCATGACCACGTCCATATTCTCCTCTTTTGCTTCCTCCTTCGCACATAAAAACCACAATTGCCAAAGTATGATTCATCTTGCTCTATTTGTTTACCACTAGTGCATGCTGATTACGTTATATTCTTCTATACTAACTTGTGTCGTAGCCTATAATTCAATAGGTGTCATCATTGTACAGTCTACATACATGTCGTTCCCAAGATTATTAGATCCATGCCGTAATGTGATTTGTAACGATTTTATAGGATTGCCGAAATTGCACAGTCTGTAGCAAGCATTACAGGAGATTGCTGGAGTATCACAGGAAGATTACTGAAGAATCACTTGGAGATCCAATAGGTAAGTAGACTGGATAAGTATGTTATCCTTAGTTGAAACCAGACAATGAGTAACTGTGAGGTGTGTGCTCTTATCCTGGTGCAGACTGGTGTGCTGATGGGAAAGGTGTGGGTGATGGCTGAATGAGTGTAGGTGATGAACAGGAGGGATGCTGGGAAATGTAGTTTTTGACTTTAAAAATTAAAAGGATATACTTTAATTTTCCACGTTCCGCTCCATCTCACGCTCAGTCATGTCCATGTTCATGTTGTTTTGTATTGCTCTTTCCAGACTCTTCTACTGCACAATTCATCTGCGTATTTCCACCCAGTGGACTCTAATGTAACATGATATCCTAAAATTCTTTGTTTTCCAAATTCTTGAAAACAGTAGCATGTGGTGATTTGATTATTCTTTTCAATTCATTCTAACTGAAGACTAATTCAGTCTGGCAATTCCACTCCATCTCGCGCACAGTCATGTCCGCACAGCTTTCAAAGTATACTCAGTGTTGGGTGTAATGCATTACTAAGAAATTACTGTAGTTTAATTACTTTTCCCTTGAAAAAGTCAAGTAGTACTCTACAAGACGTCAGAGAGCAGCACTGAGTCGTGTCATTTACAGGACATTCGCTCGGAAGGATAGAAAAAGAAAAGTAGCGGATCCGCCATTGCGTACAAAGTTTAGAACAAGAACCAAAACAAAAATTATGGAGAATGGTATGCTTCTTTGTTTACTGCAGGGAACAGCATGTTGTTTTGTATTGCTCTTTCCGCACTCTTATTCGACTACTGCACAATACAACACAACTGCATACTGCCACCTAGTGGACTCTTCTGTCTCAACATTCATGTTGAGCATGTGTTGTTGCACGTACACCGTTTCAACAAAATTGAGCTGCATGCGGGCGGTGTGTGTAGGCGTCCACGGATCCTCCTGATGACAAATATTACATCACACGGACTGTGGCAGAACGCGGGCGGCCAAAGTATACTCTGGGGCTTAAGAAAGCTGTTGCCACAGTGTTTAATTTTTAACATAATGCTAAAGAGTAGACATAGTAGTACGATACAATTTTCAGTGATAAACCTACCGGTAAATAACTGTCCTGTTAATAACCCTTTGTCGATCTGACTGTCTGTGGACGGGGATACAAAAAAGCAGAAGTATAATTTGTAGTTTTCATGAAAGCCCTGGAGCTGTCAAAAACTCACAAAACGCGTCATCTGGCAGACTTTTACTGACAAATAAACATGAATTTCTCAGTCCAGGGGTCCGTTCTTTGTACGTCGCTAACTCAGTTAGCTGGATTTGACGATTTGGCATGATCTTGAATTGTTTGGTTCTTCGAAGCTCATTCTGGACTTGCTGTCATAGCAACAGGTCTGTAAGCTTAAACCTGCTCGGGAGCAGGCTTATTTCATGTAAACTTAGATTGCATCTTTTTGGCAGTGTTGATACTTAAAATCTGTCCCAGCCACTGCTACTTTATTACAAGAGTTCCTTACTGAACCAGGGGCAATAATAATTTTAAATAATAATAATATAAAAATGTATTTGAAAATAATATTATAATGTTGTGTATAATACTATAGACACAGCCACTTGATTTAGAGATTTATTTGTGATGGAATAATTACTTTATAATTTTATTGGTGTTTTACACACATGCTGTACGGTTAATCTGGGCCGTGCATTAATTTGAGTGGTGACAGATATTATGGGCGTGGCTTGATGCAGCTCAGGAGATGCAGATAACTTGATCTTGACCCTTAAGAAACTTTAATTAATAATGTCACGTAACAAATCTGCTTCAAATTGAATTAAAAATTAAATTAATTGCTAATTACAACATTGAAATAAAAATGTAAAGGGTGTACAAATACTATAAAATTGGGAATATAAATAATTGGGAATCATGTTTAAAAGAAAACAGTGCACATTTCATTTATCTATTATAACTTTTATGTTGTTTTGGTTGTTTCCTTATAAGGTCCAGAAATTCATCGTTTTTTTTATTTAATTTTTTTATTCATCAAGTTTTTGATCAAATCGGTAGTTACACTTTAAGTCTGTGCATCTAAACCATTGATTCTGATAACAAAAAAAAAATGATTCAAATATTAATATTTAAAAACAAAATTGTGTCTGTTTAATTTTTATTAATAAAAGATTAAGAAAAAAAATATGCTGTTCTTTTATGTTATAGTAAATGCTGAAGTTTGAGCTCTCTGAAGAGAGTGTTCTTGCAGGTTATTAAGTTTTCTGTCAAACTGTAATTATTGAATCTTCTGTGCTGCTGTCATTTTTTTCCCCACCAGCTTTAATGCTAATCTCCCTGAATCCTCTCAAGCACTCTGTTCATAAAGCAGACTGTCTCTCAGCACCATATACAACCCTGCAAACATGTCCACTCCACAGCACTGCAACCGCACTGCTGATTTCCTTAAAAGGATGATCACACGAGTGCTAGAGATTAAACACATTTTAGACCCTATAGGCTCGTTTGCTTTGTGGAAAACCTGCAGGCCATTTTTTGAGGTGATTTACTGCAATGTGTCAAACTAGTGCTTGCACAGAAGGCCGGCAAATAAGCAGCACTCCGTTTTCACACAGACAAGGGAACACTGGGGAAAATAAGCTTTAGATGTTGTTAATAGTAGTGCCCTTTATTGTTAGAAATCTTTTATGATTATAATAACCCTGTCACAGCGTGAAAGAGAAGAAAAAGCCTTCCTTATAAATTTCTAAAAGAGAATTATAAGAAAACATAACATATGTGAAACACAACTCACATACATTTTACTTTTGTAATCCAATATTTGATGTTCAGCAAGTTATTACATTATATATATATATATACAGCTCTGGAAAAAATTAAGAGACCACTTAACATTGAGCTGTATATATATATACAGTGGGGAGAACAAGTATTTGATACACTGCTGATTTTGCAGGTTTGCCCACTTACAAAGCATGTAGAAGTCTGTAATTTTTATCATAGATACTCTTCAACTGTGAGTGACGGAATCTAAAACAAAAATCCAGAAAATCACATTGTATGATTTTTAAGTAATTAATTTGCATTTTATTGCATGACATAAGTATTTGATACATCAGAAAAGCAGAACTTAATATTTGGTACAGAAACCTTTGTTTGCAATTACAGAGATCATACGTTTCCTGTAGTTCTTGACCAGGTTTGCACACACTGCAGCAGGGATTTTGGCCCACTCCTCCATACAGACCTTCTCCAGATCCTTCAGGTTTCGGGGCTGTTGCTGGGCAATATGGACTTTCAGCTCCCTCCAAAGATATTCTATTGGGTTCAGGTCTGGAGACTGGCTAGGCCACTCCAGGACCTTGAGATGCTTCTTACGGAGCCACTCCTTAGTTGCCCTGGCTGTGTGTTTCGGGTCATTGTCATGCTGGAAGACCCAGCCACGACCCATCTTCAATGCTCTTACTGAGGGAAGGAGGTTGTTGGCCAAGATCCCGCGATACATGGCCCCATCCATCCTCCCTTCAATACGGTGCAGTCGTCCTGTCCCCATTGCAGAAAAGCATCCCATAAGAATGATGTTTCCACCTCTATGCTTCACGGTTGGGATGATGTTCTTGGGGTTGTACTCATCCTTCTTCTTCCTCAAAACACGCGAGTGGAGTTTAGACCAAAAAGCTCTATTTTTGTCTCATCAGACCACATGACCTTCTCCCATTGGCAAACTTCAGATGGGCCTGGACATGCGCTGGCTTGAGCAGCGGGACCTTGCATGCGCTGCAGGATTTTAATCCATGACGGCGTAGTGTGTTACTAATGGTTTTCTTTAAGACTGTGGTCCCAGCTCTCTTCAGGTCATTGACCAGGTCCTGCCGTGTAGTTCTGGGCTGATCCCTCACCTTCCTCATGATCATTGATGCCCCACGAGGTGAGAGCTTGCATGGTGCCCCAGACCGAGGGAGATTGACCGTCATCTTGAACTTCTTCCATTTTCTAATAATTGCGCCAACAGTTGTTGCCTTCTCACCAAGCTGCTTGCCTATTGTCTTGTAGCCCATCCCATTCTTTTGCAGGTCTACAATTTTATCCCTGATGTCCTTACACAGCTCTCTGGTCTTGGCCATTGTGCAGAGGTTGGAGTCTGTTTGATTGAGTGTGTGGACAGGTGTCTTTTATACAGGTAACGAGTTCAAACAGGTGCAGTTAATACAGGTAATGAGTGGAGAACAGGAGGGCTTCTTAAAGAAAAACTAACAGGTCTGTGAGAGCCGGAATTCTTACTGGTTGGTAGGTGATCAAATACTTATGTCATGCAATAAAATGCGAATTAATTATTTAAAAATCATACAATGTGATTTTCTGGATTTTTGTTTTAGATTCCGTCTCTCACAGTTGAAGTGTACCTATGATAAAAATTACAGACTTCTACATGCCTTGTAAGTGGGCAAACCTGCAAAATCGGCAGTGTATCAAATACTTGTTCTCCCCACTGTATATATTTCTCAAACATTCTCAAAAATACTAGGAACATAATTGTACCTTTTCACATTTCCGGGTTTTTCAGAAGTGAAGTCGTCATAGTTGGGTAAACTTCTATAGTGGTGAATGAGAGACTACATTATGCAAAATTTAAATGCAAAATGCTGAACAGTTAGTTCATGCATTCATGACCTCAAGGCTAGATTATTGTATTGCTCTACTGGGTGGTTGCCCTGCTCGCTTAATAAATAAATTGCAGCTGGTCCAAAACGCAGCAGCTTGAGTTCTTACTAGAACCAGGAAGTATGACCATATTAGCCCGGTTCTGTCAACACTGCACTGGCTCCCTATTAAACATTGTATACATTTTAAAATATTGCTAATTACATCATCTTTTAAATGTCTGCAGAGACCGTGTCAATTAGACTCCCCCCTGTAAATGCCTCATCGATACGACATCCTCAATAAACCTGCCTCCGGCGTGATGACTCTGATTTTTCGAATATTCCGATCTAATAAATGCCTCATCGACACGACATCCTCAATAAACCTGCCTCCGGCGTGATGACTCTGATTTTTCGAATATTCCGATCTAATAAATGCCTCATCGACACGACATCCTCAATAAACCGTCTCTGGCGTGATGACTCCTATCTTTCGAATATTCCGATCTAATATGACTTCTGACCTGTAATGTTGCCAGAATCATAATCATACACTGTTTGTTCGTTGGCCAGAGAAGAACTGGCACCCCGACTGAGCCTGGTTTCTCCCAAGGTTTTTTTCTCCATTCTGTCACCTGATGGAGTTTTGGTTCCTTGCCACCGTCGCCTCTGCCACTTTGGCTTTTGGCTTGCTCAGTTGGGGACACTAAATATTCAACTATATTACTGATCTGCCCGCATGGTCACTATATGATAATTGAACTGAGCTGGATGACATCACCGTTTTCTCCAGAGCGGCTGTACAGCCGAATTAGATTCTGTTGCATTATTTTCCTGTTTAACACTGTGAAGCTGCTTTGAAACAATCGGCATTGTAAAAAGCGCTATATAAATAAAGGTGACTTGACTTGACTACATTAAATATATTTTTCATATTCCCATTTGCTCACATAGCAAAAGAAAAACTAAGTCCACAACTTTCAAAAGAGGAAAAAATAGAGAGAGATTGATAACGGCAGTCAGAAGAGAAAAAGATTTCAATTTTACCATCACTCCCACATCCGCTGAATTAGAAACACCCTTACAGCACCGTTAACTTTTTTTTTTTTGTAATTTGATGCAAAGGTAATATAATACAAAGTATACTGTTATAAATGTACATACTTTTTAAAAAAAAATGAAAATATAAAAAACTGTGTAGGATTTACGATGCTGATGCCCGTTAAAACGCGTCATCATAGTCTGTGAAAAAGTTCCATAAAACAGAAGATCTGTCCTATCTGCCATTGGCCAGATAAATAGATGGCCCTGCCCCCAAACCCACACCATTGGTTGAGCTGTTGCCGTGCCAGGCTGGTCAGAATGTGCAAACAAACAGAGCAATGTTTTGATAGCGACCAGTCACAGCGTTATACTTTGTTTATAGCTGTCGCTGCATATTAAGCCAGGGTTGCCAACTCTCACGCATTTGGCGTGGGACACACGCTTTCAGGCTCTGTCTCACGCTCTCACTCTGCCCAAGTAAATCTCACGCCAAATTGCCCAACCTGCTTTTGATATGAAACAAAGTCTAAGCTTTAAATACGAAATTCAAACAATAAATGCCGTTTTGGCGCACTTAATGTGGCATAACAGTTAAAGCCAGAGCCGTTGAAAAACAGAGTTGCGACATGCTTTCATCTCCCGGCGGCGCGCGCAGTCACGTGGTTCATGGAGCTCTCTATAGTTCTAAGCAAACCAGCGCTGTCAATACATTTGAATGGCTTAAGCGGATAGACAAGAGCTTCACTATACAAGTATTTGCAGCAATTTTTGGTAAACAGTACAGCATAGTGTGCATTGATTATTACGTCAACCACATTTACAGTATTATGGAGAGTGATGGAGATGCAACATTGTTAACATTAATGTTAATGTTTTTCTTGTATTTAGCCCTCAGGTATTCCTTACTAATATCACACTCATACTCATTGGTGGTCAAATGTGACCATACACCTTATATACTATTTATATACTATTTTTCAATTAAATAAATGTTCTATAGCCTATTTTAGTTCAATAATATTTATTGAATATTTTGAGGAGATCTTTTGGTACTAAATACTATTTGTGCAATAATTTTGGTTCATTAATGACCACTTAAAATATTTTTCTTCTAGTTGCTCAAAAAAGTATTGCAGCTCATAACTGCTTACTTATTTTTAGGTTTTGCATTTGAATAAATATTTAGAAATGATCAAACACTAGATTTCTTTAAATGTGAAATTTTAAAACAATAACTTACATCCTAATATTTTTAATGATACTTATATAAGCACACACAAGTGAATATTAATGAATGCAAATATAATTTAACCCAATAAAAGTTTAAAATAATGCTAAAATGGCAAACTTATTTTTCCTTATATGTACAGTAGGCTATAAACATATGAATTGATACTGACTCAAGATCAAAATCGATATTTGTGCCAATCTCACTCCAGCCTGAATTTAAAAGTTGGCAACCCTGATTAAGCTGAAACAAAAAGTTCTTTAAAATGGGAAAAATTACACACTTCAGCTTTAAAGAGCTCTGATGTGTGAAATAGCTTACAGTACCTCTGCTTTACATATAATCCTCACTTCTTTTTAAGAATAACTATATATCCTCCGGTAGCTCTTTTAACCTCCTGAATTGTACTCGCTAAGGAAACCTTGACCATCTGTGGCCTGGTGAAGATAACAGGACAGATGTGGCCAGACTTTAAAAAATTTCCCCTTTGACTTGGCACTGGAGATTAGCACCCTCGATATGGGGTCTCTCCAAAAGGATTGAAGGAGCTTTGAAATCTCAAATGAAGAGTTAGAGGAAACTCGGCCTGTAATCCTCTTATCTGTAATGCATCGAGTCCGCTCCCCCTCCACACTTATTGCAGAATGACTTCATAACTCTCTATGTCCTCTCCTCCTTTCTGTCAACATTTGTGTGTGGGTGCAATGGGCCCCTGTGATAGCTGAGAGTGTATAGAACTGGTCCTTTGGTCTGAGGGGTTGAATACACTCAAATTTTTTTGTATAAAAATAATAATAAATTACATTTATATAGCACTTTTCTTAACACTCAAAACTCTTTACATATGGAAGGGTTCGCCCACAACCTCCACCAATGTACAGCACCTACTTGGATGATGTGATGGCAGCCATAGAGCACCAGAGCTCTCACCGCACACCAGCTTGGAGGAGAGACAGAGTGATGAAGCCAGTCAGTATATATGGGGATGATTAGGAGGCCATGATAATGGATAGATGCCAATGGGTAAGTCTGGCCAGGATGGTACTTTTTGATTTTTTTTATGACCACAGAAAGTCAGGACTTTGGTTTAACGTCTCATCCGAAGGATGGAAAGATGATGTATGATATTTCAGTACATTTATATATTAATATAAATATAATATAGACATATATAGATATACACCGATCAGGCATAACATTATGACCACTGACAGGTGAAGTGAATAACACTGATTATCTCTTCATCACGGCACCTGTTAGTGGGTGGGATATATTAGGCAGCAAGTGAGTCCTCGGAGTTGATGTGTTAGAAGCAGGAAAAATGGGCAAGAGTAAGGATTTAAGCGAGTTTGACAAGGGCCAAATTGTGATAGCTAGACGACTGGGTCAGTGCGTCTCCAAAACTGGTCTGCAGTGGTCAGTATCTATCAAAAGCGGTCCAATGAAGAAACAGTGGTGAATCGGCGAAGAGACCAAGGCTCATTGATGCACGTGGGGAGTGAAGGCTGGTCTGTGTGGTCCGATCAAACAGACGAGCTACTGTAGCTCAAATTGTTCAAGAAGTTACTGCTGGTACTAATCGAAAGATGTCAGAATACACAGTGCATCGCAGTTTGTTGAGTATGGGGCTGCATAGCCGCAGACCAGTCAGAGTACCCATGCTGACCCCAGTCCACCGCCGAAAGCGCCAACAGTGAGCATGTGAGCATCAGAACTGGTCCACGGAGCAATGGAAGAAGGTGGCCTGGTCTAAAGAATCATGTTTTCTTTTACATCACGTGGATGACCAGGTGCGTGTGCGTCGCTTACCTGGGGAACACATGGCACCAGGATGCACTATGGGAAGAAGGCAAGCCAGCGGAGGCAGTGTGATGCTTTGGGCAATGTTCTGCTGGGAAACCTTGGGTCCTGCCATCCATGTGGATGTTACTTTGTACCACCTACCTAATAAGCATTTTTGCAGACCATGTACACCCTTTCATGGAAACGGTATTCCCTGGTGGCTGTGGACTCTTTCAGCAGGATAATGCCCTGCCACAAAGCAAAAATGGTTCAGGAATAGTTTGAGGAGCACAACAACGAGTTTGAAGTGTTGACTTGGCCTCCAAATTCCCCAGATCTCAATCCAATCAAGAATCTGTGGGATGTGCTGAACAAACAAGTCCGATCCATGGAGACGCCACCTCGCAACTTACAGGACTTAAAGGATCTGCTGCTAATATCTTGGTGCCAGATACCACAGCACACCTTCAGGCCATGACAAGGCAAGGCAAGTTTATTTATATAACACATTTCATACACAGTGGCAATTCAAAGTGCTTTACACAGAAATGGAATTAAAATATTCATAAGAAAAAATATATATATATATATAACCTGAATCACCCCTATCTTGGAAGAAAATGGAGAGTCAGGTTCGCGATTTTACTATTTATATAGGGGTCTAGTGGAGTCCATGCCTCGACGGGTCAGAGCTGTTTTGGCAGCAAAAGGGGGACCAACACAATATTCATCATAATGTTATGCTTGATCGGTGTATATACATATTTATTCATTTAATGCTGAATCAGATGCTAAAAAACATTTGTAAAGACATGGTATTTGCAGACATGAAAATGTCTGTTAAATAAATGTGTTATAAATGTTATGACGTTTCAGGGATGAACGGCTCAAAAAGCTAAGAGACTCATTGGTTTCCACCTATTTATGTAATGATGTAAGCAAAGAAGTAGTTTGATACAGATTCCCTAAAGGGAAAGGAAAAAAATATGAGATGGGAGGAAAACTTTCCACCACCTTGTCCCTTTAGGGCTCCGTAGCTTGGTGTCTTGTTAACACCTTTTCTAAGGGGGGCATAAATGACATACCCAAAATAAAAAGGTAGCTTATCATAAGTTATTCCGAATAGACACACAACCAACATATATTTAGAAAGCCAACACTTAAAAGTTTACAGTTCAAGATTCAGAATTACTCAGACTGTTATTAATATGGAGATAATAAGCTCAAACATAAAAACAAAAATTTTAAATATTAACAATATATATATTTTAAAAGTATAAAATGTTATGTGGCTGTACTGTGTGAAACACAATAAAGCTGAAGCCACAGGTCTGCTAATGCTTAATTTCAAATCTGAGGATGTTATCTCGAAAACTCCGAATTTTATTTTCTAAGACTATGTCATGTGTGCCTTTAGAGAAGGCTAATAAAAGGCTAATAAAATAATATATTGCCCCCTGTAAGCTCCCTTGCAGTCTATTGTCTATGTCTGATGTGGCAGACTGCCCCATTCATATTTCTATTGTTCTCAATCGACAAACCTTCCATGAAATAGAAAGTATTCATATGTTTTCTAAATGCATCGTATTGTGAACGATTCATCCATCCATTTTTTTTTGAGTTCTTAGTGTTTAATCAAAATGTCATAACTTGATTTTCCCGTGACTGACTTCTCTTTGGTGACGTGAGGACCAATCATTTTGTCCACTTAAACTGCGGCCCTTTCGTAAATTTAACCTCAAGCTCGCATTCAGATCTGCCTCCATCCAATCAACAACCAAATAATAGAAGCATGTTCCCACCCTACACACACAATACGGAAGAAAAGGTCTGTTGCTACTTCTGTTACACTGCGACTTGTTACATTACAAAAGTCTTTTCTACCTCCCTTTGAGTATGTTTTTCATGGTGAGGGTTTCTGACTGAAGTGGTCCCGTGACCCGGCACCTCCTGTCATCACTCTGAACAAGGTCACTCACCTACACGCTGCAATGTCACTGATGGAGTCAAGTTGTTTTTCCCTCATCCATCACTTACCTTTTCCATCATCTCCCTCCCTTTCCCTTTTTCTCACTCCATTTTTTTTCTAAAACTGTTGTTCACAAACGCCTCGGGGTTCATAATCAAACTGCAGGGGGTTCTTAAATCGAATTAGAGAATTAAATTAACACGTTAACACATTTTCCCTAATTTAACTTAAAAAGACTCATTATTCTGTTCCGTCTAATTCTAAAGACTTAAGAGCAGCAGCAAAAGTGTCCATGTTGAATGCTCTGACATGCACAAAACAATCCCGCATTATCAATGCTCTTATTAATGGCTGGGTTATTTCCTTAAAAACCAAACTGAGCTTAAAAAGGAAACTTTTCAATTCTCAGGAAAATAAGACAAAGTCAAAAGGGTGCACTTTACTTGAAACAAACAATAATTCAGATAAGTTCACATTAGTTCAGAGTTATTGCCGTCTGACAGGGCCGTCGCTAGTGGGGTGAAAGGTGGTGACAATTATAGGGGCCCCCACTGCCCTGGGGGCCCACTAAATCCAGCAGTTATGTTATATATTCCCCTACTCTTTTGAATCATTATTGTATATACATTTGTATGCCTGAGAGTTAAATGAAAACCACAAAAAAAAAAATGCAATATAGTTTAAAAAGTTTTCCAAATCTCCTCTCTCTCCCCTCCCTAAAAAAATGGTTTAGTCCGATGGTTATTAATTAGTTCAGATCAGTCAGCGGCAAACCGGAGAGAGACCCAATAAAATCGCAAGTCCCACCCCAGCTAGTGAACAGGACCAATCACAGCTGAAGCTGCTCCAAGAACTTAAAGTTAGAAAAAGTTTCAGTGGTAGTGAGACTGACTGAAAATGTCGGGAAAAAATCGGGATACAAATAATGTCATGAAAAAGAAAGGGAGGACAGGAAAATGGCTTAATCAGTCAAAACATTCTTTAACAAGACAGGTAAGTGCGCTGTAGTCAGGGAGTCAATGTGATGGGGTGCTGTGCCCAGATCTTTTCGCTGCCCGATTTACTTTCGCCAGAATAGGAGACCTAATAAGAGCCGCCGCCCGTGCACTCTGGTACCGTCCATGGGCGTCACTAGGCCCTTTTTACAAAAAAATGTGTGATGAACCTTTAAAACATATGAAACTGGCGGGAGGCTTCGGCTTCGTCCCGTCTTTTAGTCTGCGTTAATCAGCCTGTTCTTCAATCCGCAGCGGCGCCGAGCAGAGCGCACGTCAGAGGCAGAGGTGTGTGCGTTCATCTGAGCCTCATTGGTCTGTCATCGCTCATCAATGTCAAAATATTTGAGAAAACCAATCAAATCAGAGTAGACGGGCTTTATGTTCACACAGAAGCTGCTGAGGCTGAGCGCGAATTTTAGCAGCGCGACTCGACGTCAAGTGAGAGATATGTAAGTAGCTAAACTAAACGTCATATTTGACAGCTGCTTCTTAAAGTCAGAAATGTTAAACAAATGACAAAAATATTCAGGCAAATTAATACAATTTTGTCTAATTTCGCCATTTTGAATTGAAAATAGGCCTAATGTGATTCATAATGTAATTAACAAACAAGAAATATTAACAAAGCCATTTTCTTCAGATTAGACATAGCCTAAGATTAATAATGAATGTGTAGGCTACATATTGTAAATGAATATAATTCCATTTGTAGCCTTCAGTAAATAAAAAAGCTCAGTTTTTTTCAGCCTGTATTGGGCATAAGATTAGTAATGAATGTGTGCATATTGTGAATTAATTTAATAAACTTAGTTACCTAGCTTTCCTGGTAGCCTTCAGTAAATTAACTTGTCTACGAAAATGACAAACTTTCTTCACTGACGAAAATGGAAAAACTATCAGCCATATCTGCCCACTGACATGGTTTTCAAGCTATTGTTATCTAAATTTTTGGCCTTCAGAACATCTTAAAATGCACATATGTAGATCATAGAATCCAAAATTTTCTCGGGGGAGCATGCCCCCCAACCCCCCAACTACCTCACATGTGGGATCTCAGTGATTATAAACCTGCCTACATTCCTGGGTATGATTAAGGGATGTACAATATGGTCATGCAGAATAAGGCATTAATATTTGCTTTATAAGTATAAGTAATAATAAATCCTAATATCCTAATATGCATGCTAATAAGCTACTAGTTAATAGTGAGAATTGGACCCTAAACTAAAGTTACCATTTTTTTCATACCCTCACTGGGGGCTGAGCCCCCCTAAAATGAAAATCATAGAATCGCCCCTGGTACGGTCAAATCTCAGTAGCCTATAAGGCGCGGCGCGCACCGCCCGAACGATTACGCACTTAAAGTCCCCGTCCTTTTCCGCGATTATGTCTTTTGTTGGTTTAACGTGCAGAAAAGATAGATATGCGTGTCACAGAGATTACAGACTTGCCGGCTGCTGATGTGATGTTTTAAACAATACCATCAAGAAAACACGAATACAGCTCGCTGCTATTGATGGATACATTTATTAGCTTTATTGTGTTAATTATAAATAAAAAAAAAAAAAAAAGAGAATATTTGTGATGCAGTATAATTATTAAACTACTGGCTATATTTCCTTTGGTTAAAGGATGATATGAAATATTTATGAGCCTTATGAGTTTAAAAAGAAAACAAAATATTTGTGCATTCTTATTAATCTATCCAGACACAAATAGAATAACACAGCGATGTGAATCATCCCAGAAATCATTTTCCATCTCAGTGTCACAATTTTTCTCTTTTTACCTTGTCTCAAATGAACAGAAACAGAAGACTCAAGCAGCCAGCACAAACAGACAATAATTGTTCCTTGGGAGTAATTGGGTTTTCAAAGCTTGCTGACACGAGAGGGGCTTTTTTTTATTTGTTCAATCCAATGGAGTAGAGTAAAGTGCCGGGCATCAAACAGACAGCATTAATAGTCTGGCCAAAATGGAATTTTTCTAGTTTTGAGCCAAAGCTAGAATAAAACGGGAATAATATTCTGAACTCTGAATCTTTTATTTATTTTTGTATCTTTCTATAAAGATATATTATGATACTTTTCATGTTTTCACCTTGAAAGACTGCAATGCATTATAATGTATAATAATGACAAGTAATACCATTATCTATATAAGCTTTAAGTAAAGTGCTTAATCTGGATATGGCTTCTTTTTTCACCTTATCTTGTTACGCTTGTGTAAATGTGTGTGACCTGCATTAAAGGTGAAGCCTTGAAAACAACGTGCGCAGACACAGGGCAGACGCACCAGAGCAGGATGACAAACAGCAGACATTTAAGAATGATGCGGTGCCTCACCTGTGGATGCATTATTAAAGGCCGGAGGATGGAGAGTGAGAGATAACAAGCTCAAGACGCTGTAATGAGGCACAGCTCTACCTAAAGGCCAGATCCGAACACGTAACTGGGCAACAGCAAGTCACCTCCACAGAGATCCGACATCAAGTATTAGCATCACAAAAAGGAGCAGAAGCCCAACATGCCACATATCTGCAGTATAATAAATCATGGTGGTGCAGAACAGAAGAACAGCAAGTAAGTATGCATGCTATGGACAAAGAATTCACATTAAACAGACTCATGATCACATCACTGCACTCATGTGACCCTTTTGCAATAGGTGAACAGGTGCATTGCTGTCAGTGCCAAACTCTATAAATTATGTCTGGACACGTATGCTATGTCTGAAACTGAGGGCCGCTATACCTTTCTTCCCAGTCAGGCAGTAACTTAATATAGAGCATTTCTGTATAAAGGTATCTCTTACAGAACCTGAGACCGGATTGACAAAAATGTTCTTAAGATTGTTTAGAAGTTTGTAGAATGTTTCTAAGTGCAATTTTCTGAAAGTTCTGAAAATAATTTTTATGAACATTTTTTTTTCTGAAGAAGAAAATGACAGGCTTTGGTTTTATCTGATTTTTTGGCAGTTATTGCCGATGACTTGCTGATCACCTGAATGTAAAACATGCTGTCTTTTTGTGCTGCCTGCAGATTACCATAATAATCATAGTAAGTACGCAACCTATTTTCGCAACTGGCTTGATGAAAGTTCAGCAGTTGTTGGTGTTGTGTTTTTTTAATGTGCCGTGTGTCTAAAATCGCTATTTTTAAAGAGATGTTCCATTCCATCCATACCATTGTTGTATTGAAATGTAAAAAAGTAACACATTTATTAAAAGTACTTTTTATTTTAAGTAATAGGTTACTAATACAATTACGTAAGTAATACAAAATTAAGTAATACATTACTTTTGCGATACTTTTTCTCACCTGGGCTTGACTTGCATGTCTGCAGTGTTGGGGAGTGATAGTTACATGTAATGGCGTTATGTAATTTAATTTCAAAATAAATGTAATTGTAATCCATTACAGTTACTGAGAAAAAAAAAAGTGTAATTAAATTACAGTTACTTGTGAAAATGTTAACGATTACAAAGGGGGTTACATCTGAATATTTTCTGTAAAAAGCTAGTATATGTTGAATAATATTAATTTGTTGTTTTGCCTGTTTTTGATGTGCACGATGCCTCCTGCCATTTAAAGGCCGTTTAGTAAAGCGATGCTATTCTGATGCTTTTGATTGGCTCTCTTATTTGAATTTACATCAATCCACATTGCAGCTGAAAGAGTTGCCACCATGGTGAGTGATAAAAATGTGTTTCAGTGCTGGGAATTTTAAAATCATTTCATCCAGAGATCTGTATTTAATCTCAGAATGATCTCAAAATAAAAAGAGGTGCTAAAGTCTGATTTTGTGGTGGCTGTGCTTTAAAATTAAATTATTATAATCTTAATTCAAGTGATGAGGGATTTTGAAAGTCTGACAGTAGTCAGTGTTGACTACTGCTGTAAGGTTAACCCTGCCTGGTTTAAATGATTGAAAATGATTAAAGGGGGGGTCTAATGCTATTTCATGCATTCTGACTTATTTACACTGTTAAAGAGTTGGATTCTCATGCTAAACATGGCCAAAATTTCAAAAAACGAGTTGGACATATGACATATAGTTGGACATATAGTATTTCTGTGCCAAATACACTCATTCAGGATTCGAACAAGTTTTGGAAAGTGTTTTTCGAGTATGGCCCTGTATGACGTCATAAAGGGTGGAATTCCTTGTATGGGCACTTCTCCCGGATGAGCGCGTGTGCACATCAACCAAAGCGAGAGCAAGAGCACGTCCATCAACGAGCTTCGTTCAGGTAACGGTCGCCATCGGCAGCGCTGTCATTTTGTTTTTAGACCACGAAATCAACAATGTGACTAAAGAAGTGTGTTTTTGGGAAAGATAACCTTGTTCACCTTTCCAAATAACCTAGTGTTAAGGAAACAGTGGATGCAGTTTGTTTTTCTAGAGCAGCAACAGAGTTCTGCAAGTGTGTTTGTTTGTTCCCGGTCATGAGTAGAAACCGCAGGCGTGAGTGAAACTGCATCAAATGTCTGTGTTTTGTTGGCAATCGGCGCATAAGTGCATATAATGTCAACAACATGAACGTATAGTGAATCGAAAGTTATCCAGGGATAATGCCATGATGTAGCGTGTGTGTGTGTGTGTGTGTGTGTGCTCTTGACTCTTTAGCCCCACCCACTGCACACCTGCACGAGTTCAGCTGTTTTCGGAAAGAATCGGTACAGCGTATCTGTCTTTTATAAATATGATAAAACTAAAGACTCTTCGGACATATGAAGGATGCAATACTACTCTATAGGTATTCAAGATTAACATGAGATTGGCAGAAACTGTGTGTGTTATGTACCCTTTAACAGTTGAAAACATTTGTTAGAAATTTAGAAAAGTAATCAGTTACATTACTTTAATAAAGTAATTGAAATATTTGCACTAATTATTATTGCATTTTAAATAGGGTAACTTGTAATCTGTAACCTATTACATTTCCAAAGTATCCTTCCCAACACTGTATGTCTGTTTGTTTTTAATTACAATTACTATTTTTGGCAAATGTAAAGGCCCTTTCACATCAGCAGTGAAATGAATAAGCCTCAGGCTGAAGGAAATGCAAATTCATGACTGTACAGTAGAGGGCGCAGCTCAAACAAACATTTCAGCTGTGCTGCTATTCTGGACTGCAGAAGAATAGGATGCAGGAGAAGAAAGTTCAGCATGGGGGCTGCATCCGAAAACCTAGGCAGTGACTTGTTGCCTCGCTGCCTTATCAGGCAATGACTTATAAGGCAGCGTAAGTGCACAAAGGTACCTCACAAAACTGATTTCGGACAGACTTCTGAAGCAGCATAGCGGTTTAATGATCTACAGCAAAATAAAGCGAGCTTTGGTGAGAACTAAACAAATATTTAATTACTACAGTAGTAATTTCTCACTAGAAATGATATCAGAAGTGGAAAACGTTGGGTAAAAAACTTACATTTACACAAAACACTGACCAGCAATCTTTCTTTTTCTTGCTCAACTATCACCGAATGGAACACATAGGATTGTGGGATATTAAAGGCAGTGAAGGATACATCTATGCTGCCTCCAAAAATCCATCAGATGAAGGTATCTCAGGAGGCAGGAAGTGAAGCTAACTTTCAGACGTGCCTTGATGCCTTCCTACCTTGAAATGTGTCCTCCGAAGGCAGCATTTTCCAGTTTTCAGACGCAGCTTCTTTCTTCAGCTATAAAAAATTGCAGGTTTACGTAATTTTCAGAGTTTGCATTTTACTATTTAATCATTTTGAGGAATACTGAATCTGTTTTTGTGCAAGTGACATTACTAAATGCATGTTCACGTTTAGTCTAGACCTACAGTAACCATCATGTTCACACAACGCCTCTCCATTTTACTCCCGATTTCTCTCAACATGGGGACAAAAGAGTTGTCTGTCAATAAATGGGAAAACAAAGTAACTTGCAATATTTATTTGAAAAAGTAACAGATATTTTGTTGTAAATTTAAAAGCAATGCGTTACTTTACTCATTACTTGGAAAAAAAAAGTAATTTGATTACATAACTCGTGTCACTTGTAATGTGTTACAACCAACACTGAAAGTAAAATAATAATAAAACATACTGCAATGACATGAAAGTGAATAAATAGTAGATTTTGAAAAATTTGTAAGATTTTCTTTTTTTGTTCACAAACATTGGATTCTGACTTGATTTGGATACTGCCCAGCCATGCACACCCAAAAGGTAATAATCACCTGGAAGAACTCAGGAATTCCATCTTTCTTCTTTACAGTAACACAGGAACTAGTAAACCGTGTTGAGGAAATGAAGCAAAAAGAGATCCATCTGCTGGCTGGGCACAGTTGGAACTCTTTTACACACCAAAACATTGGATCCATAAATATGTATGAGTGGGTGGAGGTGGTAGGTGTCCACTGAAAAAAACATGCAATTCCTAATGGAAACCTCAGGTGTGGGAAGCTCTGTGGAATCATAAATGATATCTCTCATCTCTCTTTCTTTTATCGTCACTTTCATGGCTGTGTGTGTGGTGAGACCTGGCAGCGGACCGCTATGATTAATCGAACACACGGTGTGTGCGACACAGGTGTGCTGTGCTGTTTCTCAGAAAACAATAAGACGTCCGCTTCAACCTAAAAATCACTGCAATCATCTCCTTCCTCCAGTTTCACAAACCATATAATCTCTGACATCTCTATAATGATGTCTTCCACATATCTTAACGTATGTGTATCTCGTACTTTTCTTGCGAGTTACACTGTTTTTTTATTACGGTTATCATGCAACCTCTTCAACCTTCCCAAAACACAGTGGTTTCGTGGTACTAAATTGAAGGTAACTGGAATCTGTTTTACCACAGTAATTACCGTCTCCCAATGGGCATTCACTCGGAGGACAAACTCCCTGGAGAGGAAGGAGATGTAATGAACTGAAATTCCACCTTGAAAACTCTTCACACTTAAAAGTACAGCAGCTAATGACAATTTACTTTCCTGAGAGACTGAGTGGAGGAAAGATGAGAGGAGAATGTCAAACTGGAGTCTGATAAAAATTTGATTGGTGCTTGCTGTGGATGTGTGTGGATGTTGTGGATGGTTGTCAAGATATTACTATGTAGTTGCTAAGGTGTTCTGTTTTTTTTTTTTTGCAAGGTGGATGCTAGGGTGTTCTGAGTTCTTTATTAATTTATTTGAGATACACAATATATTGGTACCATATCAGCAGCCAATATGAGAATGGTCTATGTGAAATAATTTATTAAAAAAATAAATTATATAAAATTATTATAATATATTTAGAAAATGTACTCTTTAAAAACACTAATCATTTAATACCACTGTAAAAGGTAATTCTTCATCAGTTTTTGAAACAAATATTTTTCATGCTTTAACAGTGTTATAACAGTGGTTCCCAACCTTTTTTACTCCAAGGCCCCCCTCCTTTCCGAATCTATACTGCAACCCGAGCTGAGAGTGCACATACAGGGTTTGTTTGCGCATTGATAATAACAGACTCACACATGCCTAATGTACAATTCCTGTATGTCACTGTAATCGTCTTTACCGTCATTACAATCGTCATCTAAACAAAACTTTATTCAGTGAGCCGAGAGCGCACATACACGGTTTGTTTGCGCATCAATAATACTGGACTTGCGCGTGCCTGTATGACTCCTGTATGTCACTGTAATCGTCTTTACCTTCATTACAATCGTCATCCATCAAAACTTTATTATCGACACTGGTTTTCTTTATCCAATTGAGAGATGTAGTTTGCGTATCCTATGTTCATGAAGCGGTTGGGTGTTTTGAGCCGCCGTTCAGTCAGTATTTCACACAGCGCAAGAAACGGCTTGGGCTGCTCCGAAACAATCACAGAATACATACGAGAGAGGTGGTGCTTTGTTTTAATTTATTTTTAAAATTAATTAATCTTTTTTTTATTTTTTATTTAAGGTTTAATAATAAAATTAATGAATTATATTAATATATTTAAATTAATTTTAAGTTTTCTCGTGGCCCCCCTGAAGGATCACTAAGGCCCCATAGTGGGCCGCGGCCCACAGGTTGAAAACCACTGCATTATAATCAGGGTTTGAAATTAACACCCGCCAACCCACTGTCAAATCACTAACCAATCTGGCGGGTTACTTATTTTGTTGACTCACTTTGATGGGGAACTTCGTGTAAACCAAATCTGCGCAAATACTCAACTCATGAGTCATCATGCAGTTTATATTGCACAGAATTTGCACATATCTGGCTTACTTGAACATACACGGCACTACACAACAAATAACAGCGCGCTTGTTCATTTGCATCGAAGCAATAGCAAAGATTAACGTGGCGATACCTGGGGTAAGTAACCCCAGTGAAAAAAGCTAAGCAACGAAGCAGAACCTGGTTTATCCTGAGACAAAAGACTTGTTTTGTTTTGTCTTGCGCGTGGTGTTTGTTGTTCTTTGTACTGTATTGATCTGTCCACCTAAAATACACTTTTGGTGAAAAGGACGGTTGGGATGATGTTCTTGGGGTTGTACTCATCCTTCTTTTTCCTCCAAACACGGCGAGTGGAGTTTAGACCAAAAAGCTCTATTTTTGTCTCATCAGACCACATGACCTTCTCCCATTCCTCCTCTGGATCATCCAGATGGTCATTGGCAAACTTCAGACGGGCCTGGACATGCGCTGGCTTGAGCAGGGGGACCTTGCGTGCGCTGCAGGATTTTAATCCATGACGGCGTAGTGTGTTACTAATGGTTTTCTTTAAGACTGTGGTCCCAGCTCTCTTCAGGTCATTGACCAGGTCCTGCCGTGTAGTTCTGGACTGATCCCTCACCTTCCTCATGATCACTGATGCCCCACGAGGTGAGATCTTGCATGGTGCCCCAGACCGAGGGAGATTGACCGTCATCTTGAACTTCTTCCATTTTCTAATAATTGCGCCAATAGTTGTTGCCTTCTCACCAAGCTGCTTGCCTATTGTCTTGTAGCCCATCCCAGCCTTGTGCAGGTCTACAATTTTATCCCTGATGTCCTTACACTGCTCTCTGGTCTTGGCCATTGTGGAGAGGTTGGAGTCTGTTCGATTGAGTGTGTGGACAGGTGTCTTTTATACAGGTAACGAGTTCAAACAGGTGCAGTTAATACAGGTAATGAGTGGAGAACAGGAGGGCTTCTTAAAGAAAAACTAACAGGTCTGTGAGAGCCGGAATTCTTACTTGTTGGTAGGTGATCAAATACTTATGTCGTGCAATAAAATGCAAATTAATTATTTAAAAATCATACAATGTGATTTTCTGGATTTTTTTCTGGATTCAAATACTTGTTCTCCCCACTGTAAATAGCGAATCCGCCATGGCGTGAGCGCAACTGGCTTTTAAAGGGAATGGAAGATGAGACACTGATTGGTTTATTGCACGTTACGCCCAAAACAGAGACATGCCCTAAGATCGTTAAAATAGGGCCCGTCATTTTTAAACTGACTGATTTTAGTTTTTAGTGCTTTAGTTTGTATTTATTCAGACAAAGAGCTATTTATGTGTTATCAGCCACAACATGAAATACTTAGCTTATGAGTATCGGCCAAGATTTAAATATTGATTTCATATATAAAAACATAATATTAAATATATGTTTAGTCGTCCGCCAAGCAAATCTGAATAGTTAGATGTTTGTTCACACAAGCCAGTATGAGCAATAATAATGTTGATGTTTTGTTTGAGCAACTCCCCTAAATAGAAATAAAGAATATTTAATATAATTTTTTTTTTTTTTTTTATATATATAAATTATTTCACATAGACCATTCTCATCAATCTATATTACTTGACAGTTCATTATCAAAAAATCTACCTTTATGTAAGTTGAAAAAGATTTCAATCTGGATAGCATTTCTGGCAATTTCCTAAACAACATATGCTCCATTTAATATGTTTAGCAGCTTGGCTATTCTTGTGAGTTGCAAATTTTAGACTCTCTAAATGTTGATGAATATGTATGAATATGTTTTTTTTTTAAATAGAAAGAGTGTCACTCACAAGAATATCACGTGGCCAGCTGTGAGATGAAGAAAAAGAAATAAAAAAGCTTGTGTTGACCTTCTTTTGGGTACAAAGAAATGGAATTATTCATGTAGAGAAGGCCAGAACATTGTCCAGTCCTCAAGCCTGCCAGTACTGCCTGTATGATGAACGCTCTGTTCTGGTAACAGTCATTTTCCCAAAACCTCAAAAGCCTTGGCTTTCAAGATCTTCCTGCCATTAGGCATTTCTGTAATTGCGGCTGTTCTGGTAAATACTTGAAAAATGGATTGTTGTATGTTATAAAAAATAATCCAAATTAAGAATCTGCAGATGGAGGATATACTGTACCTTGGAAAAGGATGTTTATGATCCATGAAGTGTTGGCCTATAATCACACAACATTTGATTCTCACCTCTGAGAATAAATTAGCCTGTGGCCAAACCTTGAACCTCCATTTATGAATCTGTTTATACACCCCTGTGACCATAAATGTCTAGAATCTCATTTGTATTCTGCCAGGCAAATGAGAGCATTTGGGTTTTCCACTTATCATAGTTCATTAGTTTGATTTTACATCCTCTTTGAGCAGGATGCAGTAAATATGTGAGATGTCAGGCTGAATTGTAGAACGCTTTAGGCGGGCCTCAATTCAAATGATGGCCTCCACTCACAACAACTTGTATGCTTGAAAGGATGATGAACTCAACAATAGATTTCTAGAATAGATTTTTCTCGTTTCTAAATCCCCTTTCATCCCCAGGCCGTTCAGCAGAAATTGTCAGATAAATTCAGTGTCTTGGATTTCAATGGCTATTCTTGACTTGCCTCCTGAACAAACAAAAATCTAAAGACTCGTACAAGTGAGTTTATTTATGTATATATATATATATATATATATATATACTTTTTTTTTTTTTAAATTTTTTTTTTTATCAATAACATATACATCTTTCAATAGATGTACAGACATGAAGAACTACAATACCCATAATCCTCGAAAGACACATAACAAATAGAGACGTTAGTTGGTAAAAGTGCTCAGGAGTGATGACCCATTCCAATTTTAATGTATTTTAAAATGCAATTTATTCCTGTGATGCAAAGCTGAATTTTCAGCATCATTACTCCAGTTTTCAGTGTCACATGATCCTCCAGAAATCATTCTAATATGCTGATTTGCTGCTCCAGAAACATTTCTTATTATGATGAAAACAGTTGCACTTCTTAATATTTTTGTGGAAACTCTGTTTCATAGCATGACGCATTAGTATCTCTTTAATTTGTAACCTAATTTAACCCTCATCGTTTCCTCGCACTTTGTAACAAATCCTTCCCTCACGGGTCAAAATGACCCGAAGCCCTAAAATTATACTTAATTATTTTATTTTATTTTTTGTCCAGAAAGCTTATTTCATTTTGATAATATTTTTTCTATTTTTTAATGCAATTTTTTTTGGAGATTTTGTGTTATTTTGTTATTTTATTTACCTTTAAATTACTAATAAATAATAAATAAAATAATAAATAATAAATAAATAGTCATTTAAGCACATTCTTCACATTCTTTCAACTTAAATTCAAAATAGCTCACACTTTCATGCATAACCCTTTTAATTCAGCTCAAAATATCTTACATTGTGTGTCTTTGCTGACCTCTTGTGGAAAAATAATAATATAACATGATATTTCATGACTTTTGCCACTAGATGGCCTTATAGCTCTATATGGAGAAAATGAGCTGTTCCGCTGGGTCCTAATTGGAAGGATTTGATACTTTTTTAAATTTTAAACTACAAAACTCCTTGAATCCAGTCAATTATTTTTTGTGTATTCGCTGTTCAAGTGCGTCAAAAGTCATAGGGTCTTGGACCACTCCGATATACACTCAATTTTTAAATTCTTTTTAAAAATGAGTTACTAGGTCAAAATGATCCGAGGTAAGGATTAGGGTTAATTGCACATCTTGTATCTTTGTCTTTTTTCCCCCTTCAGATCAAAGGTTATAATGTTGTGCTTCATCTCAGAAGTAGTTTAGTTCATGGCTTAGAACTTTTTTTATTGCTATGGAGAAAATGAATGGGAAAAATATTCCTGGAGCCAATTGTTGCACTCTATTGAGTTTCAGTAGAAGATGTACCTCTTTGTAACCATTAATTGACACTGATTTTGGATAGAAGACAATCACATTTATATTCTATGCATTAATATGCTAGCGACGCTAGGGGGAAGACGAAGTTTTGCAAGACCTTTATTGAATCAGGCCTTTTCTTTTCTAAACAGTCTCAGGAGTGCAGAACGCAGCAAAAGCAAATTAGATCTTCTCCTCGCTGGGAGGTCATGCATCCGTACGCATCGGGCCTAAATTGCAATTCCGAAAAAAGAGGCCACTTTGTAGAACTCCGATCCCCTGAGCAATGAGTACAGTCAAATACAGCCACAGAATTATTTCCCTGTCCTGACCTCAACTCACCAGCAACAATTACCGTCCCATTGACTTGCAAAGCAGAGTTTGCATGCTCTCCCTTTGGGTGCCAGTTAATTATGGCGCACACAGGAGGACTAAAGACTGATGGTGAGGCGCTGAAGTTATTATCCTGACAGGATTTATATTCAGGAAGGAAATTCTTTCTTATATTTCCCACTTAAAGGAACCAGCATCATATTACAGTCTCCTATGTAGGATAGACACATTTTAAATGACAAAAAGTGGAAATACAAATGAAATTGCCATCATTATTTCAATTATCAGCACTGCCTCTAGAATGACTCACCAGACAGAAAGAGGAGATATTCAATCCCATTATCATTTTCTGAAATATTACTCTATAACCTTATAAGCAGATCATGGAGAAATGAACTTTAGGTATTGCTTTAATAACATTGTTGCTTGAATTTACACTTCCCCAACATATCTACTAGGTAAGTTTTCCTCTCTCTCTGTTTCTGTGCATTTGCCATTGAAATGGTAAAATTACATGGGACTGGACAGTTTGACTGGCTGGGGATTCTGTCTGGCCTGTTGGTTTGTGGGGGAGTGGTTGTGCTGATGCAGCAACTTTTTTCCTCGTTGGACTGATTAATAGCACAAAGCTCAGAATTCTCTGAAGGAACGCTGAGACACTTGGAAACAGTTCAAGATGATACCGGCCCCCGATTACCTTTAATAATGTCAGCTACATGGGTGATGGACTGTACGATCCTATACATCCCAGGCAGGTGAACAGAGCTAGGGAGGATATATACAGTTTGTGGTCAGTTATATTTATGTTTTTGAAAAAAGAGTCATATGTTCACCAAGGCTGAATTTATTTGATCAAAAATATACTCAAAAAGAGTAATATTGTGAAATATTATTACAATAAAAAAAATAAAAAAATATATACATATATATATAAAAAATTATTTTATCTGCAATGGCGAAGCTGATTTTTCAGCAGCAAACTGATTTTTTTATAATATGATCTGGTACCTAAGAAAACTTCCTGTTAATATCCTGTTAATAAGCTGCGGTCCGATTGACAGGGTGCCTAAACAGTGTTCACTGCTCCCTACTCCCTGAGAACAGGATATCCGTTGAAGTGGACTTCACTGACAATAATCGCTCATTTGGAACACCCTGCAATGTCATCAAAGAAAGGCAACGACGGGGTCGCGCAGATTATGATATAACATAAATGTTGTAATTGACTTTACTTTTAAATTTAAAATCATATAATAGGCCTATATACATATACAAAACACACATTATGTATCTAATAAATATAATCAAAACATTGTATTAGGCTATTAGTTTATTAAATAGACTACTTGTAACCTATATTTAATTGACTATTGTAGCTATTAATTGACTATTAACAGATTTGAAGCTGTACTGTAACTGTCATTTAATATGAAAATAAATTTTGATTTGGTTTACTATGTATAAATGTGTTCTTAATCAATGGTCCCTTAACTGTCACCCCCTTTTTAAGAATGGACGTGAAAATGCACTATTTAAAGGTGCAGTGTGTAAATTTTAGCGGCATCTAGCGGTGAGGTTGTGAATTGCAATCACCCACCGCTTACTCCTCCCTTTCGAAGCACATAGAGAAGCTACAGTGGCCGACACAGGACAAAAATGTCGTCGTCGGAGAGAGCAGAGAATGACTAGCACTCTGTAGAGAAGTTTGTCCGTTTAGAGCTACTATAGAAACATGACGGCGCAAAATGGTGATTTCACTGTAAGGGTGTATGAAGATTGAAATGGCTCATTCAAAGGTAATAAAAACATATTGGTACATTATGTAAGGTCTTTATACACCACTGCAAAACATATGTATATTATATTGCATTTCTGTTAATAGAGCCTCATAAATATTGCACACTGCACCTTTAAACCTAAATGGTTGTAATTAAAGAATGCTTTGGACCTAAGACATTTGGTATTGTTTTAAAGAAGACACTCAGTAGATTATTGCTGAAGTGAAATAAAAAAATTAAAGTATGAAAAAGTTATGGAAGTTTAAATTTACTGTAAATCAAATGTACTGTACTAAATTTTTTATTTTATTTTATATAAAATATATATTTTACAAAATATATTTTACTCTAAAATTACTATGAAATCAAAGCCATATGTCTAACTAAATTGTGTTCCAAAAATTGAAGTTCCCATGAGATTTTGTTTTGGCGTAATGCCAAAAATAGCCACCGGATGACAGACATTCCATAGATTTTTTTTTTATGCATTCTGCTGTAACAAATTAATACATTTCTGTTTTGTGATATCACTTCTATCACAAAATATGGAACCTTGAGACTCAGACCTTTTCAACGATATACAGTATGTATTTTGTCAAGATTAGAAAAGGTTTTGATTATGAATTATGAAACATGACGACGCCCAATAGGGTAGGAGCCCGCTAAAAGAATTTAGAGTTACAGGATGAATTTTGAGTTTGTAAGCTTTCGAATGATAGCTAACTTATGATAATTACTAAAATATGTGATATAAAAAAGGCGATAAAAAAGGTAATATTATATTTTAGAGGATAATACATTATACATTTTAGAGGATAATATTATTTTATACATTTCTATGGACAAATACTAGAATATATGTTTTATTATTAACCTTTAGCATGAAAACCAAAGTTTCAATGATTAAAAGCGTGTGCATCGACTTTTTGTGACAGGTCAGAACTCCTGTTATGACGTGGATTTTTTGAGGTGCACACTTGTCATAAATTAATTATTACTGTTCCTACATAATTTGTAACAAACAACAGTGGTAACATATCTATTTAGGAGTCTTAGACCTTTCCAACGATATATAGTTTGTCATGATTAAATTAGGATTTCATTGTAATATAGTGAAGTAAACTTTGGCGTCCCGCTGGCAGGACAGTGACAGTTTATAGCATTCTCATCTCCTACACTTTCTTTCCCACGTGCAGCTGCATCGTAAACATTCCTGAGGTACATAAAGTAAAATAAAAACTGACAGAGCCTCAGCTGCTTCTCAACACTTTTACTTTGTTTACATTACTATTCATAGAATAGAATATACAAATGTAACATTCATCGCCATAGTCATTCATATGAATACTTAAATTAATATGTAAACTCCTCCATCACAGAGCCATTTAAAAACTCTTTTAACACTAGAACCGCCACAGGGTAAAATTTACCCATGGCTGTTTTTCAAATGTACATGACAGATTTTCAATAAAATATCCAAGGCTCCCAGTCATTGACTTTTACTAAAATTGTGTTATTTACAATCCCCTGTTGTTAAAAATTGTTTAGATAAAACCAGATTAAAAAAATGGGGCATTTATACCTATAAGCACCAGCCGGTCAAATTTACCCCAATATAATTTCTTTATTTTCGCACTGTATTTGAGCAACGTGTAGGCTTACTGTAGACAGTCACACAACGCACGATCAAATGAAGATATTTTAGCCTATTTATAAATGTTCAAACTTTGGATTAATTATACATTTTTGTTTTGCAATTGTTATCGTGTATTGTTTGCTACTGTGTTGCTATTTATTCAAGTCTGCCGTTTGCTGAAAAAGAATATTTCCGATCTATGATGTAATGAATAAAACAATTTTTTAATGATTACCCCAAGTTTATTGGTGTTGTTCTCTTATTCAAATTCTAAATTATATAACTAAACAAATTAATAATTAATTAGGTGAAACTGTAAGCTTGAATTTGTCGTTGCACGTCATACATCGTATGTCATCCTTTGTCATACATCCTATGCAGTGCGGTGAATTATTATTGCTTTTTATTGTCTATTTAGGGTATTTTAGTAATTTAAATAACATGGGTTATCTTAATATGTGATTAATGACATTTTATTATAATATTACACCATCCAAATATGTATTTATTTCCTTCTAATTCTCGTTGTCATTGCAGGCTGATTTAGCCTATATTCACCAAAAAGTGATTAGTGTAGCCTGCTTAAAATAGCATAAAACAACAGGACAAAAACATAGTTGATGACTAAAAATAATAATTTCATGACTCTATACATTACTTTGTGAAGACAGTGGCATAATACAGTGACATATTACATGTTTTAGCCATATCAAAACAGTAATCATCTGCATGGGTAAATTTTACCCGCTGGCGGTTTTAGGTATACAGCGACCCCTGGCGGTTCTAGTGTTAATGGCTCTGCTCCATTATCAGTTCAGACTAGTGACGCTGTGCGCAATGACAGCTGGGTGATTTTCGCTCTCCACTTCCTGTGAAGTGATGTATCGATGTTCCCTTATTTCCTATGCCGTTCACAGTGACCTTCGAACTGAACATGTTTGCTCCCTTTGGATTGGAATCTCACTTAAGATGGCAGAATACCCTGTGAAGTCCATATCGCAGTCCACTTACTGTCGAATGGAACGCACCTACAGATTAATAGTGAGAATTATTTATGTAGTCTAAGACTAATGGATTAAGGAAATTTACCATTAATTTTATATATTTCAATATATTTAAATAAGAACATAATATAACATAAAATATAATTTGTATATAATACTATACAATTGTATATAATAAATGGATTCATTTACATTGCCCAGTCAGCAGGCTAGTTCTTTTTTTTTTTTTTTTTCTCAGATAAATGGGCAAACAAATATTCAAATTATTTTGATTTATGCATCACTTCAGAACACCTTTTCAATAATTTGACTGCTAAAACTTAAACTGACATTTTTTACTCAGATATGTACAGTGCATCTGGAAAGTATTCACAGCGCTTCACTTTTTCCACATTTTGTTATGTTACAGCCTTATTCCAAAATGGATTAAATTCATTATTTTCCTCAAAATTCTACAAACAATACCCCATAATGTCAATGTGAAAGAAATTTGTTTGAAATCTTTGCAAATGTATTAAAAATAAAAAACGAAAAAATCACATGTACATAAGTATTCACAGCCTTTGCCATGACACTCAAAATTGAGCTCAGGTGCATCCTGTTTCCACTGATCATCCTTGAGATGTTTCTGCAACTTGATTGGAGTCCACCTGTGGTAAATTCAGTTGATTGGACATGATTTGGAAAGGCACACACCTGTCTATATAAGGTCCCAAAGTTAACAGTGCATGTCAGAGCTCAAAGCAAGCCATGAAGTCCAAGGAATTGTCTTTAGACTTCCGAGACAGGATTGTATCGAGGCACAGATCTGGGGAAGGGTACAGAAAAATGTCTGCAGCATTGAAGGTCCCAATGAGCACAGTGGCCTCCATCATCCGTAAATGGAAGAAGTTTGGAACCACCAGGACTCTTCCTAGAGCTGGCCGCCCAGCCAAACTGAGTGATTGGGGAGAAGGGCCTTAAGCCCGGGATACACTGCACGATTTTAGCAATCCTATAAGATCAATACAAATCACACTGTGCGAAATGGATCTAATAAATTTGGGTACGACATGCATGTAGACTGTACGATGATGACACCTACTGACTCGTAGGCTATGATGCAAGTTTCTATGGATGAATAAAACGTCATCAGCATGCGCTAGTGGTAAACAAAAAGACCATAATGAATCACACTTTGACAGTTGTAGTTTTTATGTGTGCTGAAATAAGAGGACGTGGCAAAAGAGGAAGGGAAAAGAGCTTGAGGTAAGCAATTTTAAGTTTTAGCACCATGTCGCGTTGATTTCATGTCACATTTTTATTGGCTGGTCAGTAGACATAGGTCGTAGCAGCAAACACACTGTGCGGTGATCATGCTGAATTTCTGACACTGCCAGAAAATGATCGTAGGCTATCTTTGGTCTCAAGACCGTGACAGCGGCTGTCTTTGAACCTCTCTCACTGTACGACATAGGACCAATGATTAGGAGCCACGACCACAGAAATTGCCACGATTGTTTCACGATGGCAATCTTTCGTCTGGGACAGCCGAAAATCGTGCAGTGTATCCCAGGCTTTAGTCAGGGAGGTGACCAAGAACCCGATGGTCACTCTGACAGAGCTTCAGTGTTTCTCTGTGGAGAAAGGAGAACCTTCCAGAAGAACAACCATCTCTGCAGCACTCCACCAATCAGGCCTGTATGGTAGAGTGGCCAGACGGAAGCCACTCCTCAGTAAAAGGCAGCCTGGAGTTTGCCAAAAGGCACCTGAAGGACTCTCATGGAAAACAAACCACGGGAAACAAAGATTGAACTCTTTGGCCTGGATGGCAAGCGTCATGTCTGGAGGAAACCAGGCACCGCTCATCACCTGGCCAATACCATCTCTACAGTGAAGCATGGTGGTGGCAGCATCATGCTGTGGGGATGTTTTTCAGCGGCAGGAACTGGGAGACTAGTCAGGATCGAGGGAAAGATGAATGCAGCAATGTACAGAGACATTCTTGATGAAAACCTGCTCCAGAGCGCTCTGGACCTCAGACTAGGGCGAAGGTACATCGACCCTAAGCACACAGCCAAGATAACAAAGGAGTGGCTACGGGACAACTCTGGGAATATCCTTGAGTGGCCCAGCCAGAGCCCAGACTTGAACCCGATTGAACATCTCTGGAGAGATCTGAAAATGGCTGAATGGATGGAGCTTGAGAGGTCCTGTAAAGAAGAATGGGAGAAACTGCCCAAAAATAGGTGTGCCAAGCTTGCAGCATCATAATCAAAAAGACTTGAGGCTGTAATTGGTGCCAAAGGTGCTTCAACAAAGTATCGAGCAAAGGCTGTGAATACTTATGTACATGTGAATTTTTTTTTTGTTTTTTTTTTTTTAAATAAATTTGCAAAGATTTCAAACAAACTTCTTTCACATCATTATGGGGTATTGTTTGTAGAATTGAGGAAAAAAAATAATGAATTTAATATTTTGGAATAAGGCTGTAACATAACAAAATGTGGAAAAATGTGAATACTTTCCGGATGCACTGTATTCACAATGTTGCTTTTTGTTTCCATAAAAGTGATCATAAAAGAAGTCCCTGCATGTCTGGGAGGTCTACAGGATAGTAATAATTAACCCTGATCCAATATAGAGACTTGAGCGTCTCATCATCAAATGGGGAATGAACGACGAGTCGACTGAAGTGCAGGGTAAAATCCACAAGTTCAAGGCCTCTCCAGGCCAATGCAGTAAATTCTGCAGCATAATCCATTTTTTTTTTGTGGTCAGTATACTCTGAGACTGTGACAGAATAAATGTTCACAGAAGAAGATCAGATGAAGATGAATTCAAAAATAAAGGTATTTAATCAAACAAACCCAGAAACAAACAATAACCAACAATCAAGGCAGAGAAATTAGGAACTTAAATACACACTGATAATGAACTAAAAGACTAACAGGTGTGATGATCAGATGAATTGCCATAGTAACTAATAATGGCGGGAAACATGAACAAAGACAACAGGAAATAATGAGAAGCAAACTAAAAGTCCATGATAATGAAACTAAATGAGCAAATAACTGAATATCCCTAACACTGACATAGCCACACTGCACACTGGAGATTTGTTTACAGCACTTGACGCAGAACGTGTCCGCAGACTTGACCAATTAATTTTTAAAAGTACAAATATTTAATGTAGCTAGTATCTAAATAAATATAAGCTCATAAAAGCTGCATGCATAATAATCTAAAATGCTTTTTAAAATATTTTTGAGATTGATTAGGACATGTCACACCACAGGACATGTCAGCTTCCCATAAATATGTAATGTCAGCTACCCACCAACATCTAAAATATACATTTGTGACAGTGGTGTAAACATCTCAACATAACCAATTAGATAGTTTCATAACTATTTTTAATATTCCAGCACCTTTATGAGGCCAGTGCATGTTTTCTTTCCTTGCAAAGCAAACGTCCTTTGTGAGATGTTTCTTGTTGGTCAGAATAATGATGTAATACACAGAGAACATCCATTTCAGCCAATTACATTTAGAAAAATGCACAGACAGTGACAGAAGGATGTAAGTAGTAGTCAAATCATTATAATATGTTTATTTATTTTCCAGGAAACATTCTTACTTATAATAGTATTTATAATAATATAATAGTGTTCCATCTCCATCAGGAAGTGATTTATTTCTGTGTTCATCATAAACACTGTTTTTTCAGACTAACAGCTCTAAGAAAGCCTACAATGGGGACATCAACTTTGCTGATGGTTGGGGGTTGGGGGTTGGGAGTTGGGAGTTGGGAGTTGGGGGTTGGGGGTTGGGAGTTGGGAGTTGGGAGAGGTGAGAGGGGGGAGGGGCACAATTAATGTCCGGAGTGAATACATTGTTGTGTTCGGAGCACAAAATGCCTCACAATACCCAGGAGCTGGCAACAGTTAGGCGTGACAAATTTTGAGCTAATCAGTTTGCTTATTCCTGGTGCTCATAATGAGACCCATCGGTCATGGGAATTTAAACAGTCCTCTTGTCTAGATCTTGCTTGGCTTGGCTGAGTTGTGGTTGAGAAATGTGTAGTTGACTTTGATTAGCATGGATGGTGGAGTTTAGCATACTAATGCCGATGAGGGGCACTGCGACAAGCACCCAGACTGTCCTATGGGCTTAACTGGGCAGCTCAAGAAGAATGGACGCAAAAAACTGATTACAATGTTCTGTCAGGGGGGCTCGAGGTGGAAGAAAATTGCTACATCTATTATGTGGCAACAAGAAAAACTAGGGGAGCCAAATGTTTAATTGCCAAGCAACTTTGTGAGACTGGGCTGTAAAAGTAATAGCCAGAAAAATGTTTTTCCTTATAGGGGAAGAAATGGCATTCCATCAGAACAGAGTTAAGCCTTGCTCCAGCCTCTCTTAGAGGTTTTAATCTTAACGTTTTGACTGTGCCAAGTTGTTACAATCATGCCTTGTATGATGGATGATTAATTTAATAAATGTTAATATGACATGATAATTAATTAATAATATTTTAGTTTTATTCACAGTTTTTGTCTTTTGTCTTAGTTTAGCCAATATTTCATCATGTCATATTCATTTATTCAATCCATTTTAAATTAAAGCTACATAAGGGGGCAATATCTTTTTAAATGTATGATTATCTGATCAGAACTATGTTTTTCTGGCATAAAAAAACATTTTATGAAAGAATGAACAACCTCAATTAGAGTGACAGCAATAAATTAGGCAGTAAAAATGGCTGAAAGCCAGTCATTTTATCATCAAAATAGAGCTGTTGTGCTTAGTGTCTGCTGATATAGATTGTTGATTGAGTTTTTACTGATTTTTTCCCCCGAAGGAAATACTGTACCTGCCACTTTAATACTGTTTTCAAGCCTGGTCCTGGGGACCCACCACTCTGCACATTTTGTATGTCTCTCTTATTTACCAGACCAGATTCAGATCATCAGCTCATTAGGAAAGATCGCTTTACTCACCTTATTGCCTTATCACTTTACTAATTACCTTACTTGTGGTTTGAGGACTTTTTACTTTTAGTGCCAGAATTACTTTTTTAATTTTTTTTTTTTTTTTTTTTTTTTTTTAACAGCCATAGTGCAGTCGTTCATCGCAAGATCAGCTGGAGAAAGGAAGAGCATCCTCGTGGGAAATGTTTTGTTTATCCCTGCTGACTGAACAACAATCAATATGCCGCTCAGAACCTATTAGCCTCCCTGAACTGCTTAACACAAACTGACCCCTATTACCCAGTGCAGTCAATGATGTCTGTCACCATAATACTCTTAATGCTATTTTCCATTAGAGTTATCAGGAACATCAACCTGTTGCTTAGAGTAGAAAACGTATTCAATCTGCAGAAAGCTAGAACAGCCAAGGCTACCCTCCCCTCGTTCCATTTGTTGCAGAATCGTGACCCAATTGAATCTTGCAGCTGCAGTGTTTTAGTTCATTAACTGCAGATTTTATTAGAGCTTTAATTAGATCACCATGTCCAGTAAAGAGATGAGGGTGCATGAGTCTGTTTAATGCTTGCTACAGACTATGCAATTTTGGCAACCTTATAAGATCTGTACAAATCAGACTGTACGACATGGATCTAATAAACTACATGTATGACATGTATGTAGACTGTACAATAATGCCACCTATTAAATTATAGGCTACGACACAAGTAAGTATAGAAGAATATAATGTAATCAGCATGCACTAGTGGTAAACAAATATAGGAAGATGAATCACACTTTGGCAATTGTGGTTTTTAATGTGCGCTGACAAAAAGGAGGAGGAAGCGAAAGAGAATATGGATGCAGTCGTGGCTAGGGAAAAGAGGCCAACTTGGCATGCCAATTTTGCAAATGGAGCTTGAGGTAATAGTTTTAAGTTTTAGCGCCATGTTGCGTTGATCAATACGGCATTTCATGCTGCATTTTAATTGGCTAGTCAGTAAATGTAGGTCGTAGCAGCAAACACACTGTGAGATTATCATGCTAAATTTCTGACAACGGCTAACTTCTCAACATCTCTCACTGTGCGACGTACACCGTTTAGGAGCCACGACTACAGAAATTGTCACGATTTGTCATCTTTCATCTAGGACAGCCCAAAATCGTACAATGTGTAGCAGACATAAGTCTTATGCTGTGGAAGGGAAATTCGAAGTGATTGCTGACTGCTTTATTGGTAGTGGTAATAACTCGCCCTCATCCTTGTCTAGTTTTTACTTGCAAAAAATAAAATAAATATATATATATTAAATTTAGCAAACATTGTAATTTAATAAATTTGACTATTTTACAGTAAAATAACAATGTATTTAAACCTTACAGTTAACCAATTAACATGTTTTTACTGTTTTTATATTTTTTTCAACACTTTATTTTGATAGTCCACTTTAGACATTCTAAACTTTGCAACTACATGTCAACTTATTCTACTAACCCTAACCTGTAACAGTCTAATACTCTAATGACTGCTAGTTAACATGTAGCTGCAAAGTTATGTATAGTTAGTAGAATGTCTAAAGTGCACTATCAAAATAAATTGTAACCCAATTTTTTCTCTGCACTTTTACTTTGTCATACCTATTCATACAGTAGAATATGCAAATGTAACAATCATCGCCATAACCATTCATAAATACTCTAGTTTGTATAATAATAACAACAATTATGAATACTCAAGCATATGTAACTTTCAAAATTTGTGCGCAATGACAGTTGGGTGATTTTTCCCTTTTCCACTTCCTGTGAAGTGATGTTTCAGTGTTCCCTTACTTCTTATGCCATTGGCAGTGCCCTTCAAACTGAACATGTTCGCTCCCTTCGGAATGGAATCTCAATTAAGATGGCGGAAATCCCTGTGAAGTCCACTTCGCAGTCCACTTACGGTTGAATGGATTTCACACAGAGTCATGAAGTCATGCAGAGGTCCTCTCTATGATATAATTTCCTGTTTTATGCTTTTTTTTCTATATGTTTACCAACAAAGTCATGGTTGGACCACGTGTCTTTTGTTGGTTGTGAGGCATGATGCATTGTATGTATGAATTGCTTTCTAATGTACTATTGAATTAATAATATTAACATAAAATAAATGAACAAATTAAAGGGTTAGTCCACCCCCCAAAAAAAAAGAAAATTCTGTCATTAATTACTCACCCTTATGACGTTCCAAACCCGTAAGACATTCGTTCATCTTCGGAACACAAATTAAGGTCTTTTTGATTAAATCTGAGAGCTTTCTGTCCCTCCGTTGACAGCTACGCTACTACTATTTTCAAGCTCCAGAAAGGTAGTAAAGACATCATTAAAGTAATCCATGTGACTCCAGTGGATTAACCTCAATTTTATGAAGCAACGAGAGTGCTTTGTTTGTGTAAAAAACATAATTGACCTTATTTACAAAATATTAATCTTCAACGCACATTCACAAAATAACATCTGCTCTCGCGTCAACACAACACACGTGTCGTGGTGCTCTCGTGAACATGCGCGAGTCTGCCAGAGATGGTCTAATTATTTGGTGATACAAGGGTCCATGGCTCTACCATTGGAAAAAGCGCAATGGCTAACTTGGATCGCGTGTGCCTTGATAACCAATCACATTACAGCCTTGACTTCATTGAATTTTGAGTTGTGCACAGTCAATCGCTGCGGATACCATAAAATGAATGAGAAGTGCCATAAACTGAATCATAGGCTACCTGTCATGCAATTGTCCATGACTTCTCTTATAAAACCGTTTTTTTAGTGTAAACTCTAGAAATAGATCAATCCAAAATGAATGTTTAAGAACAAACATGCTGAAGATTAGCCGATTGTCTGTCGATTTATTAAATTCTCTGTTTCCCCACAAAAGCAGTTTATTCAGCATAGTGAAGCCTCTCCTCCACTGACATCCATTTCACGAGTTCACACATACAAATAATCAGATAGAGTAAAAGAGTGCGTATTTGGCATGCTGTCCGAGGAGAGGGCTCCAAACTCTGTATTTTGGCCTGAACCCAGAGTACTCCCCCCTGTATCACTGGCTGTGATAGGAACCAACCAAGAGTGAGGAGTTGGGGTGGTGGAGGGATGCAGAAAAACTGTCGAGGAACATAGGTGAGTCGCCTACGTATATATAGGCCTCCTCACATGCTGATTGGCTAGATCATTTGAACATGTTCCTCGCGAACTTTGAAAATATCATCACAAAAATGGCTTCTGGTCTCCTTCCCTGGGTATACCGCAACATTAGCAGGCGCTACACTTTTTTCGGCTAAGTTTGCAAGCTTGCTTTCAAGTGGCTTTGGGTCTGCTCTTGCGTCAAAACAACATGCATGCGTTGTGGTTAGGGCTGGACGATTAATCGAGAAGTAATCGAAACCGAGATTCAGAGCCTCTAACCAACCTAATTTTCCCATGTCGGTTATTTAGTTTTTTTTAATCCTGTTTATACTTTCCCCTTAAAAACATACTAGGGGAGAGCGGGGCACAACCTAACGTGGGGTTAGTTGTAACACACATGGTTTAAAACTTTCCACACATGCCAGGATGATGAAACTTAGTGTATTTACTAGTTGCCATATCAACATTATTTAGTGAAAAAATTGCGCCAAAATTAAAAAATCTTTGGAAGATATCACTGAACATTTATTTAACCATAGCAAAAGTAAATTTCTTACTTAAGTTTATTTTTCATCTCTGTATTTTGTAAGACAAATCTGATATTATTTTAATCTTATATCTGTTATTTAACAGTTGAGATAATTATTTAATGCTGTTCTAACCAGCAGAAGACACGAGCCGGGTTTAAATCCCAGTTGCACAGGTGGGGCATGTTGTAACACTGCAGTACAATGTGCCCCTATTAGAACTACGCTATTATATTCTATACTTCTATGAATTCTTTTGAGAAACCATGAGAAAAAGGTGAATAATGACTGAGAGTCAATGTTCAGAAATTATTAATTATTATTATATTTTTAACTATGCTGTATAGCTGTATTTAGCGGTGTTTGTTGTCAAACTCAAAAATTTGTATATTTTTAAAGATTCAAAAATTACATTATTTTATTTAAAAAAGTTAATAATTGTATTTTATTGACAAAATATTTTTTTGATTATATCAGGTAACATTTTAAGCTGTCATTTGGTCATGTTACAATGTGCCCCTCACATGTTGTACACCACCTATGGGGCATGTTGTCACATTTCATTTCCATTCTTTCGGGGTAAATCAAGAAAAAAGTATACACTGTATTAATGAAACAAAACCACATAATTGTACTACACGTGTGGAATTAATGTGGGAAAAAATAAATACTCTGAACCCCAAGTGGATTTACACAAACTGAGAAAGTCAAAAAGCGTTAGGTTGTGCCCCGCTCTCCCCTACCATGCGTGTGTGGTCACGTGACTCCGCCCCATCCAGTCAGTGACATGGAAGCAACAAGGTGAACTCACTCAAATATCCCACCTTTAATAGTCAAGCATATTTACAGTACAAACCTTAACTATGAGGGCAAAAAAAATAAATAAAAATAAATAAATAATCGTTCATTAATCGTAATCAATGTTCAATTAATCAAGATTTTGATTTTAGGTCATATCGTCCAACCCTAGTTGTGGTGCTCTTGTGAACTTGCTTTGGAGATTAATATTTTGTAGAGTGGTAAATTATGTTTAAAAAGATAATTAACAAAAAGAAGGACTGACCCAAATATAAAACTTTTAATATAATTTAACTAGACATATAAGCTATGCTATCATGCCTCACTGTAGACCTATGAAAATTAGTCCCTAATGATTGAACTAATGTTTGCACTTTTTAAACCATGGCAAATACTTACAGCTGCCTCAAGTCCAGCATTAGTCTCCAGAGAGTATAAATGGTCTACTGTCCCAGAGGAGCTGAAGCAATAGAGCCATTTGTAGAGCTATCAGGACCCCTGCACATTACAGATGCTGTAGATATTGGATTGTTTTCTATTTTGAAAGAATAGCATTTATCTTCAGGTGCTGAGCCTCCTGATTGAGCAAGTTAGTTCTCTTTGTGAAGATGTCAAAGGCTGGAGTCAGGATGTCCGCCTCCGGTGGAATGCCATATCAGGCCCGTGTGATTCCTAAGATGCTGAATGTTGGGGATATGTCAGCCTCACATGAACACCCATTCTTCAAGAACGCCCAGCCTGGGAGATTAGATCCTCCGTGTGCCAGATGTTACGATATAATAATGTAATTTCTCCTCCGTCAGCATCTGGCATTTTTGTTGGTGATTTAGTTTGATGATTACTTGTGTTTTTATTATTATTATTATCCTGGAGCATCTTATTCTACGCGAAGGGTAAATTTTTAATGTAGTTTTGTTTTGAAAACTTGAGTTACTGCAAATAATGGGCTTTTATTTACAAAAAGGGAATGCAAGGCTTGATTTGAATAAATAAATACATGAAGTATTATTTAAAAGCTTTAAAATGTGTTTATCCACTCATTAATACATGTTAAATATGCAGGAATTATTATCATTATGTCTTCCCAAAATGTGCATGCTTAATATTTAGCATTTCCTCTGTCGACACCTCTCTGTTGATTCAATATTTACATTAGACAAGCGCATCTCCTTGGATGAAGTGATGACAGCTTCACTTCTGTGCCATTGTAATTAACCCCTTTGAGAATTCGTCATAACCTGTTACAGAAAACACCTGATTATGCTTGAGGCATGGCATAAATACGATAGCTAAATCTCTGACAGCAATTACAGTAAAAGTGTCATGTTTGTTGCATTGGAGTTTGCATATACTCTCAGGAGGAAAGATTGGTTTTCTAAAAATGAATTGAGCTATTGTGATATTGCATTGTTTGATAAGACTTGGCGTTTCCTCAGAGCTTCTATTGATACATCATTTAAGGCTTTGTGGTATGTTTTTTTTTTTTTTCTTTTCTTCTAAGGAACTGCTGACAATATGTTCTGCAATTCCCTGGGCTAAATTACTCTCAGATGTACCTCCTTGATGCAACTGCATGAAATATCCCACTGCACAAGGCTAATGAATAAATTAAAGATCACACTGTATATGGATTATGTGAGGAAGAGCCATGTGAACTTTGGATTGCTTAGAGACCCTCAAAAACACAACTTAAATTAAACTAAACAAGTTCATGAATCTCCATATACCAAAATAGGAAAAACAAACCTTGAAATTGCCTTGGAATGCATAAATATTTTGTTTTATACAGAACATAGTCTAAAGGCCCATTCACACCAAGGACGATCACTATATATAGTTATAAAAATCTTTCTAAATATAAAAGAATAGCAAAATCAACACCACAACTAGCTATAACAATAACGGCACAGAGGAACGATATCGTTGGAATCACTTTCAGAATGATTTTTTTCCCATCTGAAGAACGATAAAATCAATGATCAGAATCCATCCTGCTTTAAAGAGTTCAAGCATTTAAAGTGGCAGAGGACACAACTGCAGTACACACTTACAGTAGAATAAACAGAACATTATCATCTGCTGGTGATGATGATATAGTTATCGTTATAATTATCTATATTGTTATTGTTCTTGGAGTGAATGGGAATTAAATGGTTAGTTCACCCAAAAATGAAAATTCGGTTTCACTTTATTTTGATGGTCCCTTTAACTTATAGTCAACAGAATGTTCAAAAGGGACCATCAAAATAAAGTGTTACCAGAAATTCTGTCATTAAAACACCTCGGTTACGTATGTAACCCTTGTTCCGGAGACGTACGTCGGAACTGACCGACGAATTGGGGATCATTTTCAGTGACCAATCTACTTCGAGTGTATAAAAACGAGCCAATAACGTTGGCATGCGGTCCATGCACCGCCCCGCAGCGCGGGTATAAATACGGAAGTGGAATACCGCATCCTCGCTTTTCCAACTGAGGAGCCGAAAAAGTGACTCGGCCCTTCAGCGGAAGCACAGCACCTGGCGACGGGACGTACGTCTCCGTTCCCTCCTTCAGGGAACGAGGGTTACATACGTAATCGAGACGTTCCCTTTCAGTAGGTCACGTTCAACGTACGTCGGAACTGACCGACGAATTGGGGATCCCTACCAACACGCCAGGGAGGCTGGCCCTTCCAGCGCCCTGCTTGAGCTCGCTGGAGTGCTCCTAGGTTGGAGCAGGAGTCAGGGCTCCAAGCAGGGAAGGTCCGTCACTGCTGTTTCTGCAAGACCCACTCAGTGTGACTATTGGATAACGCTGGGAAAGCATGCCTGTCTCAGGGAGATGGAACTCTGCGAAGCCACGTCCTCCAGAGGAGGAGAGGTGGAATACTCATAAGGACTAACCTAGCAGGGTAGTGCTACATATGGCAGTCTCTGGGGTGGATCCAACCTGGTCCCAGGGGGGAAAGAACACCACCAGAGACGACAGAGCGAGCTCTGTCAAGGGAAAGACACGGGGCTAGCCGAGTAGGGTAGCGGGTACTGTGGAGAATACATATATGGGGTCGCCGTAGGGACCGCTACATATGGAACCCAGCCTACACACACGTTCCACAAGCATAGGGGTGCAGGCCTGGCGTCAGACGGCCGCAACGTCTGACACCGAAGGGGTGACGGAGGAACTCGACAGAGTTAGCCATTTCTGGGGAATACAACTGGAGGCAATAGACGCACGTATCCGGCCCAGCGGGCAGGAGTGGCGTTGCAAGCCGACACAAGAAAGGCCACTTCGCGCCTACCGGCCACTGGGGGCGAGTACACGGGAAGAAACCGGCTCTACACGGAGGCTATAAAATCTAGCTCAGCCCGCAGCTCTACATATATCTGTCAGCGAGGCGCCTTGAGCCAGCGCCCAGGAGGAGGCCACACTCCTGGTTGAGTGTGCTTGCAACCCGAACGGGCAAGGCACGTCTTGCGATTGGTACGCTAAGACGATAGCATCCACTATCCAGTGGGCTAACCTCTGCTTGGAGACAGCCTTTCCCTTCTTCTGACCTCCGTAACAGACGAAGAGCTGCTCCAAGGTCCTAAAGCTTTGAGTCCGGTCAACGTAAGCGCGAAGAGCGCGGACGGGACATAACAAAGTCAGGGCTGGGTCTGCCTCCTCCGAGGGCAGCGCTTGCAGGTTCACCACCTGGTCCCGGAAGGGAGTGGTGGGAACCTTGGGCACGTATCCGGGCCGGGGTCTCAGGATGACGTGAGAGTTGGCCGGCCTGAACTCTAGGCATGATTCGTTGACCGAAAGTGCGTGCAGGTCCCCTACCCTCTTGATGGAGGCCAATGCAGTCAGGAGTACTGTCTTAATGGACAGAATCTTTAACTCTACAGACTGCAAAGGCTCAAAGGGAGGGCTCTGAAGTGCCCTGAGCACCAGAGTTAAATCCCAAGAGGGTATCGAGTGTGGAATGAACAGGTTCCACTTCAGAGCATAGAGGCGCCTCGGTCCGGGGGTGGAGTCGCCACTCCCCCGGAGGTGTCGACTGATGAGAGAGCTCGTCGGCTGTCTGGTTCAGCGCACCAGGGATGTGAATGGCCCGAAGCGACCTCAGATGCTTCTGACTCCACAGGAGGAGATGGCGGGCGAGTTGCATCATGCGACGGGAGCGTAGACCACCCTGGCGGTTGATGTACGCAACGGCCGCAGTGCTGTCCGTACGGACCAGTACGTGCTTGCTCTGAAGCGGCTTTTTGAGGCGGCTTAGGGCAAGACGTACTGCTAGCAACTCCAGGCAATTGAAATGCCAATGCAGCTGGGGCCCCGTCCACAGACCCGAGACTGCATGCCCGTTGTACGTGGCCCCCCAGCCAGTGAATGAGGCATCCGTGAAGACCACAGCATGCCTGGACACTTGTTCTAAGGGCACTCCCGCCCGTAGAAACAAAGGGTCTGACCACGGGCTGAAGGTTTGGCGACAGTACGGAGTAACTGGGACCTGGTACTTGCCGCTCTGCCACGCCCATCTCGGGACCCGGCCATGAGCAAATCATCAAAGCAAATTTAAAAGTGCTGGCTAATGCTAATCGTAAATTCTCTAAGATTATTATTCACGTCGGCACAAATGATGTTCGACTTCGCCAGTCGGAGATCACCAAAATTAACATTAAAGAGGTGTGTAAACTCGCAAGTATGATGGCAGATGACGTTTTTTGCTCTGGTCCCCTCCCCGTTAAAAGGAGTGATTAGATACTTAGCAGACTATCATCACTCAATGGCTGGTTGTCTAAGTGGTGTCCGCAAAATAACATAGGGTTCATAGACAATTGGAAAAGCTTTTGGGGCAGACCTGACCTGTTGAAAAAAGATGGTATTCATCCTTCCTGGGATGGTGCCGCTCTTCTCTCTAGTAATTTGGCACATAGTCTTAGAGCTAAACCTTGACTAACTGGGGCCCAGGCCAGGAAGCAGACGGACTGGCTTACCCGACCGCCTGCTAGCTGTCTCACGTCACAGAAGTCAGATAAATCCCAGCACATAGAAACTCTTTCACCTAGATATTATCACATAGAGACTGTGTCTGTTCCACGAATTAGTAAATACAAAAAACCATCAAAACCATTCAACGGTAAAAATTTAATTGATGTCCAACAAATGAACAACAGATATAATACAGATGATCAAATGATAAAGCTCGGGTTGCTGAATATTCGATCCCTTTCCTCAAAAGCGCTTATTGTTAATGATATGATTACAGATCATAATCTAGATGTGCTGTGTTTGACAGAAACCTGGCTAAAACCTGACGATTACATTACTTTAAATGAGTCCACCCCCCAAGATTATTGTTATAAACACGAGCCGCGTCTGAAAGGTAAAGGGGGAGGTGTTGCTGTAATTTATAATAATATCTTCGGTGATTTTAATATCCATGTAGACAATGAAAAAGACGCATTGGGATTGGCATTTAGAGACATTCTAAACTCTATTGGAGTAAGGCAACACTAACTCCACAAGTAGTAACCTAGAATACTGTCTAACACTCGATGGCTGCTCTGTCAAGTCCTCGTCGTCAGTTAGGAACCTGGGTGTGCTCTTTGATACCAATCTCTCATTTGAAAGCCACGTTTCTAGCATCTGTAAAACTGCATTCTACCATCTTAAAAATATATCTAAATTACGGCACATGCTTTCAATGCAAAATGCTGAACAGTTAGTTCATGCGTTCATGACCTCAAGGCTAGATTATTGTAATGCTCTACTGGGTGGTTGCCCTGCTCACTTAATAAATAAACTTCAGCTGGTCCAAAACGCAGCAGCTAGAGTTCTTACTAGAACCAGGAAGTATGACCATATTAGCCCGGTTCTGGCAACACTGCATTGGCTCCCTATTAAACATTGTATACATTTTAAAATCTTGCTGATTACTTATAAAGCACTAAATGGTTTAGCGCCCCAGTACTTGAGCGAGCTCTTAACGCATTATACTCCATCACGTCTATTGCGGTCTCAAAATTCTGGCCAGTTGATAATACCTAGAATATCAAAATCAACTGCAGGCGGTCGGTCATTTTCCTATTTAGCACCTAAACTCTGGAACAGTCTTCCTAGCATTGTTCAGGAAGCAGACACGCTCTGTCAGTTTAAATCTAGACTAAAAACACATCTCTTTACTATGGCATACACATAAAACATTTTTAATTTCTATTATTCAAATCAGTTAAATTATTGTTTTAGGCTGCATTAACTAGGTCAGCCGGAACCGGGAACACTTCCAATAACACCTGATGTACTCGTTACATCATAAGAAGAATGGCATCTACGCTAATGTTAGTCTCTCTGTTTATCCCGAGGTTTACTGCAGTCGGCCGGATCCGGGCCGTATCCAGACCAGATGGTGGACCTTAGCCTGGACATGACGACCATATCCCTGAAGTGTCTGTAGAGACAATAGTGTCAATTAAACTCCCCCCTGTAAATGCCGCATCGACACGACATCCTCATTAAACCCGTCCCCGGCGTGACATCTCCAATCTTTCGAATAATCCTACGAATATCTATTTATCTAATATGACTTCTGACCTGTAATGTTGCCAGAATCATAATCATACACTATTGGCCAGAGGAGAACTGGCACCCCGACTGAGCCTGGTTTCTCCCAAGGTTTTTTTCTCCATTCTGGCCCTGAAGGAGTTTTGGTTCCTTGCCACCCTCGCCTTTGGCTTTTGGCTTGCTCAGTTGGGGACACCTAAATTTCAACTATATTACTGATCTGCCCGCATTGACACTATATGATAATTGAAATGAGCTGGATGACATCACCGTTTTCACCAGAGCGGCTGTACAGCCGAATCAAATTCCGTTGTATTATTTTCCTGTTACCACAGTGAAGCTGCTTTGAAACAATTGCCATTGTAAAAAGCGCTATATAAATAAAGGTGATTTGATTTGATTTTGATTTGAAGCCAGTGCTGAAGCGGTCTCATATGAAGCAATCCGAGCGGCGTTACCGCGGCTGCAGATGCATTATGCCCCAGGAGCCTTTGAAAATATTTCAGTGGGACCGCCGTCCTGCCTTTGAACGTATTCAAGCAGTTCAACACTGACCAGACTCGCTCCTCTGTGAGGCGCACAGTCAGGTTGACCGAGTCCAGCTCCATGCCGAGATAAGAGATCCTCTGTGTGGGACAGAGTTTGCTCTTCTCTCGGTTGACCCGAAGGCCCAACAGGCTGAGGTGACGGAGCACCAGGTCCCTGTGTTTGCACAACTGCTCCCGAGACTGGGCGAGTATGAGCCAGTCGTCGAGATAGTTGAGGATGCGAACGCTGCGTTCTCTGAGCGGAACAGTGGCTGCCTCTGTGACTTTCGTGAAAACGCGAGGCGACAGGGACAGCCCGAAGGGCAAGACTTTGTACTGATATGCCCTCCCCTTGAACGCAAAGCGTAGGAACGGTCTGTGTCGAGGAAGGATAGAGACATGAAAGTACGCGTCCTTCAGGTCGATCGCTGCAAACCAATCTCGGGGACGGATGCATTCGACAATGCACTTCTGCGTTAACATCCTAAACGGAAGCTTGTGCAGGGCCCGATTCAGGACACGCAGGTCCAAGATTGGTCGTAACCCACCCCCTTTCTTGGGTACAATGAAGTAGGGGCTGTAGAACCCCGACCTCATATCAGCTGGAGGAACCGGCTCGACTGCGTCCTTTGCCAGTAGGACATCGATCTCTGACCGCAAGACGTGGGCATCGCTGCTCCGCACGGAGGTGAAGAGGATGCTCCTGTACTTGGGGGGCCGGTACGTGAACTGAATTGCGTAGCCGAGTCTGATAGTACGGATGAGCCAGTGGGACGGCCTGGGGAGCGCTAGCCAGGCCCCCAGAGACCGTGCAAGCGGGACCAACGGCACCACAGACGTGCCCGGGGTGGGGCAGCGAGGTGGAAGGCTCAGACCCGACCCAGACAGCCCGGAGGTGACCCGGAGTGTTGTCTGACAGTTCCAGGGTGGGGCAGTGTGTGGAGAGAAGGCCCGGGGGCATCCTCTAGCCTCACACCGCCCCCTGGCGAAAAGAGGGGGAGCCAGGAGTGGCAAGGCCCGGGGGCGTCGCACACAGCCGGCTTGGCCCTCTTGGGGCCCAGGGACAAAGGAAAATGCTCTTTTGTTGACAATGTGGGTACCGCTGCACTCCGAAGAGCCAGCGGCAGAGTGATGTTGGGGGGTGCGGACACCATCTCCCTCCGAGCAGATCCATCCGTCCCTGGGCTGCCCGTCTTAGTGCCGCTTACCCTTCCGTTTACCGGACCCTGAGCGGGTTGGGCGGCACCCTTGCATCCGGCGCCCTGCTTCCCAGGTGGAGGCTGCTGCTTGGGCTTGGCAGGGGCGGAGGCAGACGCAGGGGGACGCCCTCGGCAACGAGCAGGTAGAGGCGCTGCAACCGGTGACGGGGTGGAGGCAGCAGCTGGTCGCTGGGGCAGGATATTTTTGATCGCCTCCATCTGCTTCTGGGCCACGAGAACTGCTGGGCGAAGCTCTTGATGGCGTCACCGAAGAGGCCGGCCTGACAGTCAGGGGCGTCGAAGAACCGAACCTTGTCGGACTTGCACATGTCTGCCAGGTTCAGCCACAGGTGGCGTTCCTGGACCACCAGAGTGGACATCGCCCGACCCAGGGAGCGAGCAGTGACTTTCGTTGCCCGGAGGGACCCGGAACTACCCTCATGCAGATCCTTTAGCGCTTTGGCCTGGTAGACCTGCAGGAGCACCATGGCATGCAGAGATGACGCGGCTCCCCCGCAGGCTGTGTAAGCCTTGCCCGTTAGGTTGGACGAGAACTTACATGCCCGGGAGGGGAGACGTGGGTTAGCCAGCCAGTCCGCAGCGGCCCTGGGACACAGTTGCATCGCCACGGACCGCTCGACTGGGGGAATCCCCACGTATCCCTTAGCCGTGCCACCATCGAGGGTAGTGAGGACGGAGGAGTCACTAGATCGGTTTCTGGCACTATAGGGCGCCGTCCACGACTCTGTGAGCTCCTGATGCACTTCCGGAAAGAATGGTACCGGGGCGGGGCGCTGAGAACCAGCACGGGCCGTCCTGAGAAACCAATCGTCCAGCCGCGAGGGTTCGGGACGCGGTGGAGGGTTCCACTCGAGCCCGACACTCGCGGCGGCACGGGAAAGCATAGCCGTAAGTTCTGGATCTGACTCGGGCAACGCTACCACACCCGAAGGGGGCAACGCAGCCGAATCCTCATCTCCAGAGCCCATTAGCTTGTCCTCTGATGCAGCTATCGAGATCATATCCTCAGCCGGAGCCCCGAAAGAGGCGGCCAGCCCCCCATGGGAAGGACCGGGCTGCTCTTCCGGAAGCTCCACCGGCGCAGTGGATGGGGGAGGGGCCCAAGGGGCTTGTTGGCCCATCGGGGAAGCCCTCACAGTCACCCTCAGGTCTCCACCAAAGGCATCAGCCAAAGTAGCAGCCCTCTACTTTGCAGCGGGGGGGACCACTAGATTGGGGGATGCGCAATGGGACTCCACCCCTTCTGAGGTATTCGAGCCTAGACCGTAGAACTGCGACGGTCATGTTCCTGCAGTGGGAACATGAGTCATTCACGAACGCCGCCTCAGCGTGCTGAACGCCCAAACACGTGAGACAGCGATCATGACCGTCAACTGGGGACAAAAAACAACGACGGCATCCAGAAACACACGGTTTGAATGACATCTTGAAAAAGACGCAGGGTCAAACCGTGTTGCTCTTTTAGGAAGGGAAATGCTCTTTTAGAAGCGCTGCGGGGAGGTGCGTGGACCGCATGCCAACGCTATTGGCTCGTTTTTATACACTCGAAGTAGATTGGTCTCTGAAAATGATCCCCAATTCGTCGGTCAGTTCCGACGTACGTCGAACGTGACCGACTGAAAGGGAACCCATTTAATCCCACCGGTCACAATTGTGACCACAATTTTTTCTCACATATTTTAGTGTGGTATTGAAAAGCAACTTCTATTATGAAGCAAATGTTCATTTATAATGAAAATGTAAGATGTCTACATGAGTTCTGGGCAGGTCTAACATTGTTGGGTAGTTTGGTCATGTGACCACACATTTATTTCCTGATACTGCCATCTTAACACAATGATGATGTCAAAGCTCAGAAATGACAGGCAAGTTAATTTTTGAATAGTTCATACATTTTTTGCACACATCATCATGAAAGGGTTATCTATACATATACAAATTATATTAATACATGGTTTGTTCTGTTGTCAGACTGCAGATAAATGAAGACGGTCACAATTGTGACCGGTGGTATAGCACAGGGTCTCTATCTGTCTGTAGTTTTATCTGTCTTTCTATCTAATCTGTACTTATTTATTGTTTTGTTTCAGATTATAATGAAGTTTATAATAATTACCTTCCAGTTTCCTATAATTTGTCATTTTGTCATCATTTTATTTGATTATTTGTGCCGTACTGCTGCATAGGACTGCTATTTTGTCCTTTTTGAAACTGAGCCAGACAATGTTTACTTCTTTGTTAATGGAATAAAACATTTCAACTATTTGCATGAATTGCTCGTCATTTTTGTAAATGCATTAACACAATAGACCTAGACTCCCCGTGTTCTACCACCGGTCACAATTGTGACCAGACATAAAACCCATGTTGGGTTTTTGTCATGGACTTTTTTTTTAAATATCCTTACAAATGCCCTACAATTTCATATGTGTCATCTATTGGGAAAAATTTTGGATTAAATAGGTCAATTACTCACCCTCATGTCATTTATCTTCAGAACACAAATGAAGACCTTTTTGATAAAATCAGAGAGATTTCTGTCCCTCCGTTGACAGTCTACGCAACTGACACTTTGACGCTTCAAAAGGGTTCATAAAGAGATCATGAAACGAATCCATATGAATAGAGCGGTTTAGTCCAAACTTTCTGAAGAGACACAATCGCTTTATATGATGAACAGATTTAATTTAGGCTTTTATTCACATATAAACATTGTTCACCGAACATGAAGAATGAAGAAACAGAAGCTCAATCGAACCTGCTTGATGCGCGAGAACAAACCTCATTGGTTCTTGGGGAAGCTCAAACGTGCTGCGTAACACACAAAATTAACCTCATTGGTTCTTGCTGAAGCTCAAACGTGCTGCGTAACATGAGAATGAACCTCATTGGTTCTTGCGGAAGCTCAAACGTGCTGCGTAACACAAGAATGAACCTCATTGGTTCTTGCTGAAGCTCAAACGTGCTGCGTAACACGAGAATGAACCTCATTGGTTCTTGCGGAGGCTTAAACGTGCTGCGTAACACACAAAATGAACCTCATTGGTTCTTGCTAAAGCTCAAACGTGCTGCGTAACACCAGAATGAACCTCACTGGTTCTTGCGGAAGCTCAAACGTGCTGCGCACAAGAATTAACCTCACTGGTTCTTGCTGAAGCTCAAACGTGCTGCGTAACACGAGAATGAACCTCACTTGTTTTTGCGAAAGCTCAAACATGCTGCGTAACACAAGAATGAACCTCATTGGTTCTCGCACGTTAAGTGAACATGCTTGAGCTTCCTTTTACCACAACTGATGTGTGAGTTGATTCATTTTTTATATGTGAATAAAAGCCTAAATTCAATATGTTCACCATATAAAGAGATTGCGTCTTTTGGACTAAACCGCTCAATTCATATGGATTAGTTTTACGATCTCTTTATGAACTTTGAAGCGTCAAAGTGGTAGTTGCGTAGACTGTCAATGAAGGGACAGAAAAATCTCAGATTTCATCAAAATGATCTTCATTTGTGTTCCGAAGATGATCTTACGGGTTTGGAACGACATGAGGGTGAGTAATTAATGACAGAATTTTAATTTTTGGGTGAACTATCCCTTTAAGGCTTTGTACAAAAAGCATGTAAATGTTCAGTGTTAAAAAGAATGCTATAAGTGATCTGGGGTTTCTAAAAAGCATCGTGAGCTAAGTTGATCATTGGTGCCAATGGTTCTACAATCTACTTAGGCTTATGATGTATTTGAGAAATACAGCCCAGATCAGTCACTTTTGCAACCATGTTTGCATTGGTTGCAATAATAATAACACAATCTTGCTTAGGTTCACCTTCCATGACTTTAGTGATTTTAGATGGATTTTGCCGTTGATTGTTTTTCATGAGGGCAGTATGTGAAAAATAAGGTGTTTGTTTAACGTTAAAGCATGTTAACCAATTCTATTACACAAAATTCACAAAATAATGAACTTTAAAATAGCATCACATGACCATCCATCCTATAAGGATTTTAGACTGAAACACATTAACAAAACTCTGATTTCAATTAGATTTCAAACCACCTTTGAGCACTTTTTTTTTTTTTTTTTTTTTACTCAGATTATATACCCTACCATATATACCCTAGTATAGCATCTGATGATTACAGCACATCTGACAGTTAAAATCAGCTACAGTAATGCATGTACAGAATTGCAATTGGACAAAATGATTGGAGTTGCTCTGCAGTGGTCTTTGATGATAATTATAGATGCTATCAAATGAAATTTAGGGTACATTATTTATTTCAGTTTCTGTGTGGTTGGTGTTTAGTGTGCTGATTTAAAAGAAGTTTCTCTCTGATAGATGGTCTTACATTCTGATGTCATACATCAGAGGAACATATTCTGGTTGAAGCCTCCTAATGCTCAATGCACAATGATGTCTATTGATCGCTCCAGAATCCAGAAAAAGTTAAATATAAAAATATTAAAAGTAAATACTTTTATTTAAATTATTTAAATAGTTTTATCTCTAATGTCTGATTACAATTTAAATATATTTTTATCTGTCAATCAGACTCATGCATAGCATATATATTTTTACACTGGGATGGTGGGATGTGAATAGGTAATGTCTACAGGTCTAAAGGTGTGCACATCACAATTTCAGTCAAAAACTGAGGCTGAACTATCATTCTATTTGTCTGTGAGCTTGATTTAATAACGGCTTGATATAATAATTGACTTTTCAGAAACACTGAAGTTCAAGTGTTTAATCAGACTGGAGTTCTTTAGACACACAACATTGATTCAAGTTTATACATATATTTGTTATTAGGTACTATTATATTTGAAATGGATTGCAAAATGTTTTATATGTTATTATTGTGGTGTTCGTACAGTTTCACGTGTCAAAATATTTATTTATAAATGTATTTATATTTATTTAAAAAAAATTGGGGCCACTGTTCACACACATACACACATGATATGAATAATATTTTTTTATTTTATTTTATTTTATTTGTATTTATTTTTTTAAAGAACTGTTTGACTGTATGACTGATTGACTGTTGACATCTGACACACCTTATTCAGAGTTTTGAGAAAATTATATGTTTGTTTATTTGCATCAATGAACTGTAAGTATACATTTGTGGAAAAATTTACATTTATATTACTTCCACTTCTACCCTTTCAATAGAAATGCATCCTCATAGACTTACTAAGATGGAGACACACACACACACACACACACACGCACAGAGAGAGGGAGAGAGAGAGAGAATAGCTTTATTCGTTATCCTTTATCCCTAAAATGCAAAACAATGAAATTACACATTTATCAGCCTATAAAACATCATGAAAATATGCAGAAATGAACAGTAACTCTGAGGGACGTCCCAATGAAGGGGGCCTCTGAAAGAGGTGTACAATGCCCCCCAACCAGTCAAAATGTTACTTGTATTTTTAGGTTTATTTTTGTATTTATTTTGTGTTTTAGTATTTATTGGGCCTGGAATGCAGTCAGGAAGCAAAGTCAGAGAAAGAAGCTAGAAGGTTATTTTCTTTGACAAAATTTTACATTTGACCAAACTATTTTACAGTATATTTTAATGTTTTTAACCCTATTTAATGCATGTGACTAATTCTAAAATGAATAAATTATCCAATATTGAATTACAGTGGGGAGAACAAGTATTTGATACACTGCCCATTTTTCAGGTTTGCCCACTTACAAAGCATGTAGAAGTCTGTAATTTTTATCATAGGTACTCTTCAACTGTGAGTGACGGAATCTAAAACAAAAATCACATTGTATGATTTTTAAGTAATTAATTTGCATTTTATTGCATGACATAAGTATTTGATACATCCGAAAAGCATAACTTAATATTTGGTACAGAAACCTTTGTTTGCAATTACAGAGATCATATGTTTCCTGTAGTTCTTGACCAGATTTGCACACACTGCAGCAGGGATTTTGGCCCACTCCTCCATACAGACCTTCTCCAGATCCTTCAGGTTTTGGGGCTGTCGCTGGGCAATACGGACTTTCAGCTCCCAGATTTTCTATTGGGTTCAGGTCTGGAGACTGGCTAGGCCACTCCAGGACCTTGAGATGCTTCTTACGGAGCCACTCCTTAGTTGCCCTGGCTGTGTGTTTTGGGTCGTTGTCATGCTGGAAGACCCAGCCACGACCCATCTTCAATGCTCTTACTGAGGGAAGGAGGTTGTTGGCCAAGATCTCACGATACATGGCCCCATCCATCCTCCCCTCAATACGGTGCCCCAAAGAATGATGTTTCCACCTCCATGCTTCACGGTTGGGATGGTGTTCTTGGAGTTGTACTCATCCTTCTTCTTCCTCCAAACACGGCGAGTGGAGTTTAGACCAAAAAGCTCTATTTTTGTCTCATCAGACCACATGACCTTCTCCCATTCCTCCTCTGGATCATCCAGATGGTCATTGGCAAACTTCAGACGGGCCTGGACATACGCTGGCTTGAGCAGGGGGACCTTGCGTGTGCTGCAGGATTTTAATCCATGACGGCGTAGTGTGTTACTAATGGTTTTCTTTGAGACTGTGGTCCCAGCTCTCTTCAGGTCATTTACCAGGTCCTGCCGTGTAGTTCTGGGCTGATCCTTCACCTTCCTCATGATCATTGATGCCCCACGAGGTGAGATCTTGCATGGTGCCCCAGACAGAGGGAGATTGACCGTCATCTTGAACTTCTTCCATTTTCTAATAATTGTGCCAACAGTTGTTGCCTTCTCACCAAGCTGCTTGCCTATTGTCCTGTAGCCCATCCCAGCCTAGTGCAGGTCTACAATTTTATCCCTGATGTCCTTACACAGCTCTCTGGTCTTGGCCATTGTGGAGAGGTTGGAGTCTGTTTAATTGAGTGTGTGGACAGGTGTCTTTTATACAGGTAACGAGTTCAAACAGGTGCAGTTAATACAGGTAATGAGTGGAGAACAGGAGGGCTTCTTAAAGAAAAACTAACAGGTCTGTGAGAGCCAGAATTCTTACTGGTTGGTAGGTGATCAAATACTTATGTCATGCAATAAAATGCAAATTAATTATTTAAAAATCATACAATGTGATTTTCTGGATTTTTGTTTTAGATTCCGTCTCTCACAGTTGAAGTGTACCTATGATAAAAATTACAGACCTCTACATGCTTTGTAAGTAGGAAAACCTGCAAAATCGGCAGTGTATCAAATACTTGTTCTCCCCACTGTATATATTATAATTACTGAACATGGTCCTTTAGGAGTTGAGCCTTTTAACACTTATTAGAGGTGTTCACACAGCTGCATCATGTGACAGTTGTAATCTTTTGTATATTGTTTATTTTGAGATGAATATGTTTTTTTTGTATCCCTGATTCTTAAATACAAGTTGTATCAGTGTTTTGTCCCATTAGATAGAAAGGTATAAACAACTTGTTTAGAACATTTTACATCTGTGATGATGCTAATATGATACTTTGCTTACAAAACAGGTGTAAATTTGCTTTCAGATTGCGGTACAAAAGTCAACAGCTGATATGTGTTGCATTTTTTTATTTATATTTGAGCTCCCAAAAGCTCCATATACTGTTGGAAAAAATGATGTAAACTTCACATAAAGTATATGACCTAAAGGACAGAATGCCTTTATTTACAGTTATGCATTCAGCAGATGCTTTTATCCAAAGCGAATTACAAAAGCAATTAAATGCTTGTCAGTACATTCGGCAGCACACTTTAGCCAAATTTCAAAGACAATAAAAGTAATTATTAAATTACATATTGAGATATAGGCTTATATGTACTTAAGTCCTAGGATTTAAGTCCTACTTAATCACCCTTAAGTTCAACTAATTGCATTTAATATAAATTTAAACTATAATATAATTTCATTTAATTGTAAATAACATACAGTTAAGTGACCAAAACACAAAAGTGAGTGCCTTACCCTTTGTGAAAAAGAAGTACACTTAAGCATACTTTTAAAAAGAGTAGTTATTACAGAAATAATATACTTTGAAAAGAATATACTAAAGTGTGAACTGAACTGAATGTAATGCATGTTTGTGGCAAGCAGGGCGGGGCCGAGAGCCATGGGAGGAGCTCCGGAAAGATGAAAGGAGGAGTGACGACAGTGGTAGATGAGAGAGGGCCAGGCCTGGACTATGTTGTTGTTTATGTTTTAGCTTGGCTCCCGAGGCTTCTTCCCTGAGCCTTTAACATTTTTACAGTGGTGCCGAATCCCGGGAGGAAAGCGCTGTCAAAGAGCCATCGCCTCTGTGGGAAATCCACAGAGCCATCGAGTAAGGCTGTAAGGAGTAAGGAGCCGTCGCCATCCACCAGGCGGCGGCGAAGTCAGAGGGCCGTCTACCGAGGGGTATCCAGTGCCACCGCTAGGCATCGCAGAGGAGTTCACCCAGCTCGTGGAGGACCGGATGGCAGTGCGTTTTGGGAACTGGACCCAATTTTTTTTCTTCTCTCCCTTCCCTTGCCTCTGTTCCTCATCCTTTCATCTCCTTTTCTATGCTATGATCGCCGTGAGTAGAGTGCAGTCTCGTGGGTGCCCCAGGGAGAGCTAAGGGAACGGAGTGAGTGTTATTGAGCGTCACCTGCAACTCTTGAGTCCCACGGAGGAGCTCCAGAAGGATAAAAGGAGGAGTGACGACAGTGGAAGACAAGAGAGGACCAGACCTGGACTTTATGTTATTGTTTTAGTTTTTTTTACTTTAGCTTTGTTGTTTGTTTATTTTTGGATTAAAATTGAATGTTAATGTTAAATGTTGAATGCTCGCTCCTTCTTCCCTGAGACTTTAACATTGTTATAATGTTATATGTACTATTAAATGAAATTGTATTATAGTTCAAATTTATATGTGAACAAAAAGATGGTACTCTTAGCACAATGCCCAAAAGACTACTGACAATGAAAATAAACCAGACATTTAGCAAAGTCTCATCTTCTTCCTGTCTTGGATTGATCAGATTTCAATGTCCGAATAAGTCAGAATATGTGCCTTTTTCCTTCTATGCAGGCTTCTGAACTGGTTTAAGGAACAAAAAACAAAAATAAATGAATGATATTTTAACAGGAACATAAATGAAAACTAAATCAAGTTTAATCGCTCTGAACAGAAACACTTATTTGAAATGACCATTAACCGGTTAATAATGTTATTTTATTGTTCTGTTTAATTTTTTAATTTGGCAGTCAACCAATCATGAATTCAAATAGTAAGGCCTAAGCAAATCCAACATGAGTGAAATGCCCACGCTCAGATGTTAAGTCATCATAGGTAATCGCAATGGCATCATAGTCATCACAATGGCATGGCATGGCTTTTGGATCTCAGGAGTTTTTCCAAGGATATGTCACCAACCGTTAAGCATTGCATTTGAGTGAAAATTAATGGCAGGTAATATTCAGCGTGGTGTGTGTTTTAAAACCAGTGAAATTTGCAGGTTAGTGTAGAACCGCTACTTTTCAGGAAATGAAAAAAAAAAATAGTTTTCCTAATAAACTAATAATTTTACAAAAGAAAAGTGAACAGAACCCCCCACCCCTGGTATCCTGGCATCAAATTTGTAGAAAGTCCCAAATGGAGAATCTATGTGACTCAGCGGATGGACCACATTGAAAACTGAAATGAAACAGATTAAACCCTTAGCACAATGCCCATAAGACTACTGACAATAAAAATAAACCAGACATAATCATAGTCCTCTGAGATGTGATACAGTGATACAAAGAAGAAAATTGCCAGATAGCATGCTATATTAAAACAGACGCAGAGGGATCTGATTGTTACGATGTGTACAATGACATGATAATTTGTCAATAACCAGCTAAAACAATGACCACTAAAGTGATCTCAATTGATCAAAGGAATCCTCACTAAGCAAGTGAGATGACTCGATGATTTAACACATTTAAAAAAAAGCAATAAAACAGATGGACTACTAGAACAGAAGGCAGTGATTCAAGAAATCCTGTCATGAGAGACAAGTAGTAGTATTGTCTCAGTCAGTGAATCAGTGAACTGCTCTTAAATGGAGTTCATGAGGATAACAGGCCAATTTATCTCCCACATCCTTTTACCCTTAAGACAGCAAGCTCTGATCAGGTTATCAAGGGAAAAAATAACTTTTCTCACAAACACCACTGTATGATTTCTCTTGCGCTCTTAATGTACTACAACCCATCAGAGCCCTTTCAGCCGCAGGAGGGAGATAAGCGTAAACAGGCTTGTAAACTGTGAGGCTACACTTACACTGTTCCTTAGATTAATGGATGAAAATATACAGTACAATCCTATTGTTCTGCTCCACACCTCTGAGACTCATCTCTCAAGAGATCAAGGTTTTGATGTTTAACCTTGTTAGTACCTGCAGTTGGATGTGGTTAACTACACCATCTGATTCTAAAAGAAGGAGTTAATCCAAAATACTCACTGATTTCATTGTATGGAGAAAAACAGTTAACCTTTTCGCATTAAGTTAATTATAGTTTATTCAAGTATTTTAACTGAGCATTAGGCTGCGATAGCGGAAAAAAAAAGAAGGAAAAAATGTGTCCATTGTCTATTGTCAACAGTGTAGTGATATACAAAGCACCGCTCACACAGAAGTTACTTTTAAACCAAGCAGCTTTCTGTTGGTCAGTAAATATGCCTGATTAACTTGAACATGAGCTAAATCCTGATTAACTTGAACATGAGCTAAATCCTGATTGCATGACCGAAACTCCTGATCACGTGGATTCCTATTAAAAATGACTGTATTTAAAATTTCACTGAGCAACGGTAAATGTGATCACAACTTAATTTTGAATATGACCATCTTTGAATTATGGTTAAAGAGTACTGCTTATTGTACTATATACTTTAATGCCAGTTTTATTGAAACTTGTATGTCATGTATTTAAATATATTTGTAATTACATATTTGTAATGAAGTTGCAACTGAGGATGGAGGATGGGGGCTTTGGAGGAGGACGAGGAGTAGACTGAGAAAGACACCATGGAGACAATGACCCTAGGAACCAGGGAGTTGAAGAAGGTGGGAGGAGCCAGGGCAGAGACAGGAGGATAATCCAAAGTCCAGGACAAGGGCATTGCGGAACAGATGGTGGGAGGAGCCAGGCGTCTGAATGCCAGCAGTGAAGCCAGGAGAGTAGGAAACCCAGGTAGAGCTGAGGAGCCATAGAGACCGGGTGACACCAATGTTTCCGGAGAACAAGGCAAAGCCACAGCAACGAATGTCCGAGGTGGAGCCAGGGTACCAGAGAACTGAGGTGGAGCCGATGGGACTGAGGACCAAGGCGGAGCCGAAGAGAAGGTGGAGCCCAACGGACCCGGAGGGGTGGAGGGTCAAGGCACAGCCGAAGACCCGGAAGTCCATGGCATAGGCAGAGCAACATCTGACCAAGGTGGTGCCAGAGGGACGAGGGAGTCCATTGGAACCCCAAGGGTGATGGTCCCAGGTGGAGCCGAGGGAGGGAGGAGCCAAGGTGAAGTCGACTGGTCGACGAGCCAAGGCGGAGCAGCGGGCTCGATGGCTGGAGGCAGAGCCAGGGGATCCTCTTAATTAGGCGGAGCTGGAGACCGGAAATCCCAAGGCAGATCTACACAGCAGAGTGGAGTCAGAGGTGCCGAGGGACTGAAAAGAAACAGTGGAGGCAGGACATAGGAACTGGCTGTCATTGGGAGAGGAGGTGGAAGAGGGGGCCTGGGTGGGATCTCTTTAGACACAGGAAACTTGGAGCTGGGCAGGACCAGCAGTGATACAGGGGACTTGGATCTGGACAGGACCAGTGGAGACACAGGAGACTTGTAGCTGGACGGGGCCAACGGGGACAGGAGACTCAGGGAAATAATCTCTTCCATTTTATCATAATAATATGCAGAGACCAGCTGCAGCTCACCCTCAATGCCAGGAGTGTGGGCGGGGCTTTCTTCCAACCCCAAAAGCTCCACAAGCAGCCCCATGGGCATGGGTGATGTAGCCGGCTCGTGCACCTGGTAAGACTTTTCCATAGGCTCGGGTTCCTGGGAGATGGTTGGCTCAATTGTGAAAGTTGAACCACACATCCACAGAATCATGTCCAGATAACGAGGTAGGGCGATGCTCTAATCTCCTGCCGGTATCCATGGAATGATGTGTGGTTCCAACCCACTCCAAAACACATCCATCAATTGGTGATCACCACAGGTTGTTAGATGTTGTATGAACTCCTCTACATACGATTTGATACTGCGGCCATCTTTATAAATTGAACATTGGATATCCATAATCCTTACTGCAGTATGCATGATGAAGCAACGTATGAAGCAAAATAGTCTTTACTTAAGATTCCTAACACTATGGAACAATAAGGGAGAAAGTAGGAAACTAGCAAACCACATAAACGTATGACACCGAACAATAAACAGAAAGAACTCAAGGCTTAAATACACACAAGGGCAATTAAAGTAACAAGAAACGTGTGCGAAATTCAATCTAAAACCATGGTGTAGGATTTGAGGGCGCACCAGACACAAATTAATCTCCCAGATGATTCGTTCAAACATAATTCCACACAAAACCCAACTCAACACTCCAGACCCCGAATCAACAAGAGTGGGCTCCATTCTGTCTGCGCCAACTAACAAACCCCCAGCTAAGTATTTTATGGCCTTGTAAACTTTGGGCCACACCAAGATAATGGCAGAGGTTGTTTGATCCCGAAGACAAAGAGCCAAAACAGATCCCCTTCTTCTCAACGACCTTTAAATGAACTCTGAGTGACACGATTAAAATCCACAGGAAAACCCACAGAGACTGTTGTTACATATAAACTGCATCAAATCATTCAAAAAGGATGATAGCCGGACTTGCATTCAAACAACCTTCTACTGTATAATTCTATATCATGTCTACAACCAATACACGTGACCATTATGCATATTATATATATATATATATATATCACTCACAATTCATGTAATTGTTATAACTATTGAATGGTTGATTGAAAGTGTGTCTTGCTTGGTATCAGTATGATTGTATGCTCATAATTCAGAAGATGGCTTGATTGAAATTTGTGTAGAATGTATCGTGTTCTTATAATGAGAAATGTCTAAATGCACTCTCTGCTTAGAGCGGGAAGTTAGGAGACAACAGATAACAGGTAATTTATGGGAGGGGTGGGGAAGAAGTCACTTCAGAACCAAAGATGATACCTAATTGGTCAGAACCCATCCAGGAGGATGGGCAGACATTTGAGTTTAAAATCTCAGAACACGAACAAAGAATCAGACAGAGTTTAGACAAAAGACAAAGACAGAGACAATGACATGACGAATAGATGATCGAGGCAGACCAAGATCCGAGAAAATGGGTTAACAATTTCATTCAAGCCGTCTAAATACTCTCGTTTCACTTTCCTTTCTTTTACTTAGTTTCTTTTCTTTCCATTGAGTCTCGTGTTCTAAGTTAAGTTTTGCCGCAAAGTTTCAATCAACGATTCTACAGCAAAGCTAACTTCAAACAACATCCACAAGACTTTCCATCCATCCGGCAACACGCCACGTGATTGGCTTCCCTAGACGTTGATCAAAGACACGACAAGGCCGTCAGTGAATCAAAGAACCTGGGGAACCCCTCTGCAGCCAGGACCAAGAAGGAGGGAATCCCCATTAAAAGAAGATACAAGGCACAAACGCAAGTAACCTCCAGATTCTAACTGAAGTGGTGCATTGATATCAAATTTAATAACCCCGCCTAAGAAACGATAGAAGGGTTAAATTAATGATCGATGGTTCGTTCAGGTCATGTGTTATAAATGCATATATTGCTAGAAACTTGGGATTTCATCATTTCACTCGCTTAAAACTCATTCTTTCCTCACTTTCCTTCTTTCTGCAACTCGTGTGAATGTCTGTGTGCGTGTGTTTGTGTTAGGTATTAGTTTTATATGTTAGAGTAACAATAAAGTTTCATTTGTATTTAAAGCTAAGTGTTCTTGTGTTATGTGCTTGCGAATTTAATGTCTTAAACTGCTGATCTATGTTACCTGGCTATTAAATAGTGTTTCACTATTGTTTGGATATTTATATCCGCTGCAGAGTTGATAGTTACGGCCTGTTCAAATGAACGCTGGACGAGTCATTTGCACAGGGCGACGCAGTGTCTCGTTCCCTCTTCAGGGAACCAAGGTTACAGTCGTAACCGAGGCGTTCCCTGTCAAGGGAACTCGCGCTGCGTCGAGATGACAAACTACACAAAGATCGTGTTTGTCCCCACCCATAATGAAACAAGGGCAGGGATGAACACACGGTCTAAACTGGAGTTGTTTGCTCGCCATAGTAATTACTTTGCTAGAAATAGACAGACACAATTTACACAGAGCGCTTTCTGAAAGCACAGAAGCTAGCGCTGCACTGTTTTGGGCTGGCTTTATAGTTTCCTGGTTCGTGACGTCACCTGCCTCTGACGTTTCATCTCACCATCGGAATGATTTCACACGTGCTTCACGACGTAATCACGCAGAGCGTTCCCACAGCGTCATCTCGACGCAGCGCGAGTTCCCTTGAAAGGAAATTCTATTTTTAACAGTCTTAGTAGCTAATGTACATATTGTCTGCTAATGTAAAAATAGTGTTTATATTAGCCTTCAGGCTTTCTGACCTTCTTTAGCTCTTTTTATGCTCTCAGTTCTGAAGTAGTTGTCAGAGCAAAGTCAAAAGTCTAGACGGCGAACACTCAGCATAGAAATACAGATTTTATTTGCATTTGTTTAATGTTCATCACATCCCCAGGCTGTTCTTCTGTATGTCTTAGAAAATTCCCCACTGTGTGATGCGTCACAATTCCTGGGAAAACGTGACCCTTTCAATCATTTTGCCACATGGACTGTGCATTCCTATAGCACATACGTCACTCTTGGTATTCTACCTTCCAAAAGAGTCAGCAAACGCAGCATGAAAGCTTTTTGTATTCTGAGTACGTCATCTGAATCATAAGCACTAAGAGGTCACAAACAAAAACAAATCACCTGTAGTGTTTCACCTGTATCTGCATGTAAAAGAAAAGCTGAATACATCAGTTGTAATGTTTATTTTGTGCTGATTGTATTTGATTACAGTAGAAAAATTATAATGGGATTTTTTTTTTTATATCTTAATTGTTTCTCCTAGACACCAATGGCATATTGATACTTGTGTAAATCTCCTGCTTCTCAGATTTTCCTCAAAGACAAAGGGCATGGAATTTCACATTTACTCCCTTTAAGGCCTCGATATAATCACAGCAAAGTTATTTTTCTTTCTTTTGTTCTTTGTCTCCTCCGATTAGAATTGCAACTTCAATTTCTACTAATATAAAAGCGGCTCTCCATTGTATTCACGTTTTTACTCACGGATGTCTGAATGCGACAGACTAAACAGATGAAATAAACTGGAGAAAATTTTGGTTTTAAAGGTGTTTACCAGCCACTTTTCTGGAATGTTCGCTTTGGCACGAACTTCGTTTTAACCTGATTTTTTCACACCAGTTTGTTCTTTTATTTTGCTTGAAGTATATCGGGGTTTCATACATTTACATTTATGCATTTGGCAGGCACTTTTATCTAAAGCAACTTGCATTGCATTCAAGATACACATTTTTACATTTCATCAGTTCATGTATTCTTTGGGAATCAAATCCATGACCTTGGCATTGCTAGCAACACCTCAACAATATCTCTCAATTTCAACATTTCTCATCAGTCTTTTAAATAATCTGATCTATTCTATCCTAAGGAATTGTATGAGAAACAGCTAAGGCAAAGTTAATATATACAGACAGGCTTGGTCTGGATCCATGTCTCAGTAAAAAATAGCCTGATTAGACAAAGTCTATTTTCAGTGTACTAAAGGTGATAATAACCTCAACCACAGGTCTGCCTAGTTTCATCACCATTAGTGGGAATTTGCAACAGCCACTATAAGTAGCAACTTAGCCACTGTACAAAGTGGCTCAGTGTTTAAATGAATGCTGCAAAAATAACCTTTTTCTCTTTTTTAGTTTATTAAAATGGATAGCCTGGTTTTTGTGCTGACGCGTCTTGGTCTGGGTTAGCACCCTCAATCACCCCTGTTAAACTAGACCTGCACAAAAACAGTTTCGTGTTTATATTACTTGAGGACGGTTCTGATGGAGTTAAAACTACTCTGGCCAAAAAACGAGGCCTTCAGCAAAAAACAATTAATTGAATTTATAAAATATAATCAGCAAACTCTATTTACATTTAATGCATTTAAGGGACATTAGCTGTCTTGTCAACAGCAGAATGTCCCATGTAAATTACTTAGCAGTGGATGTACTGTAGAGTAATAGAATGAGTAAGCACACAAGAGAAAATATGATTCAATTTAACAGATTTCTTTCTTTGGGCTGTCCTTACACATCTCTCATGGTGCTTTATAAATGAATAGCCCTGAATTTAAAAAAAAAAGTGCCACCACTAACAGATAAAGTGTGCAGCCAGTCTTAGAAAGAGGGGGTTATGTATTATGTGGCGGCTTGCTTTATATCCACCATGAGGTCTGCTGTGATGTGTGCCCACTGGAGATGGCATGAATCAAATGGCTAATGGGTCAAAACAGCCCTGTAACCTCAACATTCCAATTAAAACCAGACAACACACTAAACTCAGGATCATGGTGTGCTGTGGTAATGCATTTGACCTTACTTGCAACATTTGACGGCCACTTAGAAATACCACAGAGACAAAGTCCTGCCCTTCAGTGAAGCACAGACTGAGCATCACCATGAGGAATAATTACAACAGCCTATGTACTAATGAGGCCTAGGAATCAAGTCCTTATTAGTTTAAACCAATGGTCTCAGTGGAAAATAATACAGCAGGGGCATCAGCCACATACCATCTTTGCATCTTTATTTAAAATGATGACTCATCCACAAGTTATGCATCTCAGCAGGGTAACTGGTCTTTGTTCAACTTTAGCACTTTTTAAGCCCAGGACACACTGCACGATTTTCGACTGTCCCAGACGAAAGATTGCCATCGTGGAACAATCGTGGCGATTTCTGTGATCGTGGCTCCTAATTGGTGGTCCTATGTCGTACAATGAGAGAGGTTTAAAGACGGCCGTTGTCATGGTCTTGTGACCAAAGATAGCCTACAACAATTTTCTGACAGTGTCAGAAATTCAGCATGATCACCGCACAGTGTGTTTGCTGCTACGACCTACGTCTACTGACCAGCCAATAAAAATGCGACATGAAATCAACGCGACATGGTGCTAAAATTTAAAACTGCTTACCTCAAGCTCTTTTCCCTTCCTATTTCGCCACGTCCTCTTTTTCTCAGCACACATTAAAACTACAACTGCAAAGTATGATTCATCAATGTCTTTTTGTTTACCACTAGCGCATGATCATGACGTTTTATTCTTCTTTAGAAACTTGCATTGTAGCCTACAAGTCAATCATCAAGGTGTCATCATCGTATAGTCTACATACATGTCGTACCCAAGTTTAATAGATCCATGTCCCACAGTGTGATTTGTAATGATCTTATAAGATTGCTAAAATTGTGCAGTCTGTACCAGGCTTTATTCACAATAATTTTGGACATGGTATCATGGCACTAACGTAAGCTGTACCATCTTTAGAGTGTTAGGCTGTATTCACCCTTGGTTGAGAATTGCTTGGTCTGAACCCCAGTTCAGTTCTACCCAGGTTTTCATCTAGTTTTATTTGACTCAGAACTGCTTTACATCAATATGAGTATGCTAGGTAATGACTCAGTAGAAGGTGCTAAAAATGGAAAGTGTTATCCCTTCATCAGAACCACCCCATCTCATTCAATCGCCACTGGCAAACCAAGCTCCCAACCAGAATGGACTTGAGACAAGCAGCATGTGATGAGATACACCTAAAGTCAAAATCGCATTGTCACCACTGCCATAAAATGCTGAGCACACCTTTCTTCAGGAGACCATTCTGTGCATGTACAATGGTGTCTAGTCAAGGAAGCAAATAGGTAGGGATACTAAGCCGCCATGGAAAGTCCAGACTCACATCCCAAAATGAAAGCAGTCATTATTGAGTCACCATGCCTATCGGCTCGAGCTGAGCCACCTAAAGAAGCTTGCATCCCTTGGGTCCGGACCAGAAAGGGATTGCATGCACCTGCTGGACCCTGCTGGGCACCACGAGAAGGAGTGCTAGAAATAAAAGTGCTTGGAGCGCATGACAAGGCTCACCTGAATGTACTGGAGTGGAGCCTCATCATAACTTTGCATCACCATGTGCATGCACACTGGTGTCCTTGCATGTCCAGGGAGGGAGCAGGCAACACCGTTCACTTTGTTCAAGTTCAGAATATAGGTTTCAAACCAACTAAATAAACCTAATTCTCAAGTCTCAAGGAAGGCAGCAATGAGATTAGCAAGACTCACTGCTGATCTAGGGCCAGATTTACTAAACAGGGCAAATTAGCATGAGAGCGCAATTCCAAAAAAGCCCAGATGGGAGTGTAAAGTTCTGCACATGATCTACTGACGACATGCAAATTAAAGAACACAGACAGAGCCAGATCATTTCCATAATGGCCAACGCAATCTACCCAGGAGCCATGCAAATAAGCGTCTGGTATAAGACATGCTTTTTTAGGTGGTACATAATGCAGCAAATACCAGTAAATTGACAAGCGCAAACCTTAGTAAATCACCTCGCATGATTCATTTAAATACTCTTCTCCCATAAATTTTGCGTCTGAAAGGGAAACTCCTACAAATGCATATGCAATAAGGTCAGCTGCAAAAATAACCTGTCCACGCTTTTTCAGTGCTAATTTATCACTGTGTGTCTTTAGTAAATCCTGACAGTTTAACGCCAAAAAATTGCTTGCGCTGGCGCAAGGTGTTAGTAAATCTGGCCCCTAATATTTAATCAAAGGAAAATGAGGACATCCATCTACTTACTCTTTCATGTAAACACAGTGAGTTCAATGATGTTTTGATCGCAAAGTAGGTGCATTTCACCCACTCAATGTAATGGGCCTGGAGATTAGAAGGATCTGTGATTCAGTTCGCTTTTGTCTTTTCAGATCTAAAGCTAGTCAAACTCTTGCAGCTTCCGATATTGAACAATAAATGGTTTTACATCAAACAGACATTAGGAATACTTGTCCCACCGAATTTTCCTGGTTGAAAAATTTTCTTTATTTTTCATGACTTTAAGAAGGACTCTCTCAAACAGAGACTTTCCAATGAATCAGAGCTAAGCTGAACACTAATCATCTCAAAGAGCAAGCAAACATGTCAGAACTAACAAAAGTCCAACACTGTGGCACGCGTTAAAACACTTTCCGAATTAGAGTGGCTTCACGCTTCCTTCAGACAGCCACTTTGTGTTCCTCAAAGCAGGAAGCTTGTGGCTCAGATGGTTCTGCCCTCTTAAGATCCATCTTCTTCAGAGTGAAGATTGACGCTTATCTGTGCTTGCACATCATGATGCTTTTCAATTATTTACAGCTTACTCTCACATTTTAACTTATGCTACTTTCTCTCTCACCCTGGTTTCTTTTTCTCACAGTTGAAGGTGTGAGGAACTCGCCCATGATTGCCGAAAGGCTAACCACAATCCCCCACTGCAGGAGAAACGTTTCCTCCTACATCTTATGACAGAACACAGCTCCACTTGCACTTCACACTTCATTACCCTCAGTAATACTTTGGCACAATGATGTATGGTACTATTCAAATTCATAAGAGTAGCTCTTGGCAGAACCGCCTTCAAAACTTTTAAAGTACTAGGATTAAAGTTCACAAACAAATTTTTTTGTACATCTCCAGATTACTTGACATACAATGTTTCGACTTGCTCATTACATTTTGTCCATTTTGCGCTAGATATTTTTCTGAGATAGTTCCATAAAAAAAAGTGGACCAGATCAGATTGGAAACTGTCAGACTGAATGCGCGTCAGGCAGTTCCTACTGTCACCCACTTAAGATGTGAGGGGGAAAAAACAGTTTTGGGCCATAATTAGAGGCAGTGTGAATATGGCACATTAGGTCATACGTTAACTTTACCCTTGTCCTGACAGGAGGATTCCATAGAAATGTGATAAATAGCATTTATATAACTTTACACATTAGCGCTCATTTACAATGACCTGACACAGGACTCATAATTACTTTTTAATATCAAAGCGGGGGAGAGGTGAAGCAATTGTTCTGATGACCGAACATTATCATCGCTGGTCTTCTAATCATTCAAGCAGATAGCGCTGTACACAGGGGATACCTGTCAGTGGATGAATTAGATCTGTTACTACGGAAACCTGATACCACTTATTGACCCTTTCTTTGTCACTGTGGCTTGTAGGCAGTTATTAATTTCATTATATCAAGATATTTATTTTCTCTATCATCAGTTTGACTTTATTTTACATAATTTTGGATAATATTCTATAAAACTTTCTAAAATCTTTATGCCAACATTTTACAACCTGCCTGACCTGCCTCATAAATAACAGTGAATAAATATTTTCCTACACTTAAATTATTGATGCATTATCAGTTGAGATTTGGATATGAAGAACTTCACTGCCCATAAGATATCAAGGCAGTGAAGGGGTGGGAAAGAATTTCATTTATTTATTCATTGCTTCCTGCAGATTCCCTCAAATAAATCAATTTGCCAAGGTTTAATGGTCAGAAAACTGGTGTGAGATGCAATTCAACATTTGTTATAAAGTACATTCTAAGTAAAATCATTTTAAAGAGATCATATTGTAAAAAGCAGAATTTTTCTTGGACTTTTACTTGAAAACTTTCTTTAATTTCCTCTCCTGTTCAGAAAAGATTATCCAGAATCCTTAGATTTCTGATGTCACAATCCCAAAATATACACTCACCTAAAGGATTATTAGGAACACCATACTAATACTGTGTTTGACCCCCTTTCGCCTTCAGAACTGCCTTAATTCTACGTGGCATTGATTCAATAAGGTGCTGAAAGCATTCTTTAGAAATGTTGGCCCATATTGATAGGATAGCATCTTGCAGTTGATGGAGATTTGTGGGATGCACATCCAGGGCACGAAGCTCCCGTTCCACCACATCCCAAAGATGCTCTATTGGGTTGAGATCTGGTGACTGTGGGGGCCATTTTAGTACAGTGAACTCATTGTCATGTTCAAGAAACCAATTTGAAATGATTTGAGCTTTGTGACATGGTGCATTATCCTGCTGGAAGTAGCCATCAGAGGATGGGTACATGGTGGTCATAAAGGGATGGACATGGTCAGAAACAATGCTCAGGTAGGCCGTGGCATTTAAACGATGCCCAATTGGCACTAAGGGGCCTAAAGTGTGCCAAGAAAACATCCCCCACACCATTACACCACCACCACCAGCCTGCACAGTGGTAACGAGGCATGATGGATCCATGTTCTCATTCTGTTTACGCCAAATTCTGACTCTACCATCTGAATGTCTCAACAGAAATTGAGACTCATCAGACCAGGCAACATTTTTCCAGTCTTCAACTGTCCAATTTTGGTGAGCTCGTGCAAATTGTAGCCTCTTTTTCCTATTTGTAGTGGAGATGAGTGGTACCCGGTGGGGTCTTCTGCTGTTGTAGCCCATCCGCCTCAAGGTTGTGCGTGTTGTGGCTTCACAAATGCTTTGCTGCATACCTCGGTTGTAACGAGTGGTTATTTCAGTCAAAGTTGCTCTTCTATCAGCTTCAGAGAGAGAGAGAGAGAGAGAGAGAGAGAGAGAGAGAGAGAGAGAGAGAGAGAGAGAGAGAGAGAGAGAGAGAGAGATGGTCGTAAAAAAATAAATAAATAATGACCAACATTATAAGTTGACCCCAGGGATCTATCTATCTATCTATCATAAATTAAACATTCATAGACCTCAACATTTTCTCTACAAGACAGTGTTTTTATGTTTTCACTCTGAATCCCTGTTAAGCTTGAACCCCTCTCCTATTGTAAGCGTATGTTGCATTAGCATATCTCTAATTAAAGTAGGCAAAGGTGGAGCTGACGATCAAAGACTGTTGGTTCTCACTTCTGTTTTGTATTGCCTGCTCATTATCGTAACGCAGCCTCTGATTAAAGCTATTTGTGTGCCTGCATCAATCTGAGGTAAGCCAATTTGCCTTTTCAATCCTGTGATGAGCAAAATTACATCTAAAGCAAAACTATACTGTAAACACAATGCTGAGAGATGTCATGTTTTGAGCCGGACTATGTAATTGCCCCTTTATACTCTTATACTTACAGAGCTGTTTAACTACCCAAAAATCTGGAAAGGGCACAACACCTTATAAACATTATATTTCCTGCCTGTCTTGTTTTTAACTGGCTTTAAAAAACTGGCTTTAAAAAAAAAAATAAAAAAAACATAAATAATTAAATAAATAAATAAAAAAGAAAGCACTACACCGCAAGATGCTGTGCTTTATTTTACTTCAGATTGACATTACAGAGGTACCGTGGTAACATTACTGAAACACATAGCTTTTGTCTTATTGCTTTTATAAAATAATGACAAAAATGTATGTTATACTGTAGTTATAAATCAAATTATAATATAGTATATATAGTATATTTGCCTAATTGTAGGCTGTTTACATGAATAATTTAAATAATAATAACCATATATGTATTAAATCTTTATGAATATAAATAACACTCTATAATTAAAAAAAAAAAAAATTCCATGTTTTATTATTTTAATTAAATTATTCTTCTACTACTACTAATATTACTAATATTAATATTAATAATAATTCTTGCCAAGTCAATTGTAGGGTGTTTACGTTAATACAATTATACATTATTTAAAAAAAAAATGTATTAAAGAATACTTCATTATGAATACAAATACATTATTATTAGTTATCTTTTAACAGTTATGGATTACTATATAAATTACATTACATCTTATTTTTATTAGTGCCGACGGGGCAGGGAGCCAGGGAGGCGGCGGTAGCTCAGGTAGCCAGGGAGGTGCCGGCAGTGCAGAGAGCCAGGGAGGCACCAGAAGATCAGGGAGGAGCTATGGTGGTGTATGCCGCCCATACCCCCAAGATGGTAGAAGCCATCAAGGACAGCACTGCTTTATCTGGGCCTGGCTCTGGGGCTTGAGCGGGGTCTGAGCTTTGGAGCTGGAACATACTCTGGAGCGGGCTCATGGGCTGGAGTGGGCTCTGAAGCGGACACATGGATTGAAGCGGACTGTGGAGTGGACACATGGGCTGGAGCTGGCTCATGGGCTGGAGCAGGTTCAGGACTGTGCTCAAGGGATAGAGTGAATGCGAGTGTGGCCCAGACACACATAGCAGCAGTAACATATAGTGAAATTACCACCTCTTCAATCATGTCACAACAGACAGGAAGAGGCGGTTCTGGAACTGCTTCCTCCAGAGTGGGCTCGAGAATTTCACTCACTGGAGCGGACTCAGGAATTTCACTTACTGGAACAGCCTTGGGAATTTCACTCACTGGAACGGCCTCAGGAATTTCACTCACTGGAATGGACTCGGGAATTTCACTCACTGGAATGGACTCGGGAATTTCACTCACTGGAATGGACTCGGGAATTTCACTCACTGGAACTGACTCTGGGTTTTCATTCTCTGGAACAGACTCTGAGATTGCATTCACTGGAAAGGACTCGGAGATTTCCTCAATAACGAAATCTGAACCATTCAGCCAGAGAACATAGTTCATATATCCCTGCAATCCTGAACTGCATCTACTGGGAGACAGGAACTGATACAGTTCTTCATTGAGTCCCTCTCGAAAGTTAGCCTTGAGCAAGTGAATGCTCCAGCTCACCAGAGGGTAATACAGCAGGAACTCCTCAACATATTGCTCCAGCGGCCATTCGCTCTGTCGGAGGGAGAAGAGGAGGTAATCTTCAGTCTTTTTTTCAGCCTTCTGTCATGGAAAGTGACTGTATATAAAGCGCACAACAAGGAAGTATCCAAAAGAAAGTGCTTGATTACAAAAGAAAACAAACACAATGGAGATCACAGGAGAAATAACTCAGTAACTAAACTCAATAACTCAACAAACCACTCTTCCACAACCGATAAACAATACAGGACAAAACTGACTGAAACTGAGGGCTTAACTACAAGGGGCAAACAAAAGAGTTAACAAGTTAATTAACAAGGTAACAGGTAAATGGGATGAATCAATGAAACACACAGGAAAACTAGGTCAAAGGAAAACACCAACTGAACACAATGAAAACTAAGACAAAACAGAACATAACCCTGACAATTAATCTGTTGTCCGATTGTGATTGCCAAGCAATGTATCAACTTCATTTTTTTATATATACTGTAAATATACAGATCAGACGACTCATTCAATTACATTGTAAGAGATATCTCTTGTACAATGTCTGTTTTACAACGACTTTGAAAGTGGCTCATCCAATCAGATTTTAAAACTATAACTATTTCATATGGCCTTTCCTCATACTGGCTAACTGTAGTTGTATTAATATTAAGGATATGAGAATGGCGGACTCATAATATCATCAGATCATTATTAACTGTTTCATGTCAGGTTTTAAAATTCCTGTTGAACGTAATCATCATTCATCAGACCCATATTATTTTCAGAGACACAGTAGGTGTTCACCATATCAAATTACCCAGCAATATGGAAACAAGACACAAACTGCAACCAAAGAACACCCTGATTAAAAATTCATTAATTGCACCACCCGTAGACACACTACCCACGAGAAGCCAGACAGAAGAGCAATGACTGGCGCGCTTCTCGCTAATGGATGATATGGGAGATGTTTGCAAATGAAAGTGTACGATCGCCCTTCGCCCTCCCAGCAAATATCATCGACCGATACAACATAACTGATTGTGGCAGAGCTCAACCGAGGGCACGTTTGATAATGGCTTTCATGCTATCATTTGTGCGAGAGAAATTGTTTTCTCAACCCTAGATCGGTGTTATGCAGATGAGCCCATTATCTACCCATTTGAGCTTATGTCTACCTGCCTGTTTGATGGAGTTGTCTACGACTGGCTCAGCATAGATCCTCGCCTGGAGACCTTCTCTGGCTCCATGACTTCAGATAGAGGCCGTTTTTGTTTATGGCAGCAGAATAAATAGGTTGATGAGATGAGTTTGTTGATGGATGATATAGACGGAGGCTGGAATATCTTTGTGCCTAATGCATTGATTCTCTTCCCCAGACCAGATTAGGATGTCAGGCACCAAGACTGGTTCCCCTTGTCTACCCTTAATGTGATCTACTATTGATCAGGTGATGTAGCAGTGCAAATTAACTTCTCTATATTAATATTATTCTTCCCTCTGTTCAGCAATAGCCCAAATAAAGGGGGCATCCATACGCATCAGGCAGGCAGCAGCTCTGTAAATAAGCAACTGTTCAGATTCAGCCCCAGTTGCTGTATTGACCCACGAGGATCGCAAGCTTGCGGTCATGCTTCAAGTAATGATGTGATTAATTGTCTCTCCTTGGAGTTTAAGAGTGTAACGATAGCAAGATGGTGCTTTAGTGGTCCCTTTGTGGATTATTGTTTAGAAGTGGAAAGAAAGTGAAAGTACATTTGGAATAAATAATAAGAAAAGGCATCAAAATTCACTACTTGGATTTTAGGATACAATCCTCAGGAATGCATGTATGTCTTACCTGCACATAAGGCAAGACACTACAGGTAAAAAGGGTAACCATTTTAACAAATAGATATCACATGCTTTCCTCAGTTGATTAATCACAGTACAAAAATACAACTGTTTTTTAAAATGTTATGTTTAAATATGAAAATGCAGCATTGTCTAATTAAATATGCCGATATCTAAATAAATGTCTAATTAAATGCATACATTTCCATAACAGAAAAACGAACACTGGATAAAGCCAGGTTCAAATTTGTTGAGATACTAGAGTTAAAGGTTTTTACAGAGGGGATTTTGAGTTTCTCTTTTTATCACTCCATAATTCAAATAAATAGTAATTCAAAATAGCCAGAGCCAGAAAAAAAATCACCATGTTTTAGGAATAAAATGTTGCAACTGTAAAGACCTTCAGAATTTAGATAGGAATAAAACTGGAATGTTTGGTGTTTGTAAGTGTAAGTGGAGATTTTTGACTAAGTGCAGAAGAAAAAAAAACTAATTTTGAGTAAAATATTTTTTTTTCCTGTAGTGTTTTATCTTAAACGTTTTTCATTATTTTTTTAACATTATATTTTTGACATATATTAGTGACAAACAGTGCAGGTTATTATGTCACTGATGATATTAGCAAGTCTCAGTCTTTCAATAAAACTGTATACTAAAAAATAAAATCTGTTACAAAAGATTCTTCATGATTTTGTTGTTTTAGGCATTTAAAAGTTGCATTTCTAGAAAAACAAGAAAAACTTATATCCGTATGAATCTTAAGTGAGGTGAAACTCATTAGAAGATGCAGGAGTCACGATAGATATGCTCTTTAAATGTATCTGTTGATGTTTTCATTAGAAAGCATTTTAAATGTCTTTGGATTTGAATAATCACAACATACACTATATTGCCAAAAGTATTGTGACACCTCTCCAAATCATTGAATTCAAATGTTCCAATCAGTTCCATGACCACAGGTGTATAAAATCAAGCACCTAGGCATGCAGACTGCTTCTACAAACATTTGTGAAAGAATGGGTCGCTCTCAGGAGCTCAGTGAATTCAAGCGTGGTACTGTGATAGATTGCCACCTGTGCAATAAGTCCATTCGTGAAATTTCCTCACTACTAAATATTCCACGGTCAACTGTTAGTGGTATTATAACAAAGTGGAAGCAATTGAGAACAACAGCAACTCAGCCACGAAGTGGTAGGCCACGTAAAAAAAAAAAATAATAAATCACAGAGCGGGGTCAGCGCATGCTGAGGCACACAGTGCGCAGAAGTCGCCAACTTTCTGCAAAGTCAATAGCTACAGACCTCCAAACTTTGTGTGGCCTTCAGATTAGCTCAAGAACACTGTGTAGAGAGCTTCATGGAATGGTTTTCCATGGCCGAGCAGCTGCATCCAAGCCTTACATCACCAAATGCAATGCAAAGCATCGGATACAGTGGAGTAAAGCACGCTGCCACTGGACTCTAGAGCAGTGGAGACATGTTCTCTGGAATGACGAATCATGCTTCTCTGAGAACGGTACTTGCCTGACTGCATTGTGCCAAGTGTAAAGTTTGGTGGAGGGGGGATTATGGTATGGGGTTGTTTTTCAGGGGTTGGGCTTGGCCCCTTAGCTCCAGTGAAAGGAACTCTTAATGCTTCAGCATACCAAGACATTTTGGACAATTTCATGCTCCCAACTTTGTGGGATGGCCCCTTCCTGTTCCAACATGAATGTGCACCAGTGCACAAAGCAAGGTCCAGAAATGGATGAGCGAGTTTGGTGTGGAGGAACTTGACCTCAACCCGACAGAACACCTTTGGGATGAATTAGTGCGGAGACTGTGAGCCAGGCCTTCTCGTCCAACATCAGTGCCTGACCTCACAAATGCGCTTCTAGAAGAATGGTCAAAAATTCCCATAAACACACTCCTAAACCTTGTGGAAAGCCTTCCCAGAAGAGTTGAAGCTGTTATAGTGGCAAAGGGTGGGCCAAATCCATATTAAACCTGTAGCGAATTAGCTCAAAGGGGAAATATTAATAATTATTCATAACTCATTATGATTATTCATTATGATTAATTAGGAATATTTGAATCAGTTAATGATGTTAACTTGATGTAGCTACATTAACATTACAATCAATCAATCAGTTCATCCTGTGAACACTCAGTATTGATTATTAATTAATTCTAAGAAAAGGATATTTTTCATGGCCACAGAAAAATAATTCTTCCTTAGCATTTACAGTGCTTAGAGCATGTAACAAAATTGATCATTTAAGTGACAATTTGTTTGCAGGCAGGGAGTCAGAGCCAAACATATATTGTGCACAAACTTTATTAACTAAATCACAGAAACTAACATAAAACATACATACACATACATGGTAAGAGGCAAAAGTTAAAGTGGTTGAAAAACCGGATTAGAACAGATGGATGACCTGGGAGAAACCATCATTGATAAGCTCCTTTGTCTGAACAAAGGGGTTTAAAGTTTTACTAACTACACAACGATTTGTAATTGTATGTTACTTGCATTTAGCCAGAGCTGTTGGCGAACGTCTGATGTACAATCACAGGAGAAAGCCTTGATAGTTTGGTCCGATGGTGTTGATATCTTCTGCGTTGACTGAAGAAGATATGATGAACTTGCATGGTTGTTTCGACTCCGTCGAGGTTGAGGAAGTTGCACATGGCTTGAGGTGTTGGGCCTGCTGGCCCACCGGCCATGTGCTGGTATTGGGTTTCCTGTCCCACACACGCACATGGCTTGATGTGTGAGTAGGCCCACCATGCTTGGTGGGCTGCCGGGCGAAAGCCCGCAGGCGCAGCGTGTCCCTCGTAGGCGCGAGGGAGAAGGAGAGAGAGGGCGGATCTGTGCGTCTCTCTTTAAAAGTCTTTGAGAAGTCCCACCCTCTATGGTCGAGTTGACCAATGGGATTGTTGGGACTTCCCAGCGGGAAATTCCTCTGTGGGAGATTTTACAGCTCTGTGTTTCAAGCATGATTCAATGGGTCTGTGCCCAGTTATACTCCATTTAATACAACAAACACACACTGCCTCCTCTGAGGAAGGGACATACATGAAGGTGTAAGTCGTGAAACAAGCATTTATTTGATAGGAGACAAGACATATATGAGGTTACATGAACTAGTAAGTTGCAAATAAGATATGCATAAACGAAATACCATACAAGGGACACTTTACAAGATAGTTATATTCGTACATACAATGTCCTGGGGTGCATGTTCATTTATAGACGGTTTGTCTAAAGCGGCAAAAGCGTATGTTTTTACAGGCTTTGTGTCTTAACTGTGGCCTTTTCCATGTGGCCACATTCTTTTAGAGCAAAAAACCATCTTACCAGTTGGTATCCAGGGTAACTGAGGACCTTTCTCTGTTGTGTTGGGGGAAGGTCTGTTACTAAGCACAAAGCATTTAAAACATATTTGTTAAATGTAACAGGTGATTATGTGTCTGATTTGTCTCAGTTGTTACAAACTCTACGGATTAAAAAGGGATGTCATTAAAGTTCATGTGCATGTAAAGGCAGACGTCCCAAAACTTTTGGCAATATAGTGTATATCAGATTATCAGTCTTTCAGTTTCATGTCTCTATACAAAAAATAAAAAATAAAAAAACAGGTTTGCGTTTTCAATTTCCTATTTACACAAAGAAGTCACAAAATTGTCATGACTATGTTCCAATTGTGAAAAGTGCAACTTTTTCATTAATTTCCTTTAGAGGAAATGGTCAAATCTCTATCATCCTCTTCAGTGTTAAAATGCACTGGCAATAGAACAAGATATGCTGTTGTTCCACATTAAACAGAGAAAATGACAAGTGCAATGTTCTCTCTGCAGACAGGCTTTGAGTAATTATGATTAGCACCAGCTATCTGTGGCTCTCTATTTCTGACTCTCTTTGAACACTTGCCATTTTATTACCAGGATTCAGGCATTTTATTTTGTCAGTGCATGGGAAACATTTTATTGAGCACTCATAAAGCATGCATCATACATTATTCATATTGTCACAATAACCCATTTTAACTATGACACTGATTTTACTAACGATAAGTGTAGTCAGCACTTTCCACAATAAGGTTTAAACCTGAACAATTTTTTTTTTACTTAATTTCTTTAAAAACAAATGGTCAGTGGAAGGAGATTAACCATCAGAAAATGCTGATCATCAACCAGAATTGTGATGTTCGATTCTTGAACGAATCCTTCTTTTGAGCCAGTTCTCAGGAAGTAACCGGTCAGGCCGGTTCACTAATCGAACTGAATCAAACTTTAGTTCCGGGTTGATGACGCAAGACGCACAGCCGAGGTAGCAAGTCTGACTCAAAAAGAACCGAATGAGCCGGTTCAAACAACTGTTAAAGTTTACAGAGGAGTCTGATGAGTGAGTTGACGATACTATGCAAGCCTGAGGCACGTACTGGAAATATGCTTATTATGACAACTGTTATTAAGTAACATTTTATTAAAACCTGCAAAAACCTCTGTCCAGCGATGTAAATAAAATTTACTATGGTTTATTGTGCATGCAGATTATATTTTTTTGTTTAGCGAAATCAAGGAGTTTATAAGACTGGTTTATTCTTTGCATTGGTGCATTTGTGCATCAATATCTGTAATGTGTTCTGTAGGTGCAAATCTTATCCAATATGTAGGCTACTCAATATTGTTCAGTCATATCCGACATGAAGGATATGCGAATGAAACTGTGACCACAAACACCAATAACTTAAGTGAATGAAAGGCAATAATTTAAGGAAGCTTGTTTCTGCCACAGAATAAAAAATATAAAAGCAATTCGGACCTTTTATCTCAGAATTGCATGATATAAAGTCGCAATTGTGTGTTGAGTTTATAACACGCAATTGCGACTTTACATCACGCAATTCTGATTTTAAAACACTCAATTGTGAGATATAAAGTCAGAATAGTGAGATATAATTCCCCCTCAGAATTGGACTTTATAACTCGCAATTGCGAGTTTATATCTCACTATTCTGAGAAATAAAGTAAGAATTGCGAAATATAATACTCGCAATTGCGAGAAAAAAAGTCAGAATTGCGAGTTATAAAGTCAGAATTGCGTGATATAAAGTCGCAATAGCAAGAATTGGACTTTATAACTCATGATTGCGAGTTTATATCTAGCAATTCTGAGAAAAGAAAGTCAGAATTGCGAGATGTAAACAATTGTGAGATAAAAAGTCGCAATTATCTTTTAAAATGTTTAATTCTGTGGCGGAAACAAGCTTCCATAATAATCAGCAACATGCGTTCACCCAAATAACTTTTTATTTGAATGATTCAATATGCGTTGATACAAATGACTTTATTTGAATGTTTCATTGATAACATGACACTGAGTAGTGTCATGAAATGTGTAGTGACATTGCATGATGACGTAAGGAGCCGATTAATCGTTTTTTTTGAACCGGTTCATTGAAGCGAACTATCCGAAAGAACGGGTTTGCGGAAATTAATTGGACTTTACATCATTGAACCAGAAGAGATCTTCATGCATATGTGTCACGTGGGTTGCAATAAGGTGAGAAGATGGATCCATTCGCAGCAGTATCAGATTTACTCAACAAAACCCTCAAACCAAAACACTCCTCAAAAAAAGGAACAGAAAAAACATGACAAGACTGACCAAGAAATGAAATGAATAGGGCTTAAATACACTGAACAAACTAATTAACAAAACAAGACACACCTGACCAAACTAATCAAGCAATGAGAAACCAAGGTAACTAATGACCACAGGAAAATGACTGAAAGCAAAGGCACGGAACTGAAATAAAACCCAAACCCACCCTAAACAGAACAAAACTCAGACTACCCATAATGTGAAATGAGATTTTCCTTTCCGTCACCCTGTCGAACAAATAAATTGTTAAAGTTTTTGACTGTACTAAAGCATAAAAATACCATAATATGTTTGCAGATATTTAGGAAAACATGCTAAGTTCACAAACTTGTTTCTCTGTTATGGAAGCCAGCAAACAAACTGGGTCAGAGATAGTAGATTCTACCTGACCTAAAAAGCCTCAGCACCCATCTAAAAATCTAAAAAAAGCACATTAAAACGTGGATAAATCAACTCATCAACTTACAGTGTGTAAGTCTCCTCGCCTTCCATTGTCAATTGTGCTTGTTCCTGTTGCGTGTCCTCAAACTGGCAACCCACCTGAGTGTCTGAGGGGGAGGGGGCGGGGGCGGGGGCGGGGCAAACTATATTTTGAATTTGGATTGCAGTACCCATTTCAACCACTAGCTGTCATTCTTACAAACAGCACCTTTAATTCTTGTTACATTAAGAAGTAAGTGTCACAGTAGGGAATGTTTTACGGTAATATAAGAATCATGTGGTAACAGGGTTGCACACAAAAATTTGTGTTCACACAGTTCATATTTATATTTTTATACAATATTATAGTTATTAATATTATCTTTATATAGTTATATTTGTGTTTATTACAAGAAGTTCATAAATAATGCAAGTTTTACTTGTAGTCTATTGAATTGAAGAGCTTGTGTGAGGAGCCTCCGAGGTGGGACAAGCCAAAATCACAATTTTAAGGGGATAGATTTGATGTGTTTATAACTAGGTACCTTTTATGATACGTTAATTTTATGTTAGATAATAATACCATAAAAGACAGAAAAACATGCAATTTTTGTATCTCGAATACGTTTAAAGTAATGGGACACCTAAGTATGTCTTGTTCGCGGAAAAGCCTATATCATGTAGCCCATTTTTAATTCGTCCTTGTGTTCTTTTTTTATAATCTAGTATCCACATTCAGATTAGTTTTTAAAGTATCCTTATTTCACCTTGAGCTGATGAAAACATCCACACTCCAGTGGCACTGATATATGACTGAGCAATAGATAATTAACTGCATGTTTCTTGGGCTCTGTTCATTATTTCTGTCCTCATCCCCTCTGGGGAAAATGTTCATACATCCCATATGCATGAAAGATAACAGACAGTGCTGAATTACTATAAAGAGAGATAAGACAATATTCCCAACTCAATGTAGGGATCGGAAGTACTTATTGGTGAGATCAGGCAATTCAGACCACCCTTGAGAAGTCAAAAGATGGGATATACATGACGGGAAATCTCTGTTGCCATTTGTGGTACAATTAACAAAACATTTTTGATGTCTGCTAATGTTAAATTTAATCTGTTCCCTGAGGCGAGGTGTCGATCAGGAAGATGAATGTATGGAATAAACATGTTCACTTTGATGATAGACCAAAGATTTCCAATAACGGCCTACTTCTCTTGTCCTGTCTTTCATTTGAACAGATATCCCGCTATGATCAAAAGTCTCAAGTATACCAGTGTTCAGCCTTCTTCTCAAAACATAATTGTTTTTGGAAAATTGCAAACCTTTTTGAATTTTTGGCATCAATATAGTTCGCCTCACTAAATTCTGGGGTCACTGCATAGTAAGTAGACAGTGGTAAGAGGTTGACTGGAGGCAGTGATGAAAATGGTGCATTGATTTCCTTTCGCTGGGAAAATTTTAGTAGATGTAAAAAGCTTGAAACACTTATGCCCAGACAAATCTGTTCAGTACACAGTAAGCATTAAAAGAAACACACCTTGGACCCTATCATACACCCTGCGCAATGCGACGACAGGCACAAAGTATTTTTTGCTAGTTTTAGCCCGACGCAGTTATCATTTACACGTCCAGCGCCACGTTGTTTAAATAGCAAATGCACTCGCGCCCATCTGTTCGCCCATGGGCGTGCTGGTCTGAAAACAAGGTTCAGGCGCATTGTTGGCGCGTTGCTATTTTGAGGAACTGAAAACGACTGCGCCATTGACCAACAAAAACCTGGTCTAAAGTCAATAGCGCAGTATTTTTTGTGTTATTTAAAGGCCGTGTTAGTAAGATGCTCCTATAGGTGGGTGCACAACACGCATACACTCTGCTTATTACACACACAGTGATGAGCAACAAAGAGTACACAAACATTTTTAAATATTAAAAATAAAAGGATTCCTCTCTGGAGAAGCGTTCATGGTGCAAGTGCAAATGGCTTTTAAAGGGAATGGGAGATGAGACTCTGATTGGTTTATTGCACGTTACACCCAAAACACACCCATGACTCATTAAGATACTAGGCACAACCCTTTTGGACCATGCGCCTGGCGCGCCGACCTTATTTTTTCTGTCGTTAAGCTAGCAAAAGTGGATTCGGACATGCCCTAAGTGCACCTGCGCCATGCGCTTCATACCATGCGCTCAGATCGTTAAAATAGGGCCCATTGATGGAAGTCACTACTACTTCGTTTGATGGTTTGTCAGTTCGGCTGGCAGTTCGGCAGGCAGCTTGGCAAGCAGGAAGTTCGGTAGCCAGTTCAGCAGGCAGATTGGAAAGTAGGCAGTTCGGCAGGCAGTTACCGGTAGTTCGGCAGCCAGTTCAGCATGCAGTTTGGCAGTTCCGCAGGCAGGCAGGGAGTGCAAGGGTGTCCACCTACATTACCCTGAGCAATTATTTATTTGTTATGTAATTTAAATTTAAATTACATAACCTTAAAAAATCTAATTGAAACTGGAGGTCAATTTTATCAGCAAGAGATTACTAAAAGTTATGTAAAACTAATGTTCTTAAATTTCTCTTTCCAAAGCTCATGCATTTATGAAGTCTTGATAGTCTGAATCTGTAACTCAGTTCACAGTACAAACACCTTCTCTAAACACAAATCATGTATGTATTGATTTATTTGAATGTCTGAGGAACCATTTGATTGCCATCTATGGAAATATTATTGTGTATTCATAGTGTGCTTCATTCTCCTTTGTGTGGGGTTATTTGTTTCCAACTGACATTCATCTTAATTAAAAGTAATATAAATGTATTATAATTATTATAATTAAAAATTCATTCAGTTTCTAGAGAAACTGGACTTTGTACCTATACTTATAATTAATTATAGTTTCAGGCACAGTTTGATTTTTGCATTAAATAATTTTACTTCACAGTATGTAAATGCAGCTAGAATCAGTATGATCTTCCATCTAATTGAAATGCTGGGTAAAAAGCAAGCACAAATGTTTTTATTTATAAAAATAGAAATATGGCATATTGTTCTCAACTCTTAACAATACAATAAAAAAAAAAAATAATAAAAAAAAAAAATAAAAAAATAAAAAATAAATATAGCATTGACCCAGAAAATGGAGTAAACAAGAATAACAAATTTTAACTCTTCTTTTAAAGGGATGGTTGATTATGATTTCACTTTTTTAACTTTAGTTAATGTTGCTTTTTGAGTATAAACAACATCTGCAAAGTTACGATGCTCAAAGTTCAAAGCAAAGGGTGATATTTTCTTTTACAGAAATTACTTTTTAAGGACTACAACAAACGGCTAATAAGGACTACAAAGTGCTTCTTCATGGACATCACTAACCCTACAATTTATATAAACCCTGCCCCAGGGAACACGCAACAAATGGGATGAGGCCATATTGTGGGAAGAGTTGTTGTAGTAGAGCACATTTAGGAGTCGCATACGTCTTTTTACATTTATTGCAATACAGTACATAACACAAATGTAATAGCATGTCAAAAAAGCAAGTTGACAACATAAGTTATAACTGTAATTAAACTAAACTATACCTGTTCTATCTTCATGCAGCATATATTCTCTGGCACTGTAGGCATCTTACAACAGTTCCCACACGAGCGATTTATAGATTATCATGACAGAATATGCTAATCGATGACTTGAAGATAGTTAACTCCACATCAGCTACATAAATTCATCAACTAACCATTCAGAAACACGTCCTGTTGCATTCTACATGTTGTCACTTCTTCTTGAGTCTCTCCATCATTGTCCGGCTCCGGTTTGAACATAAAAGGATGAACAGTTTCTGACATTTTCAGTGAGTGTCTGCATGAGGTAATCGGAGCTGCTAACATGAGCTCTTGAAGCTCCGCCCTCTTCTGGAAAGAGGGCCGGGAGCAGCAGCTCATTTGCATTTAAAGGAACACGCACAAAAACTGCACATTTTTGCTCACCCTCAAAAAGTGACAAATTTAACATGCTATAAAAAATTATATGTGGGATATTTTGAGCTACTACTTCACATACACACTCTGGGGACATCAGAGACTTATTTTACATCTTGTACAAAGGGACATCATAGGACCCCTTTAAAATGTTTATCTACAGGCTATGAACCAAGGTGTCCATAGTAATATTTTTTTTCTACCTTTTTTCATTCAAATTCAAACTTGATGAACCTGCAAAACATGTTAAATCTATTTATATGAGTTCTGCAGTCAGCACAGCCCCAGCGGTTACTACAGGCAATGTGTCTCGTCAAATCACGCCTACTGGGAGCAGGTGGACAGAGTCGTTCAAAACAGCTAGACAGTACAGTGGAGTTCCCTTTCATTCAGTCACTCCGAGTTACGTCAGTGACTGACGAATAGGGGTTTCGCTTAGAAGCCTATCACCTTCGAGTTCTTAGAAAATGAGCCAATGGCAATGAAATGCCATGGGTCTGCGGAATTTGCATAGCATAGCTCCGCCCCACCCTGTGGGTATATAAGGAAGGACGCTGGCAATCTTGCATTATGTTTCTGCTTCGGAGCAAGCCTTTGGCTGGAGTGGAACCTTCCGCCCTGTCCCGAGCGCTCGCGGCTGGATGATTGGTTTTTGGGGGTGGCGCGCCCTGACAGCTGTACACTGGGGTCCCCCCTGTTGAATGCTCTGTTGCAATGCAACTGTGTCCGCAGAGTGCTTTAACGTGGCGCGGTGACCCTAAGCACCCCTCCAAGGCCTGTAGGTTCTCGTCTACCTTGGTGGCGAAGTCCTACAGAGCTGCGGGGCAGGCCGCCGCCTCATTGCATGCCATGGCCATCCTTCAGGTCTACCAGGCCAGGATGCTCAGGGAAATGCACGAGGGTAAAGCTGACCCAGGGCTCACGGATGAGCTGCGTGCCACCACCGACCTCGCCCTCCGGGTGACAAAGGTGACCACACGCTCCCTGGGTCAGGTGATGTCCACAGCTGTGGCCCAGGAGAGACACCTGTGGCTCAACCTGGCCAATATGAGAGACGCTGAGCGAATCCGTTTCTTCAACGTTCCCATATCCCAGGCTGGCCTCTTCAGCGGAGCGGTTGAGGACTTCGCTCAACAGTTCTCGGCCGCCCAGAAGCAGACTGAGGCCATTAAACAGATACTGCCCCGGCGGCCAGCTGCTGCCACCCAGCCGCCGGCTCAGTCGTCTCAGCCTGCTCGCCGCCAAGGGCGGCCCCGCCTCTCCCGCCCGGCCCCAGCAGCAGCCTTCACCCAGGCTGCGCTGTGGAGGTGGTCGCAGGAAGGCGCCCCAGTCCACTCCAGCCCCGCAGCCTGCCAAACGGCAGGCAAAGCGGCGCTCCAGACGCAGACAACTCAGAGATGGGTTCCAGTTCTTTCCAGGAGATGGTAGCAGGGCCACTTCTTCCCCTGGTGGAGGGCCAGGGGAGAATCTTTTGTTTTACCGCTGGCCCCCGGGCCAGCAGCACCCAAAAAGAACTCAGGTCCCCATCTCTGAGCTCCCAGAGGCTGCGGATGGCAGTGCGCGATGCTCAAGGGCCTCGCCACTCTCATCCCTTTCTGGTGCTAGACCCATCAGAGCAGACCCCAGTGGAACGCATGTCCTTCCCTGGTCTCCTCTGTCAGGACGCGGCAGATGACCGTGCCCCCACACCGGGACGCTACGCCTCCCACGTCTGGGCCGGTCACTCCGCTTCGCTGCCCTACCCGGGGTACGTCTGTGGTTCACATGACCCCGCTGGTTCAGCTCTTGGGAGCCTGGCTAGAGCTTCCCAGCCTGTCCCGCTGGCTTGCGAGAACCATCAGGCTCGGCTATGCGATTCAGTTCGCACAGTCTCCTCCCCGCTTTCGGGGAGTCCGCTATACCGTGGTAGGTGGCAATGCCCCTGTCATGCGTGCAGAGGTCGCTACCTTGCTGGCGAAGGGTGTGATCGAGACTGTCCCTCCAGCCGAAATGAAGTCCGGCTTCTACAGCCCTTACTTCATTATACCCAAGAAAACCGGTGGGTTACGACCAATCCTGGACCTGCACGTCTTGAACCGATCCCTTCACAGGCTTCCATTCAAGATGTTGACAGCCAAACGCATTTTCGAATGTGTTCGTCCGTTGGATTGGTTTGCAGCGATCGACCTGAAGGACGCGTACTATGTCTCCATTCTTCCTCAACACAGACCGTTTCTATGGTTTGCCTTCAAGGGGCAGGCATACCAGTACACGGTTCTCCCATTTGGGTTAGCCCTGTCTCCTCGCGCCTTCACGAAAGTCGCTGAGGCAGCCCTTGTGCCACTCAGGCAACATGGGGTTCGCATCCTGAACTATCTCGACGACTGGCTGATACTAGATCACTCTCGAGACCAGGTTTGCGAACACAGGGACTTGGTGCTCCAGCACCTCACCCGTCTGGGCCTTCGGGTCAACTGGGAAAAACAGCAAACTCTCCCCTGTTCAGAGGATCTCTTTTCTCGGGATGGAAATCGACTCGGTCGCCATGTACATGCAGCTTACGAGCAAGCGCGCGCTGTTGACTTGCCTGAGACAAATCGAGGGCAAGAGTGTGGTTCCACTGAAACTATTTCAGAGGCTCCTGGGGCATATGGCATCTGCAGCCGTGGTCACGCCACTCGGACTGCTTCATATGAGACCGCTTCAGCACTGGCTTCGCGATCGAGTCCCGAGATGGGCATGGCAACCAGGCACGCTCCGGGGACCAGTGACTCGGGCCTGCCGTCAGACCTTCACCCCGTGGTCGAAACTCTCCTTTCTACGGGCCGGAGTGCCCTTAGTACGAGTTTCCAGGCATGTTGTTGTATCAACAGATGCCTCTGCCACCTGCATGTCAATTGCCTCGAATTGCTGGCAGTACGGTTCGCACCGCTTCCGGGCGTTGCTCAAGGGCCAACATGTACTAGTCCGGTCAGACAACACAGCCACAGTAGCGTACATCAACCGACAAGGTGGTCTACGCTCCTGCCGTATGTCGCAACTTGCCCACCATCTCCTCATATGGAGTCAGAAGCATCTGAGGTCGCTTCGTGCCATTCACATCCCGGGAGACCTGAACCGTGCAGCCGACGAGCTCTCACGGGTTCAGCCACTTCCTGGAGAATGGAGACTCCATCCCCAGATGGTTCAGCTGATTTGGGAACAGTTCGGCGATGCACAGGTAGATCTGTTTGCCTCCCACGACTCTTCCCATTGCCGCTTGTTTTACTCCCTGACCGAGGGGACCCTCGGCACGGATGCACTAGCGCACAGCTGGCCGCGGGGCCTCTGCAAGTATGAGTTTCCCCCAGTGAGCCTTCTTGCACAGACACTGTGCAAGATCAGGGAGGACAAGGAGCAGGTCCTTTTGGTAGCCCCATATTGGCCCGGCCGGACCTGGTTCTCAGAACTCATACTCCTTGCGACAGCCCCTCCCTGGTCGATTCCTCTGAGGAAGGACCTCCTTTCTCAGAGACGGGGCACCCTTTGGCAGGTTTGACAGGTGGTGGCTACCATCACTTCCGCTAGGGCTTTGTCCACGAGACAAGCCTATGCGTTGAAGTGGAACCTCTTCGTCACATGGTGTTCTTCTCGCAGAGAAGACCCCAGGAAATGCCCGATCGGGTCTGTGCTCTCCTCCCTCCAAGAAGGGTTGGAACGAAGGCTGTCTCCTTCCACCCTGAAGGTTTACGTGGCCGCTATTTCAGCGTACCATGACCTAGGAGACTAAATCCTCCTCGCTCTCCCCTCATACCCTCTTGGGACCTCGCAGTGGTCTTATCTGCCCTGCAGAGAGCTCCCTTTGAGCCTTTGCGATCAGTGGAGCTTAAGTTCCTGTCTATGAAGACAGCCTTGGCACTGCTCTGTCCAGTACGCGCCCTCCGTGCTTACATAGACAGAACGCAGTGTTTAAGGACCTCAGACCAGCTCTTTGTCTGTTATGGTGGGAAGCTGAAGGGAAAGGCTCTCTCCAAGCAAAGGTTGTCGCACCGGATAGTGGACGCCATTGTCTCGGCTTACCAGATGCAGGGTCGTCCATGCCCCCTAGGGGTGAAGGCACACTCCACCAGGAGGGTGGCCTCCTCCTGGGCTCTAGTGCATGGCGCCTCGCTAACAGACATCTGTAGAGCTGCAGGCTGGGCGACACCCAACACATTCGTGAGATTCTATAATCTTTCAGTAGCCAGTAACTAGGACCTGCTCGGTGTCATCGCTTGCTCGCCATTTCACTTCACGGACTGGATACGTGCGATATTTCCTCAGGTGAGTTTCCTCCTTGAAGCCCTGAGTTCCTCCAGCACTGTTGATGCCGACACCAGAGTGCATGCCCGCTCAGTCAGCCCTCGTGTTAGGCTAGGTGCCTCCATGTGCATGGTTCCCCCTCTGGGCAACCCCCACATGTGTATTTCCACTGTAAGCCTCTCTGAGCATGTGTCTTTCCCTTGGCAAGCCCTTGCCACCCCTGGGGTTGAAACATTCCACCCTTCGGGCTGGGTACCCCAGAGTGTTCCATATGCATCCCATTCGCGGGTCATATGTGTATTCTTTAAGTCCTTCCTTCGGGCAGGCATTGTGTTGCATATTTCCAGTGGGATATGCTTCCCAGTGTACCTTGGTATTCCTGTGTTAAGTCAAGTCCTTCGTCCGTGCTAGTCTCACGACAAGGAGCTCAGACTTGCGCAGGGCACTGGAAGACAGCCGATGTGGCGTGATTAGATTGGACCCCCATTCGTCAGTCAATGACGTAACTCGGAGTGACTGAACGAAAGGGAACGTCTCGGTTACGTATGTTACGTCCCTCTGCCACTTCCGCTGTACCGCTGGAACGGCCGGGAGTTCAGTCTCGGCTCCTCAGCAGGTAACATAATGCGAGATTGCCAGCGTCCTTCCTTATATACCCACAGAGTGGGGCGGCGCTACGCTATGCAAATTCCGCAGACCCATGGCTTTTTATTGCCATTGGCTCGTTTTCTAAGAACTCGAAGGTGATAGGCTTCTAAGCGAAACCCCCATTCGTCAGTCACTGACGTAACGTCTCCGTTCCCTCCTCAGGGAACGAGGGTTACATACGTAACCGAGACGTTCCCTACATTACCATAATATGAACTGATTTATTTGCGGTTTGTGGCATGTCTAACACAAACAGCACAACTGTCAGAGCTGAGACAACATTCAAAGGAAAATAAACACATGCTATTTGAAGTCATGATGACAGCAATAGCAGAATTACAAGATTTAAAATTTGACATTATCTTTTTTCAAGAGATTTAGAATATTTGCCAGTTGTCTGCCTTATAATAACTGAGCTGCCTGTGATGGATATTTCAACTAAAACTCAATTTCATCAGAGTGTAGATTAGCATTAATAATTCATTAAAGATGGAATCAACTCCTTATTATAGACTTGTCCCAAAAGTCTCAGCTGAACTGTTTTACCACCCACAGAAGGTGATGGAAGAAATTAGAGCTGTACAGAGAAACTCAGCTGAATAAAAAAAAAAAATAGAAAACATATTAAGAAAAGTGTCTTCACAAAAGTCAGACAACATTCCCATGAGGGCTCTAACTGCAATTGTTCCTTTGGGTAATAATGCAGTACAAGACTATCTGTGGTGAGCACTTAAAATTTGCTCACATAGTTTCATTTTATCAGGGCACTGAGTCAGAAAGAATTCACCACACAATAGTTGATTCATTGTACACGTTACAAGACATATTACAGATATAAACTAATATAATTATGATAAGTAGTTTATCATATAGGCCCCATTTGAAAATTAGTACCCGTCAACGGATAATAATAGCTGTGTCAATAATTTATCTAGCAGAAAATGAGGTACGCATCCAGTTTAGTTATCATTTTTTGCGGCCCCACGTTATTGTCGTTGACAGACAGCTTCATTTACTCTGCAAAAATCTCTTTCATAGTCTGGACAAAGAAGACACTGGGTAGAAAAAAAAGGGGTAAAAACGTTGGTGCTGGTCTATATGTGCAGCTATAAATGGAAGCTTGTTTCCACCACAGAATAAAAAAGGTAACATCTCAAAATGCTGGCTTTTTTTCTTTTTTCTCAGTTTTTATCTCCTAATTCAGACTTTCAGATGTAATTCAGATGTAAAAATTGCGAGTTTACATCTCTCAGTTATGACTTTTTTTTCTCAGTTGTGAGATATAAACTCGCAATTGTGAGTTCTAAAGTCCAAATTGTGAGATATAAACTCACAATTCTGGCCTTTTCTCTCTCTCGCAATTGTTTCTTTATATCTAATTGTGTTAATTGTCTGAATTGGGAGATTTAAACTAGCAATCGCAAGCATGGGCGTAAATTTCATCTAACAGTTGGGGGGACAATAAACATAAAATTTCTCATGGGCAATTTTTGAAGGGGACACAAATTATACAGCTAAAATTGTATTTGTAAGGATATAGGCCTATGTGGCGTTTTGGTGCACTGAAAAAATGATCTTATGTCCATTTTTCTTTTCTCTGTCATTTTATCTGACCAACAACACAATTAATATAGTTGTTTAAATATGAGTTATCATAGTTTCACCATGCAGTAATATAATTATTAAATTATCTTGCTTCTTCCACATAGTATTGAGCAAAATCCAACACAGCGGTAGATCTACAATATTAGCCTGATATCAGTTCACACATCTTATCGCCGTGTTAGTTGTAGTGGGTGACCATGTGGGTGACTTACAACAAACTACCAAACAATATTCGCTAAAATATCGGACGATATCGAATATCGAAAATACATTGGTTATCATCAGTTTTGTCATTGCTAATTTATTAATAACATCATCTGTATTAAAGAAAAAATAAATCACTTCATACGAGTGAATAAAATAGCCTTAACAGCCTATTTACTGGACTTCCATAACTACTGAAGAACTTTGTACTCTTCCACCGGACTTGTGTGTGTAGGTGAGGTGCGTTATGGACCAAACCACTGTGAGGCAAGAGAGGGGGGACTCAAAATGTTTCTAAATATAAAACGCATTTTTGTCCCGTTTGCGTTTATATTGTTGTACTACTTACACAATTATTTTAAGTATATATCATTCAATTATTTGCAATAAACAATGTGGTTTTTAATTATATTTTTAGGGGGGGACAACCCTCAAATGGGATGGGTCCTGACCCCCACGACCCCCCCTCGATTTACGCCTATGATCGCAAGACAAAAAGCAAGAATTGCGAGATATAAACTTCAGAATTGTGAGATAAAAAGTCACAATTACTTTTTATTATTACTTATACTTTTATTATTTTTTAATTGTTTATTCTGTTACGGAAACAAGCTTCCGTAGTGTTAGTTACTGAAAGATAATTTCTTCTCTTGAAGGGTCGCCTAAAAAAAATGAAAATTGTATCATTATTTACTCACCTGCATTTAATCACAGAAGATATTTTGAAAATTATTTTTTTTTTTTCATTCAGTGAAAGTGGGGTGTAAGATTGCATTTCCTCTCAGACTGAACTCGAGAATCCTAACCTGCAATAGAACAATAAAACTCACTAATCTGAAGAGAAGATCTCCAAGAAAGTGCATAGGACACCACCTTGCGCAAACTTATCTCCTCACCCATCTATGAGCCCCCCTCTCCCTACTCCCTTCCTTTCACTCTAACTCAAGTCATGGAAAGTTCACCAAAGCCCCTTTCACACAGAGATTACAGAAAATACACTGAAAATGTGTCCTGGGATTTGTCCTGGGATCGATTGATTTTGGTTCATTCACACTGCCAGTGATTTTCTGGAATGTGCATGCGTTCACACATCCCGTAAAGATCCCGCAAAGACATATGACATCAGGATGTGACGTGTAATGTCTCCGCAGCGTCTTAAGTTTGCTTATGATCTGTGATTTCTCTCTTGAGAAACCATGCTTGTGCATTTTTTTTTCTGATTCGACAGAATGGCGAACGATCTCAGCTTTAGCGTCATCACTACAACACATCCCTTACAGCATTGGTCCTGCCTTTTGTTCACACAGGGCGCGTTCCGGGACTGATCCCGGCAATGTTACTAGGTCCCCATCCCGGGACGTATTTGCGTTCCCACAGAAGGCACTCTAGCAATTTTATGGCAATTTTCTGAGAAAGGGGGCTTAAGCATGTCAATATAAATTATATGATGTATCTTGTGAATCTCTTGTTTTTTACATTTCATGTTTCGTATCATTTTAAATGTCTCAGTGTGACTGGTAAAATGGTCTCAATTTCACTGGTATTATGAGAAAGATTGAAAACTTAGGAGAATTCTTTTCTTCTGTTTTTTGGTGGTGTCTCTTCAAGATATCTGATAATCATTTTATTCTTTATTTTATTTTAAAATGGACAATGAACATTAATTAACATAAGCACTCAAATCTATCATGTAAATGTGCCAGGATTTAGCCATACAGGCTAATTTTCATCTGTAGTCACTGGCAGGTTGATGGTAAAGAAAAGTCCACAAGTCAATAAAACATAAAAATCATGTAAAAACACATTCCAACAAACATAGCCATAACCAGAGCATATTAACACAAATACAAAATAACTTTAAATATAAGGAGACAGAAACAAGCCACTACTCCAAATTATGAAGACATGATTGATTATCAAATAACCACTGTTTTATTGATGCAGAAAAATAAGTAAAATATGTAATATTTCTTAAATCTGTAGGTATAGTATTCCAGGTATGTGCAGCTCTATAGGAAAAGGCTGACTCCCTAAAAGGAGGTGGGGCCATACCATGCAAAATTCTATAGACAAGTAAAATATCAGCAAATTTAATCATATTTTCCCAATTTAAAAAATCATATGTAGTTAAAAATTTTACAATGATGATATAAATTAGACCTTTTGTCCAATATTTTCAAAGCCTGCTTATAGAGTCTTTCTATTGATTGTAATGTAGTTCCACCTATCTGCTTCCAGCTGGTAAGGCAGTAATTCATATGTGAAAAAAATCATGGCATTAATGTATAACTTTGAGGCCTCAGTGGTTAAATTATTTCTGTGTCTAAAATTTACCAGATTATTATTTTTTTTTTAATGTAAGTTGTGAATCTATTATTATGCCTAAGTATTTATACTCATGGACTACTGATAATGTTCTTCCAGCTACTATAACATCTGGATCTGGATCTCTTTTTGCAGACTTTGATAAAAACATACATACAGTTTTACTAACATTAAGATGTAGACATGAATTTATTAACCAACTAGAGACATTGACCATTGCATCTGATAATTCTTCTGCAGCTTGCTTTTTGCTTTTAGCATGCACATATATAACCATATCATCAGCATACCTCTGACAATTAACAGTAGATGCACAAATGTCAGGCAGGTCATTAATATACAAACTGAACAACAAAGGACCCAATATTGAACCTTGGGGTACACCAGCAGAATTAGTAACTATTTGTGAAGTCTTATTGCCTACCTGGACACACTGTTTTCTATCAGCAAGGTATGATCTTATCCATTTAATTACCTCTGGTGAGAAATTATAATTTGATAACATATTCATTAAAAATGGTTCCTCTCCCCCGAAACCAGGTGTAACCCTTTGGGGCACATGAATAGGCCCAACACAATTCCAAAAATATTTGTGTAGTAAATATTTATAACTCTTTTGTTCTGGTCTGGGCATTTAAAGGAAAGTGGCAGAGCAGTCATTTGGGAATTCTGTAGCCAGAAATCCCCCACACAGTGTACGCTGTGTGTCTCCACTGTCAGGTCTGCATTTCTTACTCTTAGATTCATTCTTTGAGCAATTGATTTGTTATTTCTGAATTGGCTTCTAACGGTTTAATTATGTACAAACCCGATTCCAAAAAAGTTGGGACACTGTACAAATTGTGAATAAAAAAGGAATGCAATAATTTACAAATCTCATAAACTTATATTTTATTCACAATAGAATATAGATAACATATCAAATGTTGAAAGTGAGACATTTTGAAATGTCATGCCAAATATTGGCTCATTTTGGATTTCATGAGAGCTACACATTCCAAAAAAGTTGGGACAGGTAGCAATAAGAGGCCGGAAAAGTTAAATGTACATATAAGGAACAGCTGGAGGACCAATTTGCAACTTATTAGGTCAATTGGGTATAAAAAGAGCCTCTCAGAGTGGCAGTGTCTCTCAGAAGTCAAGATGGGCAGAGGATCACCAATTCCCCCAATGCTACGGCGAAAAATAGTGGAGCAATATCAGAAAGGAGTTTCTCAGAGAAAAATTGCAAAGAGTTTGAAGTTATCATCATCTACAGTGCATAATATCATCCAAAGATTCAGAGAATCTGGAACAATCTCTGTGCGTAAGGGTCAAGGCCGGAAAACCATACTGGATGCCTGTGATCTTCGGGCCCTTAGACGGCACTGCATCACATACAGGAATGCTACTGTAATGCAAATCACAACATGGGCTCAGGAATACTTCCAGAAAACATTGTCGGTGAACACAATCCACCGTGCCATTCGCCGTTGCCGGCTAAAACTCTATAGGTCAAAAAAGAAGCCATATCTAAACATGATCCAGAAGCGCAGGTGTTTTCTCTGGGCCAAGGCTCATTTAAAATGGACTGTGGCAAAGTGGAAAACTGTTCTGTGGTCAGACGAATCAAAATTTGAAGTTCTTTTTGGAAAACTGGGACGCCATGTCATCCGGACTAAAGAGAACAAGGACAACCCAAGTTGTTATCAGTGCTCAGTTCAGAAGCCTGCATCTCTGATGGTATGGGGTTGCATGAGTGCGTGTGGCATGGGCAGCTTACACATCTGGAAAGGCACCATCAATGCTGAAAGGTATATCCAAGTTCTAGAACAACATATGCTCCCATCCAGACGTCGTCTCTTTCAGGGAAGACCTTGCATTTTTCAACATGACAATGCCAGACCACATACTGCATCAATTACAACATCATGGCTCCGGGTACTGAAATGGCCAGCCTGCAGTCCAGATCTTTCACCCATAGAAAACATTTGGCGCATCATAAAGAGGAAGATGCGACAAAGAAGACCTAAGACAGTTGAGCAACTAGAAGCCTGTATTAGACCAGAATGGGACAACATTCCTATTCCTAAACTTGAGCAACTTGCCAGACATTTGCAGACTGTTATAAAAAGAAGAGGGGATGCCACACAGTGGTAAACATGGCCTTGTCCCAACTTTTTTGAGATGTGTTGATGCCATGAAATTTAAAATCAACTTATTTTTCCCTTAAAATGATACATTTTCTCAGTTTAAACATTTGATATGTCATCTATGTTGTATTCTGAATAAAATATTGAAATTTGAAACTTCCACATCATTGCATTCTGTTTTTATTCACAATTTGTACAGTGTCCCAACTTTTTTGGAATCGGGTTTGTAATTGGCATAATATATTTTTACCTGACAAGTAAAATGTTATTTTTGATTCATTCTGGACTCTCTTGAAATCATTATTACCAGTAGACTATGAGGAGGCTGATGTTTCCGCAAATCTGTGTGCAGGACAGGTCAAACTAAAGGCTCATGAATGAACGGAGCAGTAGGCATGTCATCTGAAGACCTTTTGATTTCTGTCTATTGCTGACTTTGCAAGTTGTATGGAAGTGGCTAAATAAACTACACTTTTTTTTGTACGATTAGGCAACCGACTAAAAAGGTATTAGCTAACCTTGAATCCTCTGAATAAGATCAGTGATTTTGTGTCCGTAAGATCCACATAACCTGGCCGGCGTGTGACTCGGCAATATCGGGTCCCTAATGAACGAATAATTGAAAGTATGGGATACCCAGAATAATCAAAGATCTAAATTAGTACATAACCAATATTTATGATTAGTTCCTAATTAGAAACACAATCTAAATTTAATAATCATTTGAAATTGGAGTCAGATTAAGCACAGAGCTAAAGTAAAACTGAAACTAAATTCTACTAAATTAAGTGAACTTCACAGAAGTTACTCATTTATTCCTGTGTAGCTATTCATTAATGACAGAACAGTATTCTAAAGTGTTACCGGGTAAATGATTTTGAGTTGAATTATTACTTTAAGCACTCATGTAAGAAGCCGTCTCTATTATGTAAGTTATGGATGTGGATGTGGTCTATATAAACATCACTGGATTTCATTTTAAAGTAATACCTATTTTGCTAAACCAAAACTAACCCATGTATCAACAAAGTATTTGAGAAAAAAATAAGAGAGCACATTAAACAAGAATAATAATTCAATTTAATGCGAACATGGCACTCTGCTTGGAGGGATCAAAATATTTTTTAATTAAATATATCAAAGTTACTGGCTGTAACATTTGAGCTCTCTTCCTGGCAAATAAATCCTCTGGTAAGGACATCTCTTATAAGTGCTTGACAATGTTTGAGTCATACAAGAATTAAAGTCAGAACATGGATGAGATTTAGGATGCCAATAATAGAATCTAAATATGTACGCAGGCACATCTACCCACAGAACAGAGCTCATCTAGACCTTCTAATGGACATTCTCATGGTCACACTTCAAAAACCATGAATTATTATGTTCACGCCATTGTTCTGGTTATTTCACACTGGAAATCTCTCTTTTAAAACCATAATTCTACTTCAGAATGTTCGTAATTGACCATATAGAGCGTTTCCTGGAGTCCATGCTGTAATGTGGTGTGATAGAAGCATTGCAGGGGTTTTATTGCATTTAAATACACTCAGCGCTGTCTAATGTTTCTTTTACTGCCTGCGGTGTGAACTGAATTTTACCTGTTAAGTATATAGCAGGCAATAACAAATGTACTAGTCTGTTCCTGGTTATGTCTCAGCAAGCGCACATTAAATTCTCTACTGTTCAGTCAGAGAGAATTGCAATTCCTTAGGCATATTAAACAAAGTTCTTATCAAGGTTATTACAGTCACTTTTTCTTTATTTTTGGTTGGTTTGAATTTCAGTTTAATTTGAGTTATTTTATGAAGCACAACTAGACTTTTTGCTAAAGATTATTTAAGTTAACGTTTTAAAACTATTTTTGGTTTTAATTCAGTTTCACTATACCCTAAACAGGGGCATTTCACTGCTGGGGATCATGCTTTTCACTTTAGAATAGGTTCAAATAATTTGTAATTCCTTCTGAAGGATTTGGTAATACTTGAGTCATTACTAGTGGGTTACAATGATCTTCACTTTAGAATTAATTATGCATTATTCACATTAATTATGAACCTGCATATACAGTAGTAGTTCTCTGGGAGATATGAAAAAAATTGTAGTTATTGAGTGAACTACCTCATTCACCTGAGTGCAATATTTTGTTGTATTTTGCATCACATTTCAAAACAAAATGACACACAAAATTGAGATTGTGTGGCCAGTAGTATCTGCATTGATATACTTGTGTAGAATATGATCTGGGCCTAAATGTGTTTGGTTGTTTTACATGTTGATCAGAAGTCCCATTCCTGATTATAACTTCTCATATTTGAATGCATTGGAGCCTTACATTTAGATCCAATTCATGTAAAATGGAGACTCTGGATGAGAGAGATTTTTTGTTGATGTAGTTCTTGTGAAAAATAGCCCATAACTGTATAAGTTCACTCTGATATGTTCAAACTTTTTCCACTTATCATTTATCACAGACGCCTAGCAGTCTTCAAACTGCCTTTTATTTTCACTGAACATGTTTTCCCTCAAACAATACTGTGCTGAAACTATTCTCAGGAGCTGAGTGTGGTGCTTTTGTGAGAGTTGTTACAAAATGCAGTGTTCACTCTGTGATAGAGAGGCATAATGGATGAGTCAGAGAACAAGTATGTACCATAGAAAGCCAAAATATCAGGGGCATTGAAAATTGTTTATTTAGAGTATGTGAAAGAGAGTGAAGCTGTTGGATATGCTAGACACAGGCAAACATCTGTACTTTGTGTCAGAGTTTGGCAGAGCGCACATTGAGATGTTATATCAGTGTGAATAAACAGTTGCTTTATGGAAAGGCAGATTACGAGCATAAGGAGACGGCTATATGAATGCCTGGTTTTCCCCAAGCTTGATGAGCTGGAATAGTCATGCTATTTCAAGCAATATAGCTCCACACAGATGATTAACTACTTGGAAAAAATGAAAAGCTATACAGCTTGCTGATTATTCTGCGGCTGCACTTCTTTGTCCACTGCTTTAAAGATATTCATTCTTTAAAGTGGACTCAATTTCTTGTATGTGAAATATTTCAGCATTTCAAAGTTTAAAGTATTATGGAATAATTGGATTTCAGACATCACCATACCTTGGGGGAAGGTGAAATCTAGGGCAGGATGTTTCAATATTGATATCTCTAAGACAGAATTTAAGCCAATAATAGAGTCAGGGGCTGTATTACAGAAACATCCTAACTCAGAATTCTATCCTATCTAACCATGGTAATTTCACTTAGGAAACAGAATATTTTCAAGTCTTAAGTCAAGAATTCAGATAGGAAAAAGCTGTAATAAAGCTGTAAAGTAGTGTATACATTAAACATAATATCCAATTTAGGGCCAGATTTACTAAACACGGCAAATTAGCGTGAGAGCGCAATTCCAAAAAAGAGCAGATGGGAGTGGAAAGTTCTGCGGGTAATTTACTGACCATGCACACATTAAAGAACACAGACGCAGCCGGATAATTTCCATAATGACCAACGCAATCTACCAAGAGCAGCACAAATTAGCGTCTGGTTTAAATGCTTTTTTGGGGGCGTTAAATAATGGCACAAATATAAGTAAATTGACTAGCGCAAACCTTAGTAAATCACCTTGCATGATTCATTTAAATACTCTTCTCCCATAAATTTTGCATCTGAAAGGGAAACTCCTACAGCTCTTTTTTCACTGCGTGTCTTTAGTAAATCCTGACAGTAGTTTTTTTTAACGCCAAAAGAGGGTTTGCGCTGGTGCAAGCTGTTAGTAAATCTGGCCCTTACTGTTTTGTCTTATAATCTCAGGTTGCTTTCCATTTGCTGTTGTTTGCTCAGCATGAGCAAACATTGTTAACTCTTTCCCCGCCAGTGTTTTTTAAAAAAAGTTAGCTGTTCCCCGCCAGCATTTTTGATAATTTTCACAAAAATGTAATGGCCCCCAGAATATTTTGTTGTATGAATTTCTAAGCATGCAATATATCGAAAAAAGAACAGACCCTCTGCTTTTAAACAAACAAACAAAAAAAAAATTATTCTAGCTTCATGCATTCCTTTTTTATCAACACTTGAATATGGGTAAGTCTCATAAAAAAACAAAATTTTGAGCAAAAAGCTGACAAAATCAGATTCAGATCGATGATCAAACACAGATGGAGTAGACTGAGTCCATCAACACCCCTAATGCTTGCACAGTCCTATAGCTCGTCCTGGGTCGACATTTCATTCAGTAACATTAGATAGTTTTGATTTATATGCTGTTTAATGTTGATGATCACGTTATTTTACATATGCATCTGCTTACATACGATTGCTTGTTTTTTTTTTGCGTCTTCTTCGCCTGTGTTTTGATCAGGAGATTCTGTGCTCATTCAGAAGATGTGTAATAGCGCCCCCCCAGCATATAACAGTGAAAACACAGAAACCCAGAAAATTCTGTGTTTGGCGGGGAAAGAGTTAAATAAGTGCCACAAAGCAACTAACACCTTTCACACCAACCATGCCCTATCACTTTGATCTTGGGCCCTTCGGCCAGGCTCTCAACAGGAGTGATCATGAGAGAGGTGGTTTCCTACTTGACAGGCCAGATATAGGTAGGAAGTAGGGTCTTTACTTGACCAGGCAAGAGAGAGGTGGGGTACAGGGTCCTTACTGGTATAGGCATGAAAAAGATGGGACATGGGCTGCATACTGGACCAGGCATGAGAGAGGTAGGACAAAGGGTGCTGACTAGAATGGGCACAAAAGGAGTGGGAGACAGGATATTGACTTGAGCCAGTATGAAAGAAGTGAGAAAGGGCAGGCATTATGTGATGATCACCACTCATCACCACTGCTGTTAAATGGCAAACATTTATTTTTTTTTCTCATGCATTCACAACAAAGTTTTTGCAGATTCAGCAAGGGAGCGGCAAGGAATGCTGCCAAGCTACACTGAGCTGTCAAGCCCACACTCCAGTGGGAGAATGCATCACAATTGATGGGCCAGGATTTTAGGCTACCATTTCCCTTGATGGTCTATGGCACTGAGGGAAACAAAGTCACTATGAGAAGCCTGAAGCCCCTGGATCTCAGGAAATGCACCATCACACACAGGACCCTACACTTAACTGGACCAAACTCCTCTCTGCATTCCTCACAGAAAGTCCTTTGCAGCAAGGACACTAGAGTAGCTTTCAGTTCTTGTTATATTCTTGTTATATTCAAAGGTTATTCCCCCATTTTTTAATACTTTATAATCACCAAACTTATCTTGTGAAGCTGATCAACCGCCATGGTCTCTCTGGTGAGTCTGGTTGAACAAGGAAGTCTTGCGTGTTATGAAGACTAAAGGGGACAACAGTACTCCCGTCTCTTGTGCCAGGATTCAAAATACGTTATGCTGGTCTTCAACTTCTTTTGACAAAAAATAGTCTATCTGTCCATTGAAAGGCTAAAAGAGAATATTGTCCTTCAGACTTAAGAACTATAGGACTTACTGTTGGGCCTCTGCTGTTGGTCAAAGGTGAGGAAGACAGACCTTGTATCTGCCAATACATTATGTCTTTAATTCTTGACTACCACTGAAACATGCTGAGGGTATAGTGATTCCTGTCACTCAATGTTCTGTCTAGACTTTCTCTCTGATTTTCATTTCTCAGGCCAAGGTAAACTATAAGTCTGCTTATCACACTATCCTGGAAATTCTTTATCTCAGCCCCCTCTTTTTGAGTAATATACAGACAGACGCTTCGGTAACACTTTACAGTACGGGTGCACTAACATGCATTAATTCATGCTTAACTAATTGCGGCCAGCTATTAGGGATGTAACGACTCATTCGTTTTCTTGATGCATCGATTACAAATTCTGACGATGCATATGCATCGATCTTGAAACATATATTTTTGAATCGTGAAACGTTGATTTCGGTCAATAATTGATTTAAAATTCTAAGAATCGAATTAATCGCGATTCGATGGCGATTCAGTGCTTAAAATAAACATTAGATTATACTACATGCGTGAATTAATGGAGACGTTGCGCCGTCATCTGCGCCCTCACAGCTCTCCTTCACAGACACGCACTGCACTCTTTACCACCTTTCACTGGATTGCGCTCGCGCTCAGTCCGTAGCTCTCATTGACACATTTTTGAGCAGCCCACGTTTGAGCTCTCCTCAGGACGGCCACTGCTATTCACATGAGCAGATGACAGCTCTCAGGACAGGAATAGTTCTGAGTCAAACCACTCAAGCCATTGTCAACTACAAGTCACCGTGGTCACTACTGTTGAAATAAAACACTTTCATTGTATGGAAACGTCACTGTTATTTTATATAAAATAAAATACTTACATTTTACAGAAATCGGTCATACAATACCTGAGCAGTTAAAGTAAAACCCCGCTTATTCAAGGATGCACATTTATTGCATGGACGGAACACAAGTGTCTAAAATGCATATGCACAGTTCTGATGAATGATAAATTAAATTTAACTTAATGTCGTTTAACTGAGTGTATGAAGGAAACTGCTTAAATAACTACAACATTAACAACACTGATTTTTCTTTCAGAATCATCATAAGTAAAATGTTCCGTATAAAGAGAACGGTAACACTTTACGGTAAGGGTACATGAATTATCATGAATTCATGCATTAATTCATGCATGACTTATGCATTACTACATGCATTAATATCTCATGAATCATCAGGATCTAACAGGAGTTCAAAGTCTTTCATTCATGACTTCATTAACTAAGGTGAGTACTTTATCATGAATTATGGTTTATTACGTATGATCATGATGTTTTCTTTGTTCACAAAAAACATTGGTCTAATTCATGCATGTAAGACTACTTGTTGAAATGATGTTTTATACATTTTATTTTATTTATTCAGGAGGAGCACATTCAGATAATTAACCTAATTAATACTCTGGGTTCTGGCCAAAATTCAGAGCTCGGAGCCCTCCCCCCGACAGCACGCCAAATACGCATAACCTTTACTCTATTTAATTTGATGTAAGTGTGAACTTGTGAATTATTAAAGGAATATACGAAAATCCACATTATCTAATGCATGCACAGGCTAGACCAGTTTATCAATTAATGTGAGAACGTCTCAGTTACGTATGTAACCTTAGTTCCCTGAAGAGGGAACGAGACACTGTGTCGAAACGCTTGTGAGAACGCCCCTGCGTGTGTGCGTCATGAAGCACGTATGAAATCAGTCCAATGGCGTGACGGAACGTCATAGCCGGGTGACGTCATCGACCAGGAACTATAAAGCACACCCAAACCAAACAGCATTAGCTTCTAAAAAGCCTGGAGCAAGTTGATTACGGGCATGCCGGGAGTATGGCAGGGCGACGCAGCGTCTCGTTCCCTCTTCAGGGAACTAAGGTTACATAGGTAACCGAGACGTTCCCTTTCAAGGGAACTCGAGCTGCGTCTAAACGCTTGTGAGAATAAGAACAAGTGTCCGCCCGTGTGAAATCTGAGTGCACACTAAGATGCAAGCACCTGCGCCCCTGGAGTAGAGCCTAAGTCAAGTTCGTAGAACCTGATGAATGTATGCGGTGAAGACCACCCTGCCGCATCACACACATCCTGAAGAGCCACTCCTGACAATAATGCCTTAGAGGAAGCCATACCCCTTGCCAAAGGTGAAGGCTGACCGGCCGACTCATAAGCAAGTGGAATGGCCTCAACCACCCACTTGCTCATTCTCTGCTTAGATGCGGGGTACCCTTTCCTTGGTGACCCAAAGCAAATGAACAACTGTTCTGCTTTCCTCCACAGGGCAGCATCTAATGCCCGAACAGGGCAGAGCAGATTCAATTTTTCTTGGTCTGACGTCACAAAAGGAGGAGGACAAAATGCCTGCAGAATGACTGGTCTTACTGTATTAGTAGGAACCTTAGGAATGTATCCCGGTCTCGGGTGCAAAAAAGCTTTAACCATACCAGGAGCAAATTCCAAGCACGAGGGAGAAACCGAAAGAGCTTGAATGTCTCCAATTCTCTTAAGAGACGAAATGGCGAGAAGAAATATAGTCTTAAGAGTCAACATTTTCTCAGACACCTCCTCAATGGGCTCAAAAGGAGCTTGAGATAAGCCTTGAAATACAACGGCCAAATCCCAGGCCAGCACCCTCGTGTGGACTGCAGGTCTAAGCCTCAGAGTTCCACGGAGAAAACGAGTAATAAATGGGTGTCTCTCCAGTGACACACTAGCAATAGGCGCATGATAAGCCGCCAAGGCCTCAGCCCCTGCCTCGACAGGATGTCTGCCTGGTTCAGGTACCCTGGGATGTACACTGCCCTGATGGACAGCAACCTCCCTTGCGCCCACAGGAGGATCTGGTACACCAGTTTGTATAATGGACGCGAACGCAGACCCCCCTGATGGTTTATATAAGAGACCAACGATGTGTTTGTATGAACAAGCACATGATGGCCTCTGAGGTCTGGGAGGAAGTACTTCAGAGTCTGAAATACCGCCATCATTTCTAGGCGATTTATGTGCCATGATTGATGATGGTCCTGCCACAGACCTCGAGCGGAGCGACCACTCATGATCGCCCCCCAACCCGTGAGGGACGCATCTGTCGTTAGCATGACACGATGACAAGAAGTTCCCAGCACAGGTCCTTGGGAAAGGAACCAAGGATCTTTCCTATCTTTCCTGCCTAACCAAGGCACAAAGGCATCGCCGCGTAACCTTTGGGGGGAATCCCTTGGTTTTGAGCCACCACTGCAATGGTTTCATGTACAACAGGCCAAAAGGTATCACGTTGGATGCTGCTGCCATCAGACCTAACAGTCTCTGGAATGGCCTGACAGTGAGTGACTGGCCTAGTTTTGTCTCCTTTACGGTTGAGAGGATTGATGCAATGTGGGCTCCGAGATAAGTGGTCTTCTGTATAGGTGAAAGAACACTTTTCTTTGCATTTAATCTCAACCCCAACTTTTTCATATGCGTGAGAATGACATCTCGATGCCGAACCGCTAACTGCTCTGATTGAGCTAAAATCAACCAATCGTCGATGTAATTGAGTATGCTGATGCCCTGGAGTCTCAGTGGAGCCAGAGCAGCATCCACACACTTCGTGAAAGTTCGTGGAGACAAAGCTAGGCCGAAAGGAAGAACTCGATATTGGTACGCTTCGCACCCGAAAGCAAACCTCAGAAACTTCCTGTGTTGTGGAAGGATGGATATCTGGAAGTATGCGTCCTTTAGATCTATCGTGACAAGCCAGTCCTCGGATCTGATCTGTGACACGATCTGCCTGAGAGTAAGCATCTTGAATTTTAGCTTCCCTACAGTGCGATTTAGAAGGCGCAGATCTAAGATTGGACCCTTCTTTGGAACAATGAAGTTGCAGCTGTAAAAGCCTAACTCCCTGCTGGGAGGAGGAACCCGTTCTATGCCCTCCTTTTGTAGTAGAGCTTTTACTTCTTGTTCCATTACCAGAGCCTGCTCGGGGCCCACCACTTTGGGAAGGACCCCGTTGAAACGAGGTGGACGACACCTGAAATGGATCGCATAACCTTTTTCTATTGTCTGCAGGACCCATTGAGATATATTTGGTAAAATGTTCCATTCTGCCAGATAATCTACTAAGGGTACCAGTCTCTCGAGACTGGCCTCTGGATTTCTTTGAGCAATCAGCACAGTGCCCTGAAGCGGCGAACCGGCAGGGAACAACTGGCCTGACTGCTGCAAAGCCCTCCTCAGAGGGTGCGAGCCACCACCCTTGGGTGGAGGCCCGCTGAGACTTTCCATGCCCCGGCATAAAGGCAGGGTTGGCAGAATAGTCCCCTGAGGGCACCTAAGGGATACGGGCACCGTAAAATGAGGTGTAATCCGAATCCCCCCGGAGGGGTGCACCCTCAGCTGCCTGACACCGGTGGCATCAGGACTTCTTTTTAGATGAAGCCTTCCTTGCAGTAATAACGGCCCTCAGATCCATTTTACCCTTAGAAGACTTCATCTTAAAGTGCCACGCCGCCTCCCAGTTCTTCTGAGGAGGAGCTTAGGTTGCTACACTTTGTTTTTGCTGCGCCCTGTGTGAGGAGCTAGTCGACGGCTGGGGGCCCGCTCCCCCAGAGACGTGAGGCTTGCGGGGCATGAACTTCTGGAATGCTGCCTCCTGCTTTCTCTCCTCCTGAAACCTCTCAGCGACAGTGTTGACTGCGTCACCGAAGAGGCCAGTAGGAAAAAGAGGAGCGTCCAGGAGAAACGATTTTTCTTTCTCCTTCATGCCTGCAAGATTGAGCCACAAGTGTCTCTCCGTGGCCATAGCTGCCATAGAACGACCGACAGATTTGGCCATCTCCTTGGTGGCCCGGAGAGAGAGGTGGGCAGCCTGGCGCAGTTCTCGAATTACGTCAGGGCTGATTTCCTCACTCTCACACATGTCCCTTAGTAGGTCAGCCTGGTATGCCTGCAGAATTGCCAATGTGTGCAGACACGCCGCAGCTTGACCTGCTGCCGAATATGCTTTACCCACTAAAGCTGAGGTGGATTTAAGAGGCTTAGTGGGTAAAGCTGGTGTTTTTAGGGACGATGCTTTTTGGGAGAGAGATAGCTCGCAAGCGTCTCTTCAACCTCAGGCATTGCCCCATAGCCTTTCTGTCTCATACCGTTTATATTGGAATAAGTGGTGATTTGCGGGATGAACACACGGTATGAGACTGGTTTCCTCCATGATCTCGACACCTCAGTGTGGAGATCTGGAAAGAATGGCAATCACTTTCATGAAGGTTGCTCACGAGAAGGCAGGAAGAGTTCATTTAGTTTGCTTCTCTGCCTGTTCTCTTGTTTTTCAGTGGGCCATTCAATGTGTAATTTAGCAACTGCTCTCGTGAGCACCTCCACTAGCTCCTCACATGCAGGAGACTGAAGTGGCGAATCTTCAGTCTCTGCATCAATGCTAACAATATCCACCTCCTCAGAACTGGATACTTGCAGCATTGGTGCCTCATTCAGAGTGGAAGAAACCGCAATGCGTGCTTCCGAACTCTGAACTGAGGCACTGGATCTAACAGGTAAAGGCTGAGATAAGGCAGAGCCCGTCTCAAACCCCACAGTTAGATCCATTTGCGAACCCCACGACTGAAGCCGTCGATCTGCCTCGGCAGAAGCGGGACCCGAGCCACGAGGAACGCGAGCCAAAGCACCCTCCTCAAAGAGTGCCTGGCGTGAACACAGTGTTCTGAGAGGGAGACGCTTGCAATGCTCACATTCAGCTCCCTCGCGAGCTGACTGAGCATGCTGCTTTCCCAAACAAAACACACAGAACAAATGTGTATCCCCACCCATAAGGAAACGAGGGCAGGGATGAACACATTGTTTGAACTGCGGTTCACTCGCCATAAAATCTCTCTTTCCTTTCTTTTTTTTTTTTTAAAGTGAAAAACTCCTGCCTAGCCAGAACTAAAGACAGACAAAAACACAGAGAGACAGATGTACTCACATGTAGCGCTTGCTGAAGGCACAGAAGCTAATGCTGTTTGGTTTGGGTGTGCTTTATAGTTCCTGGTCAAGTTCCGTCATGCCATTGGACTGATTTCATACGTGCTTCATAACGCACACACGCAGGGGCGTTCTCACAAGCGTTTCGACGCAGCTCAAGCTCCCTTGAAAGGGAACTAATGTTTTTCATTAATCATGATCTCTGAGTTATTAAGCATGTTCATGTCTTCTTCATAGAAGCCTGCAGGTAAATGGACAGACCCCAAAATTGGCCAATCACAGCACATAGCACATGAATTCTGTTGACATTCAAATACAATAGTCATCATTAACTAAGCATTAGCTTCTCATGATTTCATCATGTGTGTGGCCCCCCAAACTAAAGTGGTGACTTGGTCCTTTGAAACACTGATGAGCAATGTGTTATTAATAATGGCATAATTGTGAAATGACATGAATATGAACATGAAGGTTCAAGCCTTTACACACAATGTACTGTGGAAACAAAAGGACTTTGATCGTAATGTTACTGCTTTATTCTTAAACGGTATAAGCCAGTTAAACAGCAGCAATGCCTTGGTACAGCCAAGAAGGAATTCAGTACTATGAACTTTAAGTGCCTGTATATCTGAAAACTCTTTACAAAACCATAAAGCTGTTAAAGGTTTTACAAAAAAGGTTTCACAAACAGCTTGGTCTCTTTTAAGGTAAGGAGCTACCTTTTAAGCCACCAATTTTGGGGTCTGTCCATTTACCTGCAGGCTACCATGAAGAAGACATAAACATGCTTAACTCAGAGATCATGATTAATGAAAAACATTAGTTCTCACATTAATTGATATACTGGTCTAGCCTGTGCATGCATGAGATAATGTGGATTTTTGTATATTCATTTAATATGATGATTCATGTACCATAACCGTAGCTTTATCCATAGATAGTAAAGACCAATGTTTCTGTGAACAAAGAAAACATCATGATCATGCGTAATAAACTATAATTCATAATGATGTACTCATCTTAGTTAATGTTTTAATTAAGGTGTTGTTCATCCATAAGTCATGAATGAAAGACTTTGAACTCCTGTTACATCCTGATGATTCATGAGATATTAATGCATGTAGTAATGCATAAGTCATGCAAGAATTAATGCATGAATTCATGATAATTCATGTACCCTTACCGTAAAGTGTTACCAAGAGGACAAAGAGGGCTTTTCTTTCTATTCCGTGAAGAAAAGTTAGTTTAGGATTAGTTGGAAAAGTACATGACAGTCTAGTCTCTCCATGGAAGCATTTGTAGGAATTGAGGGCGCACCAGACACAAATGAATCTTCCAGATGATTCATTCAAACATAATTCCACACAAAAATAAAAATTCAACACTCCAGACCCCAAAATCAACCATCTACCACCGACAAGACGTAGGCTCCATTCTGTCTGCAGCCAAGCTGAGAAAACCCCCAGCTAAGTACTTTATTGCCTTGCAAACTTTGAGCCACACAAAGATAACAACGAGGTTGTTTGACCCATAAGACAAAGAAACAAACTAGATCCCCGTTGTCTCAATGACCTTTAGATGAACTCTGAGTGACACGGTTAAAATCCACAGGAAAAACCCACAGAAACTGTTGTCAAATCATTAAAGGATAGCCGGACTTACATTCAAACAGCCTTCTACTGCATAATTCGATATCATGTCTATAACCAATACACGTGACCATTATGCATAAATATCACTCACAATTCATGTAATTGTATAAATATTGAATGATTGATTGAAAGTGTACCTTGCTTGGTATCTTTATGTTTGTATCCTTATAATTCAAAAGATGGCTTGAGGGAAATTTGTGTAGAATGTATAGTGTTCTTATAATAAGAAATCATGTCTAACTGTACTCTGCTTAAGAGCTGGAAGTTAGAAGAGCAGAGATAACAGATAATTTATGGTGAGGGGTGGGGACACAGTCACCTCTGAACCAAGATGATACTTAATTGGTCAGAACCCATCCAGAAGGATGGGTAAATATTTGAGTTAAAAATCTCAGAACACAAACAAAGAGTTAGTTCAGAGTTAGTTCATAGTTCATAGTTCAAGTCAAGATGCCAGAGGCACAAGATGACGATATGACGAGATAGACAATCGTGGCAGACCAAGATCAGAGAAAATGGGTTATTTCATTCAAGCCATCTAAATACTCTCGTCTCACTTTCCTTTCTTTTACTTAGTTTCTTTTCTTTCCGTTGAGTCTCGTGTTCTAAGTTAAGTTTTGCCGCAAAGTTACACTCGACGAATCTACAGCAGAGCGCGCTTCAACTTCAAACAACATCCACAAGACTTTCCATCCATCCGGCAACACGCCACGTGATTGGCTTCCCAAGACGTTGATCAAATCTACGACAAGACTGCCAGCGAATCAAAGAACCGGGGGAACCCCTCTGCAGCCAGGACCAAGGAAAAGGGAATCCCCATTCAAAGACGACACGCGACACAAACGCAAGTAACCTCCAGATTCTAACTGAACTGGTGCATTGATATCAAATTTAATAACCCCGCCTAAGAAACGATAGGGGGGTTAAATTAATGATTGATGGTTCGTTCAGGTCATGTGTTATAACTGCCTACATTGCTAGAAATTTGGGATTGCATCATTTCACTCTTTTAAAACTCATTCTTTCCTCACTTTCCTCCTTTCTGCAACTCGTGTGAATGTGTGTGTGCCAATTTTTATAGGCTATTAAAATAAAGTGTGTAATGATAATAAAATAACAAAGTAATAACATGAAATAACATTAACAATGGACAAAAGTTTTTTTTGCATTTTAATAATCCTATAAATGCATATAAAAAAATGCAGAATCGAATTAATCGAATCGCATCGAATTTTAATGTGAATCGTCTCAAATCAAATCGTTCTGAATTTGAAAAAAATCTTTCTTGAATCGAAAACCTATGAATCGTGAATCGAATTGATTCACTGCCTACCCAAAGATTTACAGCCCTATTAGCTATGTTTCCATCACCCTGTTTTTATGCACATTTTTGACTTGTTCGAAAAAAGAGTTAATGCAAATAATGGGAAATAGAAATGCATTTGCCGAATAAATTCTGACATAGCTAACATTAAACCCACGACTAATCGTCTGTTTCCCCTGATGGGGAAACATTCTAAATGACATTCTAAAATGCTTAACGTGGCTTAATGCAGCAGTTCCAAACCTTACTGTATTCTAGCCAGGAGACGCAGCCGCTGCTGATCTTTCCATTTTTGACGCAGCTCTCACAGCTGGTGTGAGCAAGCTCGTGTCTTTTGCATCATAAAAATGTGAACCAAAATCCAGTCCTAAACTGATGCCACATTCTATTTCTGACGTACTCCAAGCTCTTGTGCTACTTCTGTTACGAAGGACAAATGGACTTGCAATGGTCTATCATGTCCAGTGTAGACAGCTGTTGCAGCGTGACACCATAATGGTCCAGTTTAAACACAGTATAACAGCGGTCAGTAATTCAGATTCTGGTGTGCTGATATTTGTGTGCAGCCCAACTTATCCATCCTTCAAACACATTCTCTGACATTACATTCACTGCATGTGCAACTGCTCCACAGACCTTTAGAGGGCGGGGATGTCAAAACCTATAGTCATGTGCCTCAACAAGTAAAGTCATAACTTAATGATACATTTGCAAATCATTAGCTAATGATTAATTAAAGAAGACAACGAAGTTGAAGTACATAGCTTTGACCAATTGTGGTAATTAATGCATTAATTTACACTATTAGTTAATACTATATGTTATTAAGGAATTAAGACATTATGATACATGTAATTAATAACAATTAATACATTACTTAATCTATTATTCATATGGACTCTTTATTAGTTACTGATGCAGTAATAATTAATTAATGGTTTAGTTCTTCATGAGTCATACATCAACACATGATTATCTGTGCATTAGTTAAGCATGAATTAATGCATATTAGTGCACCCGTATTGTAAAGTGTTACCAACGCTTTCCAACTTTCTTTAATATTCAGACCAATACTCCAAACCTACATTCACATCTAATACCAATCAGCTCACACCAACTCCTGGAACACACAAGGAAAGCAAACTGATCTTATCTCCAACAGATCTATACTAGGTCTACAATATCTGTACTCTCTGTAATGCATTTAACCACATTCCACGTTCAATCCCATTGACTAATTCCCTTCCCCACTACTAATCCACAGTCACATGAGGAAAAACCTTCAGACCCTACAGTATCATGTTTTTCCTTAATCTTATTGGTGCTCCCCTCTATCGACTCTTTCTGGGGCATGTTCTCAGATACTAAGATGTAAACATATGTAGCATTTTGGAGCTTTGTGCATCCATCTGCATCTTCAATCCTTGCCCAAGAGATATCTTTTGCATCTTGTCTACCATCTGCACGTCTATGTCTAGCGAAGCTGTCACTTCAAACTGCATAGATGAAAATTTACAGGTCAGCATTATCCATGTTTACTTCCTACCTGCAATACAAAATCTGCTTTAAAAAAAAAAAAAAAAAAAAAAAACACTCACTGACCCTGCACCTCTGGAATGAATGCAGGAAACCATGCCACTTCTGCAACTGATTGATTTAAGCAGTCGTTCATTACAAGACTTTTTATAAAACTGCTGTACTGAATACGTTTTTAACAATTACATATTTTAGGATGTCTACATGTCAACATTTTCTACAATGGTTCCCAACCCTGTTCCTCATCAGCTTGTTAGTAGAGACTCCAAGACCTGAAAATGGAAAATGGTTCAAAAGGTAGAGGGTGACATCAAAAAATGAGTACACCATAAGCAGGGCTGGGAACCATTGTTGATGGTTGCCCTCTTCGTCCCAGCCATGACTACCCTCACTAATTCTTTTCTATTTCTCTTGGTTGAAAATCACATAGTCTGTGCCTCCACATTTGGTGTCATCCTAGATGACTGACTATTTTTTATGGACCACATTAGGACAATTGCCAGGCACCAGCACTTCATGTTCCATAACACAACAGCCTTATCCAAACTGCAGTACTTTTACAATGCCCTTCTAGCCGGACTACCATCATACATACATCCCTTCACTGCACAGCTTGTTTTTAATGAATGGAAATTTTTCTATTACACCTCTTCTCAGTTATCTTCACTGACTGCAAGCACTTACTAGAATCAATTCAGAATAATTCCTGGCTCACACTTGTGTAAATTACCTAGCACTTCACAACATTAAGCCTTACACACCAGCCACTTTATGTGTCTATGCATACAGTACATGTTCAATAAGTACGGGTAACAAAGACCTGTATTATATATAACAGGCATATCTACATTTCACCCATAATTAACTGGGTTCACATGGATCTCGTGATAGCATCTGTGATAATACAGTCACATGATTGATGTTGCACCTCATAGATCAATAAAATACAAATAGTATGGACAGGACCTTAATGCACATGGAATTTGTCTCCAATAACAACAGACCCAAGTACATAACACTGAGTTTCTCAACAGTTTCTGGATCACAACACTGCTCTTTGTCTGAGGTGGAACTGATTTGAACGTTATTATAGTTTGTTGACTTTCAAAGAACACTAGATTAAAGATTAAAAACTCCTCTTGTGTATCTCCCACACACACTATATTGCCAAAAGTATTGGGACACCCCTCCAAATCATTGAATTCAGGCGTTCCAATCACTTCCATAGCCAAATGTGTATAAAATCAAGCACTAGGCATGCAGACTGCTTCTACAAACATTTGTGAAAGAACGGGTCGCTCTCAGGAGCTCAGTGAATTCAAGCTTGGTACCGTGATAGGTTGCCACCTGTGAAATAAGTCCATTCGTGAAATTTCCTCACTACTAAATATTCCACGGTCAACTGTTAGTGGTATTATAACAAAGGGGAAGCACATAACCTCACAAATGAGCTTATAGAAGAATGGTCAAAAATTCCCATAAACACACTCCTAAACCTTGTGGAAAGCCTTCCCAGAAGAGTTGAAGCTGTAATAGCTGCAAAGGGTGGGCCAACTCCATATTAAACTCTACGGATTAAGAATAGGATGTCATGTAAAGGCAGACGTCCCAAAAATTTTTTTGGCAATATAGTGTATGTTTTAGTAGCAACAATGGGAGAAATTCATTTGCGGTCCTTGCTATTGCGTTGGTGCTATTACTTTTCAAAAAGTTATATGAAAAGAAATCTTTTCTATATGAAAAAAGTCTCACAGACTTACATTATAGGAGATACAATGTATCAGCTCTTTGGATCAGTAAACAACCTCTTAGCAAACACCACACACACCCTAACAATCATCTACCAATGCCTGAGAAACCATAAAGGATACTTTAACCCAAATAGCAAGGCACTAAAACCATTTTTTTAAGGTTTATCTTAGTGTTTTTTCCCCTTATTCTGGTTTATTGCGACAAACATTGATTTCTGCGACTGATGCTTTTGTAAGCATCTGTAAAAATGTAAATGTTGCACACACCCACTCAAGGAATAAAATGTTGACTTTCACTAGCATGTACTGGTGTGCAGTACAAAACGTTAATCCAAAATTACATCAGCTTCTGTATTGAAATTGATGTATTACAGGGATAAAATATGATATTTACCTCAGAAATACAATCACATTTAACTCTGTTCACAGTACATGCACAGTCTGAGTGATTTTCTATCTCAGGTATGGTTTTATTAAATAATGCTAAAATGGCATTAGTCATAAGCTTTAATAAAATGTGTGGTATCGGCTTTTAATGGCGAAGAGCATTAAAAGACGGAGTCATGTCTGAAACCAAAGAGATGGAGGTGGAGTTCTTTACTGTCACAGTTTGCAATTTATAATCTGCACTTCTATTAAAACTAAATACAAAGTAATTATGTGAATGATGCTATTACAAATAGCTAGTGAAGAACCAACTCTGTTCATTTAAATTCACAGTACTACAAGACTTTAATCAGAATTTAATGATAGAAAGATCTGCCTCTGAAACAACTATCCTGTTCAGCTGATTTTTTTTTATTTTTTTTTTTTTATTTAGTTTTTTATTATGATGTCCTAAATCCTCTCTCCAAACACCTGACTTTGTTCATGCACACAATGGCTGCTTTTCACAATCCTGTTTCATTTGGAAATGTCAGATTACAGACTTGTAATAGTTTGTGAATGTCATTTCATATTGACAGCATCATGACCAAATCGATATGTATTGTCATATCGGATTATAATTTTATCCTAAAGTAATCACACATTTTATTCACTGCAAATTCTTATGTAATATGTGCTTAGTTCATTTTATATGACACACAGGCACATGTGTCTCACTGTTTCAAAGCATACCATTTTGCTGAGTGCAGAAATCCTCTTGTTAAGATGATTTGTAATTTTTGTATAATTACATAGGGCTGTCAGGGCAACACTACAGCTGCCTGCAATTACATCTGCGCATCAGCCACTGTGCTTATATGAGCGAAAATGACAATCAGCTCTGTGAACAAAGTCTCTGATAAAGATGATATTGATTTGTGTGATTCTTTTATGTTTATACCAGCTGACTTTTAAGTTTATTCAGTGTCTGTATTATTTGGATTAGGCTTTGTTTTGATGGTTGGCAACCTTACAGTTGTTAGATGCCTTCAGCCATCTCCACGCCAAGCAAATGAGAAACACAGAATAGGCACAAATGCTCATCCAATGGAATGCATGTCTATTTTAGTCCATGTGATCAGTGAGACTTTGGATGCTCCGGTTTTGTCACACTACATGCAACAAAACGTTTTCAAATGCCCTTCACGCTATTTGACAACTTTCAAAATAAATACAGAAGTAAAGATGTATTAAAAGTAGTATTTGTTTTTTTGAATTTTCACCTCAAAAGCACGGTGACCGGGAGGGGACATGTTTGGTCCAGTTAGTTTTGTCGGGGCCACGTCATTTCTGGTAATTCCAGGTTGCTATGGTCGCGCAGGTTGTTTACGCATTGAACTCGAGGCCATGAGAAATAGATGTCGTTCCCTCAAAATATGAAGTCATGGCCACGAGAAAAATATATCGTTCCCTCGACATATGATCTCGAGGCCACAACTTTACATTGAGTGGCCACGACTTCTTATCACGTTCCCACGAGTTAATATGACGTTCCCACGAATTAATATCTTGTGGCCATGACATATTATGACGTTCCCGCGAGTTTATATGTTGTGGCCACGACAAAACTAACTGAACCAAACACGTCCCCTCCTGGTCACCGCACAAAAGCATTTTTTAAGTAGACTTGAGAAATGTAATCATTAATGTGAGTGCACTTGTGCTTGCTATATAAAGTAACACATTTATTTGGGGTCTAAAAATATTGATATATTTTATATGAATGTATTACCAAAAAACATTCATATTAATTTTTTATTCATAAAAGCTGAAGTGTGTAATTGTTAAAACACCCACCCAGACATTTGCGGGTTGATTTCCCTGCATAAAAATTGCAAACCAATGACGTGCATTTGGAGGCAGGGCTGTCTGTTTGGCCGAACAATGGAAGATGGGAAAAGTGTTCGATAAACCTGCTTGAAAATAGTCATTATTATTGCAGTTCCTTTTATAATGCTTTGGGACAGAAATAACAAATGTCACTTTTAAATGCTTTAAGCACAATTTTTACACCAAAACTTTGAAAAGCGCAGGCCAAAGTCAAGGCCATTTTCCACTGCTGCTGTTTATAGGAAAATATCAAATTCAGAGTTTTGGGGGAAGGCATAAAACATTTTTAATCAGTGGTTTGAAGATTTTGTTACAATGTAGTGAAGTACTTCACAAATTGAAGACTTACCTCACAATATTATTATGAACAGTTTCCTCCACACTTTGTTGAGAGGGAACTTGTTATACGAATAAAGAATGCTGATTGGAGAAATGTTGAGCTGCATGATTTAAACAGTTAATAATGAACGAAACTGATCATTAACAGTCTAGTGGAGAAAATAAAGGATTGCCTTTGTTTTGCAGCTTTGCATTTCATAAGAGCGTAATGAGAGAACAGGAAAGTGTTTATTATTTTCATGTAGCTTCGCCTTTTGAGCATAATGAGGCAGGACGTTAAGCATAATTTCATGAGGAGAAGAGACAGAGATGAAGGTCATTACATTTAGAAGATATTGTTTAGTCCAGCGCTCTACAACTGGTGAGTCGCGTCCCATAAATGAATCACTGTTCTATTCTGATAACAGCTAAAACCATAAATGCAAATAGTAAAATGCAACTAACCATATAATCGTGCATAGTTAGCATAACAAAATAATTGGCTCATAATAATCAGGCTCATGCAATGGACAGGAAAACAATTTCCATATATTTTGCTTTTTTCATTAAAGATGACATGAGAGTGAGTAATTGATGACTTATTTTCATTTTTGGGAGCTAAAATAAATGCCACATAATCCCATAAAGGCCAATTAGGCATCATGCAGCAAATAAATATAATTCAATTATCAAAAAGTAAATAATCATATATACACTGGGGTACAATTTGTGAGTCTGGTCAGATAATAATTATCTAACTGAAAATTTCTCACATAATTTGTTGATTTGAAAAGATGAGCTCCATTTAATCATGGAGAAAACAGACAGGTTAAAGTTGCATATGACATTAGAATAAACACTATATTTTCCCCAAAATGTCACTGTTTAAAATGCTAAACAATGAACATCTGTTTTAGGAGGAAGTGTGGATAAACGGCAACACAACTGAATACTAATGGAGGTATTTTTATGTAAAGTGTAATTTAGCCACTCATACATTTTCATACGTTTGGATAAGCGATCACCCTAAAATCCCTGAAATTTCCGATGTGGTTTTGTAGTTTGTGCAGATAACGGCGTCCCCAGTGAGTAAATTCATGGCAGAAAGTGTGGGGGATGGGGGGAGAAGTGAAATGAGATTTGGGAAAGGTAGAGATAGAAAAGAGGCATTGGATCTGACCCAAATGTCAACTTTTCTCCCAGTTCTGCCGCACTGAAACCTCAGGGCTTGTGAGATGAAAGAAGCGATGATTCTGGGTCAGCAAAAGTAACGTGTATGTTTTTTTTGCCTCTGCCATCACCTGCTGCTTTGGATATAATGCAAAAGAACAGTTTGACTTGTGTTAAAAAAAACCTTTGCAGTCTTGCATGAAACACAAAGTGAAACCTGCTGCCTACATCAAAACCCATGGCTCTGTGGAAGTGGTCATACCAAATACATCTATATTTTAGGTACAACAAATATGAATTTATATGACTTTGTTGGAAAAGTTGGTGCAATGTGGTGCCAACGAAATAATTCTATATGGTACCTGACTAACATTAACTGGTAAAACAAATATCCTACTATAACATAATGAGATATTGGCGATACTTGCTACATTTGAATGGCTGTAAATGGAAAAAGATGCTCTACTATTGCAGGTAGTGTACACTGTAAACCCTAACAAGTTGGCATAACACAAAAAATTGAGGTGATCAGTTACATGAAGATTAAAGCCTATATCTGGATGCCTACTCCCATACTATATAGTAGGCAAAAAACAGTGTGTGAGCCGAGTAGAATCTCTGCAAAGTATTCATAAGAGTAGGCAAAAGGTACCCGGATGACCTACTACTTCTGGTGAGATTCTGAAGTGCACATTCGATGGACACTTTACTATCCCATGAGGCCACGGGAGAGGATTTATGAATAGTCACATGACAATGACAACTGCAACTCTTTATGGAAGGGTTGAATCATTATCACAGGGAGAATTTGGTTGTATTGTTCCCTTTTACTCGTTTGCTAGCAGGTAATACCAAGCAAAAAACAAACTGTTTGACCTTTTATAATCTCCAACAAAAAAGTCTCAATAATGAAGTCCATGAATAGGCTCACTGGCCTCAACACATCCATCCCTTAGTCCATAGAAATAAAAAGTAGTAATAAAAATATTACTCATTAGTCTGATGACTCAGTCCTTTCCTGCTTTGGGCAGGCAGCAAACCGAAGGTCCAGATGGAAAAATCAAATGTCCCCAAAAAGAGAAAAAGTATAATCTGCTGGTTCCAGGCCCCACAAAAACACAAGTTATCCTCCAGCTGAAGAAAAAAATAATCCTCAGAGTACAGTCCGAAAAAAAACGTATAGGCCTATTCCAGAGCAGAGCGTGCACCAATAAAACAGCTCAAAAGTCTAATATATCATGACTCTATTTTCAGAGATCATTTTTGGACCAATGATCTGGAGTTAAGGTAGCAAAAGCATGCCACCGCACACTCATCCCTAATCAAAATGGCCACCCTTCCCTTCTTATGGGCTTGCCCATCATAATAAAAGTCCTTAGTGACCAACAAAAGTCCCTCTAATTCCCCCTCAAACAAAATCATACATGCACACGTGGATAAAAAACAAAACAAAAAAACAATAAAAATTTAGGAATGGCACATATACTTATTCAATGACTTTTCTTTTTAAACTCTTTATCCTTAGTGAGCATCATGCAGTGTCACAATACTACACACATTCATTCTATTTAGAACATACTTTTTAACGGTTGCGAAGTAAGTTTCAGAATGTGGAAAGACGCATTTGATGCGTGCACACTATCTAGTGGACTTTGTTTTCAAGCACTCAAGTCACTTGTACACGCACGGTTGTACATGCACCGTCCGTGCGGACACAAATATTGGGCTACATGTGGACAGTGTGTGCTGACATCCACTGCCCATCCTGATGATGAGAATTACGTCACACAGACAGCACGGAGACGTCTAAAGTATACTTTGGGCTTGTGATTTAGCAATAGCCCACTTGCATGTGATAATATAACTAGCAAAGAGACAATCATACACTTGCATTTAACAATATAACATCTCTCCCTATATTAATATTGTGCAAAAACACAAAATAACAGTCTGACGCAAAGCATGCTGAGAACTAGAAATCTGCTGCAACTCATTCAGTTTAAGTTCAGCTGAATATAATCAGTTCACATAACTTTTTTGAGTGAAATGAATATTTGTGTGAAATTTCATTTCATTTCAATGTTCAGTTTTTATACTGTAGTTATGACACCTACCAGTAGGGGCTAATGGGCTCATGCTAACCACCATGGCTGTAACTCAGTAAAATTGTTCTCTTCAGGGTCAAACATCTAACATGTTAATTATATTTCCTTTTCAAGAATGGGTTTCATTCTCTGTCCCTTGTGCTGTGCAGCTATTAAATTACCTTCGTTGAGATCACGCTAAGAAAGTGGTGTTATAAAGCAGAGTATTGACTGATAATAATCAGGCCTCTACAGCTCCTGATTGATTTCTAGCCCCTAACGGTACACAATAAGCAGCAATAATGAAGACAGCCAAATTATTTAGAGGAGCTTCGAAAGGCCTACCAAAGTTTTTTTTTTTTTCCCCGTCAGTGCAAACTGAAATTTCCCAAGTGTAACAATCAATATGGCTTTTCTACATACAGCAGAGGAGAGAAGGACCTAATGATTGATCAGCTGTTGGTCCTTGACTGTATAAAAATGAGCTGTATAAGCAATAGTCTTTGTGTGTTTATGTGGCTATCAGACACACATTATCCAATGCCAAATGCGCACAAGTCCCTTTAAGGCAGTGGTCTCAAACTCAGTTCCTGGAGGGCCATAGCTCTGCACAGTTTTGCTCTAACCCTAATCAAACACACCTGATCCAGCTAATTAAGGTCTTCAGGATTACTAGAAACTGCCAAGCAGAGTTGGAGCTGGTTAAAGCTAAACTCTGCAGGGCTGTGACCCTCCAGGAACTGAGTTTGAGACCACTGCTTTAAGGGGTCCTTTTTTAAGGCTGATAGGAATTTTACATGCAATATGCTAGAAATCACATAATTTAGTACATGGCAGAAGCCGATTGGCCTCTGCTGATTCTGCTTACATCCTCCACCTCCCCCAGCTCCACCTGTTTAGAATTTATATATACTGTATATATATATATACAGTATATATATATATATACACACACACACACACACACACACTGTATATATATATATATATACATATGTGTGTGTGTGTGTGTGTGTGTGTGTGTATTCCCTACTGTGTGGAGACAGAATGTCCCCACAAGGATAGTAATACCAGAAATATTTGATCTTGTGGGGACATTTTTTGATTGCTCTTGGTAATGAAGACTTAAATACAGCATACTTGAACACATTGGGCCCTATTTTATCAATCTAAGCGCATGGTCTGAAGCGCATGGCGCAGGTGCACCTAGGGGGTATCCGAATCCACTTTTGCTAGTTTAACGACAGAAAAAACGGTCTGCGCCTGGTCCAAAAGGGTTGTACCTAGTCTCTTAATGAGTCATGGGTGTGTTTTGGGCGTAACATGCAATAAACCAATTAGAGTCCTCTCCCATTCCCTTTAAAAGCCAATTGCGCTTGCACCCTGGCGGATTCGCTATTTACATGGCAGAATTTATAAGCGGAAAGACTGAACGCTTCTCCAGAGAGGAATCCTTTTATTTTTAATATTTAAAAATGTTTGTGTGATGATGCACGTCCCTGTGTGTGTAATAAGCAGAGTGTACGTGCACTGTGCACCCGCCTATAGGTGCACATTACTAACGCGCCCTTTAAATAACACAGAAAAATACTGCGCTATTGACTTTAGACCAGTTTTTTGTAGGTCAATGGCGCAGTCGTTTTCAATTCCTTAAAATAGCAATGCGCTAACAATGCGCCTGAACACACCTCGTTTTCAGACCAGCACGCCCATGGGCGAACAGATGGGCGCGAGTGCATTTGCTATTTAAACAACGTGGCGCAGGATGTGAAAATGATAACTGCGTCAGGCTGAAACTAGCAAGACTTGCGTCGTGCCTGGCGTCGCATTGGGCTGGGTGTACGATAGGGCCCATTGAATACAGAATACTTTCAGAAACTATACACTGGCTACCACGTTGAGAGGTAACTTTTGAAACAATTGCACCTGATTCTTAACAGCCTTTTATACATTTAGTAAGCACTTTGCCTCTAATTATCAAAGCACATGGGACGTAAGTGGTCTAATCATTAATTTCAGGCACCTTCATACTGAGGTGAAATTGTGAAGAAAAAAAAAATTGGGGGGGGGGGGGGGTGTCAAAGAATAGCAGGGGGGCAATTGAATCAGTTATGAATGCTTTGGTCAATTCCAGTGTGAGTAAAGTAAGTTGCAAACAGACCTTTTTTTCCACATAACTTTTGTGAGAGAAACAGATGCTTATTAAGGGACATTCAAAGTTTCAAGTTGTTACTTGTCCACAGGGAGTTTAGAATGTGAGGCTTATTTTGTTCTTGAGCAAAATACATGATCAAGTCAACAGTCTTTGCCTTTGTAAATCAATATTTAATTCTGCAGCCGTCGTACTGCTCAGGAATCTAAAGGTACAACCATATGCCTGAGACTCAGCGTGATGTATGTGATGTTTTGACTTGCACATTAAATTTCTGCCTGCCTCCCCATATAGTTCTTGTCTGGTGTCTCCGTTTTAGAGAGAGATCAATTACAGTTTCTTCAGGTCAATCAAGGCTGCACAAACGCACGTTCTTCTGCCGTTCAATGTGTTTTTACTGACTAATGCAGCTGTTTGTGGACTTCAGTTCGGCCTACAACGCCATCATCCCAAACCTCCTCCTGTCTAAATTAACCTCCATCTTTCAGTGGATTACCAAAGACAGGCAGCAGCTAGTGAGTCTGGGAAAGTTCACATCCAACACCCGCACTGGCACTCCACAAGGATGTGTCCTCTCCCCACTGTTCTTCTCCTTCTACACGAATGACTGCACCTCTACATAACCCTCTGTTAAGCTCCTGAAGTTTGCAGATGACACCACAGTCATCGGCTTCATACAGGATGGTTATGAGTCTGTATATAAAAGAGAGGTTGAACAGCTGGCTGTCTGGTGCAGTCACAACACCCTGGAGCCAAACATGTTCGAAACAGTGGAGATGATAGTGGACTTCAGGAATAACACCCCAGCACTTCTCCCTTTCCATACTAAACATCACTGTGGCTGCTGTGGAGTCATTCAGGTTCCTTGGCTCTACCATCTCTCAGGACTTGAAGTGGGACAGTGTGTCCTCTGCACTTCAATAACTGTCTAGTTTGGTTCAGCTTCCAAATCAGACCTCAGAAGACTACAACGGACAGTCTAGACTGCTAAGAGAATTATCGGTACTCTCCTTCTCACTCTGCAAGAACTGTACTCATCCAGAGTGAGGAAAAGGGCTCAGAAAATCACTCTGGACACTTCACACCCACTTCCTCTTTGAACGGTTGCCATGTAAATAGTCAGGCATTTATATATTAATATATATATATTAGGGGTGTAATGCAGGGGGGAACCATCAGGGCCCTCTAGGCCCTCAGAGAGGGCCTAAACTATTGTAAAAAATAAAATATTTACAAACTTTTAAATAATAGTTTAAAAAGTAACAACTTTTTAATAAAACGTCATAATGTTATTTTAGTCATTTATAATTTGACAATAAACATCTAAATCTTTTTGAGGAAATAAACCCTTCAAATCTGCCGATTCAGTTTGTGTTGTGTTGTATAGACGTCCATTTACAAACCCGATTCCAAAAAAGTTGGGACACTGTACAAATTGTGAATAAAAAAGGAATGCAATAATGTACAAATCTCCTAAACTTATATTTTATCCACAATAGAATATAGATAACATATCAAACGTTGAAAGTGAGACATTTTGAAATGTCATGCCAAATATTGGCTCATTTTGGATTTCATGAGAGCTACACATTCCAAAAAAGTTGGGACAGGTAGCAATAAGAGGCCGGAAAAGTTAAATGTACATATAAGGAACAGCTGGAGGACCAATTTGCAACTTATTAGGTCAATTGGCAACATGATTGGGTATAAAAAGAGCCTCTCAGAGTGGCAGTGTCTCTCAGAAGTCAAGATGGGCAGAGGATCACCAATTCCCCCAATGCTGCGGCGAAAAATAGTGGAGCACTATCAGAAAGGAGTTTCTCAGAGAAAAATTGCAAAGAGTTTGAAGTTATCATCTACAGTGCATAATATCATCCAAAGATTCAGAGAATCTGGAACAATCTCTGTGCGTAAGGGTCAAGGCCGGAAAACCATACTGGATGCCCGTGATCTTCGGGCCCTTAGACGGCACTGCATCACATACAGGAATGCTACTGTAATGGAAATCACAACATGGGCTCAGGAATACTTCCAGAAAACATTGTCGGTGAACACAATCCACCATGCCATTCGCCGTTGCCGGCTAAAACTCTATAGGTCAAAAAAGAAGCCATATCTAAACATGATCCAGAAGCCCAGGCGTTTTCTCTGGGCCAAGGCTCACTTAAAATGGACTGTGGCAAAGTGGAAAACTGTTCTGTGGTCAGACGAATCAAAATTTGAAGTTCTTTTTGGAAAACTGGGACGCCATGTCATCCGGACTAAAGAGAACAAGGACAACCCAAGTTGTTATCAGCGCTCAGTTCAGAAGCCTGCATCTCTGATGGTATGGGGTTGCATGAGTGCGTGTGGCATGGGCAGCTTACACATCTGGAAAGGCACCATCAATGCTGAAAGGTATATCCAAGTTCTAGAACAACATATGCTCCCATCCAGACGTCGTCTCTTTCAGGGAAGACCTTGCATTTTCCAACATGACAATGCCAGACCACATACTGCATCAATTACAACATCATGGCTGCGTAGAAGAAGGATCCGGGTACTGAAATGGCCAGCCTGCAGTCCAGATCTTTCACCCATAGAAAACATTTGGTGCGTCATAAAGAGGAAGATGCGACAAAGAAGACCTCAGACAGTTGAGCAACTAGAAGCCTGTATTAGACAAGAATGGGACAACATTCCTATTCCTAAACTTGAGCAACTTGTCTCCTCAGTCCCCAGACGTTTGCAGACTGTTATAAAAAGAAGAGGGGATGCCACACAGTGGTAAACATGGCCTTGTCCCAACTTTTTTGAGATGTGTTGATGCCATGAAATTTAAAATCAACTTATTTTTCCCCTAAAATGATACATTTTCTCAGTTTAAACATTTGATATGTCATCTATGTTGTATTCTGAATAAAATATTGAAATTTGAAACTTCCACATCATTGCGTTCTGTTTTTATTCACAGTTTGTACAGTGTCCCAACTTTTTTGGAATCGGGTTTGTACTCCATATTAGGATTTTTCTGCCTAACGCTTTCATCTCTGTGATTGGTGGTCCAGCTGTGAAATTACAGGGGGCCAAGCCATAACAAGTCAATGACAGGCGAATTTCAAGTGACAGGAAAATTGACCAATCACATCGTTCCTTTTAATGGGTGGGACTTGTATCGCTATGATTATGCCGCCCCCTGTGAGGAACACGTTCTGGAAAAAAAACGCTGATAAAATAGCTAGCGCTATTCGCTATGGAAACCGCAAGCAACCATAATGAGGAGGACATCGTTGTTAATTTATTATTTACGCCGTTTTCAAGATTAACTTTTAAAGAAAAGCTGGAGATTGGAAAAGGAAGACCTACACCAGAGCTTAATTTTGAGCAGAAAGCCAAAGCTGTTCATTTCAACCACAGCAATTATAAGCGATACAACTGGATGACAGCATCAATCCAGAAGCTAAAGCATTACTGCTGGAATTGTTTGCTGTTTGGGTAAGTTTTTTGAAATCTAATAGGTTACGTGACTGATTTTATTCTGGCCGCCGCTGCCACTGTTTTATATGTTACGCTTTAGTTGAGAAAACAGTTATTTTGCAGAATTACTGGTTAGTCTGTAAATTTACTATCTGAGTGACCATGCACATTTGCTTTAATTCTGCATAATAGTTACATTTTCCCCAAATCATATGTTTAATACGGTCTGTTACATATATTTAATCGGCTGCTGTGCCAGTCCAATGATGTGATTTATTATTTTTTTTATTATTTCTAATGCGTAAAGTATCTGTCGCTAATGAGTGCTGTCATGATGCATCGGGTTACATTAAATTTTGTTTAATTTGATGGTTTTGTGGCCAGTTGTCACCATATTCCGTTGAAATAACACACCGATTGTGTGATGCAATTATTTGTAATGATGATTTGCATTTTTATTACTGTTTTTTTTTGTGATTAACGCTCACTCTGATATTTGCTTGTGGCATTTCTTGTCAAAGGTAACATGCAGTATTATAAAAGAGAACACTGTAAGCTGACTTTAAGGCTGATTTAAGACTTAGTTTACCTTTTTCCCCGAGAAAAAAAGGGGTGAGAGGGCCAAGGTCCAAGAGTCACGGTTCGCTACTGGTGTAACGGTACATGTATTCGTACCGAACCGTTTCGGTACAGGGCTTCCGGTACGGTGCACGTGTGTACCGAACGGTACCGAATGCAATCTTTAACAGTTAACAGTAGGCTTGTTTTACGCACGGAACATAATTCAATCCGAGTTCCCACACGAACATATTAAGTATTCTGTCCATTTTATCACGAAATTCAAACGATAAATGCCGTTTTGACGCTCTTTAATGTGATGTGACAGATCACTGTATAGGCGCGCGAGTGAACGCGATCATCTCTTCAGTCAAAGAATAAACATGAATTAACATCTTCTGAAGGTATGTTTAGGATACATTAAAACTTACTGAAACGTATCATATGTCGTGTAATCGCTCAATCAGTGTTTCAACAGTGGAAAGACGTCAGTAAAACAGCTTGTAAACAATGTCACGTAGCATTACATTTACCTCAGGCAAGTCATTCAGTGTCCACAGCAGGTTAGTTCACTAGAGAAATGAACTCTTTCACTAAATATATGCACTATATTAGCCTATATTCATTATATTCTACTTAACCTGTTAGTGATATGTTTAAATAAATCTGTCTTGAAAATGACAGCCACTGTGTATAAATGATTATTTCAACAACGAATTGGAGTAAAAACATAATTTTATAATTAGATTTAGAAGTTAATGCAAAAACTGCCTTATGTGAAGTTTACATGTTTGCATACAATGTGTTATTTGAGTGTTGATTATTATATATAAAATTAAATAGCAACTGAATTTAGGCTAATAGTTTGTGCTCTGTTATTAGCCTTTAATATTATAGTAATGTGCAAGCTCCCTATATAGTTTGCAGCATTATCTTTAAGAAACGTTTAGTTATAATTGAATTCATTTAAGGACATACACAATTTGTTCAGTAAACCACTGTTTAATAAAAATAAATAAAAAGCAATTTTATATTTAGTTTTCTCTCCCCTGCTGTACAGAACCAAGACTTCAAAACCGAGGTACGTACCGAACCGTCAGTTGTGTACCGTTACACCTCTAATTAATATATATATAACTTTTAATTCACTTATTAAACTTATTATTATTATTATTCACTTATTATTATTGATGTCATTCTGTCTGTGCACTGGAGCTCTGTCACCAAGACACATTCCTTGTGGGTATAATCATACTTGGCAATAAGTCTGATTCTGGGGAAAAAAAAACTGTAAAACTGAAATAAAAATAAATTAAACCTAAATAGCAATATTGTTTTTTTTTTTTGTTTTTTTTTAAAAATCAAATAATATATATATATAAAAAAAAACAAGACTAACAATTACATTAAAATTAACATGAAAACTAAAAATATAAAAATAAAATCTAATTCAAAATATTAATAAACTATAATAAAAAATAAAAAAAATAAAGTACTGAAATATACTTTGGGCTTAACACTCAGATTATATGCACTGCAATACTAGTTTGTATTTTCAACATCTTAGAATCAGTATTTTATTTATTTATTTTAGTTTTAGTTTTGTTTTTTTGTTTTTTTGTTTTTTTTTACACTGTGCCACATTAACACATATTATTAGACAAAATAAACTAGATGCAACAGGATCCATCAGGATCTGCAGAGCAGCAATTGCTACACACAGCCAGGAACAACCCAAGGTTTGACAAACATTCACACATTTTACAATGAATATCAATCCAATAAATATCTAGTTCAGTCAAACTCTAAGAGAAGCAGGCTGATAAATCCTTTACATGCAATCTGCAAGCAATCACATCATTACTGAATGGCACAGGCTGACTGGCATGTGATGATTCAGCAGCCAATGAGATTGCATACTCAACATTTACTAGTCACTCGTCACCTTTATTTTTATAGTGGTATATATTTATATATATATTTTATTTTTATACAATACAGATTGTTTCAAAGCAGCTTTATTCATAATTAAAATAATGATTCAATGATGCAAACATAGTTCAATTTTACTGTAAAGTAGCATTGTTTAGCTGAAGTCAGTTCAGTGTTGATTCAGTTCCCTTTTAAAGATCATCAATTATTAAATTAGTTCAATTCGGGTATAAGCAGCTCTGCAGAAAATGTCATCATCCAGCTCAGTTCAGTTCTCATCAAATTGTTTCAGTGCAGTGAAATCAATAATATTGTTGAATATGAAGTATCTCCAACTAAGCAAGCCAGAGGGGACAGTGGCAAGGAACCCAAACTCCATCAGGTGACAGGATGGAGAAAAAAAACCTTGGGAGAAACCAGGCTCAGCCGAGTGATCAGTCCTCCCCTGGACAAACAAAGCAACATGGCGTGCTTTAATTCCAGGCTGCATCACAAGTCAGAAGTCCATTTGTGGATTGAGTATCATTCAAACCATTTCATCCAGTTACTTCTTCTTGAAGATCGGATTCATCATACCAGTATGGAGACGAAGCTGGTCATTGGGGTCAGTGCAGAGGACTTGTCTGGTTCTCGTGGCCTTTGCTGAGGATCTGTGCCGATTGCTGTCGAGTCAATGAGGTCTTTACAGGGGATTGTCAAGTTGACATGGTCTCTGCTGACATTCAAGGCTGCGTTGTGGTCGTCACTAGGTGCAGATCCACCATCTTATCTGGATACGACCTGGATCCGGCTGACTACGGTAACCTCGGGATAAGGATGAGACAGACAGACTAATATTAGTGTAGATGCCATTCTTCTTATAAATGAGATTGCTTGCTCAACATTTACTAGTCACTCAAGTCACCTTTATTTTTTATAGCGCTTTATACGATACAGATTGTTTCAAAGCAGCTTTACATTCATAATGAAAATAATGATTCAATGATGCAAACATAGTTTAATTCGACTATGAAGCAGCTCTAAAAAGAAAAAAAGTAGCATTGTTCAGCTGAAGTCAGTTCCGTTTTAAAGATCATCAATTTTTAAATTAATTCAGCAGCATATCTTACATGCTCACTTGGCATTGGCAAGTCCATACTTGCTCTGCAGCAACAGCAGTGTACTGTAGCAGATCTAGTCATTGCCATATTCATTAACATGCTAAAACTTTTTTGAGTTGTTATGATTGAAATGTTGGTTTTTGGACTGGGGAGGACATTTGGAGGATTTTTTTTTCTGTCTTTGTAGAAATGTCTTTGTGTGTGGTTGCACTTTTCCAGATTGAAGGAAAAGAATTCCTTTTTAGCATGTGGTCAACTGCCATGACCCCCTTTTTCTCTCAGCAGATGGGTCTTCACTTTGTTCGCCATTTGATCTTTCACAAACACTCACTATCAACAGTGAACACAGGCAGTGATAATAAGGAAGGGAAATAACAACTTTTCTATAATTAAACAACAAGGCTGAGGAAAAGTGGCATGTTAATCCTTGTGACCCATTGGTTCTGCTGCTCCAAAACCATTTACACTTTCATTAAAGAGATTAGTCAGGCATAACCGATTTATTTATAGTGCAAACAAACACAGGGGGAAACCTGTGGCAGCTGTGGTCCTTTTCTCCTGACCTGTGATTAATTAGAGATCTGTAAGAGGGCAAAAACAACCTACTGTATGTGGGCTGCATGTGGGTTAATGTTATGAAAACATAATTCACCCCAAAATGGAGAAAAAAATATTTTAAAACAAATATATTTTACATAAAGAAATTAGCACCATTAGGTTTTGTGCATTATGACATTTTCACCAGAGTCAATATTTTTTTCCTCCCTAAATCCGCTTTAGTGTCCAGATGTTTTACTATGTACAGTGGGGAGAACAAGTATTTGATACACTGCCGATTTTGCAGGTTTGCCCACTTACAAAGCATGTAGAAGTCTGTAATTTTTATCATAGGTACTCTTCAACTGTGAGTGACGGAACCTAAAACAAAAATCCAGAAAATCACATTGTATGATTTTTAAGTAATTAATTTGCATTTTATTGAATGACATAAGTATTTGATACATTAGAAAAGCAGAACTTAATATCTGGTACAGAAACCTTTGTTTGCAATTACAGAGATCATACGTTTCCTGTAGTTCTTGACCAGGTTTGCACACACTGCAGCAGGGATTTTGACCCACTCCTCCATACAGACCTTCTCCAGATCCTTCAGGTTTCGGGGCTGTCGCTGGGCAATACGGACTTTCAGCTCCCTCCAAAGATTTTCTATTGGGTTCAGGTCTGGAGACTGGCTAGGCCACTCCAGGACCTTGAGATGCTTCTTACGGAGCCACTCCTTAGTTGCCCTGGCTATGTGTTTCGGGTCGTTGTCATGCTGGAAGACCCAGCCACGACCCATCTTCAATGCTCTTACTGAGGGAAGGAGGTTGTTGGCCAAGATCTCGTGATACATTGCCCCATCCATCCTCCCCTCAATACGGTGCAGTCGTCCTGTCCCCTTTGCAGAAAAGCATCCCCAAAGAATGATGCTTCCATCTCCATGCTTCACGGTTGGGATGGTGTTCTTGGGGTTGTACTCATCCTTCTTCTTCCTCCAAACACGGCGAGTGGAGTTTAGACCAAAAAGCTCTATTTTTGTCTCATCAGACCACATGACCTTCTCCCATTCCTCCTCTGGATCATCCAGATGGTCATTGGCAAACTTCAGACGGGCCTGGACATGCGCTGGCTTGAGCAGGGGGACCTTGCGTGCGCTGCAGGATTTTAATCCATGACTGCGTAGTGTGTTACTAATGGTTTTCTTTGAGACTGTGGACCCAGCTCTCTTCAGGTCATTGACCAGGTCCTGCTGTGTAGCTCTGGGCTGATCCCTCACCTTCCTCATGATCATTGATGCCCCACGAGGTGAGATCTTGCATGGTGCCCCAGACCGAGGGAGATTGACCGTCATCTTGAACTTCTTCCATTTTCTAATAATTGCACCAACAGTTGTTGCCTTCTAACCAAGCTGCTTGCCTATTGTCCTGTAGACCATCCCAGCCTTGTGCAGGTCTACAGTTTTATCCCTGATGTCCTTACACAGCTCTCTGGTCTTACACAGCTTACACACCTTACACAGCTCTCTGGTCTTTTATCCCTGATGTCCTTACACAGCTCTCTGGCCATTGTGGAGAGGTTGGAGTCTGTTTGATTGAGTGTGTGGACAGGTGTCTTTTATACAGGTAAAGAGTTCAAACAGGTGCAGTTAATACAGGTAATGAGTGGAGAACAGGAGGGCTTCTTAAAGAAAAACTAACAGGTCTGTGAGAGCCGGAATTCTTACTGGTTGGTAGGTGATCAAATACTTATGTCATGCAATAAAATGCAAATTAATTATTTAAAAATCATACAATGTGATTTTCTGGATTTTTGTTTTAGATTCCGTCACTCACAGTTGAAGTGTACCTATGATCAAAATTACAGACCTCTACATGCTTTGTAAGTGGGCAAACCTGGAAAAACAGCAGTGTATCAAATACTTGTTCTCCCCACTGTATGTATGTATTTATTTATTCAGTCAGTCCAGGGTGTTTCCCTGCCTTTAACCCGAGACTCTGGGATAGTCTGCAGCACCTCCTGCAACCCTGAATAGGACAGTGGGTTTGGAAAATGGATGGATGTTATAGACATAACAGTTTTAATGAGTTTCACTCATAGACTGTCTAATATGCAATCTCACAGCAATTCGTCCGTATTCTACGAGGTGGCTAATTCGTTCAAATTTGTACGAGCTCACTCGTATGTTTCCGTACGATTTTTTCTAGACCCCAGTGATGTGTAGGATTAGGGGCGGGGTTAGGGGTGGTCTTTCCTGATGACACTTTTTTAAAAATCTTACGAATTAAATACATACGAATTGCCATGAGATCGGGCTGAATATGCTGCATATAATGGTTAATTGCTCTATGGGTAATTTGTAAGAGGTTTACAGCCCTGAAACTTTAACTATAAAAATTAAACAGAAAATTATCTAAATGTAGAAGCTCTGTGGAATGGAGCTTTTCAGATCACTGAAAATAAAATACTTGCAAACTCAAGTGTTTTTTTTTTTTTTTAGGTTTGAAGATTATAGTGGTTTGACTTAAAATTCTACAATTCTTAAGACTCACAAAGGCAATGCTCATGTAAGTCTAAAATCAATACCACAATCTATTACCTCAAATTATCCTTTTGTTCCGATAAACGGGGAATTTTCAAAAGTCCCTTTTTGTTGCTTATCAATAAACCTATTCATAAGTCACACAATAAGCAGTGTAGTTTGATCTGGCACAGGTTAGAAATAACTATCATCAAATACATTTCACATATTCACAAACAAGTAAGTGTAAAGATGGACATTTATAGTTCTACATATTCTGACCTACTCCTTTATTGAATTCATGTGTTTTTCTCTTTTACTCTGAAAGTATCTCTGTTGTGTTCAGAATTTCTCACCTAATAAGAAAACTGTGACTGCTGTCAAATGCTTGGAAAGAAAAATCACAAGAAAATGAGATGACACCAATGAGATTACATAAAGAGCAAAATATAACTTTTGCTTAAAGACCCTTTGGCATCACTTAAAGAGTGCAATTTTTTTTCCCTGTATTGATCGGTTAAGTCTATAATACTTTGTGAAAGCACACATTCTCATTCATCTCATTTGCAGTTGCTCAGCTGCCATACGCATGCCAAACAGCCAAACTTTGACCCCTTTGGTATTGATGTATTTCCTTATGAAACATTAAAGAGGACTTATAATGTTTTTTTTTACATTTTCAACTTTCTTTAGTGTGTAATGTTGCTGTTTGAATACGCAAAAACAAGGATGAGGCCCGGTTGAGTTGTGTTCGTAGTGTGTTGAAACTCGCGGTTATGGTAAGGGGCTTGACATTTCTGAAAGACTTGGCCAATCACAACACACTGGTCCAGCCCACCAATCAGAGCACATTGTGCTTTTTGGAAGGAGTGGCTTCATAAACAGAAAGTTACTGAGCGAATGGGAAGAGAGGTACTGCAACAGTAGCTATGATTCTATAGTTGCGAATTAACGTTTTTTTTTTGTTTCGTTTTGTTTTACCTTTAAGCATAAAAAACCTATTCTAATAGACCCCAAAAACAAAATCAAAACTTTGTTAAAAAGCATAATATGGCTTCTTTAAATTTAAGTGAGAAATATTTAAGGAGTCATCCTTTTTTGAAACAGCCAATAGACTTCTGCAGCCAATAGAACAAAACAAATAAAATATATGAAAAAACAAATAATAATAAAAAAAAAAATATATATATATATATATATTAAGGGGAAACATTTAAAACGAAGAATGAATTAAGAAAACAAATATTCTCTTTGCGATAAAACTTTCCTCTGGGTATTTCTCATGTACAGTATGTGCCATTTGTGGTGAATTATTCTCAAAAAAAAAGCTATTGATTCGATTTTAACAGTGACATATGAATGATTATATAAATTATCAACTGAAAGTGAATACTTCATTATCAACACCAACACTGCATCCCTCAGGTGAGCTTACAGGAAAAATCAACTCACTGTGACCATCTGCCTCAGGTGCAGATGTAGTCTGAAGTGAATAATTGTGAAATGAATTGGGAATGCAAGAGCGTGTAAATTGGTTTTAGGCTGTTGGCTTCCTCTCTCACACATTGCAGGTCCAGGGTGACTTGTCTCTTGGACCCCGTCCACCATCACATTTCTTACTTGTCAGGTGTTGAGCTTGAAGGTGAATAGTGTGTGTGTGTGCATGTGATGAAATGTTCTGTGCAAGACTGAGCGTGTGGTTGGTTTATTCAAGCCTGACTGGTTTACACGGTGAGAAAAGCCCATAAATAATGAGAATCGATTTGTTTCAAATCTTATGTGCTCTGGCTTACAAGAGAAACTCTCTCATTGGGCCACTCCCTCACCCAATCAAGACCCAAGGTTTTCTGTTCCAGCAAGAAAAATAAATAATAATTTGACACAGGGGAAATGCTGTGCCGTAGAGAGTGGAAAATTTCAGAAATACATTTTGGTGTATTAATTTAAGGGATTTGATGCACAAATCCAATATTTTGAATAGAATTATTAGACATGTTAGATAAATTATAATTTAAAATAAAATGAACATACCTTGAAAACTATGCAGTTAAAAAAAAAAAATTAATAGATGAGTTTTTGACTGTATCCACTAAAATCACATTATCAACATTTGTTGATAAAATCAAATTATAATATACATTTTAAAATGTTTATATATATTTTAAAACGCAACACAAAATTAGGGTTAAATAAAAATAATATATAAACACATTTTATTCAACCCTTTTATGATTTTCCCCATTAAAAAATAACATTCCTTAAAATCTAATTTTCTCACAAAATTCCATTTAACAAATTGTAGTGTTCAGAGATGGCAAAAGTACACACATCCTTCACCAAATAGAAGTACAGATACTCATGTTTAAAGAGACTCTAGTAAAAGTTGAAGTACGGACTACACTTTTTTACTCAAGTTAAAGTAAAGAAGTATGTGCTCTGACATGTACTTAAAAGTAACCATTACTACTACCTGTTTAAGTGTCACGCTGGTAACTGGACCTCACATCATATTAATACATTAATACAAAAGAACTAGCATTTCAAAATTTGTTAGATAATGAATGTATCCATACTGAGCCACCACCATGTAGAACAGGGCCGGGCTGGGACAAAATTTCAGGCCAGGAAATTTTGCACTCATCCAGGCCATCCCATACACGCAAAACAAATCCTAAAACTACGGACAACCCTATTTTTTTGTATAACCATCACATAAAAAAAAGGTTTAAATCCATAGGCTGGAGCCGTGCAAAATAATTAAGAGTTCTCTCTTGAACTGCATCTTCACTTCCATTTTCCTTTTCAGTCTCTTCATTTTCCCTGATATCTCTTGGTCTCTCACTTGTGTGTGTGTGTGTTTACTTTTTTCGCTTTTTTTTTTTTTTGGTCCTGTCACTTCATCAGCATGTCTACTGTTATGAACAGAACTGTCTCCACCTTGTTGCAAATCAACCACCTCATTGTAATTTGTTTGCACATAATATTAATTTATTTTCGTTAAATTTAAAGTATTACATATATGATCATGTGTTAATGTTTTATCTTAAAATGACTTAAATACTCTAGATTTAACAAAACTATATTTTCTAAATTGCCTGAATGTCAAAAGGGACCAAGAGGCCATAAGACCTGGAGGCCAAGGTGTAGCCATGGTGATGAACGACTAAGGTGCAGCCAGGTTGCCAGAGGACTAAGGTGGAGCCGGTTGGACTGAGGACCAAGGCAGAGCAGGAGGGAAGGAGGAGTCCGATGGTGCTGTAGTGAATTAGCTCAGAGGGGAAATATTAATAATTATTCATAACTCATTATGATTATTCATTATGATTAATTATGAATATTTGAATCAGTTAAATAGATTAACTTGATGTGGCTACATTAACATTACAATCAATCAATCAATCAGTTCATCCTATGAATGTTCAGTATTGATTATTAATTAATTCTAAGAAAAGGATATTTTTCATGGCCACAGAAAAATAATTCTTCCTTTGTACTTACATAAGCGCTTAGAGCGCATAACAAGATCGATCATTTAAGTGACAATTTGTTTGCAGCAGGGAGTCAGAACCAAACATACACTCACCTAAAGGATTATTAGGAACACCATACTAATACTGTGTTTGACCCCCTTTCGCCTTCAGAACTGCCTTAATTCTACGTGGCGTTGATTCAACAAGGTGCTGAAAGCATTCTTTAGAAATGTTGGCCCATATTGATAGGATAGCATCTTGCAGTTGATGGAGATTTGTGGGATGCACATCCAGGGCACGAAGCTCCCGTTCTACCACATCCCAAAGATGCTCTATTGGGTTGAGATCTGGTGACTGTGGGGGCCATTTTAGTACAGTGAACTCATTGTCATGTTCAAGAAACCAATTTGAAATGATTCGAGCTTTGTGACATGGTGCATTATCCTGCTGGAAGTAGCCATCAGAGGATGGGTACATGGTGGTCATAAAGGGATGGACATGGTCAGAAACAATGCTCAGGTAGGCCGTGGCATTTAAACGATGCCCAATTGGCACTAAGGGGCCTAAAGTGTGCCAAGAAAACATCCCCCACACCATTACACCACCACCACCAGCCTGCACAGTGGTAACAAGGCATGATGGATCCATGTTCTCATTCTGTTTACGCCAAATTCTGACTCTACCATCTGAATGTCTCAACAGAAATCGAGACTCATCAGACCAGGCAACATTTTCCAGTCTTCGACTGTCCAATTTTGGTGAGCTCGTGCAAATTGTAGCCTCTTTTTCCTATTTGTAGTGGAGATGAGTGGTACCCGGTGGGGTCTTCTGCTGTTGTAGCCCATCCGCCTCAAGGTTGTGCGTGTTGTGGCTTCACAAATGCTTTGCTGCATACCTCGGTTGTAACGAGTGGTTATTTCAGTCAAAGTTGCTCTTCTATCAGCTTGAATCAGTCGGCCCATTCTCCTCTGACCTCTAGCATCAACAAGGCATTTTCGCCCACAGGACTGCCGCATACTGGATGTTTTTCCCTTTTCACACCATTCTTTGTAAACTCTAGAAATGGTTGTGCGTGAAAATCCCAGTAACTGAGCAGATTGTGAAATACTCAGACCGGCCCGTCTGGCACCAACAACCATGCCACGCTCAAAATTGCTTAAATCACCTTTCTTTCCCATTCTGACATTCAGTTTGGAGTTCAGGAGATTGTCTTGACCAGGACCACACCCCTAAATGCATTGAAGCAACTGCCATGTGATTGGTTGATTAGATAATTGCATTATTGAGAAATTGAACAGGTGTTCCTAATAATCCTTTAGGTAAGTGTATATTGTGCACAAACTTTAATAACTAAATCATGGACAGGATTAAACAGACATAAAAAAAAACATACATACACAAAACATACATGGCAAGAGGTAAAGTTAAAGTGGTTAGAAGAACCGGGTCAGTACAGATGGATGAAGTTATGCAAAGACTCTAAAACCTGGGAGAACCATCCCTGATAAGCTCCTTTGTCTGAGCAAAGGAGTTTACAGTTTTACTAACTACACAGCGACTTGTATTTCTTAGTACATTACTTGCATTTGCCTGGGAAGGCGTCCAGATATACGGTCGCAGGAGAAAGTCTTGATGGTTCCGTCTGATGGTTTTGCAGTTGCGATCGTTTCCTTCCGTGTTGAGCAAAGGAACGACTGTGAACTTGCATGGTTGTTTTGACTCCATCGAGGTTGAGGAAGCTGCACACGCCGTGAGGAGTTGGGCCTGCTGGCCCAACTGGCCGTGTGGTGGCATCTGGTTTCCTGTCCCACACACACACGTGAGGCTGTGTGTGTAGGCCTTATCTGGCCTGGCCTGTTGGCCGGCTGATAGGCAGCCAAGATGACGCGTCATTTTGGTCCAGAGGGAGAAGAGGAGGGAAAATCTGTGTGCCTCTCCTTAAGAGTTTGCAAGAAGTCCCACCCTTTATGATCGAGTTAACCAATGTGATTGTTGGGATTTCCCAGCGGGAAATTCCTCTGTGGGAGATTTATGGCTCTTTATTTCAAGCAGGATTCAATGGGTCTGTGCCCATTTATACTCCAATTAATGCAACAAACACATACTGCCTCTTACAAGGAAGTGACATACATGAAAGTGCAAGTCGTGAAGTGAGCATTAATTTGATAGGAGACGCGACATATATGAGGTTACATGAACTAGCAAGTTGCTCATAAGACATGCATAAATGAAATAATATACAAGGGACACTTTACAAGACAGTTATATGCGAACATACAATGTCCTGGAGTGCATGTTCATTTATAGACGGTTTGTCTATAACTTGAGGCAAAAGCGTGTGTTTTACAGGCTTTGTGTCTTAACTATGGCCTTTTCCATGTGGCCACATTTTTTAGGGCCATAAAACGTCTTATCAGTTGGTATCCAGGATAACTGAGGACCTTTCTCTGTTGTGTTGGGGGAAGGTCTGTTACTAAGCACAAAGCATTTAAAACATATTTGTTAAATGTAACAGGCGATTATGTGTCTGATTTGCCTCAGTCGCTACAGTGCCGAAGGGGTGGAGGGACGAGGTGCAGCCGAAGGCCCAGATGTCTGTGGCGTAGGCAGAGCAACGTCTGACCAAGGCAGAGCCATAGGGACAAGGTTGCCCAGTGAAGTCGTAAGGACGACGTTCCCAGGTGGAGCCAAAGGAGCAAAGCGCCAAGGTGTAGCCGACTGGTCGACGGACTGGGGTGGAGTAGCGGGCTCAGCGGCCTGAGGCAGAGCTGGGTGATCCATACACCAAGGCAGAACTGGAGACCGGAAGGCCCAAGACAGATCCAAGCAGCAGCGCGGAGCCACCAAAGGAGGAGCCAAGCGTCTGAAGTAGCCAGTAGAGGCGAAAGCGGGGGAGGCTGGGTGGGACCATCAGCGACAAAGAAGGCTTCGACTTGGAGCTGGGCTGGACGGCGAAGTTGGGCTCAGGAGTTGGCTCAGGCATTGGCTCTGCCACTGGCTTCGTATTGGGCTTGGGCTCTGAATCTGCGGTGGGCTCTGGGTCTGCAATGGGCTCTGGCTTGTAATCCGTGATGGACGTGGCTGATGGTTGGTAGGTTTACAGCGGTAGTCAGTGTTACCGATGTTCGGCCATAGAAGATTACATTACTTGGCCACCACGGCACCGCCCCCACTGTCATTTTGCTTTTTTTTATAGAAAGTGAAAAGCAAACAATGCATGAGAACTCAGGCAAACAGGAAGAAGGAAAATAATGAAAATGACACCAAACCAGAATGAGAACTTTACAGTAGTTTATTTTTTTAACTATTAGTTTATTTATTTATTTTAAAATTTCCATCCATTTCTCAAACCGCTCGTCCCAAATTTTGGTAACAGGATTGCAAAAACATAATTTACAAAGAATATTAAATAAAACAGTTTGACCTCCTGAGTTTACAATCAACATTTTCTGAAGGTTAAGCATCTCCTTTCACTGCCCATTTGTTGAAAAAAAAAAAAAATTTGAGGTCCTTTTTTTGTGCCCTATTTGTGGAAAGTGCCACACTTCATTACGATCTGCAATCATGAGATCAATGGATGAAACTCATAAGGTCAGTGCATGATGGAGTAAAATGCTCTCAGTGAATGACTCACAGCAGTAAGCCACCCACATATCCTGTTGCTTTGTCTTGATGATATTTGCTTTATATAAGTATTTTTCCATGATTGTTTCCCTGAGCTTGGTAGGATGGATCAATGAGGTTTATGAAAAGAGTTAGACAAGAACACACACACACAACAAAGATAAGGCCCTGTCTGTCTTTCATGACCTTGTTGTTAATCAACAACACCAGCAGTACAGAGTAAAATACGAGTGCATCAGCCATCTTTAGACAGCGTCTCAAATTAGAATCAGGGAAAAGCAGCACACCTCTGAACTGACAGACTGCAACGCAGGAGAGGAAGTCAAAATGCCTTGGCAAAATATTTTTAAAAAAGTATACAGATTGTCTTGTGGACTATATGTAAACATAGTTTATGTAAAATATCTTATTCAGGACAGTACTAAATAAAAAATAACATGCATGATCCCTTTTATTTTGTTAAAATTATTCACATTTTCACAGATTCTGCAAGGGGTGTGTAAACTTTTGAACAAGACTGCATATATTTATTTATTTATTTATACACACAGTCATGTGGAAAAGAAATGACACCCTATTCCATGGTTTAAAAAAAAATCATCTGTCCTTGGCAGGTCTTAAAATTCTGAAAATAAAACCTTAGATAAACAACAACACATGACATATATTTAGCAAAAATAAAGCCAAATAAATAAATAAAAATAAAGCCATGGGTGACAAACTAAGGACACCCTATGTTTCAATTGCTTGTAGATGCATTTTTAGCAGCAATAACTTGAAATAATCATTTTCTTTATGACTTTATCAGTCTCTCACAATTTTTTGCCCACTCTTCTTTACAACGTTGCTCCAGTTTATTGAGGTTTACGGCCATTTGTTTATGCACAGCTCTTGCCACAGCATTTCAGTCAGGATGAGGTCTGGACTTTCTTTTTCAGCAGTTCTGTTGTAGATTTGCTGGTGTGCTTGAGATCATTGTCCTGTTGCATGACCCAAGTTTTAGCTGTCGGACGGATGGCCTCACATTTGACTCTAGAATACTTTGGTATACAGAGGAGTTCATGGTCGACTCAATGACTGTGAGGTGCCCAGGCCCTGTGGCTGCAAAACGAGCCCAAAATCATCACCCCTCCACTAGCATGCTTGACTTTTGGTATGAGGTGTTTGTGCTGATATGCTCTTTTGGTTTTCACCAAACGTGGTGCTGTGCATTATGGCCAAACTTCTCCTCTTTGGTCTTGTCTGTCCAAAGTACATTGTTCTAGAAGTCTTATATTTTGTTCATATGCAACTTTACAAACCTAGGCTATCCTGCCATGTTCTTTTTAGAGAGAAGAGGCTTCCTCCTCCAACCCTTCCAAACATGCCATACTTGTCTGGTCTTTTTCTAATTGTACTGTCATGAACTTTAACATTTAACAGGTTAACTGAGGCCTGTAGAGTCTGAGGTGTAGTTCTTGGGTTGTCTGCAATTTTTCTGAGCATTGCACGGTCTGATCTTGGGGTGAATTTGCTGGGACATCCACTCATGGGAAGATTGGTGTCTGTTTTGAATGTCTTCCACTTGAGAATAGTCTTCCTCACTGTAGAATGATGGACTTCAAATTGTTTGGAAATGGCCATATTACCCTTCCCAGATTGACGGCAGCAACAATTGCTTCTGTAAGATCATTGCTGATGTCTTTCCTCCTTGGCATTGTGTTAACACACTCCTGAATTCTCCAGATCAGCAAACTGCCAAAACCTTTGCTTTTATAGAGGTGAGCTCACTTGCTGATGATCAATTAATCAAAGACATTTGCATGTTAAAAAGCATGTTAAAATGGTCACTTTTTGAGGGTGCGCAAAAACGCGCCGTTTTTGTGTGTGTTCCTTTAAATGCAAATGAGCTGCTGCTCCCGACCCCCTTTCAAGAAGGGGGCGGAGCTTCAAGAGCTTGTGTTAGCAGCTGTGATTACCTCATGCAGACACGCACTGAAAAAGTCAGAAACTGTTCAGCCTTTTATGTTCAAACCGGAGTCGGACAATGATGGAGAGACTCAAGAAGAAGTGACAACATGTAGAATGCAACAGGACGTTTCTGAATGGTTAGTTGATGAGTTTATGCAGCTGATTTGGAGTTAACTATCTTCAAGTCATTGATTAGCATATTCTGTCATGATAATCTATAAATCGCTCATGTGGGAACTGTTGTAAGATGCCTTCAGAGTCAGATAATATTTGCTGCATGAAGATAGAACGGGTATAGTTTAGTTTAATTATGGTTATAACTTATGTTGTCATCTTGCTTTTATGACATGCTATTGCATTTGTGTTACATACTGTATTGCAATAAATGTGAAAAGATGGATGCAACAGCTTGAGCAGACTCCTAAATGTGCTCTTCTACAACAACTCTTTCTCTTTTCTAAAGCAGCCGAACATGGCCTCTCCCCCTTTGGTGTGTGTTCCCAGGGGCAGGGTTTATGTAAATTTTAGGGTTTGTGATGTCACCAACCCGCGAAGAAGCCCGTTGTAGTCCCTACCAGCCGTTTGTTGTAGTCCTTAAAAAGTGATTTCTATAAAAGTAAATATCTCCCTTTGCATTCAACTTTGAGCAACGTAATTTGGCAGATGTTGTTTATGCTCAAACAGCAACATTACACACTAACTAAAGTTTAAAAAGTGAAATCATAATCAAGGACCCCTTTAACATAAGTTAACATTTGCTAAACTTAACCTGAACTTAGCAGTATATTTTTAAAGTATTTATTAACTTTTAATGTTAGGTAAACTTGATTTTAAAAGTGTATTAGTAAATGCTGTCATTACCTAAGAATAAAATGCTGTTGTTTATTGTTAGTTCATATTAACTAATGTAGTTAACTAATGTTATCAAATGAAACCTTATTTTTAAAGTGTTATTCTTTTTACTTTTGTGAAATTTGTGCCATTTCATTGTTTTGATTTCTTTTGTGAAAAAGATTTGGAATGATATGAGGGCGAGTACATTTTAATTTCCAGGTGAACTATCCCTTTAAGAGCAAGACATTTGTATTGAAATGTCCCTGAAGAAATCGCAAATGGACATTAGATTGTGACCTTTGCAAAACAAATGGTCCGAGCTGTGCAATATGTTCGGTGGGAAAAGCACAATGAAGGTCCTTTAATTAGACATCTCAGCTACAGGTGCCACTGCTGTAATCTAAGAGAGGAGAGAGATTGAGTGTGTTGATGTGCGCTGATCTGTTTGCCTGTACTGCCAGATGAGAGGATGGATGCACAATTCAGGTTGTTATGTGGTAAATGGACAGCTATCAATCAAATGGCATAGTCTCGTCTTATACTGAGTAGCAGCTGGAATGTGTTTCCGCTCGCTGGACCTTGAAGTGCACAGGAGTTATATACTTCACCTTCAAAACGTCTGGATGTGACCGCAATCCCAATGCTCTCTGAAGTGATTGTCTCACTAAAGCAGGTGTACAATATGAGAATTTTTCTGTCCTTTATGATTATTGCTTGTCAGATTGTATGATATGACCCCATTGAGATCACAGGTAAAGGCCAATGCAGACTGTGCAACATCAACAGTCTTTTTATGCCACATCATACAATACATCTTAGGACTTTGGTCTCGATTGACAGCGTTGACTGACCGTCATCAATCAGTTAACGTTCTGACATCCTCATTGACACACACAATTGAAATGGTAGCACATAAACTCATCCAAGCACTTGTGCTAATTTTGATGTTTGTCCTAAAAAAGACAAGAAAAAAAAAGTTGTGTACAGTCTAAAGTTTTTGGGTAAAAAAAAAAAAAAAAAAAGAAAAGAAAAAGAATGGACCGAACATGAGCATACATGAGGTTATTGACTATGATGAAAGAAATCCTGAAATTTTGCCAAAATGTGGCAAAAATCTGTAGTGTGCACCAGGGTTAAAAGGATTCACCCACAAATGTTGAGTGAAAATTTTTGTCATCATTTGCACACTATCATGCCATTCCAGATCACTTTGACCTTTGGCTTTGAATACAGATTAATATTTGTCCAGATTAATTAAAGACAATGGGGTCCAAAAAGGTATTGGACTACATTGACTTTCATTGTATGAACAAAAAACATTAGATATAAAATAAATTACATTAGACTGAGTCTGTATGGGTTTTTATTAAAATATTCTTGACTATTTTATGTTATTAACAATCTTACTAGTTCAAATGATTTTTTTTAAAGTAGTAAATTACAGCCTTCATTCCAGAAACAATGGAATGCTCAAATAGGCATGTTTCATTGAAAAGGAAAATTAAGAAATAAAGGTGTGCAATTTAGTTGAAAATGAAAAATCCAGAGAAATGCATGAAAAGAATGAGAGAAAAACATCATGTTGATTGCTACTTCTACACATATGTAAACAAATTCATTAATTCAACGATTCTTAATAAACTCTTCAGAAGCATTTTAAGAGGCAAACAACTTGACATTCCATATTAAAAGTGCAACACTCATGGCAAATACTGTTTAACAGCTAACCCCGCTAGAAATTTTACGTTCCCAGAATGTTCTCAGAACGTCAGGAACATTCAGAACGTTCTCGGAACGTTTAGGGGACCATATTTTATTTGGAAATTTGATGTTCCCAGAACGTCCTCAGAACGTCCCCGCTGGTGTCAAGGACGTCGCCTGGTAACGTTCCTAGAACGTTCTGAGACGGTCACGAGTTCTTTTAAGGGTTGGGGGACGTTATTTGGCGGACCTTCAGGGAACATTCAGGACGTTCTGGGAATGTTTAGGGGACCATTACTATAGGACGTTCCCTCTACACTACATTCCCATAACGTTTGCAGGACTTTTAGGGGACCAACCTAGAATGTTATTTTTTTTTTTTGGTCCTATTTAGGTCCTTCCATCACGTTTACAGAACATGTTTGTGTGAATCTGTGTACACTGGGCTGCTTTGCAAATGAGGGTCATAAAAAGCAGGATTTGCACAAAAGTTGCTTCTCAAAGATGGATCAATACCAACCCTTCGTGACCAACTTCATATCCAGAACACGCAAGTACTGCACTTTATAATGTGTGTGTTTGCAAATCGCCTTCTGAATGTGCTAATGTGGCTAAAATTACCATTGTCTCTTACTGTATTCACAGAGACCAGAGCTTGTTATTTTTAGCCCAAAAATGCTCATCGCCTGTACAATTCAGAAGTGCACTTTTATTATTTCTTAAAAATAAAACTAATGACATGATCTCTGTGAATACAGTCAATGGTAACTTTAGCCACATTAGCCGTCAGAATGTTAACAAGCACATTCACAAAGGCGATCTGCGTACATTCACAAAATATAGCGTGCGGTACTTACATGTTCTGAATATAAAGCTGGACAAACAGTTGCCATTGATCCATCTTTGAGAAGCAACTTTTGTGCAAATCCTGTGTTTTACTGACCCTCATTTGCAAAGTAGCCCAGTGTACATTGATTCACACAAGCATTCAGTAAACGTGATGGAAGGACCTAAATAGGACCAAAAAATAACATTCTAGGTTGGTCCCCTAAAGGTCCTGCAAATGTTATGGGAATGTAGAATAGAGACCACTGCACTGAACAAGATATGTTGCAGCACAGTCCCGAATTAAACGTCCCCATCTGACTAACAGGGAACCATATGAGAACGTTCTGTTAATGTCCCAAATGTCCTCTTTGTAACGTTGCTGTGTGACCACAGAATAACCAAAATGGAACATCCCCCTAAAGTCATATCAGGAACGTTATTATATGACCAACAGAGGACCATGTGGGAACGTTCTGTTAACGTCCCAAATGTCCTCTTTAATGTTGCCATGAGACCATAAAATAACCAAAATGGAATGTCCCCCTAAAGTCATATAAGGAACCTTGAACTGCAGCACTTTCATAACCAAAAGAGGAAGGTTTAGGAACATCCCTAATGTTCTATAAAGGTTCGGGATTTTCGTCACCAAGGAGAAAGTCCGTGACACAACAAGTCGACAGGTGGTGAGCGTCTGTTGTGCTAGTTTTTGCAGTGTGTTCCACATATCGGCTGTAGTCAGGTTCACGTTGGTGGCAGTTCACCTGATTTAGCATGTTGAATCAGCGTTGGGGCCGTCGGTGAGAGAGATCACTCTGATTGGCTATTCAGTTTAGCGAACGAGACAGTGCACAGAATAAAAGATAGCTGCTGATATAGACAGTTATTTCTATAGACACAGTTGATGCAAGTGTAGTCATATAGATTCAAATGGTTATATAAATTCAAATAGTCTTATGTATGTATTGTTATTATTATTTGTATTATTAGTTATCATTTATTAAGTATACTGATGTCTGTTTTAACATCACTTATATCTGCGTATAGGCCTACTGGCGGGTGACACTAGGGGGCAGTGGTGAGCCGCAGGGAGTTTCACTTCTGATAAAGAAGTCAACATTGTGAATTTTATTGTTGTCTTTGTTGATTTTGCAGGTAAAATGAGTGATGGGACATCGCAACTGATGTTTTATAATGTTTATATGTGAATTTGATTCGTTTGTTTGGCATTTGTGTTGTAAATCGGTAAAAATAACCGCATCGACACACCCGCGGCTGGAATCGGCTACTCGGCTGCGTGGTGGATCGCGGTTTAACAGAATGATTGATAGATTGTAATTTAATGCACTCAATGTAGTCTTTAAAGATAGTTCAGTAACATTTGATCATTAATTCGTTTGTGTCATGACATTCTGTTATTGTGGGTGACTATTATGACGCTGTTGAGAGAGTTTGTAGTCATTCAGAGTTATATGGCCTAATGTTATTTAAAGAACAGAGCATACAATCATATACGGTTTAATATAGGTACTTTAAGTGCTTGTATACAGTTTGAGTGTAAATTGAGCATTAGTATCTGATTACTGAAAGGTTAATATCAGTTAGTTGGTGGAATACAAATGTTCTTATTTCCTGACATACTGTATATCAGAGTAATATATATCAGAGTAATGTGTATATATGTGAGTTTATTGAACAGAGTTTCACTTTTGATAAAGAAGTCACACTGCCAGCCATATCAACATTGTGAATTTTATTGTTGTCTTTGTTGATTTTGCAGATACAGTGTGACAGAAATAAAACACTATATGTGCCACCAGAAAACACCGCCTCTTCTGTGTGTGCAACACAAGGCAACCACACAATCAGCTTTCGTCGCCACTAGTTCACTAGTTCTGACAGACTGCCATTCTGACACTGCAAGCTTCATGCTTTCTAATCTTATCTCCACTTTTTTTTGTTTTTGTTGCAATTATTCTGCTTATTGTACAAAACACAAGAAGTTTATATCAGTAGTCCCATATTCATAATTGTTAGTGCACACACACTGTCTGGTTTCAATGTCTGTCTACCATTGTAACAGATATACATCAACCAATGTCTCTATACAGTTTGTATATATGGATACACCGAAATTTCAGGTTTTGGCCGAAAGAGAAGAATGGTTGAAAATATGAGCCGGAAATATATGCTGCCCCGCCCTGCCCCTCAGTGTTCAGCACTCAGGTGCCGTTATCACTGCGTGTTGTGATGCGCCGCTCAATAATATGCCTACTTGAAGTGCACCAAGCACAAGGAAAATACAAGTATCGGATCGGGACTCTGTATTGGCAGATACTCAATATTCAATGGATCGGGGGCACAAAGAACTTGATCGGTACATCCCTATTAAATGCAAATTATAAATATGACAAGCCCTATAATCAATATATATCACAATAGACTGGCTTATGGTCTGTTCGAAACTTTTTTTTGACAAATCAATTTATCACTTCGTAGAAGTTTTACAAATTAGACAGATGTCAACAGCTTGTATGACATGCTTTCATCCTCAAAAACCATAAACAAAACAAAAAAAAGACATTTTGATTACAGTAAATACGTGTTCACTCACAACGAGGATAAAACTTGTTTGTGCTGATCACAGTGTGTTTTGTGCTGTAAATTACTGGCTGCCATGAGCATGAAACCATTAAAACTCAATTTTGAACGATAAACAATTTTGGGACTGTGTTGGGTCACCACTTGATCTCCAATATAAAATCTTAGTTCTGGAGGACAGCCAGTGAACAGAGAGCTGTTTCTTCAATCTCATGGCTAATAGGCTGAGGCATTGTACTGGGCTGCTGACCTTTATTGTTTAGACACATTGTGCAGAAAAGGGTCATACAAAATACATGAGATTTATTGATTTATTTCAACCCCTTTGTTATTATCTGCCTGAAAGCTTCAAAATGATCAAATCGCAAAGAGTCCAGTGTAAAAAAAAGATGACAGCAGCTCAAGAAAGCTACCAACCTTAGACCTCGTGATGAATCGAAATAGTGAACTGATTTTTGAGTACTGGGAAAAAAATCAATCAATATCCATCTATCCATCCATCCATCCATCCATTTCTTAGGTATGTCCTTATTAGTTCCCATTGAGAACATATTTCTGTATGTTTAATATTTTCTGTAAAATTGTTTAAAACTATCCAAACACACAGATCTTCCAAGTATTTCAGAAAAGTGTAAAAGCTTGTCTAATAAACTGGCAGACCTGTGGAAGCTTGTTTGGATTTGGATCTGTGGTGGAAGTTTGAAAAAATGTAATTGTGTATTTTTTTTCCTCACAATTCTGCTTTTCTCAGAAGTCTGAGTTCATATATCACAATTCTGTTTTTTTTTCTTCTGCCACGGAATAAAAAAAGTTAATTGCAACTTTTTTATCTAACAATTCTGACTTTTTCTTGCAATTGCAAATTTATATCTCACAGTTCTGACTCAAAATTCAGACTGTTTTTCTCACAATTCTGAGTTTATATCCCACAATTCAAAGTTTTTGTTTCATAACTGTGATAAAACATCTCAGTTACGACTGTAACCTCGGTTCCCTGAAGAGGGAACGAGATGCTGCATCATAAGTTTATGACACTATGGGAATGCCTCTGCGTGACTGCATCTTGAAGCACGTGTGAAATCAGTCCAATGGCATGACGTAATGTCATAGGCGGGAGACGTCATGACCAGGAATCTATAAAGCACACACAGACCAAACAATGTCAGCTTCTGATAGGCCGAAGCAAGTCGATCACAGGCATGCCGGAAGTATGGCAGGGTGACCCACCGTTTCATTTCCTCTTCAGGAAACCGAGGTTACAGTCAAAACTGAGACGATCCCTTCCAAGGGAACCCGCGCTGCTTCATAAGTTTACGACACAATGGGAACACTAATACCCACTCTGCCGTACTGACCAATGCCTGTCTTGTGTGAAATCAGGCAAGCGCAACTAAGACAGAAGCACCTGGGACCCCGGGGTGAAGCCCAAATCTAGGTTGTAAAACCTGATGAATGCGTGCGGAGAGGTCCAGCCCGCCGCATCACACACATCTTGTAGGTACCCCTTATTATAAGGCTTTCGAAGCCGCCATACTCATTCTCCTGATCCGATGCATCACGGAGGAAACAAGGTACCAACAGGTTTCTCCCCCATCACACCACCCAAAGGTGTGTAGTAAGCAGCTATGGCCGCCACATAAACCTTTAGAGTGGAGGGGGATAACCCTGGGGAGAATCGATCCTGCAGGCATTCCAGCACTGCACCAACCGGGCAATTAACTGGGTCCGGCTGACAATTCTCGCACCATAAAGTGAATACCTTCCACTTCAAGGCATAAAGTTTCCTCATGGAGGGAGCTCTGGAGTGAAGAATAGTTTTCCCCCAGAGGGGCCTGCCCTTAGAGGCCTGAGCACCTTGACATCAGGCCCTCTTAAATTGCAAAACCCACAGAGACACAATTGGCAGAAATTGCCACAATGCCGAATAGTCTAAAGTTATGTCAGCCTCTCGAGACTGACCTCTAGTGTGGGCGGAGTAATATGCCCGGTGCCTCTCGAGACTGGTCTCTGGCATAACTTGAGTAGCCAATTCGGTGCCCTGAAGCCCTGATTCGGTGCAGGGAACAGCCAGACTGGCTCCTCTGAAACCCTCCTCAGAGGGGGTGAGTTTTCCAGTGCGAAAACTTTTCCGGGCGGACACTGAGACTAGAACTAACTGGTGACCGCTGCTCCCTGAAGGTGGTGGGGTTGGCAGAATGGACCCCTGAGGGCACTGAAGGGAGATGGGCACCATGTGATGAGGTGGTATCCATTTCCCCCCAGAGGGGTCTACCCTCACAGGCCTGACCCTTTTGGCGTCAGGATCTCTTTGCCGAAGCCTTCTTTGAGAGGATGATGGTCCTCAGATCTGTCCGCCCCTGGGAGGACTTCCAGTTGCAAGTGCCACCTCGACCCCCAGTCTCTATGAGGGGGGCTCGAGTGACTTTTCAAAGCCAGATGGCTATTTCACCATTTAATTCCTTAAATGCAGCCAAAGATCAACCGGACAAGTAAACACAGTCTGGATGAAAGGCTGAATATAATATTTTCATACCGGCATCTAACTTCTTAAAGCCAGACAATATTTAATTTAATTTCTCTGACCCATTTTATATTAGGTGGCCTTAACTAATATGTACTAACATTTAAATTAATCATTTGATACAATGCACTTATTGTGTACATACATGTTTTTTACATTGTACTTACATTTTAAAAAAATACCTGCATGTAATTACATCTGTAATTAATTTCTGTAGTTACATTTATAATTACACTGTTGACACTTCCCTTACACCTAGCCCTACCCTTAAACCTACCCATACCACCACACCTGTCCCTAACTTTACCCATATCTCACCTCAATATCAGCAAATGTGTGAATTAAGGCCAGTGTCACTGATACTAATACAGTTACTGGTCTCTATGAAATTGATTTTTGTTCCCCATTTTAAACATTAATTATAGCCATTCAACATTACAGTGTAATTGAAAGCTATCAATTTTAAACTTTAAACTTTTAATTTAAGTGAAATTAAAACAATCCTCACATAAACCCATAATAAGTGTCACATTTACCTGTGCATATCCTACCTGTTCTTCCCTCAAGAAGAAAGCCAACAGGAGCCAACAAAATATTAAAAAGAGCTTGTGACTAAACCTTGTATCTCCATTGGATCCTCAGACTGTTGGAAAAACCTTATAACTCCATCCACCATCCGCAGTTTGGACTGTCCAAAGAGCTTCGTCTCTGCTTGTTTGCAATGCAAAGATAAATAAAGAACTGGTTGAGAAACACTATATACAAAGATCTAATCAAGGAACACTATATTTAAAGGCTAATGTTTTATGTATTTGAGGAGTGTATTATATTTTAGTCATTGTATTTATCTTTAATAACAGGGTTTTTGCCAAATTACAGAAAAAAAAGTTTATTTTGTAAATCCTTGGTTAACAGTAAGTTGCCCTACTCTATATGGTGAAAAAATTTAATAAATAAAAAAACATTTCATTTTACAGTTTTTGGAAGTGAAAAAGAATGGCATCTTATAATTTACAATATACATTTTTACTTATCAGTTATGTACATAAGGGGTTTATGTTACATCTTTTGTTGTTAAAATAATGTTTTTCTTTTTTTTATATTGATTTATTGTCGTGTTTATTTGTATGACACTGTGTGTACCTTCTATATATATATATATATATTAGTGTTTACCTCAGCTTGTGTAAAGGTTACTTGTGATAAACTTTAATTAAAAATGTGGCTTTCTCTTTACCACCTATATACAGTGCCCTCCACTAATATTGGCACCCTTGGTAAATATGAGCAAAGGCGGCTGTGAAAATAAATCTGCATTGTTTATCTTGTTGATCTTTCATTAAAAAAAATTCACAAATTGTAATGTTTCATTGAAGTAAAACAATTGAAAGTGGGGGAAAACTCACATATGAAATCAATGTTTTTTTCCAATGCATGTTGGCCACAATTATTGCCACCCCAGAAATTCTTATGAGTAAAATATCTCTGAAGTATATTCCCATTCATTTTTATATTTTTTAGCACACCAGGGTGACAAGGAGCATGAAATTGTCCAGCCATGACTTCCTGTTCCACAGGAGTATAAATATGAGGAAACAAAAAGGCCAAATTCCCTTGATCATTCATCACAATGAGTAAAAGTAAAGTAAGTAAATTGAGTGAGTAAATGAGTAAAAAAAATATTGTTGAGCTTCACAAAATAAAAGAAAAGTGGCTGTAAGAAAATAGCTTAAGCATTGAAAATCCCAATTTCCACCATCAGGGCAATAATTAAGAAGTTCCAATCAACTAAAGATGTTACAAATCTGCCTGGAAGAGGACATATGTCTATATCGTCCTAATGCACGGTGAGGAGGAGAGTTTGAGTGGCCAAAGACTCTCCAAGGATCACAGATGGAGAATTGCAGAGATTAGTTGAGTCTTGGGGTCAAAAAGCCTAAAAAATGATCAAACAGCACCTACATCACCACATGTTGTCTGGGAGGGTTTCAAGAAAAATCCTCCGTGCTCATCCAAAAACAAACTGCAGCATATTCAGTTGTTAGACACAACTGGAACTTCAAAAGGGACCTGGTTCTATAGTCAGATGAAACTAAAAAAGAGCTTTTTGGCAGCAAATCCACCAGATGGGTTTGGTGCAAACAGGGATAAAAAGTATCCCATGTCCACGGTTAAAAATACTGCTGGATCTTTAATGTTGTGGGCCTATTTTTTTTGCTGGAGGTCCGGGACATCTTGTTCAGATACATGGTATCATGAATTAGCAAATACCAACAGATAAAAAATCAAAACCTGATGGCTTCTGCTAGAAATCATATAACGGGTTGGATCTTCCATCAGGACAATGATCCAAAACAAACATCAAAATCAACACAATAATGTGTCACTGAGCACAAAATGAATCTTCTGCCATATAGTTTAGAAGTTTATCACACCTGACTTTTAACAGTGTGTCATCTGCTGGATTCATAGGTGGAGCCATGTGCAAGAAAAAAATAAATAAATAATAGCCAGGATTATGTGTTTCAAAAAGGGTGACATAAGAAACAAAATCATGTAAATTATTTTAACAATTTTTTTTTAACAAATAATGTTGACAAATATTACATAAACTCTAGAACACCTAGAGTCTTTCACAGTATTGCTGCACTCAGGAGAGAACTGTTCTCTCATTCTGACATGGCATCACACTTGTTCTGAACAAGGTCCACTGCCTCCATGTGCTCCAGGGCGTCTGGTGTGTCCTGGGTAAGCAGCACTTTGCTATGACACTAATGCAGGCTGGCAGAAAGCTCATACATTACCTGGAATTTGCAGAGGGAACATTGAGAACAAAACAAAAAGGGCAAAAAGGTGAGGTTGACAGATAGGTTTTAACAGTAAATGTCTTTAAGATTTTAAACATTCTATCTGACGAAGTGTTACTAAAATAAATTAAAAAAATAATAAAAAAAATAAATAAAGTAAATTAATTGTAGCTAAAAAGGGACAGGGACATATTTAAACCAAAACAGCTCTCTCCCTCTGTTATCAAAGTTATGGTCTCCTGCAAAAGTCAACTATGTGACTTTAAATAAACAGTAGAAAATCAATACCATTTTTCCATCAATTTTATGTGATATGTTATACGTGACGTTATACGTATAAGTTTAGTCAACTTTTATGTAAATTCAGTTTATTTTTGTTTTGCAATAAGTTCCTTTTTTGTTTTCAATGGTGATCCTGTTTACCATTGGAAGGTTGTGGCCTAATGGCTATCCATTAGTCGGACTTGTAACCCAAAGGTTACGGTTCAAGTCCCGCTCGGATCAGACTGAGTAGGACCAGTTGCATTTGGTGCCGTGACCCAGATGGGAGTGATGTTTAGGGGGGTGAATGTAACTGTCGTAGGCCAGTAAGAGCTGTCTGTGTAAACCTCACTCCCCTGATCTCAAGAGGCGCTCTAGCGACTGATGCTAGAGGCTACGGTCTTTAGCCTCTTTGTTAGAACGCCCATCTCCCACGCTCGGAGCGGGTTGAGTAGAACCGGTTACATGTGCAATTGGATGGGTGAAATGCAGAGAACATATTCCGATTATGGGGCACCATACTTGGCTACACGTCACTTCACTTAACTGTTTGTATCATTAAAGTTTACATAGTGCAGTCATTAAACTCTTGAGGGCCAGTTTGATAGCTCCTTTACATGCAATCTGCAAGAAATTACATCAACGCATGACAAAAGCTGATTGTTTAGTCTCAGCGCTCTCTTCAATATATAGACAATATATATTGGCCTCTTCTGATCCTGCAGCCAATGAGATTGCGTTCTCAACATTTAAATACTTTGGTTTATTGTACTGTAAGCTAGTCCAGCAGTGCTATCAGAGCTCCTCTGAAACCCTCCACATCCTCCAGCTCCACCTGCCTAGATCTGCTATGGGATTTATGTACAATAATATGTTACATTTTATGGATTGAATGATACGACGGCAGCCAGTGGGCCAGAACACCCACAACACACCAGCTTATTGGTGGACAGAGTGATGAAACCAATCAGTATATATGGGGATGATTAGGAGGCCATGATGTTGGACAGAAACCAATAGACAAATTTGGCCTACTCTTTTTTCGAAGGACATCCTGGGAATTTGAATGACCACAGAGAGTCAGGATCTTTAATGTCTCATCCAAAGGACGGTGCTTTTTGACAGTATAGTGTCCCCATCACTATACTGGGGCGTTAAGACCCACACAGACCACAGGGTGAGCACCCCCTGCTGGCCTCACTAACACCTCTTCCAGCAGCAACCTAGTTTACCCAGGAGGTCTCCTATCCTGGTACTGACCAGGCTCAAACCTGCTTAGCTTCAGTGGGCAACCAGTCTTGGGCTACAGGGTGATATGGCTGATTTATGTCTATTAATGCAGCAGCAGTGTATAGTACTGTATGTTCTCAGCATCTCTGTGTATCTATTGGCAGTAGCAAATCCATATTGCTCTGCAGCAGCAATAACCAACAGCAACAGCAGAGTAGCAAATATAGTCCGCCAAGACCAAATACATGAATACTGCCATATTCAATAACATGCTAAAACTATTCCAAGAGTTGTCATGATATTCAATGTAATAAGTTTATTACTAATTTTGATTTAACATATTGAAACTTTTTAAACATTTACAAGAAAGCTTCTGTGTATGTGGAGGTCCAGATTGTATGAGGCAGCCAAAAAAAGGAAGCTAAGGGAATAGAGAAAGAAAGAACTTAAACTAAAACATTTGCAGACTTTAAATCATAATGTCAGGATCTTTATTCTTGTCTTGTCTAAGACAGAGAGTGGAACCGCAAGATAAAGGGTGAGATTTATGTAAAGGTACAGAGACATATTGAAGAGCGAGCCGTAGAGGATAATATCACCCTACATCTAGACAATCTGATAAGAATAAAGGTTAGCTCTGTCCTCATGCAAATTCACTGAAAAATAAAAGTCTCCCTCAAAAGACTAATGTTGGTATTGTATGTCTGAAGACATTTTGGGATAGTTAACCTTGTGAGCGGTGCAGAACAGTCTTCAGAGATTATAGTTTCATTTCAGTCATTGTTTCCAGACCATTTTTCATTGCTATGGCCCATTCACACTCAGTGTGAATTATTGCACGAAGTCTTTAAATCGAAGCAATGCATTCTTATGGACACTGTGAAAAGTCATCCTGCGGCAAAGAAGGCTTTCATGATGTTTATTTTCTGAAAATGTTCAGATAATATGAAGCAAAAAAAAATAAAGTTTATATTAAGTTTATATTTCAGTGGGATGTTGCTACAGCAAAGTTTCAAGTTCTAGCACATGCTAAATCCACCATTATTCACTAGTCTAATGGTTTTACATTGAAGTTCTATTTAAATTACTTTAATTTACCAATTAGTCCAAAAATTGAGCGAGTACACAATGGTGTGCCGCATGATTGTGCGCTGAGGCGACATTTCCACTGTTCAGCACAGCTTCAGATTCAGAGTTGATATAGTTGGAAATCAAATTGATGCCTCCCATAGTTAAAGTCTAAACTAAAAGTGACCCCTCTCTGTGGTAAAGGGCTTGTTGGGGTCACTTCAACCATTAAGCCATTAACACACAGTCGTCCACCATTTATCCAGTTCTCTTTTTTCATACGGTCATAAACATGCAAGTAAACACAACCGCATGTCAACCATTGCCTCAGGCTGACTGCACTCACACTAAGACAGTTAATGATGCAGAAAATTAAACGGGTTCATTGGATATATGAGCCCCTGTAGTCTTTAACAAGTTCTTCTGCGCAATTCATCAGTACACGTTACTCTAAAAGGACAAAACGTGGGCAATATTTAAAAAATGGATTAACTTGCTCCTCCTCTGAAACAACTTTCTTATTTCAATAGTTCCTATAGTTAATGTGGTATACTTTAATATTAGCTAATGTGGCATTCCACAGTGGTGGGAAACATGAATCACAGTTAAATTAATCCGACTATGCCACCCTGGTGGAGGACCAGGGAAATACTCCCAATAAGGACACAGGTAAGTTTTACCAACTGAAGGCAAAGGAATATATAGTGAGACGGGAGTATCATTACAAAAATATACTATATTATAAAAGCATTAAAATTCTCTCTCCTGAGACAGGACCCAACAACAATTCTCCAGGGCCAGGTTTCACGGGAACAAGGCAGGCCGGCTGCAACTTAGGAGGTCATTCAAATCCACCTCAAATTCACACCAAATCAGACACCACGCGCACACACCATAAGGAAGTTGTGTCAGCACACACCGCACACCATGAAACACACACCAACGAATGAAAGCAGCTAGCCTCCCCTTTTCCGCACTGGCTCCTGGAAAGAAAAGAAACACACATTAACAAAAGATCACAAAAAGAATTTACACAAATTACACTGAATAGTAAAAGAAAACCAAAATATAGTTTACAGACACTGTGCGCAGGCTCCCTGATAACACCTACAGCAAAAGCAGGTGGACAGCACCTAAATGGCACCAGGATAACAGGACAATGAATAAATTTAAGAAAACCACACACCTTTTATGACAGAACAGTATACACTACAAAAGAAAATAAATAGATAGTCTGAAACTGTAATCAAAACCAAAAATCAACAAACAAAAATGAACAACCAGAAGGGCAACAAAATAAATGTCACTTAGCAGGAGAAACCAAACAAAAATAAAAAGAAATGAACAAAACTACACTTGTAGACAAATCTAATTGAGAATAACGAACAGCCCCGCAGAGGCAAGGCTCGTACACGGGCAGCCAAAGCAAGCCGAAGCCGTACACAGCAGCACTGATGCACGTGAACGAATAACAAAATATAAAGAGGACCATAAGCAAAACAGCAGCGGCGTCACATGTAGCGTCTTCGGCGAGAAATAAGGATTAGAGATACTGATGTTCAATTCCCCTTCTACCTTTAACAAACAGATCAGAGTGTTAAACTAAATTCACCGAGCCCTAAATGTGAAAAAGGGAGAGACATACTTACGATTTGGGTTGAATAAACACCAGACGCAAAGCTGTATACTCACAACAGGTACCGTGATTCAGTCTATAGGCCAGCATTTACACACCTGCTATTGTCGCTATACTGAAAGCAATACACAATAAATACCATGGCAAGTGACCAAGAGATTTAAAATGAACACAAACGTACCTGAGCGAACTCCGCCACAAACTTGACACAGTGCAGACGCCACCAACGCCGCTCTAAACTATAAATAGCGCATATTATAACATAGCACAGCCTTAAGCTGTTCACATTACACCACAGCAAGATCTGTACCCAAACGTACCTGTACAAAAACGGGAACGGAAAAGGAAATGCCAGGGGGAGAGAGAACCCAGAATCAGCAGGACCATACAAGCCCGCCAAAATAACTTAAATACTACAGCCGCTTGCATCTCATTGGTTTACCAACCATACCCAGGCAGGCCAGTAAGATAAGTCACTTATCCTGCCACATTAACATCAATGTGAAAATTGATACAGTGGGGAGAACAAGTATTTGATACACTGTCGATTTTGCAGGTTTGCCCACTTACAAAGCATGTAGAAGTCTGTAATTTTTATCATAGGTACTATGATACTACTAGACGGAATCTAAAACAAAAATCCAGAAAATCACATTGTATGATTTTTAAGTAATTAATTTGCATTTTATTGCATGACATAAGTATTTGATACATCAGAAAAGCCGAACTTAATATTTGGTACAGAAACCTTTGTTTGCAATTACAGAGATCATGCGTTTCCTGTAGTTCTTGACCAGGTTTGCACACACTGCAGCAGGGATTTTGGCCCACTCCTCCATACAGACCTTCTCCAGATCCTTCAGGTTTCAGGGCTGTCGCTGGGCAATACGGACTTTCAGCTCCCTCCAAAGATTTTCTATTGGGTTCAGGTCTGGAGACTGGCTAGGCCACTCCAGGACCTTGAGATGCTTCTTACGGAGCCACTCCTTAGTTGCCCTGGCTGTGTGTTTCGGGTCGTTGTCATGCTGGAAGACCCAGCCACGACCCATCTTCAATGCTCTTACTGAGGGAAGGAGGTTGTTGGCCAAGATCTCACGATACATGGCCCCATCCATCCTCCCCTCAATACGGTGCAGTCGTCCTGTCCCCTTTGCAGAAAAGCATCCCCAGACAATGATGTTTCCACCTCCATGCTTCACGGTTGGGATGGTGTTCTTGGGGTTGTACTCATCCTTCTTCTTCCTCCAAACACGGCGAGTGGAGTTTAGACCAAAAAGCTCTATTTTTGTCTCATCAGACCACATGACCTTCTCCCATTTCTCCTCTGGATCATTCAGATGGTCACTGGCAAACTTCAGATGGGCCTGGACATGCGCTGGCTTGAGCAGGGGGACCTTGCGTGCGCTGCAGGATTTTAATCCATGACGGCGTAGTGTGTTAATAATGGTTTTCTTTGAGACTGTGGTCCCAGCTCTCTTCAGGTCATTGACCAGGTCCTGCCGTGTAGTTCTGGGCTGATCCCTCTCCTTCCGCATGATCATTGATGCCCCACGAGGTGAGATCTTGCATGGTGCCCCAGACCGAGGGAGATTGACCGTCATCTTGAACTTCTTCCATTTTCTAATAATTGCGCCAACAGTTGTTGCCTTCTCACCAAGCTGCTTGCCTATTGTCCTGTAGCCCATCCCAGCCTTGTGCTGGTCTACAATTTTATCCCTGATGTCCTTACACAGCTCTCTGGTCTTGGCCATTGTAGAGAGGTTGAAGTCTGTTTGATTGAGTGTGTGGACAGGTGTCTTTTATACAGGTAACGAGTTCAAACAGGTGCAGTTAATACAGATAATGAGTGGAGAACAGGAGGGCTTCTTAAAGAAAAACTAACAGGTCTGTGAGAGCCGGAATTCTTACTGGTTGGTAGGTGATCAAATACTTATGTCATGCAATAAAATGCAAATTAATTATTTAAAAATCATACAATGTGATTTTCTGGATTTTTGTTTTAGATTCCGTCTCTCACAGTTGAAGTGTACCTATGATCAAAATTACAGACCTCTACATGCTTTGTAAGTGGGCAAACCTGGAAAAACGGCAGTGTATCAAATACTTGTTCTCCCCACTGTAGATTTGAATCTTTTTTTATTATTATTTATATACTATTATAGTATTTATTTGATTTAGCTTTTATTTTATGTTTCCATATGTTTCCAATTTCATTTTAATTTCAGTTTAAGGTTTCTATAATTTTTTTTTTTTTGTTTGTATAAGTTTCTATATAGTTTTTAATTTTTTTTTATTTCAGTTTTAGTTTTACCAACTTTGCAACTACATCAACTAGCAGTCATTAGAGTATTAGTAGACTGTCTGCTTAATATCTGCCAACACCTTATTTTGATGGTCACCCAACAGACATTCTGCTGACTATAAGTAACTTTGCAACTACGTCAACTTATTCTACTAAACCTAACAGTTTGTAAGTACAATATTTTATATCAGTGTCTGTCTATATTTGCTACCCCTCAACTAAACCCACAATATCAAAATCAAAATTCAACTTAGTTTTGTAGAAGTTTGATCAGTTAGTTCCAGTAGTCTCAGCCTCAGACGTCACACTCACGGACCGTAGGCTGAACGTCTGATGCATATGGCACACTTATCTGGAAACACTTCAGGAGTTTCTAAGTCGTCATCTGATTGGTTGAATTCTACAGGATGTCCGCAAGACGTCTGTGTTGCGTTCTTTAACGGCCCGCTTGGAAACAAATGCCGTGACGTCAAACTCCCTCGTGGAAGAAGAACGCCGTCGTGTTTACAACTGTGACAATGAGTGCTTACCAGGATCAACTAAACGCTGGATTTTCAAAAGTATGTGAAGTTCGCGACTCCATTGTTGCAGTAAACTTGCACAACATTCTTGAATGAATAATTTATAGATGCACGCCGGTCTGTTATTGTAGGGACATCGACTTTACATTTTCATGCCCCTAAACATGACACAGAACAAAACGAACTGTGATTGGTTGCATTACATGTCAGTCAAACGTCCTCTTGGGCAGTACTTGACCAATGAAAGCTGCGATAGAGCCATCTGAAGGTCTGGCTACGCGAGACTAGGGTTCCAGTAACAGTGAAGTGAACGTTAAGGGTGTGATCTAACAAAATACAGCAGATAGCAATGGTGTGGAAAGAGAAACCCATAAACCTCTACTCTAACTTTTTCCATCCTCACAAGCAGTCTGTTTTGAACATAAGGGTGATGCCAAAGGCAAAATCTTGTTTAATTCCATAAGGGTTTTTTCTGTAGCTTAAAAGCTCTATTTTACTCTCACACCTGAGATAGGCCCCTAGTTGACATGGGATATAAGAGAGAAAAAAAAAATCATGTTCCCCAGCAGCACTCTCTGTTTTCACCTCTGTCAATCACCACTGGGCTCAACCTGTTCTTCAGATCTTCTATCACCATCAGTTTATTTAGAGACAGATGAAATCACGACCATACAGTGGGGAGAACAAGTATTTGATACACTGCCGATTTTGCAGGTTTTCCTACTTACAAAGCATGTAGAGGTCTGTAATTTTTATCATAGGTACACTTCAACTGTGAGAGACGGAATCTAAAACAAAAATCCAGATAATCCAAATAATTTGCATTTTATTGCATGACATAAGTATTTGATCACCTACCTACCAACCAGTAAGAATTCCGGCTCTCACAGACCTGTTAGTTTTTCTTTAAGAAGCCCTCCTGTTCTCCACTCATTACCTGTATTAACTGCACCTGTTTGAACTCGTTACCTGTATAAAAGACAGCTGTCCACACACTCAATCAAACAGACTCCAACCTCTCCACAATGGCCAAGACCAGAGAGCTGTGTAAGGACATCAGGGATAAAATTGTAGACCTGCACAAGGCTGGGATGGGCTACAGGACAATAGGCAAGCAGCTTGGTGAGAAGGCAACAACTGTTGGCACAATTATTAGAAAATGGAAGAAGTTCAAGATGACGGTCAATCTCCCTCTGTCTGGGGCACCATGCAAGATCTCACCTCGTGGGGCATCAATGATCATGAGGAAGGTGAAGGATCAGCCCAGAACTACACGGCAGGACCTGGTAAATGACCTGAAGAGAGCTGGGACCACAGTCTCAAAGAAAACCATTAGTAACACACTACGCCGTCATGGATTAAAATCCTGCAGCACACGCAAGGTCCCCCTGCTCAAGCCAGCGTCTGTCCAGGCCCGTCTGAAGTTTGCCAATGACCATCTGGATGATCCAGAGGAGGAATGGGAGAAGGTCATGTGGTCTGATGAGACAAAAATAGAGCTTTTTGGTCTAAACTCCACTCGCCGTGTTTGGAGGAAGAAGAAGGATGAGTACAACAACAAGAACACCATCCCAACCGTGAAGCATGGAGGTGGAAACATCATTCTTTGGGGCACCGTATTGAGGGGAGGCCAACAACCTCCTTCCCTCAGTAAGAGCATTGAAGATGGGTTGTGGCTGGGTCCTCCAGCATGACAACGACCCGAAACACACAGCCAGGGCAACTAAGGAGTGGCTCCGTAAGAAGCATCTCAAAGTCCTGGAGTGGCCTAGCCAGTCTCCAGACCTGAACCCAATAGAAAATCTGGGAGCTGAAAGTCTGTATTGCCCAGCGACAGCCCCAAAACCTGAAGGATCTGGAGAAGGTCTGTGTGGAGGAGTGGGCCAAAATCCCTGCTGCAGTGTGTGCAAACCTGGTCAAGAACTACAGGAAACGTATGATCTCTGTAATTGCAAACAAAGGTTTCTGTACCAAATATTAATTTCTGCTTTTCTGATGTATCAAATACTTATGTCATGCAATAAAATGCAAATTAATTTTTTAAAAATCATACAATGTGATTTTCTGGATTTTTGTTTTAGATTCCGTCTCTCACAGTTGAAGTGTACCTATGATAAAAATTACAGACTTCTACATGCTTTGTAAGTGGGCAAACCTGCAAAATCGGCAGTGTATCAAATACTTGTTCTCCCCACTGTACATGACCATCTTCCAGGTGACAGTAGAAGTTGTACGTCTCTGTGTACAAATATAAAGGATTTTCAGGGCCAAAAAAAAAACTATTTTAAGGTAGAAAAAAATTATTTGATTTGCGGTTAAGGAGTGATGACAAAACTGGTGTAATACAAATAAAAAAATTAACTTGTTTAATTTGTAATTTGGTTTAATTAAGTGAAACTTTTAACTACGTTTTTTTATTTTTATTTTTTTTATTTATGTATGTATTTATAGTTGTTAGCCAATGTCGTATGTATTTGTTCAATTTGTGTTTTAGAATTTTTTTTTTTTTTTTTTTTTTTAATTAAAATGCTCAAAATTAAATGGGATTTAGTTGGGGAGTGCGGTTGATGGGGGTTGTTTTACATGACAATAATATAAAATGACAAATTGAAATGTAAAATGATTTCCATGTTTTCTATCAGTGTTAGAGTTTACCCTGGTAGTGGTGTACCCCTCCCAGTCTTATCTATGTACAGTTAAACTTTTGCAACTTAGTTCCACATATATACATTCTGCATAAAATCTCTTTTTATCTTGGTGTTTATCATGGTGTTTATCTCTCTCTCTCTCTCTCTCTTTACCCACCTCACAGTTCATAAAACTTCTGGCAGCTCTTCCATATTTCTCTGCAACTTGGAGATAAAGACTCAGTAGTCAAGATGGCATTGATATGTGAGAAAACGTCTCAGTTACGTATGTCACCCTCGTTCCCTGAAGGAGGGAACGGAGACGTACGTCGGATGTCACAGACGAATTGGGATCACTTCTGGGAGCCCCTATCAGCTTCGAGTGTATAGAGAACGGGCCAATGGCCATTGGCATGCGAGATTTGCATCTCGCGCTCCGCCCCGCATCGCGGGTATAAAGCGGAAGCGGATGCCGCGCACATTTGTTTTTCACTGAGGAGCCGAACTAGTGACCCGGCCGCTGCAGTGATGGTACAGCAACTGTGGCGACGGGACGTACGTCTCCGTTCCCTCCTTCAGGGAATGAGGGTTGCATACGTAACCGAGACGTTCCCTTTCAGTCGGTCACGTACGTCGGACGTCACCGACGAATTGGGATCCCTATGGAAAACGCCACAGTTACTACCACTTCCAGCGCCCAGCGAAAGCCCCTCAGACCCCCGTCTGTTTGGGGCAGGGAACTTACGCAGGGAGAGTCACTGCTGCTGTTCCGCAAGACCCACTCAGCAGAGTATTGGATAACGCTGGGAAAGCGTGCCCCGAGGGGCCACTGCGGAAGCCACATCCTACCCGTAGGGAGGTAACATGTGGAATATAGACGTATGGACTGGCCGTGGGCAGCACAACATACGGAAGTCCCAGGGGTGGCCCCGGCCAATGCAGGCGGGAGACTACACCGCACAGAGACGGCAGAGCGAGCTCTGCCAAGGGAAAGACACGGGCTCGCCGTAGGGAGCCGTACCGTGGAAGAATACACATATGGGACCGCCGTAGGGGTCACAACATATGGATACCCAGCCTAACACAAGTTCCACCAATGCATACGAGTGTTAGACCTGGCGTCGGACGCTCCGCCACGTCTGACTGCCGCGGGTTGCGGAGGACTCAACAGGGTTCGCCGTTCTGGGGAACTCGACTGGAGCATATCAGCGCACGTATCCGGTCCATGAGAGCTGATCAAACATCTTCGGGGGTCTTCTCGTCGAGAAGAACACCACTCGACGAACAGGTTCCACTTCAACGCGTAGAGGCGCCTCGTAGAGGGGGCTCTGGCGGAAGTGATGGTGTCTACCACAGTTTGTGGTAGGCCACCTAGAACCTCCGCGTCCCGTCCAGGGACCAGACATGGAGTTTCCAGAGGTCCGGACGCGGGTGCCACAGGGTCCCCCGTCTCTGAGTCAGGAGGTCCTTCCTCAGAGGAATGGGCCAAGGAGGTGCTGTCGCGAGGAGCACTAGTTCCGGGAACCAGGTCCGGTTGGGCCAGTATGGCGCAACTAAGAAGACCTGCTCCTCGTCCTCCCTGACCTTGCACAGTGTCTGCGCAAGAAGGCTCACTGGGGGAAACGCATATTTGCGTAGGCCCCGGGGCCAGCTGTGTGCCAGCGCATCCGAGCCGAGGGTCCCCCCGGTCAGGGAATAGAACAACTGGCAGTGAGACGTGTCCGGGGCAGCAAACAGGTCTACCTGTGCGGTCCCGAAGCGACTCCAGATCAGCTGGACCACCTGGGGATGGAGTCTCCACTCTCCTGGGAGCACTTGCTGTCGTGAGAGCTCGTCGGCTGCACGATTGAGCAGGCCCGGAATATGAGTGGCACGAAGCGACCTCAGATGCTTCTGACTCCAGAGGAGGAGATGGCGGGCGAGTTGTGACATGCGGCGGGAGCGTAGACCACCCTGTTTGTTGATGTACGCAACGGCCGCAGTGTTGTCCGTACGGACCAGAACGTGCTTGCCTCGTAGCGGCCCTTTGAGGCGGCCCAGCGCAAGACAAACTGCTAACAACTCGAGGCAATTGATATGCCATTGCAGTTGAGGCCCCGTCCACAGACCCGAAACTGCAAGCCCGTTGTACGCGGCCCCCCAGCCGGTGGATGAGGCATCCGTGGAGACAACAGCATGCCTGGACACTTGTTCTAGGGGAACTCCTGCCCGTAGAAATGAAGGGTCCGACCACGGACTGAAGGTTTGGTGACACTTCGGTGTTACTGAGACATGGAACGAGCCGCTCTGCCACGCCCATCTCGGGACTCGGTCGTGTAGCCAGTGTTGAAGCGGCCTCATATAAAGCAATCCGAGCGGCGTCACTGCGGCTGCGGATGCCATATGCCCCAGGAGCCTCTGAAAATGTTTCAGTGGTACCGCTGTCCTGCATTTGAACGAATTCAAGCAGTTCAACACCGACTGGACGCGCTCCTCTGTGACTCGCGCTGTCAGATTGACCGAGTCCAACTCCATACCGAGAAAAGAGATCCTCTGCACGGGGCAGAGTTTGCTCTTTTCCCAGTTGACCCAAAGTCCCAACAGGCTCTATCGCGTCCTTCACCAGTAGGACTGCGACCTCCGCCCGTAGCACGGGGGCGCTCTCCTTCGACACGGAGGTGAAGTGAACGCCCCTGAATTTGGGGGGCCGCCGGGCGAACTGAATCGCATAGCCGAGTCTGATAGTACGGATGAGCCAGCGGGACGGGCTGGGAAGCGCTAGCCAGGCTCCCAGCGACCGAACCAGCGGGACCAACGGCACCACAGACGTACCCGCAGCGGGGCAGCGCAGCGGAGTGCAGGAACCTGACTCGGACGGCATAGCGGCCCGAAGTGGGGTCTGAGTGTGCAATGCAACACTTGCTTCCGCTGAGGGGGTGCACGGGTGTGCGGAGGCCTCTTGTGTGCGTCCTGGACACAGCCAGCACCCCCTGCTGGCGATAAGAGAGGCACCGGAGGGTGACAAGGCATGTGAGCGTCGTACACCGCCAAGCGGGCGCTCTTGGCACCCAGAGATTTTAGAAACAGCTCTTTTTTTGAAGTTTTGGGTACCACTGGCACGAAGGCCAGTGGCGGAACAGAAACCAAACAGGAACGAAAAATTCTCTCCCGGCCCTCCTCCGGGAGAAGGAGCGGTGCTGTCACCACCTCCTGAAGAGCTGTCTCCTCCATCTCTGGGTGGCCCGTCTCAGGATCTCTTGCGACGGCGCTTGCCACCTGGCTTGGCAGCGGCCTGAGCGGGCTGGACGGCCTTCCTGCGGCCGGCTCCACGCCGTTGCCCTGGTGGAGGCTGCTGCTGGGCTGGGGCGGGGGCTGGGGCGGGAGCGGGGGTGGTGGCGGGCGGCCGACCTCGGCGACGAGCAGGCGGAGGAGCTGCGGCCGGCGGCTGGGCAGCAGCTGACCGCCGGGGCAGGATGTGCTTAATGGCCTCCGTCTGCTTCTGGGCGGCCGAGAACTGCTGGGCAAAGCTCTCGACCGCGTCGCCGAACAACCCAACCTGGGAAATGGGGGAGTCCAGGAACCGATACTTATCGGTCTCCCTCATATCGGCCAGGTTGAGCCAGAGATGTCGCTCCTGGACCACAAGAGTGGACATCGCCTGACCAATGGAACGGGCGGTGACTTTCGTCACCCGGAGGGCGAGGTCTGTTGCCGTCCGGAGCTCCCGGAGGAGCTCTGGGTCAGGCCTACCCTCGTGCATGTCCATGAGTGCCTGGGCCTGGTGTACCCGGAGCAATGCCATGGCATGCAAGGCGGACGCAGCCTGTCCACAAGCCTTGTAAGCCTTCCCAGTTAGACTGGAGGAGAACTTACAGGCCTTGGATGGGTGGCGTGGGTCTCCACGCCAGGTGGAAGCGGACGCCGGACACAGTTGCATCGCAACAGCCCGTTCCACCGGCGAGGGTAGTGAGGAGGGAGGAGCCACTCGGCCGGTTTCTGGCAGAAAAAGGTGCCGTCCACGACTTCGTGAGCTCCTCATGCACTTCCGGGAAGAAAGGCACCGGGGCGGGACGCTGAGAACCAGCGCGAGCCGCCCCGAGAAACCAATCATCCAGCCTAGAAGGCTCGGGACACGGTGGAGGGTTCCACACTAGCCCGACCTTTTCGGTGGCCTGGGAAAGCATAGCCGTCAGCTCGGGGTCCGTCTCGGGCAACGCCACTCTCCCAGAGGGAGGCAACGCAGCCGAGTCTTCATCCCCCGAGGACTGAAACTCCCCCTCCGATGCAGCGATCGACATCCTATCGTCTGCTGGAGCTCCAAAGGTCACCGCTGGACCACCCCGGGAGGGGCCAGCGACTTCCTCCGGAAGCTCAACCGGCTGCGGCACTTCAGAGGGTTTAGGGGCCCACGGAGGCTGGCTCGGCGGGTGTGCCCTAAACGTGATCCTCAGGTCACCCTGGCTATTCGCCAAAGTAGGTCTATTCTGCTGGGCAGGAATAGCACTAGATCGGGGCATAGGTAAGGGGACTCCACCCTCCCGAAGGTAGGCGAGTCTCGACCTAAGCGCCGAGATAGTCATGAATACCCAGACACGTAAGGCAGCAATTGTGACCGTCAGCTGGTGACAGGGAACGACCGCATCCAGAAACGCACGGGTGGAATGACATCTTGAAAAAGACGCAGTGTCACACCCGTGTTGCTCTTTTAGAAGAAGCTCTTTTAACGTGCCGAAGCACCCAGGGAACAACCGCGGCAAAACACAGGAAATAGTGCAGCCTGTGTATGCACTCACCGTGGAACGCCCTCACCGAACCAATCAGGATGCTGTAAGAACAGCAGTTATTTCACCAATCTCGGTGAGCTCGCGGTTGTCACTGCACGTACCTTCTCCCCAGCACAAAAGCCTCTTCTCTCGCTCTCTCTCTTTCTCTCTGCTGTAGCAGGAACAGTCTTTCATGGATACCTGTTCGGCTCCGAAGTGAATGACAAATGTGCGCGGCATCTGCTTCCGCTTTATACCCGCGATGCGGGGCGGAGCGCGAGATGCAAATCTCGCACGCCATTGGCCCATTCTCTATACACTCGAAGCTGATAGGGGCTCCCAGAAGTGATCCCAATTCGTCGGTGACGTCCGACGTACGTCGAACGTGACCAACTGAAAGGGAACAGAAGTTTAATCCGATCAAAACATGTCCTCTTATTTCTGCACTGCAAAAGTGTGTTTTTGTTGTTTGAATCTAATCTGAATCAGATTCAGAGTCATTATTCACTGCTAATTTTCCCTTTGAAATCGTATTTGCATACACATCAGATTAAAAAATGTGTCATCATTTGTTTTCATGATTCTCATGACAGATCATCCAGCATGTCAAATTTGGTGTAAAGTCTCCTGACATATAATAATATAATATTAATATAATTAATATTAATATAATATTAATGAAATTAACCTAAAGTACTTAAAGTTTCATGTAAAAAGTGCACTTTGTATTAATGGCAAATTCAAAGTTGTTTTAATAATTTTGATGTTGTGCTTTAAAGAAGTACATTTATTATGATGTGTTTTGATGTATTATGTTGTGACTAACATAACTAAGCACGTGTAAAGTGTTATTTGATATTAAATTTAAAGTCAGTGTATTGAGAAGGGGAATGAGACAGTGCATCATAGAGTTGTCACTATTGGGAATGCCATCAGCATGACCGATGTCTGAAGCATGTGTACCAACATGCTAATTCTCATTGGCCGACAGTAGTCCATGATGTCACAGGCGGAGCGCCCATGAGTATAAAAGCCTGAAGCATGGCAACGAGACACAGCGTCTCATTACCATTCTCAGGGAACCGCATTAACGAAAGTTAATGTTGACGATATGGGAAACCAATACCCACTATGCCATGCTGAGGGAATGCCTGCCTCACTAAGCTGTGAATCAGAGTTGGATGACGCCAGCAGCATTCTCTCCGCTGGATCAGAAGCCACCATAGACGGGCCTTACTGATCCAGCAGATCACTCAAGCTGGCAACTGAGGATTGAGAGAGAGCGACCCCTCTCTCAAACTCCTCAGCCAGCTCAACCTGCGATCCCCATGATTTGTGCCTCGGTGACAGAAATGGGCCAAGTGTGAGCAGAGCTACTTCACTGTTAACTTGTCACAATGAGCGCATCCAACACCATGAGTGCTGAATACATGTGCTCCGCTCCCTAGCATACAAAGCACAGATTGTGGGTGTCATTGGGTGTCAGTTAACGTGGACACTGAGGCAAACACTTTCTGAAGCACTTGTTGCTTGATCATTACATATTCTCGCCTTCAAGCCATAAACAAACGGCTCCTGAAGACAAAAAAAAAACTTTCAGACACCATTGTATTCTCGCGGACACTATGCTTGTGACGTCCCGGACTGTTGTCGGCCAGTGGGAATTGGCGTGTTGGTACACCAGTGCTTCAGACACCAGTCACGCTGCTGCCATCCCCATAGTGTCAACTCTATGACGTAGCGTCGAAGTTCCACTTCAAAAGGAAACTGCAAATTCACTATTACAAATGTCTAATTACAAATATATTTAAATACATGACATAGAAGTTTCAATAGGAATGACATTATCTAAAAGTATATTTTAGTTTACCAAATGCTTGTTAGTATACAGTATGTCAGCAGTGCAATTTTAACCATATTTCAAAGACAATAGAAGTAATTATGAAAAAAATACATATACACTGAACAAAATTATAAACGCAACACTTTTGTTTTTGCCCCCATTTTTCATAAGCTGAACTCAAAGATTTAAGACTTTCTATGTACACAAAAGGCCTATTTCTCTCAAATATTGTTCACAAATCGGTCTAAATCTGTGTTCGTGAGCACTTCTCCTTTGCCGAGATAATCCATCCACCTCACAAGTGTGGCATATCAAGATGCTGATTAGACAGCTGATTAGAAAGCACAGGTGTTCCTTAGGCTGGCAGACCTAAGGTGTGCCTTAGGTGTGCCTTAGGCTGGCTCTGTAGAAAGATTCGTGGACGCGCTGGCGCTCTGACATATTTTGAATGCTTGGTCTTTGTTTAAACTGTATTTAAATGGGTCGCAAAGCAAACAAGCATTGAAGCAGGAGGTATTTGTGCAGACTGACCATAAGTAGGGTATAAGTTAACCGCATGAAATATTTTAAATGTGAAAGTAAGAAATTGATCGATGGAAAGAACTTAATTATAGTTACATGTTTGCTAACGAAAGTTTATAGGAGTTTAAACATGCAGTTTATAGGAGACGTTTGCTAGCCGTGGTCTTTAATTAACATCAACATTAATTTGTGTGCAGCCTACATTACAATAACTGTCCATGGTTGTTTTATGACAGTGCTACTTTTTATGGTTGAAGTGCAGCATTAATGCAATTGGTCAAATCGGTGTTGTTTTGAGCAAATTAATTGCATTCCCGCTGAAAAACAAGCGTTCTAGTGCAAAAATGTTGCCTATAAATAGTATTGCGCGCCTTCTTATCAAACCCGCCACAGCAACCTCTCCTCCATTTTGATCAACCTCTCCTCCATTTTGGTTGGGAACTAATGTGGTCGGAACCAAAGTTTACAGGACTGCGTTCTCTGGAATCCTCTCAAGCCAGGCACTTCTACATTCCGATTGGTTGCCGCCGAATCGCGTCATAGCTCATTACCATAAAGTTGACCTGATGTCAACTCTCCTCGATGCCCAAATCGTCCAAAATGTCACGCCGCACCGCGCCGCTCTCGCCACCGGCTCCCATTGAAAATGAATGACTTCCGGCCACTTTGATGCTCTCGCCGCCGGCGATGTGAACGCACGGTTACGGCCGTTTCACACTGCAAGCGTGAGCGGCGCGTGAGCAGCGCGTGAGCAGCGCGTACTTTTTTCGGCATGCATGTTAACCAATGAGTGCATTCACACCGGCGGCAGCAGCAGCAGCACGTGAGCAGCAGTGAAGCGGGGGTTTCGGCACCGAGCCTATTTTTGCTGCGCTGCTGACGCTCAATTAAATAGAAATCACACTTTTGATGGACAAAATAAATATGATCTCACACAAAAGTGCTCAAAATGCAGAGTAAGCATGTCTAGTGGGTTTTAACAAGAACTGTAGTATATCAGAAAATAAAATAAACAATCAAAGTATTTATAGAAGATTTACCCATTTAAACTTGTTTTTAATTATTCAGTCTGGGTATAATGTATTATAAAAAAAATTAAAAAAAAGTGAGCTAGCCAGAATATAAAATATATAAACTTTATTTTGTAATACACAGACAGGTGTATATAGGCTCTAGCACTACCCAAATCAAACCCGAGTGCGTTTTTTTTGTCTACAGAGTTTGTCTGCTGTCTTGTAAACATATCAGAAACAACATGATCTGAGCTGTTTTCTTGGTTGTGTTTGTTGTTTACCATTTACATGCGAATATTGTAGCCTACACCTCCCCATGTTAACAAACTTTCAAGACTATCAAGTTTATAAATGACCAACTTCTAAAAACAAATATAGTCTAGTTGTCTTTATAAAGAAATACTCACTTATATAAGTGAGCATTATATGTAGCGTTGGAGCTGCTGCTGTGACGCTGTACAAACGCTTCCAGTGTGAATACTCTTGCACAGCTGCAGTGACGGTGTAGTTACGCTGACGTGAAGCTCACGCACTGCTCACGCTTGCAGTGTGAAACAGCCGTTAGGACTGTTTTTTGGGGGTGTGGTGCAGGTAATTTGTGAAGCAGCAAGCGAATAATTATTTGTTAGAACAATACTGAGCAATAGGCTATCCCAGAAGGCTGTAAAGCATTGTGATTTTGTATGGTCTCTATTACAGTGTTAATTTCGTTGACAAATAATTTTCGTCATCATTTTTGTCAACGACCTTTTTTCACTGACGAAAACGAAACGATAACTAAATAAAAACTAGTGTTGGATGACAAAAACTATGACGAAAATCTATTGTCATTTTCGTCAACAAATAAAAACAAGACGAAAATGTTAGGGAGGGACGATTAGGGAAGAGATCCAGTCAGTACTGATGTCCTTTGTAATAGATGCGCACATTTGAATTGTAACTTGCTGATCTAACCGAGGGAAAACATGGCACTGCTTCGCATCCTACAGGCTCACACAACAGCGTTTCAGAGCGGTTCGCAATCAATGAATAGCGCACATTTATGCCAGGCAATTGTTTATGAACTAATGCTGATGAATAATGACAATGTTTACTTTACGATGTTTATATAGTAATATGTTTTAGACGGTTGTAACAATGCATATTTTATCTCCCTCATCTGAACTCGAATGAGCAGCTGCAACTGCAATAGTAAGGTGCAGACATTTCAAAATAAAAGTCAATGTGTATTTCGAGCTTGTTTATAATTAAAAGTCACGCGTTATATATACGTTTTTGATTACACAATAAACTGTATTTAATTTCATTCCCATTTAATTCATAGTCAGGAGGAAAGACTAAGAACAGTATTTGACACATATTATTCAATAAAGTATCAGGGCTTTAATAGTTAACTAAAACCATTAAAAAAAATCTTCATTACTTGAAATTAAATAAATGTTAACTGAAATTAAAAAAAATAAATAAACAAACATATTTGAAGCTTTAGCTTAACCTGACATACTAACTAAAACAGAAATATAAAATTATAAAAACTATATAGATGTTTATTAAATATAAAAAAGTTAATTGAGCTCTGTGTATTTTTGCGCTTGAACGCAAAAACACGATGTCAAAATGTCAGTTTTGACATATTCAATTAACAGTTGGTTATGTAATGCTTAAATGCTCAATTAATGCATTACAATTTAACTAAACAATAGATTTTAGTTGACTAAATCTACTGTAGATTTAGTGGACTAAAATCTTATGATATTTAGTCGACTAAAACTAAAAACAATTCGGGTGACTAAAATATGACTAAAACTAAATGGCATTTCAGTCAAAAGACTATGACTAAAACTAAATCAAAATTTGCTGTCAAAATTAACACTGCTCTATTAACCATTCCTCTCTGGATTGTTTCAATTTGGATTTGTTCAGTAAATAAAACAAGTATAGTTACCACAACCGTTAAGTGATGCTGTGCTGAGAGATATTGTGATGGCAGGTCAGAGTGAGGGAAAAAAAAAAAAAAAAAAAACTCCTTTTCCTGCTAATTAGGGCCTTTATTTAATCTGACAGCCACACATTTGACAGTGAATAAATGAAACCAACTTAAAAATTGTTGAAATATAAATGTAAATATTATTTTTGTCTTGCCAAGCTGTCATTTAATCAAAGACTTAGTTTGAACTTTTGCTCTCAATAAACTGGGCCAAAAAAAAAAAAAAAAATCTCTGTTTAATTATGGTTACGCATTGGATAAGCATTTGTTTTAAAATGACCTGTGTGGCTTAATGGCATGAAATGCCTGATTACATGAGTGGTATCCTTCTGATTAAACTAAATGCAACAATTAAACCTAATGAGTTGCCTATTTTAGGCAAAACATTGCTGAATACGGTTGTTACTAGGTATGTGATTCAATATGGAAAAGTGTCATGTTTTGAATCATTTTACTCTGCTACAATTTTATGTGAAAGGTCTCCCACTGACAACCATTGTGAAATGGAAATACATACTTTTAGCTTATGTACTTATTTTTTGACCCACTTACAGTAAGACATTTTACAAATACTTATATTGTCCTTGAAATATTGTCCTCTTTTGTCATTGAAATATGATTAAAGTGAATTGACAATGTATAAATGTACTGACAAGCATTTATGGCAAACTAAAATATACTTTAATGTACTTTCTAGTGAAACTTATGTATGTCATGTATCTAAATATAATTATTATTACACATTTGTAACGATGCTTAACTATAATAGACTCACCAAACAGCAGGTTATACCAACAACACAGGAAAAGGTAACTAGGCAAAAAAGAGGCCTTAAATACACAAGGACTAATGACTAAACAATACACACCTGAAAGCAATCAAGAACCAATGAGAAAACAACTGAGAAACACATTACTAAAACATCCAATCAGAACATGACACATTAGAAAAGGGTAGCACATGACATGATCTCATGAGGGCAAGGGAAACACATGACAAAACCAGCAACCTTGACTAAGAAAATTACACAATAAAATACATGAAAAACCAATGCATTATTTTTTGCATATATTTTTCTGTTTAACGCGTTAAAAGTATTTAACGCAATTAACGCAGCATCCGTTTTTTTCTGTCATCCTTTGGCTAGCGTTACATTATATGATCACACTCTTATTCAAGCAAATGCTTTTAAACCATTCAAGCGTGACAAGACTGTAAATGACCTGTCTATGTGACACACACCATGTCCTAACTACACGCGACGCGATAAGATTCCAGCGACAAGCAACTTGTCTGTCCACACCAGACGCGACGCGACTACAAGATGCGACAAATCAATCAAAAACCACAGCCAATCAGAACAGCGCGTGGGCGGGCTCTCGCGGCAAGTACACGGCACCAGAGATTAATCTTGATGGCACTCGCTGGGAAATGTATAAGTAGCCTACATAATCAAATTCTCAAATATTACACCATTTAAACATTACTAAAATACATACTGAGTTACTAAAACAATCTTTGTTATAGAATATACTTGTTTGTTCACAGTTTGAACGTTCTTGTTTCCATTTGTTTAATTTCAAGATCTGAGGTGAATTATTGTTGCTTTTAGTACGACTACGTTACAAAACTGGGAGCACTAAATGATATTCAAAGTCACATTACACGCTTTTAACATTAAATAAAGCACATAAACACTACCTGAGATTATCATTGCCATGTTTTGTGTTGTTATTCCAGTCGCGACGCCGCAGAAATAGAAACCGTTTCTAAAATAGAATCATCGCGTGTCGCCGTCGCGGCTGGTTAGGACAAAAACTCTAACATGGAAAAGATACCTTTTATCGCGCGTCGCGTCGCGTGTAGTTAGGACAAGGTGACACACACAACACACAGAAAGACGCGCACCAGTATCAGGTGCACAGACAGCTCGCCAGAATCGAGTTCTCTTTTGCGCTTGAACAAACAAATAACACACATAATTATGCCAAAATGCCCGTTTTGTCGAGTATTCTCATAAGAGCAGTCTTAAATGAACTTAAAGAGTTTTGAGAAAATGAGATGCGCATGGCAGCAGCAGATCTTAAAGTGACAGCAGCCTAATAAACCAGTTGCTGTGATGTCTGTCATTAATGTTAATCAAAGAACAAAGGTAACAGAGAAAGTTGTAGCTTTAATAAGGATTAATCTATATTTAATTTATTATTTATGCAGTGCAGACTGTTTGATAACATTATTAAATTTCTGTATATTTTGTACCTATTAGACAGGTAGGAAGGCCTCAGGTAAATATGACATTTATTATAATGGGTTTATGTGAAGATTGTTTTAAGTTCACTTAAATTAAAAGTTGTCATTTTTTTAAAGCCTAATAAATGTTAAAATTGATATAGCTTTCAGTTATACTGTAATGTTGAATGTCTATCATTAATGTTTAAAAAATCTTTCATAGAGACATCGTAGCAGTATTAGTGTCAGTGATGCTGGCCTTCATTCATAAAAAGATGCTATTAAAACAGATATTTTAAAAAATACTGTCTTTAAGTTGTTTCTACATTAATTTGGAGAGTAATTATTACAATATAAAAATATGAAAAACTCTGATGTTTTAAATCGCGGTTAATTAGTTAATATTTTTTGATCGATTGACAGCACTAATTGTTTTATATTTTACAAGAGTTTTACTTTTAAAGTGATACTGAAAACCATTAAAGGGGTCCTATAATGCCCCTTTTTACAAGATGTAAAATAATTCTCTGATGTCCCCAGAGTGTGTATGTGAAGTTTTAGCTCAAAATTCCCACATATCATTTTTTATAGCATGTTAAAATTGTCACTTTTTGAGGGTGAGCAAAAACGCACCGTTTTTTGTGTGTGTGTGTGTGTGTGTGTGTGTGTGTGTGTGTGTGTGTCCCTTTAAATGCAAATGAGCTGCTGCTCCTGGCCCCCAATCTAGAAGAGGGCGGAGCTTCAAGAGCTGGAGTTAGCAGCTCCAATTACCTCACGCAGACACGCACTGAAAATGTCCGAAACTGTTTAGCCTTTCATGTTCAAACCGGAGTTGGACAATGATGGAGAGACTGCAACAGGACGTTTCTGAATGGTTAGTTGATGACTTTAAGTCATTGATTAGCATATTATGTCATGATAATCTATAAATCGCTCATGTAGGAACTGTTGTAAAATGCCTACAGAGCCAGAGAATAAATGCTGCATGAAGATAGAACAGGTATAGTTTAGTTTAATTACAGTTATAACTTATGTTGTCATCTTGCTTTTATGACATGTTGCTTTGTGTTATGTACTGTATTGCAATAACACTATCGCAATACTATTACACACTAACTAAAGTTGAAAATATGAAATCATAATCAACCACCCCTTTAAATAGGCTTTTGTATGTTTTACATTTACAGATTTTGAAAAGATACTCTGAATTTTAAAAACACATTCTTCTGAAAACAACATGTTCCCATAACCCCATATATGTAATGTGACAACATGCCCACAGTACGTCAACATTTGCTAAATAAACTGTATATTTCTTCCTGGGCAAGAAGCCTTTTTTGTCAAGATGTTAAAGTGTGTTCCTAGGGAATTTGGCTTTCAGAAATAAACCTACCCTGAGGAAATCTCACTGGAGTTAAAAGTGTGTCAACTAGCCCCAGCCTCCCCTATTTATCTTACACTGACTTTAATTTCTTTCTTTGACCTGATGCGCACAGCACCTTGTGCATAACATTTCACTGCCACCTGAATAAAAGTATTATTTGACAGTCAAAATTTTTTAGTTTTATATACTCATACCGATAAAGAAAATACACAGGCAGCTGCATGTCATCTACAGTGAAGAGAAACTGAAAAAAACAGAGGCTGAAATATCTTTCATCATTCATACTCTGTTCATACATGATTGAGAGCTCTGTGCAGAACTACCCGACTGCAACGATCACATGCCACAGTGCTCAACTGACACAGGCTGTAGAGAAATAAGACATGCAAACAATTTGATATTTTAAGAACTGTTTCCCATCCAGTTTTGTACTTTGTATCTTTACAGACATTTGTTAAAGGAAAATGAACCTGAATCATGTGAGAGGAAGTTATTTTTACTCTAGTAAAGTATAAATGTTCAACATGCATTTAGCGTTTACTAGGGCTGCACGCTTAATAGTTAAAAGATCTTGATTCAAACATTCACGCAATCTTATTTCTAAATGATTATTTCTAACATTCAAATCTGCGTTTACACTGCTGCGGGCCTATAGAGAGAGTTGTCATGTATAGTTATGAAAAAGCTTCACAAACAGTCTTTTTACCAACACAGTATCGCTATTTCAAATAAAGATAGTATAGATTACATCGTCACACCAGTAGGTGGTGACAAGAGACTGATAAAAAATATATTTGTCATTGAATTGTTCATTCAAGAGATTTGTTCAAAAACACTGATTCTTCCAGTAATGAAACAAGTGAAGTCTTTATGAGTGAGTCATTGAATCATTCATTCAAACTGATTTTTAAAACAATAATTCAAATGAATTCAAATGAATTATACTCTCAATGCAAAATGTCTCGGTTAAACCATTTCATACATTGCATGCTTGCATCAAATCAGTTTTTCGCTGAGGAGCCAAGTAGGTGAACTGGCACCCCAGCAGGGCACAGAGGACATGGCGACGGGGCATGGCGTCTCCGTTCCCTCCTTCAGGGAACGAGGGTTACATACATAACCGAGACGTTCCCATTCAGTCGGTCACTTCCGACACCACGTCGGAGACCGACGAATAGGAATCCCTACCAAAGCACCATGGCCTCTGCTCCCAGTGCCCTGTGTGAGCCTCCTGAGCTCTCTTACCTGACGAGACGGAGCTCACACAGAGAAGTCCATCACTGCTGTTCCGCATGACCCAATCAGTGACTATTGGATAACACTGGGAAAGCGGGCCTTCCTAGAAGGAACACTACGGAGGCCACATCGTACCCCGAAGGAGTTATGTGGGGCAGAAATGCTGAGCCTTAGCCTGCAATGCAAAAGGGGGCTCCAACCCACTAAGGGGGGCTCTCCCAAGGGAAAGACACAGGCTTCAGTTTAGGAGTGACCATGGAAAAATATATGGGATCCCCGCAGGGTCACTCATACATACCCAGCCCAGTACCGGTTCTCAAGGATTCAGCAGCAAAAGGGCCTGATGCCAGATGCTCCGCCACATCCGGCACCGAGGGTGATGGAGGACTCGACAGAGTTTGCTTCTGGAGAATATAAGCGCCACAGTTCAGGGCGCAGCAAGCCGACAAGAGCCTGGGCCTCTCAGTGCTTCTAACTGTTTGAGGTGAGAACACAGGAGGAAACCAGCTCTACACACAGGCTATAGAATCTAGCGAACGTGTTGGGTGTCGCCCAGCCCACAGCTCTACAGATATCTGACAGCAAGGCACCACATGCCAGCGCCCAGGAGGATGCAACACTTCTAGTAGAGTGTGCTCAAACCCTGAGCGGACAGGGCACACCTTGTGCTTGGTAAGCCAAGGTGATGGCATCCACTATCCAGTGGGCCATCCTCTGCTTGGGACCTTTCCCTTCTGCTGGCCTCCGTGACAAAGAGCTGATCTGAGGTCCTGAAGCTTTGCGTTCTATCTAGGTACATTCGCAGAACGCGGACGGCACAGAGCAAAGCCAGGGCTGGGTCTGCCTCCTCTGGGGGCAGAGCTTGCAGGTTCACTACCCGGTCCCGGAAGGGAGTGGTTGGAACCTTGGGCACATAGCCAGGCTGGGGTCTCAGTACCACGTGGGTATCACCCGGCCCGAACTCTAGGCACAATTCGTCAATACATCTTTGCCCTGTAGCGGCTTTTTCAGGCGGGTCAGTGCAAGATGTACTGCTAGCAACTCGAGGCAGTTGATATGCCAATGCAGGTGTGGGTCTGTCCAAACCCCTGACACTGCATGCCCGTTTGTACGTGGCCCTCTGGTATTTGTGAATACCACAGCATGCCTGGACACCAGTTCTAAGGGCAATCCGGCCCGAAGAAACAAGGGGTATGCCCACGGCTAACGGTTTGGTGACAGGCCGGTGTGATACTCACCCAGTGAGTGCCGTGCTGCCATGCCCATCTCGGAACTCGGCCGTGAAGCCAATGCTGAAGCGGTCTCATATGAAGCAGACTGAGCTGTGTTACTGCCGCTGCGGCCACTATATGCCCCTTGCACCTCTGAAATTGTTTCAGTGGGACCGCCGTCTTGCCTTGAAACGTGTTCAGGCAGTTCAGCATCGACTGGACACGCTCTTTTGTGAGGCGTGCCATCTGCTCGACCAAATCCAACTCCATACCAAGAAAAGAGATCCTCTGCACGGGGGCGAGTTTGCTCTTTTCCCAGTTGACCCGAAGACCCAACTGGCTAAGGAGTCTGAGCACCAGGTTCCTGTGTTCGCACGACTGATCCCTGGACTGTGCTAGAATGAGCCAGTCATCGAGATAGTTGAGCCACAGGTGCTTGCATCAAATCAGAACGCCCTGTTCTCTCATGGGCACAAGGACACCCTCCGCGACTTTCGTGAATACAAGGGGGGACAGGGACAGCCTGAAGGGCAGGACTTTGTACTGATATGCTTGACCCTCGAACGCAAAGCGCAGAAACGGCTTGTGTCGAGGAAGAATCGAGACACGAAAATACATCCGGTCATAATCCTTCAGGTCGTTCGCTGCAAACCAATCTCGGGGACGGACGCATTCGAAAATGCGTTTCTGTGTGAGCGTCTTGAACAGTAGCTTGTGAAGGCTCCGATTCAGAACTCGCAGGTCCAAGATTGACCGTAACGCACCTTTTTTCTTGGGTACAATGAAGTACGGTCTGTAAAACCCTGTCTTCATATTGGCTGGAGGGACCGGCTCTATCGCATCCTTTGCCAGTAGGACTGCGATCTCCGCACGCAGGACATGGGCATCTGCGGCGTTCACCGCAGTGAAGCGGACGCCCATGAACCTGGGGGGACGCTGGGGGGACGCCGGGCGAACTGGGTGCCACTGGTTGTGATACCAGCAGCGGAACAGAATTTTGACTCAAAAGATTCTCTGCCCGGCCCTCCTCCGGGGAAGAGCAGCCCGGCCCATCTCCTGGTCAGAGATGTTTCACTGACCGCTTAAACAGCAGCAGAGATGGGTGGCGTCGTCTTCCTGCGGCGGACGCCGGGTAAACTGGATGCCACTGGTTGTGACACCAGTGGCGGAACAGAATTTTGACTCAAAAGATTCTCTGCCCGGCCCTCCTCCGGGGAAGAGCAGCCCCGCCCATCTCCGGGTCAAAGATGTTTCACCGACCGCTTAAACAGCAGCAGAGACGGGTGGCGTCGTCTTTCTGCGGCGGACACAGTAGAGCAGGCTGTGCCGAAGTGTTTTTGTTTTTTTTTTGCAGGGGGCGACGAGCAGACTGAGGGGCGGCCCACGAGGCACTCTGATGGTACGTCGGGGGAAGCTTTTGATTGCCTCAGCCTGCTACCGACTGCGAAGAACTGCTGGGCCCAGTTCTCGACAGTGTCGCCAAAAAGGCCACCTTGTGAGATGGGAGCATCGAGAAAGCGTACTTTGACGACCACTCGCACCTCAGAAAGGCAAGCCGGGGGGCGTTTCTGGACCACCGAGGTGGACATCGTCTTGCCGCGGGCCTGCGCCGTGACTTTGATCACAGTTAGTCAACATGCGCAGCTCAACCCCAACTCAGAACTACCCTCATGCATTAAGAGTGCAGGGCAGAGGTGGTCTGTGCACAGCCACCCCACCATTGAGGGTAGTGAGAGAGGAAAAACTTTTTGTGCAGTTTTGGCCCCTTTGACGTTCCATATATTTTTGGCACCAAAGTAGTTCCATACTGCCAAGTTTTCCAAGCACATCCGGGAAAGATCCCAGGAAAGCATGGCTGTTAACTCTGAATCTGATTCAACAAAGCACACACCATCACAGTGGGCTCAGCATCATCCTCATTCCCAGAGCACAACAGTCCTCTCTCCCATGCAGCGATTGACATCTGATCCTCAGCTGGAACCCCAAATGAAACGCTAGGTTCCCCATAAGAAGGACCAGCAATTCCATCCAGAAGCTGCACAGTTTGCAGTGCGCTAGAGGGGGAGGGGCCATAGGGGGTTGGTTCCCCAAAGGAGAAGCCCTCCCCTCCTCAGGTCACCCAAGCTATTTCACCGAAGTAGACCTCTCCTGTTGGCCACCAGGGAGGGCGCTACAATGGGATATAGGCAAGGGGACAGCGCACCTTGAGCGCCGAGCGAGCGCTGGGTTGCCGTGACAACCCGCGCTGCAGCCCGGCAGCTCGACAGCACACGACACTCAGAGAAGCGAGAGGTCCGTCCAAGTTTCCCCGGCGGGCAGCTCTCGTTGATCTCCTCGGTCTCCCAGAGTGTCGAGCAGACCCGCGGCTGTGCTTTTACACATGAGCGGCGGCTGGCCAACAACAAAGGGGACTCAAGCTTCCCGGAGAAAGAAGAGTCGCAACCGGCGTGCCGATGTGGTCATGTTCTCATTAGAAAACGTGAACCACCCATGAACGCCGTCTCAGCATGCATACGCCCAGACATGTGAAACAGTGCTTGTGGCCATCAGTGAGGACAGGAAACAACCGCATCCAGAAACACACAGGTAGAATGTCATCTTTAAAAAGACGCGAGATTCCTATTCGTCGGTCTCCGACGTGGTGTCGGAAGTGACCGACTGAATGGGAACAGTTAGTTCATGTGTTCATGACATCAAGGCTAGATTATTGTAATGCTCTACTGGGTGTTTGCCCTGCACGCTTAATAAATAAACTCCAAAACTGGTCCAAAATGCAGCAGCTAGAGTTCTTACTAGAACCAGGAAGTATGACCATATTAGCCCAGTTCTCTCAACACTGCACTGGCTCCCTATTAAACATCGTTGCACTGATCCTCAACAAGCCCGTCTCTGGCGTGATGACTCTGATGTTCAACCAGATGGAACTGGACAAATATTCTGAATGTTCCGATCCAATCTGACTTCTGACCTGAAATGTTGCCTGAATCATAATCATACACTGTTTGTTCGTTGGCCAGAGGAGAACTGAGCCTGGTTTCTCCCAAGGTTTTTTCTTCATTCTGTCACCTGATGGAGTTATCACTGTAAAGCTGCTTTGAAACAATCTTTATTGTAAAAAGCGCTATATAAATAAAGGTGACTTGTCTTGAATTCATTTTGTCAGAACCTCTAGTAAATTACATGTTACTTTGTTTAGTTGTCTATTCAGAATTGTAGGAGATACATGATATCGATTTAAAAAAAAAAATGTGATTCTCAATTTCTCCAGAATCATGCAGCCCTATAGCATTAACAGTCATTCTACATAAAGACTTGTCTGCTTGGTGAGAGTCTCACTCCAGCCCATGTGTTTTAAATTCTGATGTAAGAAACCAGACAGAGTCTAAGCACGTTTAAATATGAAAAGCTAGATTTGCATTAGAGCGCTGATGTTAACTGACAGGCACTCAGCATTTCTGTGCTGATTATTATAAAAGAGAAAATGAGTGCGAGTGGCACCATGTTCTATTCTCAGCACCTGCTGCCACACAGCACCCCTCACTCATTATGAGAGGAAGTGACACGTGGCAGGAGGCCAGAATCTGCATATCCTTAAACCCAAAATCAACCCTTTTCTTTTTTACTTTTGTTAATGGTGTTAAAGACATGTATAACTCTTTTTGTAAGTACGCTGTGCTCCTAAATGGTAAATGCTAACTTAAATACTGTGCTCTACATTTATTCACAGCTTTGTTGATTCATGATGCATGATGTATTATAGTTTAAATGTTACATTAAATACAGTTAACTGAACTTTAGAGTGCATTTTAACCCACTAAAGTAAGACTTAGTTACACCTTTATGTGTAATTTCCTAATTGCTTCTATTATCTTTGAAATATGGTTAATATCTCAGCCGAATATACTACAGCCGAATATACTGACATGCATTTATGGTACACCAATTAAAATTGTATTGAAACTTGTCACATTTAATTATATTTGTAATTACACATTTGTAATGATGAAGCTGCAATTTAGTACATTTAAAATATATTAAAATATTAAATTTAAATGCTTTAGAATGTTAGCAATACATCAAAAAAAGTGTACTTTAAAGCATGTTCAAATTTAAAAGTAAATGTACTTAATATGTTCTTAAGTACACTTAAATGACATTTTATTTCATTATTTTAAATTATCTGAAAGTACAGTTTATTTCAATATACTTTTAAGATTTGAAGTACACTGCAAGTGCACATTTAATACAATTAAACATTTCTTTTTCACAGGGGTGTATGAAGAAAATGAATGTAATGTAAAATTAAGGTAAATATCACTTAAGAATATTTAACACTTTCATTTGTTTCATTTGTTAACATTAGGTAATTAGTTAATATGAACTATAACAATAAGCAATATATTCTTATTAACCTTTGTTAAAGTTCATGTTTCTTCACAGTGCATTAACTCATGTAACCTAATACAACTTTTGAAAAAATCAAAAGAAGTAAATGTTGAGATTAACATTAAAGTGCCGCTATTATGCTATTTTAAAGGCTCCTGATTTTGTTTTGGAGGTCTCCTACAACAGGTTTACATGCATCAGAGGTCAAAAAACACTTTCATTTTCTCATAATATACATTGCACATCACCACATTGTTCAATGGTTCTCAAACGACTCAATGGATGAATCTCTCTAAATCCCTCCTTTCTGCAAGCTACTCTGCTCTGACTGGCCAGATGGCCCAGTCTGTTGTGATTGGTCTACTGTTTACATATGGAGACAGAATAGTCTCATTAATAATTCACACAAAAAACAAAATGCACACACGTGTAGCCAATGAAACCAGTTCACGTGCGCAAAATAAAATTATATATTCATAAAATACATTTCACAAATGCAAAACACAATTCGTAGATTTACAACTGTGCACAAAAACTTTCGAATGTTTAAAATTTACAAGTTCATTCTTGAATGTGAAGTGCAAATCGTCATTCACGTGTGAATTGCCTTGGATTTGTGTGTGTGTATTTTTGAGACTTTCCTGGCAGCGCTCTCCTCCCACCCGGATCAGTCGTACTCTTTAGTCAATGAGATTTAAGCTTATCAATCGACCAATCATAATCGCGTGCTCATGGCTAAGCAGAGGTATGTGCAGTTTGATCGGTTCATTTATGTGTTTACTGAAACTAAGAAGTTAGAGATCAGTTGAAGCATTAGTTTATTAACTGCTGTGTGAAAATAAACATTTATTTGAAGTATTGATGGATTCTTATGTTTACTTCATAAAGAATTATTCATGTGCATACCATACAATGTTAGGATTTTAGATTCATAAACTCCATAGAAAGCATAACAATGGTTTGAATGATGAAGATGGTGTATATAAATAGACGATAATGAAAAATATAACGTTTTTGCATATTTGTCACATGGTTTGTCACTTGTACTATTATTTAATTAGGGAAGAGCAGTCACAGCAGTGTGTTTGTACCTGCATGTCATGTCCACCATACATTCAACTGATGATGATAATTTATGTAATGAAGTGCATACATTGGAGACCATTTACTTTTCATCTATGCTTTGTTTTAAGCTGCATATATATGCAGTTTTATTGTTTCAGATTTCCAAGACAGATGATGTATGAAGTTGCAGAGACAACCAGTACCTTGACCTTACCATTCCTACTGTAATTCTTTCAAAACAGTCATGAAAAACAGCAAGCCATCCATTTTGACTGTTGTTTCAACAAGAGGTTGAAAGTCCTGCATTGTTACTGTATTAATGTATACACTCAAGGAATAAAGCCCTGCTATGCATTATTAAATGTTCTTGCTTTATGTCAGAATTAAAGATTCAAAGACATTTGCTACAGTTGATGTATACGTTTTATTAATTTGAAAGTTTCTGAATCATTTGGGAATAAAACCTATATTAAATGACTTGGCCATGATTAAAGGGATAGTTCACCCAAAAAAAAAAATTCTGTCATCATTTAGTTACCCTCAAGTTGTTCCAAACCTGTATGAATTTCTTTGTTCTGCTGAACACAAAGGAAGATATTTGGAAGAATGTTTGTAACCAAGCAGATCTCGGCAGCCATGGTAGTCAATGGCTGCCGAGATCTGCTTGGTTACAAACATTCTTCCAAATATCTTCCTTTGTGTTCAGCAGAACAAAGAAATGTATACAGGTTTGGAACAACTTGAGGGTGAGTAAATGATGAACTGACAATCTCAAGTATGAAGGAGCACAACATTTAGTACAGAGAAATATATATATATACAGTGGGGAGAACAAGTATTTGATACACTGCCGATTTTGCAGGTTTGCCCACTTACAAAGCATGTAGAGGTCTGTAATTTTTATCATAGGTACTCTAAAACAAAAATCCAGAAAATCACATTGTATGATTTTTAAATAATTAATTTGCATTTTATTGCATGACATAAGTATTTGATCACCTACCAACCAGTAAGAATTCCGGCTCTCACAGACCTGTTAGTTTTTCTTTAAGAAGCCCTCCTGTTCTCCACTCATTACCTGTATTAACTGCACCTGTTTGAACTCGTTGCCTGTATAAAAGACACCTGTCCACACACTCAATCAAACAGACTCCAACCTCTCCACAATGGCCAAGATCAGAGAGCTGTGTAAGGACATCAGGAATAAAATTGTAGACTGCACAAGGCTGGGATGGGCTACAGGGCTACAGGACAATAGGCAAGCAGCTTGGTGAGAAGGCAACAACTGTTGGCGCAATTATTAGAAAATGGAAGAAGTTCAAGATGACGGTCAATCTCCCTCGGTCTGGGGCACCATGCAAGATCTCACCTCGTGGGGCATCAATGATCATGAGGAAGGTGAGGGATCAGCCCAGAACTACACAGCAGGACCTGGTCAATGACCTGAAGAGAGCTGGGACCACAGTCTCAAAGAAAACCATTAGTAACACACTACGCCGTCATGGATTAAAATCCTGCAGCGCACGCAAGGTCCCCCTGCTCAAGCCAGCGCATGTTCAGGCCCGTCTGAAGTTTGCCAATGACATTCTGGATGATCCAGAGGAGGAATGGGAGGAGGTCATGTGGTCTGATGAGACAAAAATAGAGCTTTTTGGTCTGAACTCCACTCGCCGTGTTTGGAGGAAGAAGAAGGATGAGTACAACCCCAAGAACACCATTCCAACCGTGAAGCATGGAGGTGGAAACATCATTCTTTGGGGATGCTTTTCTGCAAAGGGGACAGGATGACTGCACCGTATTGAGGGGAGGATGGATGGGGCCATGTATCACGAGATCTTGGCCAACAACCTCCTTCCCTCAGTAAGAGCATTGAAGATGGGTCGTGGCTGGGTCTTCCAGCATGACAACGACCCGAAACACACAGCCAGGGCAACTAAGGAGTGGCTCCGTAAGAAGCATCTCAAGGTCCTGGAGTGGCCTAGCCAGTCTCCAGACCTGAACCCAATAGAAAATCTTTGGAGGGAGCTGAAAGTCCGTATTGCCCAGCGACAGCCCCGAAACCTGAAGGATCTGGAGAAGGTCTGTATGGAGGAGTGGGCCAAAATCCCTGCTGCAGTGTGTGCAAACCTGGTCAAGAACTACAGGAAACGTATGATCTCTGTAAACGCAAACAAAGGTTTCTGTACCAAAGATTAAGTTCTGCTTTTCTGATGTATCAAATACTTATGTCATGCAATAAAATGCTAATTAATTACTTAAAAATCATACAATGTGATTTTCTGGATTTTTGTTTTAGATTCCGTCACTCACAGTTGAAGTGTACCTATGATAAAAATTATAGACTTCTACATGCTTTGTAAGTGGGCAAAACTGCAAAATCGGCAGTGTATCAAATACTTGTTCTCCCCACTGTATATATATATATATATATATATATATGTCTTCTATAGTTGTGAGATTGGTTGACTAACAGTTTGAAGCTGGGTTACAAGTTCTTCAGTCACGGGGCATTTTACTGGAACCACAATGTCATTGCATGGCTGGTCAGGGATGTTGGTAGTGTTCCAGTCAGAGTCTTCTTTTCATTTAAAGTAGATAAATGTTTATGTCCAAATGATTAGGTGAAAAGTTAACAAATGAAATGTGTTCAATCTAGTCATCACTAGACCTCTCTCTGTCAGAACATATCAGATTTTGGTTTGATATGTAAAGCAGTCAGCACGTAGTACAAAAGGAGCAGACAGAGGAAGAGCAGGAAGCAGGAGATTAAGTGATGGTAAAATAATTGAATATAGTTTACTGAGTAATCTTAGTTGCATGATGTTAATTGCATCTCTATGATCAGTATGCCTTTATCTGATCAGCATAAAAACTGCTTTTTTGCAAGGCAAAGTAAAATTAATGCTTCACAACATTGTCCTGTGACATTAAAAACCTTGAGATGACAATACAGCACAGAACATGAAAGTACATGTGTATTGAATAGATTAAGACATTAATACAAAGTATAAAAGCGAATAAAGAAACATGAATTTAGATGTTTGTGACTGCTATCCAGATTTCACCCCAAAGGTGTGTAATCCTGAAAAATACAGGGGAACAATAAGTGTGTAATAATAATTTAACACTGTATACTGTTGCACAAATGGCAAAATGTCTTAATCACTAAACAATGAGTGCTCATAAAAATATTTTTTCACTATGTAAAAAACAATCTCAATGAGGCCCGTGCTAAGTGGGAGCTATTGGCCACTGCAATCATTTGCGTGATTGTAACAGAGAGAGCTGTCTGAGGGGCTCTGTACCTGCAGCTAAAATACAACAAAACAAGCATCATTTCCTCTTCATATGGGACATCTGATTACCACAGCAGTTGCTTACATCTGTTAATATTTAATAAACTATCGCTACAACTGATCTCTAACTTCTTAGTTTCAGTAAACACATAAATGAACCGATCAAACTGCACATACCTCTGCTTAGCCATGACTTGAACTGTGGTTGAAAGCTGATGACGTAACACCAGGTGGGCCCGCCCTCACGCGATTATGATTGGCTGATTGATAAGCTTAAATCTGATTGGCTAAAGAGTACAACTGATCCGGGTGGGAGGAGAGCGCTGCCAGGAAAGTCTCAAAAATACACACACAAATCCAAGGCAATTCACACGTGAATGACGATTTGCACATTCACATTCAAGGATGAACTTGTACATTTTAAACTTTCGAAAGTTTTTGTGCACAGTTGTAAATCTACGAATTGTGTTTTGCATTTGTGAAATGTATTTTATGAATATATAATTTTATTTTGCGCACATGAATTGTTTTTTGTGCACGTGAATTTGGTTTCATGCATGTGAAATTGGCTACACTTGGCTTTTTTTGCGTGAATTATTAATGATACTATTATATATTTACAGCACACGTCGGAAATAAACACCCATTACCATAACTGAACTTCAGCTCCGTGCGGAGGCTTCCTAAAGCTCAGCGATTGTACACACTGTAAAGGCAGTAACGATGGCATAGATTTTACCATCTCAATCCGAGCGCGAGTCTGATGATGAAACATTGGAAGAACTAGTTATTCAACCCAAACCTCCATCGCAAGGATGGCTTGAGCAGGATGCTTCTTAGTGTATACGCTACTCATTTTGAGGTACATTATGAAATATAATTCCTCTCCATCCGCATTAACAAGAGCATGTACATCAACAAACCATATACCAATGTGTATATTTCTAATTTATTGCGGTGCACGTGCGGGAACTTTATTAACTGTATCAATAACGATGCATGTTAGCCAAGCACTAACGTGAATGACTGATGTAACATTCCTTGTTGTTTATACTGCCAAATATAACTTACTCATCACCATATATTGTCTAATATTGCCTATCACATTAATCTGACATCGCTAGCTTTTAATCTAAATCACTATCACAATGCATTAGCATTTCGCTAGCCTGTTAGCCTGCCATCCGTGCATCTGGATCCTGTTTTTCTCTCTCGCGCCTTTTACGAGTCCATCAAACAACTGTGGATTAGTCAACAAACATGGTAAGCCATGTCATCTCCTGTTATTGTCACTTGCACTGCCTGTCACACGTTTAGCATAGCCTTCTCTGTCAGCGGTGAAGATTACACATGTGATAAATGCAGGGAGATAGTCAGGCTGATGGAGAAGATTTCAGAATTAGAGACACGCATCCAAACTTTAATTGAGGATAGTGAGAGCGTAAGAGCTTTAGACATTGCTTTGGATGCGACTAGCTTAGTGAACTCTGTACATTGTTTGGTTCCGACAGCAGAGCTCGAGCAGCCGGGCATAGTCGTGGATCAAAACACCACTCTTTCATTCCGATTAGAATATCAAACAGGTTCTCCCCACTGAGAATCCTGTTGAAAGTGCCCTAGTTATTGGTGATTCTATTACACGGAACATGAAAATAGAGACACCAGCCACCATAGTCACATATTTACCGGGAGCCAGAGCACCTGACATCAAAGCAAATTTAAAAGTGCTGGCTAATGCTAATCGTAAATTCTCTAAGATTATTATTCACGTCGACACTAATGATGTTCGACTTCGCCAGTCAGAGATCACTAAAATTAACATTAAAGAGGTGTGTGAACTCGCAAGTACGATGTCAGACTATGTATTTTGTTCTGGCCCCCTTCCTGTTCGCCGGAGTGATGAGATACTAAGCAGACTGTCCTCACTCAATGGCTGGTTGTCTAAGTGGTGTCCGCAGAATAACATAGGGTTCATAGACAATTGGAAAAGCTTTTGGGGCAGACCTGACCTGTTAAAAAGAGATGGTATTCATCCCTCCTGGGATGGTGCCACTCTTCTCTCTTGTAATATGGCACATAGTCTAAGAGTTGAACCTTGACTAACTGGGGCCCAGGTCAGGAAGCAGACGGACTGGCTTAACCGACCGTCTGCTAGCTGTCTCATGTCACAGAAGTCAGATAAATCCCAACACACAGAGACTCTTTCACCTAGATATTATCGCATAGATACTGTGTCTGTTCCCCGAATTAGTAAATACAAAAAACTCTCAAACCCATTTAAGGGTAAAATTGAATTGATGTTCAACAAATAAAAAACAGATATAATACAGATGAACAAATTATAAAGCTCGGGTTGCTGAATATTCGATCCCTTCCCTCAAAAGCGCTTATTGTTAAAGATATGATTACAGATCATAACTTAGATGTGCTGTGTTTGACAGAAACCTGGCTAAAACCTGACGATTACATTACTTTAAATGAGTCCACCCCCAAGATTATTGTTATAAACACGAGCCGCGTCTGAAAGGCAAAGGGGAAGGTGTTGCTGTAATTTATAGTAATATCTTCAGTATTACTCAGAAGTCTAGTTTTAAATATAATTCTTTTGAAGTTTTGTTGCTTTACGTAACGTATGTAGGGTAAATGATTAATTCCTTTTGACATTTGTGCTGGCTACTGTATACAGGCCACCAGGGTACGATATAGACTTTATTAAAGAATTTGCTGATTTTCTATCAGAGTTAGTACTGGCTGCAGATAAAGCCCTAAATGTTGGTGATTTTAATATCCATGTAGATAATGAAAAAGACGCATTGGGATTGGCATTTAGAGACATTCTAAGCTCTATTGGAGTTAGGCAACACGTGTCAGGACCCACTCATTGTTGTAATCATACTTTAGATCTAATATTGTCACATGGAATAAATTTTGATGCCGTTGAAATTTTGCAGCAGAGCAATGACATCTCAGATCATTATCTAGTATCTTACTTAATTAAGCCAAGGCTGCAAAGCCGTCCCCTCGTTACAAATATGGTAGGACTATCACCACTACCACTAAAGATTGCTTTGTAAATAATCTTCCTCATCAATTCCATCTCCTCAGCATCCCAGACAGCCTAGAGGAACTCAATGTTGCAACAGAAACTATTGACTCTCTCTTTTTTTTCCAGCACTTTAGACACAGTTGCTCCTCTGCGCTTAACCCCTTAGGCAGTCAGGTATCGTAGACGGACCCAGATTACTGTTGTTCAACATTCACTGCTCGTTAAAACATCACACACTTACTTCATCTGGAAAAACTTGGTATAATTATAAAGATTAAAGCCACCAGCTTCGTTATTTGACCACTGTTTATGATAAAATGAGGTTGCAGTGACATTAATTTCTTAATTTATGTCAGGAGTGCAAAATAATCGATCTGCAATGAACAATATTTTGAATGATATATCAACAAGAATCAAAAGCCAGTCACGTCTTCTCCGTTTTATTTGTGGTCACATACATGCACTAAACAGCATCCGTTCTGGCTCTTAATCCAAACGTGCGCATATTTGGACAAATATAGATTTATTATCACGTTTGCAAAATATTTCGTCATACAGAATAACATTTCTATTCATTTCTCACTGAATTATGCTGATCTGAAGAGCTGAATGACATTTAGAGTTTGGAGTTAAAGTGTAATATTAATCTTTTATTTTGTGTTATGTAGTTTGATGCTAACTGTAGCTCTAATGCACCTGTCACGCCAGGAGTTATATTTTATTTCACATAAGATACCAAAAGCATGCTTTTTTTGTTTGTCTGTTTGCTAAAAAGACTTCAGATAGTAGGTTTTAATGTAAAGTGGGATGAATGTGGGGTTGATGGCCAATTCAGAATGCCTGAATAGGCTATAATGGATATAATACAAACAAAAGAATTACTACAAAAGAATAATGAGGATTAAGTCATTCATGACAGACATGTGAAAAGTTCATTGAGTGAAAACAATAGACTATAAATTAAGCAGTTGAAAGACTAGTTAGTAGACTGCAAGTATGTGTTTTACAGGCCAATAACATAATGATAGCATCTTATCTTAGCATTCGCTAAAAACTCACGACATGCCCTACAATATGCTTCATAAAATGCATAATTTTAGAGATTTCATCCTCAGATTTGAAATGAAGCATGACCACACTTGTGGCTTCACTTTAGTTGTGGTTATAAGTTGTTATACTACATTCACATAATATTTTTATACATTTAAAAATATATTATTAATATTTTTTATTTTTGTTTTAAAGTTTGAGCCTATATATCTTGATATTAATAACAGTCTGAGTAATTCTGAATCTTGAATTGTAAACTCTTAAGCGTTGGTTTTCTAAATATATGTTACTTGTGTGTATAGTCAGAAAGACTTGCGAGCAGCAGCACTTTTATTTGGGGTATGTCAAAATGCCCCACTTGCCAAAATGGGGGGTGACAGGCAAGGGGTTAAAGAAGACAATTTGCACAAATCTGTGCTTTTCATTGTTATGCTGACGATAGTCAGCACTATATTTCTACATGCCCTGACGAAACTTACCAATTTACAAGATTAACGGAATGCATAGCTGATATAAAAAAAATGGATGACTAGTAATTTCTGAAAAAACAAAATTTTTAATTATTGGACAAAAAACCTCTGCACGTAGTAACCTAGAATACTGTCTAACACTTGATGGCTGCTCTGTCAAGTCTTCGTCGTCAGTTAGGAACCTGGGTGTGCTCTTTGATTCCGGTCTTTCATTTGAAAGCCATGTTTCTAGCATCTGTAAAACTGCATTCTTCCATCTTAAAAATATATCTAAATTACGGCGCATGCTTTCGATGCAAAATGCTGAACAGTTAGTTCACGTGTTCATGACTTCAAGGCTAGATTATTGTAATGCTCTACTGGGTGGTTGCCCTGCTCGCTTACTAAATAAACTGCAGCTGGTCCAAAACGCAGCAGCTAGAGTTCTTACTAGAACCAGGAAGTATGACCATATTAGCCCGGTTCTGTCAACACTGCATTGGCTCCCTATTAAACATCGTATACATTTTAAAATCTTGCTGATTACTTACAAAGCACTAAATGGTTTAGCTCCCCAGTACTTGAATGAGCTCTTAACACATACTCCATCACGTCTATTGCGGTCTCAAAATTCTGGCCAGTTGATAATATCTAGAATATCAAAATCAACTGCCGGCGGTCGATCCTTTTCCTATTTAGTACCTAAACTTTGGAACAGTCTTCCTAGCATTGTTCGGGAAGCAGACACACTCTGTCAGTTTAAATCTAGACTAAAAACACATCTCTTTACTATGGCATACACATAGAACATTATCAATTTCTATTATTCAAATCAGTTAAATGATTGTTAGGCTGCATTAACTAGGTCTGCCGGAACCGGGAACACTTCCTATAACACTTGATGTACTCGTTACATCATAAAAAGAATGGCATCTACGCTAATGTTAGTCTCTCCGTTTATCCTGAGGTTTACTGTAGTCTGCCGTATCCAGATCAGATGGTGGACCTGCGCTTAGACATGACCACAACGCAGCCCTGAAGTGTCGGCAGAGACCGTGTCAACTAGACTCTCCCCTGTAATGGCCTCCTTACCTTCCCTTCCCCTCGGTACAGATAAAAACACATATGCACACATACGTATTCCAAACGCGTTTGCCTATAGGCTAAACATGTAATTCTTGCGTACATGCCGTCGCCGTTTTCGCAGATTCACTTTTTTTGGGGTTTGCGCGGGGATGGTGGTGGTATAGTTCCAAAACTATTTCAATACCTATTTCATGGTTTGTGTTCTCCGGCCACCAGGTGCTGTTGCCGTGCGGATGGGCGTCCGGAACGCATTGGGGGTTTTCTGTTTTAGCTGAGGATGGTGTTGTTTAAGTGGCGCCAAATTAAATAACTAATCAGTTTTTACAGCAGAAATTAATCAATCAAAAACTTACTTTAGCTTTTTTCTAAAGCAAAATTAATTTTCTATTATCACTGTAAAGCTGCTTTGAGGCAATCTGTGTTGTAAAAAGCGCTATATAAATGAAGGTGACTTCACTAAAGTTTTCAAAACAAATCTTGCTCCATCCTTTATCTTTACTCAAAGTAGTAAGAACGCCAGACAATCTGCATTAATAGACACAGTTTTATGTAGACTCACTTTTATGTAATAGTGGCCCACAGCTGATTTGCAGTAGTATTTAAGAAAGTAATAACATGAGTTAGCTGGTTAGCCGGAAACTTACACAATATAAAACACAAAACTATGTATTTTGAACTCCCGGTAGAAAATATATACATCAATAATTAATAATACTCATAGGTTGTGATTCTTAGGAGAAAGCTGGTCCAAATAAATGGAGTAGCTACTAACCCATAGCGGGACAAGTTGTTCACGGGCAGACAACGTACAACATAGGTGGGCATTATGCATGCAAATATAATTTCCAGTGAAGTAGAACTTTCAAGCAGTAAGATTCAAACAAAAAACGACTCGTTAAGGTGGTTCAGAGTCGATTCTTTCTTTTGGGAGACAATAACTTTATCTATCATGCACTTTCGACTTTACAACTTTGCAGAACGTTTACATTCAGAAACAGCTATATTACACTATGCATGAAGGGGAAATATTCGAAAAACCATAATGGGGCACTGTAACTACGATTAGTCTAATAAATGCTGTAAAAGTATTTTTCATTGTTAGGTCATGTTAACTAATGTAGTTAACTAATGTTAACGAATAAAACCTTATTGTAAAGTGTTACTGAATAACTGATTGTGTATTATTACCAATTAATCTGTAATTTTGTAAAAAAAAAAAAAAAAAAAATAGTAAAAAAAAAACTATGTGTGAAAATTTGTATTTATTATCCTGTTCCCTCCATTTTCTGTTTGTTCATTTTCATCTCCCTAGCACTGACAGAGATTGACAAGATTCTCCTGTCAAAAAGAGGAAACAGTGTTGTGATGCCTTTAAAAGCTAAGACACCTTGCTGAGATTTTGAGATGTCCTGGGGTAGCTTCACTCTTGCCTTCCTAATGCCCTGCTGAGCTCCAAATGGGAAACGGAATCCATAGCAATATTTGCTGCTGTGTCTGAAAATATCAGCGACTGAAAACAGAGAACTTTTGGAATGAAAAATGAAAAATGTTTCTCTACTTCTGTCTCCTGTGGACAAGCTTCAACAATATGACAATGAATCAATACAAATTTTCTGTACGTTAGGTAAGGTTTGAAAGGTAAGGTGAGAGACAGGCCATTCGGTGTAGGGAAAAGGCACAATGACTTTTAAAACAACACAATCATTTCATAATTAGGAGTGTTTGCTAAAGAAAGCACCATCATTATTATTGGTTATACTAAGTGTTAGGGGTTTGTTCAACTGGCACAAACCATAACATTATGTACTGTTTGTGCTACAGAGATCAATGATATCAACTCGGTCTCACTCCCAACTCGTCACATATTAACGCTTGGTCAGGACCCCTCGGTCCTTTTCAACGCACAGGGTACCCCTTTAGCGTCATTTTTCGACGAGCAGGGTGCTCCATTGATTTATTTATTTTATTTATTTTTTATTTACGCTATACCAAACCCCATCCCTGAACCTACCAATTTGTGTCTTATATGATATAAAAAACAGGATATAACAGACAGATCCAACTGCAGCAGACTGTCCTCCAAAAAAAAAAAAAACGACTCTATAGGAACTCGTTTTTCAAGCACCTTATTACGCCCTTTATTTACGTTTTAAAGTCACCCCACCCCTAAACCTACCCAGTGATTTATAGTGCATATACACTTTATGAGCACATGCGTTCCCTGGGATCGAACCGACGACTGCATGATCACATGATTACATGTTGTATTATATTGCAATGCTCTACCAATTGAGCTATGCAAAACCTGAAATATGACGCAGATAAAAGGGAACAATGCATTAAAATGAAAGTGTCCTGTTGTCGATAGGGGCACAAATTTAGAAAACGCTCCCATGGGTCGTATTTCATGAATTAAAATGAAAGTGTCCTGTTGTCGATAGGGGCGCAACTTTAGTAAACGCTCCTATAGGTCGTATTTCAGGGAAGTGACAAACGACCTATATAGGCGTACTGGTTGGAGGACATGTTGGACTGCAGGCACAATTTATTCAAAAAGTACAAATATTCCAAGTGTTCCGAAGCCAAACGATTAAAGAAAATCGCCAAAAGCGATCAGCGTCTCCATCGGCCAAAGATTATGCACACATTCAAAAATTGCCACCTGAAGAAACATTACGTCAGCTTTGATAGTGAAATTGCATTGGCTCTCATATGTCTCGTGACCAATTGCGTCAACTGAAATCAATGAACTTCCCTGCGTGTCAGAAAATGACACTAAAGGGGTACCCTGTGTGTTAAAAAGTGATGCCAAGGGGTCCTGACTAAGCGTCAATATGTGACGAGTTGGAGTGAGACCGTGTAGATGATATCACGAATCATATGACTTGTAGAGGAGAGTGATGTTTAAATTAGCAAACACCACAAATTGTAATTGTAAATTGGTACTTGCCTGACTGCATTGTGCCAAGTGTAAAGTTTGGTGGAGGGGGGATTATGGTGTGGGGTTGTTTTTCAGGGGTTGGGCTTGGCCCCTTAGTTCCAGTGAAAGGAACTCTTAATGCTTCAGCATACCAAGACATTTTGGACAATTTCATGCTCCCAACTTTGTGGGAACAGTTTGGGGATGGCCCCTTCCTGTTCCAACATGACTGTGCACCAGTGCACAAAGCAAGGTCCATAAAGACATGAGCGAGTTTGGTGTGGAGGAACTTGATTGGCCTGCACAGAGTCCTGACCTCAACCCGATAGAACACCTTTGGGATGAATTAGAGCGGAGACTGCAAGCCAGGCCTTCTCGTCCAACATCAGTGCCTGACCTCACAAATGCGCTTCTAGAATAATGTTCAAAAATTCCCATAAACACACTCCTAAACCTTGTGGAAAGCCTTCCCAGAAGAGTTGTGACTATTATAGCTGCAAAGGGTGGGCCAACTCCATATTAAACCCTACAGTTTAAGAATGGGATGTCATTAAAGTTCATGTGCATGTAAAGGCAGGAATCCCAATACTTTTGGTAATATAGTGTACTTATTACATAATTAATAAACATATCAATAATGTGCAAAAATGAATGTAATGTTTTGGACAACACATCAAAATAAGTTACAACAAGGCATGGCAAAAGATTATGGTAACACTTTATTTTAAGGTGGCATAGAAAAGGACATGTTACTACATGTACTTACTATAGTAATAACAGTAAATCATGAATAATTACAAATAACTAACCCTAAAACCAAACCCTAATCCTAACCGTAACTCTATAGTAACTCAATATAACTCACTTATTTTAGTAAGTACTACGTCACCTTAAAATACATGATTATTAAAGCAATGATTTAAAACTTTTAATTTGGCATTATCTAAAAAGTGTGTTAAGAAACATAGTCATGAAAGTGTACTCTCTTTAAGTACACTTAAGTGGTATTTTATTTCATTTATATTATATAATCAGCAATTAGGATTATACAGCTTTTTTAAAATATACCTTTAAGATTTGAGGTACACTACAAGTGCACATTCAATACAATTAAGTGCACTTCTTTTTCACAGGGGTTAAGCATATTCATATCCTGAGGGACAATACTCATTTACGCAAATATGGTCACACTGAGGACAGTTTGCAAGTGACTTGTGCCCATAGCAACTGTAATCCTCATTATTTTCAGTTAATGACTCACTAAATAGCGACCCACAACATCAAATAATTTTCTTGCTTCTTATCTTTTCTATATTACTCAAAAAAGACAAGTCAATTAAATGAAATGTAAAGTGAGGTCAGACATCTACTAAAGGATTTTTTTATTTTTTTATAATTTCCTCTCAGACAGATTCCATTGAGAAGGATGATAATACTTCATTTAAAGTGTTGGAAGGTAAAAGCTATGTAAGGACAGGAATGTAATAGCCAAGTGAGATGTGTGCATGCTCAATTTATATCTCAGTGCCATAAACGCTTTGAGATATTTAATTGGGCTGCCACGCAGCAGTGAGAAGGGCAGGTTTTGAAATTCTGCAGCGATGCATTCACGTGTGTGTGTGTGTGTATGTCTATAGCGGGTGCCAAGCTGAGATGTCTCATTAGGCATGTAAATTACTTTCTGGAATTGTCTCTGTGTTTCTCTCTTTTAAAACTTGCTTATCGCCCCTCGCACACATCAGGATGTATGTGATTGATTGCTTCAGCCTGGATTTCAAGGACTCTCATCGCAGGTGTGAGAACTGGCACGAGTGGCTGACCCCAACAGCCATTGATTAATGCTGTCTGACTGAGATTTGTACCTGCTCATGAAAAGAGAGAGGACTGTGTGAATTGTACACACTGAGAGTGCAATTTATTTGCACATGCTGTCTGCATTGTTTTCGCACCTTATTCATTAAAGGGACAGTTCACCCAAAAATTAAAATTCTGTCATCAATTACTTACTCTCATGTCGTTCCAATCCAAACAAAAAGAAGACTTTTGTTCATCTTTGAAACACAAATGGAGATATTTTTGATGAAATCAGAGATCCCTCCATTTTATTCACCCAAAACTCTGACAGTTCAAAACGTTCATAAAGAGATCATAAAAGAAATCCATATGAATCAAGTGGTTTAATCCAAGTTTTCTGAAAAGACAATATGGCTTTATATGATGAGCAGATATAATTTAGGCTTTTATTCACATATAAACATTGATCAGTGAAATTACATATAGTGCACTCGAACATGGTAAACGGAAGCGCAACCATAGAGAGTAAACGTTGGTTCTTGAGCTTCCGTTTACCAAATTTGTATTGCTGATCTGTCATGATTCCTGTCTTGTGTTCCCCTTGTCTTGTGTGGACTACTGGAATTTTTTTATTTCCTGTTTTGCGTCATGTTGTGTAGTCCTTTGTAGTTTTTCTTGTTGATTAGTTTCCCCTGTGTGTAGCCTATATATTGTTGATTACATCCACCTGTGTCTCATTATTCTTGTTAACTCTGCCTATATAAGCCTGGTTTATTCAGTCATTCATTGCTAAGTCTTGTTAATGTCATACTGCATTTCTGGGTGCTCTCTCTCATTTCTCTTGTTATGGATTTGATCTTCCGCCTGTTTCCCTGGATATCCCTATTTGCCTGTGTCTTGGATTCTGTTGGTTTTTGGTTTTTGACCCTCTGCCTGTTACTTGGATTACGATTCTGGATTACCCAATAAAAGCTGCGTTTGGATCCTCAACCTTGTGTCGCCGAGCAGTTACGTGACAGTAAATTTAGCCAACTATGGATCCAGCTTGTTTTGATCTTCCGCTAGTTTCCCTAGATATCCCTGTGTGCCTGTGTCTTGGATTCTGTTATTGTTTGTATGTCTGCCTGTCACTTTGATTACAATTCTGGATTACCCAATAAAAACTGATCCTCAACCCTGTGTCTCCGAGCAGTTACGTGACACATTGTATCACAGTGTCATTATTCTAACATTAATTCTGTAACTTGTCACAAAATAAACCTCACCTCAGATAAATGAACTCTACTGTCCTGTCAGATGTTATACTGTGCTTGTGGCACATACTCTTCAATTGCGTGCACAAATGCAGAAACACACAGATTATGTCACTTCACTATATATAAAGAGCAAAAGAATGACCAGCATGCAACATTGTAAATTACCAAAAAAGTATCAATGAATTATGCTACTGGTACACTATATTACCAAAAGTTTTGGGATGCCTGCCTTTACATGCACATGCACTTTAATGATATCCCATTCTTAATCCATAGGGTTTAATATGGAGTTGGCCCACCCTTTGCAGCTAAAACAGCTTCAACTCTTCTGGGAAGGTGTAAGAATGGATTTCACCTGAGGATGAACCCCACCTGGCCCAATCTTATGGATTACCCAATAAACACCTTTGGGATGAATTAGAGCGGAGACTATCAGGTTGAGGCAGGGGCGGACTGGGTCAAAAAAGTGGCCCTGGACTTTCTGGCACAAAGTGGCCCATCACACCCGGTCTGCAACACACCTCGCCATAAACCCACCAGCTCATTATGCACAGAGCAATTTTAAACACCACTTACTAACATATAGATGCTATTTATACAGAAATATGAATTATATATTTTTTTTATTGAAATGCTTACCATAATGATTGACTGGCATACTTCTTTAGGTTATAATTTGTCCTTCCTGGTGCACATGGCAAATGGCATTTTTTTTTTTTTTTTTACAAATTTTTAATGATCTTTTCCATACACTGAAGTTTGATAAAAAATCAGTCCATATACAATGCTATGGTCTAGAAGACTTAGAACGTAGTGCAGAATGTGGACTGTTTTATAGTGCCGTTCTAGTGGTTATAGTATGTCCTTTTAGGAGCTTGACATCTGTAATTTTATGGAATAGAGCTCAAATTGTGGAAAGGAGTTTAAAAATTATATGAAAAACAGCATGGCATATTAAAATGATTTCTGAAGAATCATGTGACACTGAAGTGTGCTGAAAAGTCAGCTTTGATCACAGAAATAAATTACATTTTACAATATATTCACATAGAAAACAGCTTAATATTTCTTAATATTTGTGGTTTTACTGTATTTTTGATCAAATAAATTCAGTCTCCTTATTTCAAAAACAATAAAAAAAAGTCTTAATTATTTCAGACTTTTGATTGCCAGTGTGTAAAATAACGCATGTGAACTAACTAGCAAATTATATATTTATTTTAGTATATGACTCTTTCCTACAAGGGACATAGGCTACTTGAATATGAAAGTTGCCAGTTTTACCATGTAGTGTAGGCCTACGTTTGAGAATTATATTTTGAGTTTTATGAATCATTTTCAAATAATTGTGAAATTACTGAAGAAAGCCTGACAGTCAGATTGACAAACATTCCCTCTGATATGCTGAAAACTGCTACGTTAATGTTTCTTTGTGCATTGTGTGACGAATAACTGAGAAAATCTGAGAAATTTGAAAAGGTCAGCAGTAGTTTACATCCCTGGAAATTAATGTCCGTCGTTTAACATTTTTCAAATCGTTAACAGTCGGGAAATATTGCTGTATTGACTCGTCATGTTCAGCTGTTTATCTTACCTCGGCTTGACTCGCGGGCCATTCGTCTGGGCTGACGGAAGGATATAGGCTACGTAATTTTACTATGATTTATTCTTCATATATATTTACATAGCAACGGGCCGGCCCACATTGTCCAGCGGCCCAACGGGCAGATGGCCAGTCCACCCCTGGGTTGAGGTAAGGTGTGCAGTCATGTTGGAACAGGAAGGGGCCATCCCCACACTGTTCCCACAAAGTTGGGAGCATGAAATTGTCCAAAGTGTCTTGGTATGCTGAAGCATTAAGTGTTCCTTTCACTGGAACTAAGGGGCCAAGCCCAACCAAAGCTTTACACCACTGCATCCGACACTTTGCATTGCACTTGGTGATGTAAGGCTTGGATGCAGCTGCTTGGCCATGGAAACCCATCCATGAAGCTCTCTACGTACTGTTCTTAAGCTAATCTGAAAGGTCTGTAGCTATTGACTCTCCAGAAAGTTGGCGACTTCTGCGCACTGTGTGCCTCAGCATGCGCTGACCCTGTTCTGTGATTTTACGTGGCCTACCACTTCGTGGCTGAATTGCTGCTGTTCCCAATTGCTTCCACTTTGTTATAATACCACTAACAGTTGACCGTGGAATATTTAGTAGTGAGGAAATTTCAGGAATGGACTTATTGGACAGGTGGCAACCTATTACGGTACCATGTGTAGCAAATTAGCTCAGAAGGGAAATATTAATAATTATTCATAACTCATTATGATTATTCATTATGATTAATTATGAATATTTGAATCAGTTAAATTGATTAACTTAGCTACATTATCTACATTAACATTACAATCAATCAATGAGTTCATCCTGTGAACGTTCAGTATTGATTATTAATTAATTCTAAGAAAAGGATATTTTTCATGGCTACAGAAAAATAATTCTTCCTTTGTACTTACATAAGCGCTTAGAGCGCATAACAAGATCAATCATTTAAGTGACAATTTGTTTGCAGGCAGGGAGTCAGAACCAACATATATTGTGCACAAACTTTAATAACTAAATCGCGGACAAGATTAAACGGACATAAAACATACAGACACAAAACATACATGGCAAGAGGTAAAGTTAAAGTGGTTAGAAGAACCGGGTCAGTACAGATGGATGAAGTTATGCAAAGAGTCTAAACCTGGGAGAACCATCCCTGATAAGCTCCTTTGTCTAAGCAAAGGAGTTTACAGTTTTACTAACTACACAGCAACTTGTATTTCTTAGTACATTACTTGCATTTGCCCGGGAAGGCGTCCAGATATACAGTTGCACGAGAAAGTCTTGATGGTTCCGTCCGATGGCTTTGTAGTGGCGATCGTTTCCTTCCGTGTTGAGCGAAGGAACGACGGTGAGCTTGCATGGTTGCTTTGACTCCATCGAGATTGAGGAAGTTGCACACGGCGTGAGGAGTTTGGGCCTGCTGGCGGCATCGGGTTTCCTGTCCCACATAACTTGAGGCAAAAGCGTGTGTTTTACAGACTTTGTGTCTTAACTATGGCCTTTTCCATGTGGCCACATTTTTTAGGGCCATAAAACATCTTATCAGTTGGTATCCAGGGTAACTGAGGACCTTTCTCTGTTGTGTTGGGGGAAGGTCTGTTACTAAGCACAAAGCATTTAAAACATATTTGTTAAATGTAACAGCCGATTATGTGTCTGATTTGCCTCAGTCGCTACACATGCTTGAATTCACTGAGCTCCTGAGAGCAACCCATTCTTTCACAAATGTTTGTAGAAGCAGTCTGCACGCCTAGGTGCTTGATTTTATACACCTTTGGACATGGAATTGATTAGAACAGCTGAATTCAATGATTTGGAGGGGTGTCCCAATACTTTTGGCAATATAGTGTTGTGTTTTGTTTTGTTCATGGACTTTCAGTTTGTTTTCATTTGTCACGTTTTTTTTGTTCTGTTTCCCACAACTCATCTAGCTCCATGGTTACCGTCATTGAGTTCACTATTTAAGTTGTTCCTTCTCCTGCACTCCTTGTCCGGTCACTGTTATGCTAAGTTGTGTTGTGCTATTACCTGTCTTTGGAGTATTTAATATTAAACTATGTTTGGGAACTGTATTTACCTGTCTTTGTCTTCCTGCCTGCACACACCTGTGACAGATGACCAGACCTCCAAAATGGATTATGCAGCAAGATTTGCCATGATTTTTTTAGTTTTTCTTTTTTTTCCGTCTTGCCATCACTAGTCACTACGACGACGAGACCCTGAAGTCACTGTTTTGGATTGGGGCAAATTACCATCACCCCGTTGACCTCCCAGACATCGCTGGTCTGAACTGGAAAGAAGCCCTCATCCGGTATCCAGAGCCCGTTTCACCACCAGCGACTGTGGAGAAGTCACATGAGCCCCCCGCAGACCGAGCGGCACCACCCGCTGCGACGAGTGAGCCAGAGCCAGAGGACCAGAGGACAGAGCTGACCATCGCCCTGGAACTGGAGCCCCAGTGTGGATCTGACCAGGGGTGTGAGCCCATGACACCAGCGGCTGAGGGAAGGGAAGCGGGGGACTGGCTGATAGATTTCGATGGGGACTTGTCAACTCCCACCCGGTATTTGAATCATCTTTATTGTCAAAAGAGAACTGTGACTCAGCAGTCTGTTCAGAATTACCACTGTGTTCGATTGCTTCACCACCACCACCACAGAGCTCAGCCAGTCCTCCAGCCCCAGCGCTACTGGATGAGTGCAGCCCTGCGCCGTCTCCGGGGATGCCCTGCCAGGACGTCGAGCCTGTATAAACTGTATTTACCTGTCTTCGTCTTTCTGCCTGCACACACCCGTGACAAGTGTATGTCATGTGTTAACTGGGAAGGATTTGTATGCAGGTGTGATGTTCATTCTATTAATCAGGATCAGTGTCCATATGTTTTATTAACAGCTCATGTTAGTATTGTGTATTTATCATGGTAACTGTTTTCGTAACATTAACCCAAAATACCACTGTATTTTCACTTTGTGCTTTTTTTTTATTTATTTTTTTTATATATTTTTGATGACTGTGCAATAACAACTTAGCTACTAACTTCATTGTATTAAAAAAAAAAAAGTTTTGGATTGCTCTTTAATAGCCTCACCTTATACTGTTTGTTCATCAGTGTTAAGGATATTCTTACAATTTATGTGTATGTTAAGTAAAGTGGGACAGTACTTGTGTGTGTGACAACCATTTTTGAAAAATACATTTGCTAATTTAAATTCCTAAAAAAAATTGGGTCATGGATTAATGACCATGGGAAAATGTGGGTCCCATGGCCAAACCAGATGAGACCAACTAGTCTATATAGAAAGCTATCCCTTAGCGTTCCCATTAATCTAAATGGCAGTTCTTTAGCTGCCATGTTTTGCCATGTAATTATACGATTTTAAATCAGCCCTCTTCCTTATAGGAATCACAAAGTTTTTTTTGAGCCAACCACCTGAGACACAAATCATGTGACTGATCCAGAGGTGTAAAGAGTACCTGGAAACCATACTTGAGTAAAAGTACAGATACCTTACAGCGAAAATGACTCCATTACAAGTTACAAGTCACCAATTTCAATATGACTTGAGTAAAAGTTTTAGAGTTTCTGATTTTAACAGTACTTAAGTATTTTACTCGTACTGAATGTAGGCTCGTATATTCAATTGGGCTCAACATCTAAGAAGCATGCCAGTGAAAATAAGAAACAATTGATTTGTAAGATGAGAAATGTTTATTTTCTAAAATCAAAATAAAACTGAACACCTTAATATTGCAATAAATCAAGGTCAACACAATAGCCTCTTAAATGTCGACAAACTCTCAAGTCTCAGTTAAGCTCAAGTGCACAAAAAGGCCATAAGTAAACCAACATTCTTCAAAAAGGTCTTGTCAATATAGTGGATAAATAAAATAATGTTAAGTAAAATTAAATAGTCAATGGTTTTGGCTGCATCACTGGGTGTAGTAATGACCTCATCTCATAAATAAAACAACCTGTGATTTCTCAACTGCCTTTTACTGCACTCTCAATCACAAAGTTTGGGTGAGTAAAGGCAAAACACACAAGATATAGTATCTTCAATGCCCTTAGATGGTAATACTGCTTCTTTATAGCAGAAACAAACTGCTGCAGAAAAGTTAGGTGCCATGCAAAATGTAATGTGTAATTGCATTACTCAACACAAATGTATTGGAGTAAAAAGTACATTTACTTTTTCAAAAATGTAGTCAAGTAGATAGTAAAAGTTGCTAATATATTTGATACTCAGTAAAACTACAAAGTAGTCAAAAAGATATTTAAGTACAGTAACTAATTACATTTACCCAAATACTTTACACCACTGGGCTGATCAAATAAAGCAAAATGACGGAAGTAGAAGACAACAATAGTGAAATAGTCCTCAGATGCCATGTTTGTTACAGCAGCATCTCTGAGAAATTACATTGTGGAGAAAGCTGCTGACTGAATGAACTTCATATACTGCATATTGGTTGTTTCAACCCAAATTTGGGTCAAATATGGACAAACCCAGCCGTTGGGTTAAATTTTGAAATTCATTTTTTTAACCCAACTGACCCAAATTTGACCCAAATTTAGGTTAAAATAACCCAGCATTTTTTTAGAGTACCACAATATGTTTGCAGAGATTTAGAAAACATGCTAAGTTCACATACTTGTTTCTCCGCAAAACAATGCTACAGCCAGTTATTCTTCTTTGAAATGTGCATTCTGTGTCGGAATGTCTGCTTTTGTTTAGGTCTGTGTGATCCCGCCCACTGCCAATTTACGCAATAGTATTTTGACACCCCAGGTTGCCATTTGGCGAAAAAACATAGCGTATTGTAGCCACGGAAGCCAGCAAACAAACTAGGTCAGAGATCGCAGATTCTACCCGACCTAAAACGCCTCAGCATCCATCTAAAAAGCTCTATGTCCAGAGGCATATTAAAATGCGGCTAATTCAAATAATCAATTTACAGCTCGTCACCTTCCATTATCAATTGCGCTCATTCATGTTACGTATTCACAATCTGGCAACCAGCGTGAGAGTCAAGTCTGAGGAGGAGGGTGTGGGAGAAACAACTCTCTCCAATATTTTGAATTTGGACTGCAGTACCCATTTCAACCACAAGCTGTCAATATTACATACTGCACCTTTAATTGCAATCTCAAATCAATAAATTAGCAGAAGTTATTACCTTCTTCCATCAGTCTGAAGGTCTGGCTACACGAGACTAGATAACACCTAGCTAAACGGAATGAGATACAATCAATGAATACCACATATAAAAGCAGCACAGCTGTTTATTGATTTCGCCCCAAGAAAGCTGAACTGGAAATCTCTGGGTTCTTTTTGGTAAGATGGGGCGTAGGAGAAAGTTAGTCTCAGGAAGCAATATTGTCCACTGCGCACAGGCAGAAGTGATTTAGATGGCAGAACCTCTAAGCTATTCTACCCACCGCCGCTCTTACGACATCACACACTCAAGCAATAACAGGCCCGGAGGGGATGTGGACGGAGCCTGCTACTCTGACTGACCCCACTGACCCACCAAATGAAAAAATAATAGAACAGAGGGCATTTTTATGTATTTCATAAAGCCCTCCAGGGATTGTGTTTTTAAAAGTCCCTCTGGGGCTCTAATGGATAATAGGGAGCTCTCCTGAACCCTCATTTTCTCTCATAATATTAAATATTGCAGTGCATGAAAACAGATTTTGAAAATGTTCCTGTATTAAATGAGAACAGTAAGCTTTTTTTTATGAATCCTTCTATACTAGTATGCAGACAGGTGTACCTGTAGTTTGTCTTTCCTTGGGCTACCATTTTGTTTGACAGGAGTGTGTTTAGAGGTAAGGAGCGCTCTTGATTTTGTTTCCTGTTTGCCGGGCTGCTGGCCTTGGAGGGTACAGGCTGTGTTGCACAGGGATGTGGGCTTGCTAAAAAGAACTGCTGTCTCCTGCAATATAATTTGAGTGACAGGGGTCTTGTTTCATTGTTGTTTCTAAGCTCTCACACTTCCTGTGTCTTGGTTACATGATATTACAGGACTGGATTTTGAGGCAGTTCTGCTCCTCTAGGCCGACATGCAGGCCACATGTAAACATAAGAGCAGCTACCCTGCCAACACTTTAGCTGTGTTTCTGATTGACAGGGTCCCTATGCTGTGTTCACTGCTCCCTACTGCCTAAGCATTGGATTTCTCTTAAAATTCACTATACTTTTCCAAGTGTATTAATAAAAAAATTACATTATTATTAATTTAACTAACATAAATTGTCATATTTGAAAGTGCTAAACTGAGTGATAAATGTCTGTTGCATTAATTAACATGAAAATAAATGTAATTTGGTTATATTAGATGTCTATTTTATGTTATTTAACTGTAATCATAATAATTGCCCTGTAACTGTTACATCTTTTATTGTAACTGTCACACCTGCTAAATGAGCTCAATAAAAATGCTTACATTACAACCTTACATTTTTAATACATTTTTTTACAGTGTTTATTTTATTCAAACTTCTTTACGTACTGAGTAATACGTATGGAAGCTTGTTTCCGCCACTACTAAAAATAAAAAAGGTTTGCGGGCCCTATCATACACTTGGCACAATGCGGTGCCCGACGCGACGTAAGTGTTGGCGACCACCTTCCGTATTCAACTTACGCAGAAAGCGTAACTGGCGTGACGCATCACTAGAACGTAGCGTAAGTGTTTTGAACTGCGAGGTGTTACACTTTCTGCGTAAGTTGAATAAGGACGGAGGTCTGGCTCAAGCTAGATATTTTACTTTATAAAGTTTTAAATATGGATATTTTACTTACAAAACCACAACAATTCGCTTCAGAAGGCCTTTATTAAGCCCCCGGAGCCATGTGGAGTACGTTTATTATGGCTGGATGTGCTTTTTGAGCTTCAAACTCAATGGATTTATAAAGCTTGGAAGCGTCAGGATATTTATTAATATAACTCCGATTGTGTTTGTGACACTCACAAAAATCGGTTTTGTTGAGGTTATTATCTTTTGTTTTCTTTCCTTTATTACGAATTAAATACTATTGAAAGAATACACAGAAGTATTCACTATGGCACTATGGCATGCTGTTTCACAGAACGGACACAAGGTGGCAGTACCTTTCAGCCGCGTCACTCTGGGACCCTTAGCGAGGCGCAGAGGAAGACAAGCTCATAATCCGGTTGAATGGAGAAAGAGCAACTGTTGTCCCGCGTCACTAATTTCTGTGTGATATTTCCAATGTTTTTTTCCAATATTTACAAATGTTTATAAGCTAATATGAATCCCCGGTGATGTGTGTTTGATAAGCTAAAGGTATGTTAAGTGTGTAAATAGTCAAGTCTAATGATAACGTTGTGAAGTTGAGGAAATGGCGGCCGACGCTCGCATTAATGTTTTCTTTTATATATTCCTAACGGCTCTGAGATATTATTACTGTGTTGTGAAAAATAACTGTGTGTGTAAGACTATGCATTACGGGTAATAAATAAAGCTAATGTACAGAGTAAAGGCAGTTTACAGATGTAGCTTTGGGTGAAACGCACGTGGTAGTATTAAACGCACGTGGTAATATTAGACTATAACACAGTTTCGGTTCAAAGGAATTAAGTGTTAAAGTTATGAATATGTTTACTATTGAAGTTTGTACTCATATAATTTAAATATAATTCAACTTAACTACAAATGGGATTTATTCTGTTGTGTAAAGTGAACACTTACAAAATGTATAATGAATACAGAAATACTCGTTTAATGAGAGATAACAGAGAATATGGTTTAGAGAGAAAATGTGTGTTTATGGTGATAAGTTAACTGTGATAAGTTAATGTTGAGGAAATATGTGAAGATACATTTTTGTGAAAATGTACTTTTGAAGAATATGTGACTTCATGTTATCCAATTGTAGATATAACCTGTGTTTCAATACAGAGCAACCAAAGATAACAGTAATAATTCATGATTGCAGATACAAAGTTGATATGAAGTTGGATTAATAAAATAATCCGGTTGAATGGAGAAAGAGCAACTGTTGTCCCGCATCACTAATTTCTGTGTGATATTTCCAATATTTCCAGAGCACTTTGACCAGGATTATCAATATATATCTGCTAGCGGACCCCTGGCCGGGACCCTTTACAGATTCTTGGGGGCTCGTCCGGGATCTTCGGCGCCACCTAGCGGAGCGGGAGCCGAATGATGACAACGCTGACCAGCGACTAACCCTGTCCAGCCGTGGAACTGCGACTTCGAGCGAGTGGAGGTCTATGATCCAGAGCTGACTGCATCATCGCCGAACCGTGTTGCTAGTCGTGGAGAGACGAGAAGCCATTATGTCGAGTGGTGGGAGGAAAAGCCTAGTGTGGGACATTAGGAAAAGCTTACTCACCCTGTCAGCTGGAGAGCTTCTTCAGGTCGCCAGAGCGGTGGAGCCAGTGTCGAGCGAGGACCAGTCAGAGCTTGTGGAGGGAGACCAGGAAGGATGTTACGATCACATCAACTCGTTCATGTACAGTATGCAGTTACTTGACACGGAGGACGAGGGAATGGTTCAGTTGTTGATGTTGAAAGACGCTATTGACGATGTGGTGAAATGTCGTGATGATGATGTGTCGATGTCAAATGTAAAAGGTGATTCTGAGTTACATACTGAGCAGGGTAGGGATAAGCTTGATGACCGTGTTGATTTTATTGAAGGTTATTGCGGCAAATGGCAGTATCATTCCATATGATGGGTGGGTAGCTATTACAGTAAGCTTGCCAGGGAACTTGGACCCCAACCTGTCCATTAGTGTTCCATTCCTCATCAGCAGCTACCCCATGGATAAACCATTGATTGGCTTTAACATTTTGGAAGTACTCATTTGTGGAAAACCAGAGAGGCTAGTGCCAATACTCGCTAACTTGCTTAGCAACGCCATATCTGTTCCCAAAGAAACAGCTGAAGCTCTCCTCAACTTTATTCAGACAGCAAAGCCAGTCACATGACAAGGACGCATAAGGACAGGGGCCAATGATATTGTGCTCCCAGCTGGTCAAGTGTCGTGGGTAAGGTCCAAACATGGACGCCTCCACCCGACTAATGTTGTTCGAGACAGACGAAGATAGCCTATCACCTGGACAGTGGGATACAGGGCCAGGGTTGTTTGAAATCCAGAACCCGACAAAGCCCTATGTCACCATCCCAATTGGTAATAACACCAATCATGACATCACAATACCACGTAAAACAGCTTTAGGGATCCTGCAGCGTGTTGAAAATGTGGTGGAGGCGGATATCCTGGACAGGTCACAGCCTGCAGCGACTATCAGTCAGGTCACCACCACTCAAGACAGCAACTCAGATTCACCGCTGTGGGACCCACCTGTAAGCCTTGACCATCTGGAGGAAGAACAACAAGAGGCTGCTAGGAAGATGCTTCACAAGGAGTCAAACGCCTTTGCAAGAGACGGAAACGACCTCGGCTGTATCCCAAACCTACAGATGGTGATCAATCTCAACGACGATATTCCTGTGCAAAGAGTATACACATCCATTCCAAAACCGTTGTTCAAAGAAGTGAAAGAGTACATTCAAGATCTTCTTGTGAAGGGTTGGATAGTGAAATCTAAGTCTGCCTATTCTGCACCAGTGGTTCTGAATCAAAAGACCGTACCCGACAGGCATCCGCTGCCACGAATACGGGATTTAATAGACACGCTAGGAGGATATTCCATGTTCAGTATACTGGACCAAGGTAAAGCTTACCACCAGTGGTTCATGGCAGAAGGGTCGCGTCATCTCACGGCCTTCATCACCCCCTGGGGCCTTTACGAATTGGTAAGGATTCCGTTTGGACTATCTAACACACCTGCAGCTTTTCAAAGGAGCATGGAGGAGATGTTAGGCTCTCTGAGAGATGAGTACTGCATCCCATACCTGGATGATCTTCTGTACTACTCCAGATCTTTCAGTGACCATGTGGAGGTGATCCGCAAAGTCCTCAGAGCACTGCAGCATCATGGAGTGAAGCTACGAGCAGAGAAGCGTGAGATGTTCCAGAAGGAGGTTCGCTATGTTGGACGCTTGGTATTGGCTGAGGGAGTTCGAATTGACCCTAAAGACCTTGAGGCAGTGATGGCTTTAAAAACCAAAACACCACAAACAGTTGGTGACCTCCGATGGGTTCTCGGCTTCCTGAGTTACTATCGTTCCTACATACAGGACTTCGCCAAAATAGCAAAGCCATTGTATGAATTGCTACAAGTGAAGTCCTCCATGCCCCAACCTCTTTCACGTCACCACAAGTCCAAGGGTCCACAACTTCTGTCCAAAACACCCATCTTATGGAAAGATGAGCATCAGAGTACTTTGGAAAGACTTGTTAGTATGCTGCCCAAACCTCCAGTACTTGCATACCCTAACTTCGAGGAACCATTCGTCTTACACACGGATGCATCGGAGAAAGGACTCTTTATCAACGACAATTCTCGCAATTCTCTATCAACGACAAGATGGAAAGATGCGAGTCATTGGATATGGATCACAAACTCTGACACCGGCGGAGAAGAATTACCAGCTTCACAGCGGAAAGCTCGAGTTCCTTGCTTTGAAGTGGGCAGTGTGTGAGAAATTCAGAGACTATCTCTTCTATGCTCCACATTTCACCATCTACACTGATAACAATCCACTCACCTACGTCATGAGCACTGCGAAACTCAATGCAGTTGGACATCGTTGGGTTGGAGAATTGTCAGAGTTCCACTTCAAAATCAAATACAGACCGGGAAAAAGCAATATAGATGCCGACACGCTCTCCCGCATTCCACTTGACATTGACAGCTATATGGAGACATGCACTGGAGAACTGTCCCAGAAAGTACTACATGCGGCGTGGGAAGGGGGTAGAGCAGCCCAGAAGAAAGATGTAGCGTGGATAGCTGCACTCTACACCTCCTCTGCTGATGTAATACCACAACTTTGTTCAAATTTGCCTGAAATAAGTCACGAAGAGCTGACAAAAGCTCAACGAGAGGACCCTGGAATAGGGGATATAATGAAACTGAAAGAGACAACTAATGTTCTTACTGATGAGGCCAGAAGGTCAGTGAGTGGGCTCACTCGCAAGCTTCTTCATGAGTGGAATCAATTACATTTGGAGAATGGAGTCCTGTACCGGCGAACATCAGAGAGAAAACAGTTAGTCCTACCTACCAAGTATTGGTCGGTTGCCCTAAAGCATCTCCATGACAACATGGGACACGTTGGCACTGAACGTGTGCTTCATCTCGCCAGAGAACGTTTCTATTGGCCACACATGAAGAGATGTATAGAGGAGTATGTCACCAGGAAATGCAGCTGTATAAAGCAAAAGAAACCCACCACACATGTGCGTGCACCAATGGGTGGTCTGACTTCTGCTTCCCCTCTTGATCTGGTTTGCATAGATTACCTACATCTGGAGAAAAGCAAAGGAGGCTATGAGTACATTCTGGTAGTAATAGACCATTTTACCAGATTTGCCCAGGCTTACCCCACCAAAAACAAATCAGGACAAACTGCAGCTGAGCGGATATACAACGACTATATACCTCGTCTGGGTTATCCAAATCGTCTCCACCATGACCAAGGACGTGAGTTCAAGAACAATCTGTTTCGCACTTTTGGACGGCTGTCAGGGGTCGGACACTCACGAACATCTCCATACCACCCACAGTGTAACCCTGCTGAGCGGTTTAACCATACACTGCTACAAATGTTACGGACACTGACAGACAGAGAAAAGGAGAGATGGAAAGAACATTTACCACAAATGATACACGCATATAACTGCACACGCCACAAGTCGACAGGATACTCACCTCATTACCTGCTGTATGGACAACATCCCTGTCTGCCCGTGGATCTTTTGTTTGGATTAATGGAAAACACTGAATCAGTGACACACAAAGGATATGCGGATAAATGGTCAAAAAGGATGACGGAAGCGTACAAGATTGCAAACAGATCCAGCCTATCATCGAGTGCGAAGAACAAGTCTTACTATGATCAGAAGGTAAGGGGTGTGGTCCTCAAGCCAGGAGATCGAGTACTGGTTAGAAACATGGGTGAACGAGGTGGACCTGGTAAGCTACGCTCATACTGGGAGAAGAGGATCTATGTGATGAAGGAGCAAATCTCAGACAATCCTGTATATGTCATTCATCCTGAAGGAGATCCGAGTGCGAGGAATAGGACTATACACAGAAACTTGCTGCTGTTAGTAAATTACTTACCTGTTGAGAGTTTGACACAGCCAGCTGACTCTGTGGTAGCTCCCCGTCAGAGACGACGACAACCGCAATGGAGGACAAGCTCTGCTGACAATGATGAGACACCGGACACGGATAATGACGATGATGAGTGGACAGGAGGTTATTGGCTGAGGACACCTGTAATCAGAAAGGAAAAGGATCAAGCTGGACATAACAGATCAGTGATCTCAAGGAGAGAGCAAAGTTCAATGTCAAAGTTATCTCCTGCAAAAGCACCTGAGCAGACTCCAAAGAAACAGACAATGATTCGTAAAGACTGGTCAAGTACATTACCTACGAGGGAAACTGTATCGATGGACACATACTTACCTGGGGGGTGAGAGATACACCTTCCTGAAGAAGAAGAAGAACAACAACAGTCAGAGGATAGAGGAATGGAAGTAGGGGGAAAATAATCACAGACAAATGAACCATCTGATGATACCTACCGCAGCCTGAAGAGGATGAACAGAAGTGGAAGTAATGGAAGAAGCACAAACAAGTGAACAACTTGAGGATACTTGCCTATCTCAGCTTGAAGAGGATGAGACAAATGGACATGAGGAGCAAGTACAAGAGGAAAGACCGAGTTCTCCCTCTACTATGACTTGGCCTGAAGAAGAGACACAAAGAGAGGTTAGGAGGTCAGTTAGAGAGAAAAGACCTACACCAATATTCACTTATGAGCCACTGGGCCAACCCTCCTTACAAACCCATGTAGAGTCCATTTCCTCACAGTCTACCTTATATGCATAGCCAGTTCATTCTACCTACTGCTTATACACCTCATATGTACATGCCTTACACATATTACATGCCCGTCACTACACAAGTTTACTAGGAAACAAACAGAGTAGGAGTTTTAGTTTTGTTTTCATGGGAAAATGTCAGGAGCCATTTTTGTTTGTCGGAGTGGAGATGTGACACTCACAAAAATAGGTTTTGTTGAGGTTATTATCTTTTGTTTTCTTTGCTTTATTACGAATTAAATACTATTGAAAGAATACACAGAAGCGCGCTATGGCATGCTGTTTCACAGAATGGACATAAGGTGGCAGTACCTTTCAGCCGCGTCACTCTGGGACCCTTAGCGAGGCGCAGAGGAAGACAAGCTCATAATCCGGTTGAATGGAGAAAGAGCAACTGTTGTCCCACGTCACTAATTTCTGTGTGATATTTCCAATATTTACAGGTTAGTTTTACATCTTTTATGTGACTACAAATGTTTATAAGCTAATATGAATCCCTGGTGATGTGTGTTTGATAAGCTAAAGGTATGTTAAATGTGTAAATAGTCAAGTCTATTGATAACGTTGTGAAGTTGAGGAAATGGCGGCCGACGCTCGCATTAATGTTTTTTTTTATATATTCCTAACGGCTCTGGGATATTTCTGAGTTTATTACTGTGTTGTGAAAAGTAACTGTGTGTGTAAGACTATGCATTACAGGTAATAAATAAAGCTAATGTACAGAGTAAAGGCAGTTTACAGATGTAGCTTTGGGTGAAACGCATGTGGTAGTATTAAACGCACGTGGTAATATTAGACTATAACACAGTTTCGGTTCATAGGAATTAAGTGTTAAAGTTATGAGACAAATATGTTTACTATTGAAGTTTGTACTCATATAATTTAAATATAATTCAACTTAACTGCAAATGGGATTTATTCTGTTGTGTAAAGTGAACACTTACAAAATGTATAATGAATACAGAAATACTCTTTAATGAGAGATAACAGAGAATATGGTTTAGAGAGAAAATGTGTGTTTATGGTTTAAGATAAAACTGTGATAAGTTAATGCTGAGGAAATATGTGAAGATACATTTTTTGTGAAAATGTACTTTTGAAGAATATGTGACTTCATGTTATCCAATTGTAGATATAACCTGTGTTTCAATACAGAGCAACCAAAGATAACAGTAATAATTCATGATTGCAGGTACAAAGTTGAAATTAAGTTGGATTAATAAAATAATCCGGTTGAATGGAGAAAGAGCAACTGTTGTCCCGCATCACTAATTTCTGTGTGATATTTCCAATATTTCCAGAGCACTTCGACCAGGATTATCAATATATATCTGCTAGCGGAGCCCTGGCCGGGACACGTTACATGTTCATCAGAAAGAAGAAAGTCATATACACCTATGATGGCTTGAGGGTGAGTAAATCATGGGGTAATTTTCATTTTAAAGTGAACTACTCCTTTAATGTCCTCAGCAATCCATTTGCATATGGGCTCTAACCTCATTTACCTCAGGTAAAATTTAACCTGGGGGACAGCTTTCCTTCCAAGAAGCCACAATCACTGTCTTACCACTTCCATTTCTTTAGTGCTTCCTTTTCTTTAGCTGTGCAGCATCAAGACACTACTCCCAAAGTACACTTTGCAGTAGTAAGGTTTATTAGCAGCCAGCCAGGAGTCACTTCAGACACAGCAGAGCAACTCCATGATCAGAAAAAATACACACACATTTATACCTTGATGATCATGTTTAAAATAACCAAGTTGCATGACACTTGCATGTGCTTTACAACAATCTACAAAATTTGATTGGTTACACTCAGGACCCGTACACACAGAGGCGCGTTTAGCTGTATACATAATTTTGTATCGTATCGCCGTTTCGTCCAGACAGATCCAGCGTTTTGGGAAGCTGAAACCGCTATTTTTTGAAACTGGGTCGAGTGGATAAATCTGAAAACGACACCCTTGCGTTTTCGTGTGTACAGCCAATCCGTTTATTTTGTGAAACGATGATGTCATCACCCCACGTCTCGACCCATGTCAGACACTGCATGCCCATGCTCCAAGTCTTCTTCTCCGTTTTTAGTGTATCTCTGTGGCAGAATTACAGCGCCACATACTGGTCTGGCATGTATACTACATCGTTTTGAGTCGGTTTCAGTGGTTTTGTGTGTACACAGATATTTCTTGAGACAAGGAAAAAAAAGATCGGATAGTGAAAGCTCTGGCTTCGTGTGGATGTGGCCTCATACTAGCCTGACTTGCAGCTGACAGTTTTCCCAGTTTAATCACTGAAGTGACATCTATACTATCTAACGATGTAATAAGTATACAGTGCATGGCCTTAGTATGGCCACGGGAATTGTACCATCTGAGGCCTCTTGTTTAAAATACCCTTGACCTTCCTAGAAGCATAATTATGCACAGGACACATCGACATTTCGGATTGTAGCATAAGAATATTATTTTGAGAGCATAAAATAGGAATTATATAATAATAAAATAATAATAAGAATTTCCATATTACTTATAACACATCCATTGCCACTGTTTTAAAAAAAATTGCATTCTCCAACATAAATTTCCACCACAGGATACATGCACATTTTGGATTTTGGTGATGACAAAATGTACTTTATGTGTGCTGGAAGTGAGCACTACCAACAAACGGACAATTAAAGCATACTTTTGACTTTTTCTGTTTTCACATACATGTATTTGTAGAGTACACAGTGGCTACTGCACCATAACAAATTGCCATTGTGGATGATAGATGAATGGAAAAGAAAGGGTGAAATGCCAGGCACCAGACAAGGGATAAGATGCCATCCATCCTGTTCCAGCAGTGATCCATCAGGGAGAAAGGCTCCATGGAAGAGTGACCCAGGAAAACAGAGGAAATCCACCAACAGAGCTGCTGTCAGGAGAGAGAATGGATCATTTGATGTGCTGTGTGTTTTTCTGTGATCACCCCAATAATGCATCTTCAAGGTCACCTTCATAAATTAGGCTGACGTAATGTAGTGTGGGCTTTGAATTTGTCAAGTAAAACATGGATAGTCCCTTGGGATGCAATTTCATGAACATAAATAGATTATAGTTGAGCAACATATTTTGGGCAACATACCTTCAAAGGCACCTCCAAGCACTCTCTGCAGTCCATAACGCTAAGGGTTAAAAAAACGTTCTTGATCTGGTGGCTTTTTACACACAATTATGTACAGTATGCAGACTAATACTGCCACTCATGGACATCGGAATGAAGATGGTGGTGGTCCATGCAATTGACAGTTTCCCATATCAACACTAATCCCTCAACTTTCAAAGGTCTGTCTTGCATTAACCGAATGTGCTGAAAAATCACAATTTGTAGGCCTGTCACCCTTTGCCCTGGGAGCAAGGCAATCTGTAGTACATAGCACATGCTTACAGTGGTTGCTGTCTCTTATTTCATCCTAAACAAATATTCTAAAAAAGATCTCCTCAGTTTAAACTAAAAAGTCTAAGGCTTATTGGATAGTAGTCAGATGTGTCATCCTGATGGTGGTTTATTGCTTCTTAGGATTTTCATAGTTTCATAGTGAGAATTTGCCATATTGCATGAATATGATAGATAGATAGATAGATAGATAGATAGATAGATAGATAGATAGATAGATAGATAGATAGATAGGGTGCCTAACTCTTTTTAACTATATTCAGTGGCACAAGGGAAATTAATTGATTAGGCGCAAAGTAAGTGTCACCACGTCAAATCTCTAGGCTTACTCTGGCCAGGAGCAGATGGCGTTGAATGATGCATTTTGTTGAAACAATAAATATTGACAGGTGTGCTGGATGCCTTCTTCAGCTCTCCGTGGGCAGTCGAGAGAGGGCATACTAATTGGCAACCTCCAATGTAAGCCCAGACATTGGCAGCTGCCTGACAGATTCATGCCGACTGTGCTGGGAGAGCATGTACCGCACTTGACCTCTGCGTTCGCTGTTGCCAACAACTGCTCCAAAGACAATGTGAATGCCTGGACAAGAAGTCATTTTGAACAGCTCTGACATCAATTGTGATCCTGAACTCCTCAGTGAATTGAAATCGATTGCCTTACCTGGGCCTGTTTGACTTTTTAAAATCGCAACTTCAGCCATTGCACTCTGGGAAAAGGCTTCTCGTCACAACAAGTTCAATGAAGTATAGGCCTAAGACTGCTATATCCAAGATTCCAATGCATACATTATACCATTACCACACGCTTACATTTCTAAGATGTGTATTCAATGTTTGCTGTACATTTTCATGTATATTTTGTAGAACATTTTCTCATCTCCAATAAGTCACAGAAGCATTCCCTGACAAATGTTAGAAAGACATCTGTCTGATGTTTTCAGCTATTTTCAATATGTTCATCAAATATTCCAACACATAGTGTCCCCAAAATGTACTGGGACTGACCACATTTTTTCCAACGAATTTTAATCAGTCATTATGTTTTAATAATCGTTTTGCCATGCTTTAAGTACTAACACACTAAAGAACATGTAAAGTACTTGAGTTGATTATCATTTTAAATTTGTTAGTATGCTGTAGATATAGTGTGTTATTCAATATTACATTTAAAGTAAATATATTTTAAATGTACTAAATCACAACGTCATTACAAATGCCTATTTACAAATGTAAATATGTGACATACAGGTTACAATAGAAATTACATTGAAGCATATTTTAGTTTACCATAAATGCTTGTCACTACATTGGCACTTTAACAGTGTTTCAAAGACAATGGAAGCAATATAAAGATGTATTTAAGTGGGTAATTTAAGTTTTATTTAAGTTTTTACCTACTTAAGTGGGTAAAAAAAGCACTCTAAAGTCCAGCTAATTGCATTCAATATACAAACCCGATTCCAAAAAAGTTGGGACACTGTACAAACTGTGAATAAAAAAGGAATGCAATAATTTACAAATCTCATAAACTTATATTTTATTCACAATAGAATATAGATAACATATCAAATGTTGAAAGTGAGACATTTTGAAATGTCATGCCAAATATTGGCTCATTTTGGATTTCATGAAAGCTACACATTCCAAAAAAGTTAGGACAGGTAGCAATAAGAGGCCGGAAAAGTTAAATGTACATATAAGGAACAGCTGGAGGACCAATTTGCAACTTATTAGGTCAATTGGCAACATGATTGGGTATAAAAAGAGCCTCTCAGAGTGGCAGTGTCTCTCAGAAGTCAAGATGGGCAGAGGATCACCAATTCCCCCAATGCTGCGGCGAAAAATAGTGGAGCAATATCAGAAAGGAGTTTCTCAGAGAAAAATTGCAAAGAGTTTGAAGTTATCATCATCTACAGTGCATAATATCATCCAAAGATTCAGAGAATCTGGAACAATCTCTGTGCGTAAGGGTCAAGGCCGGAAAATCATACTGGATGCCCGTGATCTTCGGGCCCTTAGACGGCACTGCATCACATACAGGAATGCTACTGTAATGGAAATCACAACATGGGCTCAGGAATACTTCCAGAAAACATCGTCGGTGAACACAATGCCACCGTGCCATTCGCCGTTGCCGGCTAAAACTCTATAGGTCAAAAAAGAAGCCATATCTAAACATGATCCAGAAGCCCAGGCGTTTTCTCTGGGCCAAGGCTCATTTAAAATGGACTGTGGCAAAGTGGAAAACTGTTCTGTGGTCAGACGAATCAAAATTTGAAGTTCTTTTTGGAAAACTGGGACGCCATGTCATCCGGACTAAAGAGGACAAGGACAACCCAAGTTGTTATCAGCGCTCAGTTCAGAAGCCTGCATCTCTGATGGTATGGGGTTGCATGAGTGCGTGTGGCATGGGCAGCTTACACATCTGGAAAGGCACCATCAATGCTGAAAGGTATATCTAAGTTCTGGAACAACATATGCTCCCATCCAGACGTCGTCTCTTTCAGGGAAGACCTTGCATTTTCCAACATGACAATGCCAGACCACATACTGCATCAATTACAACATCATGGCTGCGTAGAAGAAGGATCCGGGTACTGAAATGGCCAGCCTGCAGTCCAGATCTTTCACCCATAGAAAACATTTGGCGCATCATAAAGAGGAAGATGCGACAAAGAAGATCTAAGACAGTTGAGCAACTAGAAGCCTGTATTAGACAAGAATGGGACAACATTCCTATTCCTAAACTTGAGCAACTTGTCTCCTCAGTCCCCAGACGTTTGCAGACTGTTATAAAAAGAAGAGGGGATGCCACACAATGGTAAACATGACCTTGTCCCAACTTTTTTGAGATGGTGATGCCATGAAATTTAAAATCAACTTATTTTTCCCTTAAAATGATACATTTTCTCAGTTTAAGAAATAACAGTTTGTTGTATTCTGAATAAAATATTGAAATTTGAACTTCCACATCATTGCATTCTGTTTTTATTCACAATTTGTACAGTGTCCCAACTTTTTTGGAATCGGGTTTGTAAATTTAAACTATAATACATTTTCATTTAATTGCAATTAACATGCAGTTAAGTGCCAGAAAACATTACGTTCAGTTTTTACTTAAGCATATTCCTTTAATGTATATTACTTCTGCAATAAGTACCTTTTTAAAGTATGCTAACGTGTACTGGTATTTCTTTTTCACAAGGGCTGAATATAAAGATTTACGGTGTGTTCACACTAGTAGTTCGATTCGTTTGGTCAAGACAAAAAAAACAAAAAAAAAACATTTAGTCTAGGGTTTGAACAACTTCAGATTTTTTGAAGTCGACATTTATGTGATGAAAGTCGAGTCGACGTCGACTAGTTGCTGATGACATCATCAACGAACAAATAAGCCTGCCACTCGAACTGAGACCTCATGCACAGCTATGGCATATGACACAGCGCTTCCCACAAGGTTATTGCTCCTACATAACAGCTTATTTTTTTATTAGTTCTTTTGTCTTTGGGTCGTTATATTTCTCACAGATTTCTGCTCGTTCTAAATCAGATACAGATAAAGTTACAGTAAAGATTGGGCTACATTTATATAAATGCATTAGTGAGAGAGCTATTGCGTGTGAATTGATTCTACCTGGCAGCGTCTCTCTACTAATAGTGAAGCTGTGGGTTTTAGTTACTAAGAAATATATGATAGAACTTTTCAGTTTCTAAGCTATTTTATTGATAAATCATAGAACAGTGTTGACAATACATTTCTGTGCTACTGAATGATTCTGTCGCGCGCAATCTGCGCATGATATGTGAGCTACTGTTTATGTGTGTGCGTTACAAAACAGTATAATACGTGTACAATAAGTTGTTTAAAACGTGAAGTCATCCGATCAATATTGAGCATCCAGATGGTATAATCAAACATGTGGAGCACTATCTATCCTCTGTTTTGAAATGGAGCGTAAAAGTGGAATTATCCTGTTGCGCCCTCTATAGGCCATGACCAGCGACTAGTCGACGTCAAGCTTAAAACGTCATGGCAGAGCATTAAAGTCGACTAGTCGATTAGTCTGTTCAACCCCTAATTTAGTCCTGGTCTGCTTAGCATTTACATTGGCATTTTAACACCAAACCTAATGATACCGAACCTAACGGCATAGGGATATGTTCACAACCTGATTGGTCAGCTTTTATTACGCATATCTCACGTCGGAACTTGCCGAACATTCAAAACAATGCTGTGTGCTGGACTAAATGTGCTTGTTGTATGTGCGTAGCCTACATACAATAATATTTTGACTAGCTGAGAACTCGTGAAGAGCTTATAAAATGTGTAAAGGAGTCAAAACAGTGGCAGGAATCCCTCCGTCACACACACACATCATATGATCTTTTTTTCTAATCCATGCTTGACAACCTTGTATGAAAGTTTAGTAAAAAGTTTTAAAAACCTGGACATTTGGGACATACACTATATTGCCAAAAGATTTGGGACGTCTGCCTTTACATGCACATGAACTTTAATGACATCCCATTCCATAGGGTTTAATGTGGAGTTGGCCCACCCTTTGCATCTATAACAACTTCAACTCTTCTGGGAAGGCTTTCCACAAGGTTTAGGAGTGTGTTTATGGGAATTTTTGACCATTCTTCTAGAAGCGCATTTGTGAGGTCAGGCACTGATATTGGATGAGAAGGCCTGACTAGCAGTCTCCGCTCTAATTCATCCCAAAGGTTTCTATCGGGTTGAGGTTAGGACTCTGTGCAGGCCCGTCAAGTTCCTCTAAACCAAACTTGCTCATCCATGTCTTCATGGACCTTGCTTTGTGCACTGGTGCACAGTCATGTTGGAACAGGAAGGGGCCATCCTCAAACTGTTTCCACAAAGTTGGGAGCATGAAATTGTCCAAAATGTCTTGGTATGCTGAAGCATTAAGAGTTCCTTTCACTTCACTGCTCTAGAGTCCATTGGCGACGTGCTTTACACCACTGCATCGCTTTGCATTGCACTTGGTGATGTAAGGCTTGGACGCAGCTGCTCGGCCATGGAAACCCATTCCATGAAGCTCTCTATGCACTGTTCTTGAGCTAATCTGAAGGCCACACGAAGTTTGGAGGTCTGTAGCTATTGACTCATGCGCTGACCCCGTTCTGTGTTTTTACGTGGCCTACCACACTTTGTGGCTGAGTTGCTATTCTTCCCAATTGCTTCCACTTTGTTATAATACCACTAACAGTTGACCGTGGAACATTTAGTAGTGAGGAAATTTCATGAATGGACTTATTGCACAGGTAGCAAACTATCCCATTCTTTCACAAATGTTTGTAGAAGCAGTCTGCATGCCTAGGTGCTTGATTTTATACACCTGTGGCCATGGAAGTGATTGGAACACCTGAATTCAATGATTTGGAGGGGTGTCCCAGTACGTTTGGCAATATAGTGTATGTAAGATTAAGTAGACAGATAACTATGGTTCCCTTTCAGTCGGTCACGTTCGACGTACGTCGGACGTATCCAACGAATTGGGATCACTTCTGGGAGCCCCTATCAGCTTCGAGTGTATACAGAACAGGCCAATGGCCATTGGCGTGCAGGATTTGCATCTCGCGCTCCACCCCGCAGCGCGGGTATAAATACGGAAGCGGATGCAGCGCACATTCGTGCTGGACTAAATGTGCTTGTTGTATGTGCGTAGCCTACATACAATAATATTTTGACTAGCTGAGAACTCGTGAAGAGCTTATAAAATGTGTAAAGGAGTCAAAACAGTGGCAGGAATCCCTCCGTCACACACACACATCATGAATATGATGAGAAAACGACTATGATGAGAAAAAACAGGTATGCTTGAGCATTCTTTCCTTTAGGGTCGCATCTTGTAATATCATGTCCTATTTTTGGTTCGTTTAAATCTCTTTGGTCCGTGTTGTGTTCATATTTCATTCCAGAGTTCGTTTGGAAGCAACCAAGACCCATCTTTTCAGTGGTCTCTATCTGCTTGTTTGGTGCGCACCGGGTTCAAATGGCTGCGGTCACACTTATTCATGAACCACACTAACAGAGCAATCGCACTAGGGCTCTTTTAATTGAACCAAACGTGCCAAGTGTGAACACACCTTCAAACAGAATTTGATCTTTCATAAACAATTATGACAATTATTAAAGCCGACTTACCTCTAACCAAAGACAGTTTTCCAGCATCCCTCCACTACCCCAACTCCTCACACTTAACTATTTTCTATCATAACCATGGATGGGGGGAGTACTCTGGGTTCAGGCAAAATTCCGAGCTCGGAGCCCTCCCCTCGGACAGCACGCCAAATATGCACACTTTATACCACATCTGATTATATGTAAGGGTTAACTCATGAACTATAATTGTTTCTTTAAACAGATTGCCTGTTGTAAACAGATCGCCTGTTGTAGTCAGAAGTTTACCCGAGGCTTATGAGATGAGCAGGCAGTACTCGCATTGCAAAATGGCATACTGTATAATGTAAGCTTCAGGAATTCCAGCTAAAGGAGAGAGAAAATAAGCCTTTTCCATCTTCCAGGGACAGTCACTCATGTCGCCTACAAGTACACAAGCACATACTTTCTCTCCAACTCTCTTAGAATAGGTGCTGTCCTAGAAAGGACACCAATGTGGTAAGGAAAAGCACTCACATGTGTCAAACCAGGGATTCAAGCAGCTTCTCTGGCTCTCTCTAAGTCTCAGACAAACCCCTTCAAGTCCCCAGTGTCTCATTTCCAGGCCCCCTTCAGCAAAGTCGACCTAACTCTGGCATACCTCCACCAGACAGATGACTTTATGGCCAACTTACATGCCTGTTTAATCAAGCAGGCGACACATAAATGTCAGCCCATGCAGATGGAGATGTGAAGCAGCAGTAAATCCGACGAAATCCGTCATAACCTTGGCTGAAAGCAGAAAAGGAAAACAGGGGAAGAAGTGGAAAGGGCAAAGAAATCACAGTGAACAGGAAAGCCCTTTTGCTGGCTTACCTAAATGAAATGAATGTAAATCATCTCCAAATGTAGCACAGGCTCCCCACAGATGCACTCCATCATCGACTGCACATTCATTATTTAGCAACATAAAAGCTAATGAAGGAGCCGTAGGAGCGAGTCTGCGGGCCGGGCATGTGGCGCAAAAGCGGGGACATCTCTCTAACACAGTGTGGAATACAGTAGGGCTGGGTGTCATTAACTTCAATTGAAAATGTTAATTTACAGTATATTCCTCTACTTGTCATTATTTCACAAAAAATGTGTACAATTCATTGCATTTGTGATTTATTACAGTGACTTGCAGTAAACAGAACTAGAGTAATATCTTGTATATTTACCAGCGTTGTATGCTATTTTGAATTTGAATGTGAGAAAGTAGAACTAAAATTATTTAAATTTTCAGAGAAATTCATATGATCTTTTTTTCTAATCCATGCTTGACAACCTTGTATGAAAGTTTAGTAAAAAGTTTTAAAAACCTTGACATTTGGGACATACACTATATTGCCAAAAGATTTGGGACGTCTGCCTTTACATGCACATGAACTTTAATGACATCCCATTCCATAGGGTTTAATGCGGAGTTGGCCCACCCTTTGCATCTATAACAACTTCAACTCTTCTGGGAAGGCTTTCCACAAGGTTTAGGAGTGTGTTTATGGGAATTTTTGACCATTCTTCTAGAAGCGCATTTGTGAGGTCAGGCACTGATATTGGATGAGAAGGCCTGGCTAGCAGTCTCCGCTCTAATTCATCCCAAAGGTTTCTATCGGGTTGAGGTTAGGACTCTGTGCAGGCCAGTCAAGTTCCTCTAAACCAAACTTGCTCATCCATGTCTTCATGGACCTTGCTTTGTGCACTGGTGCGCAGTCATGTTGGAACAGGAAGGGGCCATCCTCAAACTGTTTCCACAAAGTTGGGAGCATGAAATTGTCCAAAATGTCTTAGTATGCTGAAGCATTAAGAGTTCCTTTCACTTCACTGCTCTAGAGTCCATTGGCGACGTGCTTTACACCACTGCATCCGATGCTTTGCATTGCACTTGGTGATGTAAGGCTTGGATGCAGCTGCTCGGCCATGGAAACCCATTCCATGAAGCTCTCTACGCACTGTTCTTGAGCTAATCTGAAGGCCACACGAAGTTTGGAGGTCTGTAGCTATTGACTCATGCGCTGACCCCGTTCTGTGTTTTTACGTGGCCTACCACACTCTGTGGCTGAGTTGCTATTCTTCCCAATTGCTTCCACTTTGTTATAATACCACTAACAGTTGACCGTGGAACATTTAGTAGTGAGGAAATTTCATGAATGGACTTATTGCACAGGTAGCAAACTATCCCATTCTTTCACAAATGTTTGTAGAAGCAGTCTGCATGCCTAGGTGCTTGATTTTATACACCTGTGGCCATGGAAGTGATTGGAACACCTGAATTCAATGATTTGGAGGGGTGTCCCAGTACGTTTGGCAATATAGTGTATGTAAGATTAAGTAGACAGATAACTATGGTTCCCTTTCAGTCGGTCACGTTCGACGTACGTCGGACATATCCAACGAATTGGGATCACTTCTGGGAGCCCCTATCAGCTTCGAGTGTATACAGAACAGGCCAATGGCCATTGGCGTGCGAGATTTGCATCTCGCGCTCCGCCCCGCAGCGCGGGTATAAATACGGAAGCGGATGCAGCACACATTCGTCATTCACTTCGGAGCCGTTTATTTGTGCTGCTGAAGAGTGTTACAAGAGTAAGAATACGAGTGCTGTGTGTTAAGGCGTGACAGCGAGGACCGCGATCTCAAGCTACAAAAGAGCAAACTGCTGTTTTCACAGCAAAACCTTTTGTTGGTTCGGTGGGGCGATCCTTTCTGTTTGTTGAGTGCAAACACACGCTGCAATATTCTCCTGTGTGTTGCTGCGGCCATCTCCCTGTGCGCTTCAGCACATTAAGAGTGCAAACTCCTCTAAAAGAGCTATTTCCCTAAAAGAGCTACACAGGTGTGTTATTGCATCTTTTTCAAGATGGCATTCCACCCGTGTGTTTCTGGATGCGGTCATTCTCTGTCTCCTGCTGACGGTCACAATCGTTGCCTTACGTGCCTGGGCATTCAGCACGCTGAGGCAGCTTTTGTGGATGGTTCATGTTCCCACTGCGGGAATATGACCATCTCGGCATTGAGGTCGAGACTCGCCTACCTCCGGGAAGGTGGAGTCCCCTTGCCTATTCCCTGTCCTAGTCCTACCCCCGCTGGCCAGCAGGGTAGAGCTACTTCGGCGAGTAGTCAGGGTGACCTGAGGATTACGATTAGGGCTACCCCACCGAGGCCAACTCCGCGGGCCCCTAAGCCCTCCATACCACCGCAGCCAGTTGAGTTGCTGGAAGACCGTGCTGGCCCCTCCCATGGGCGTCCACCCGTGTCTTTCGGTGCTCCAGCGGAGGACAGTATGTCGATCGCTGCATTGGAGGGGGAGCTTATGTTGTCTGGGGATGAAGACTCAGCTGCGTTGCCTCCCTCTGGGAGAGTAGCGTTGCCCGAGACGACCCAGAACTGATGGCTATGCTTGCCCGGGCCGCCGAGAGGGTAGGGCTCGTGTGGAACCCTCCACCGTGTCCCGAACCCCCAAGGTTGGATGACTGGTATTTGGGGGCAACCCGCACTGGTTCTCAGCGTCCCGCCCCCGTACCGTTCTTCCCGGAAGTGCATGCAGAGCTCACGAGATCGTGGAAGGCACCTTTTTCTGCCTGAAACCGGTCGAGTGGCTCTGCATTCCTTACTACCCTCGATGGCGGGCCAGCCAAGGGGTACGTGGTGATCCCGCCGGTGGAACGGGCCGTCGCGATGCAACTGTGTCCGCCGTCCGCTTCCTCCTGCCGTGGCGATCCACGTCTCCCATCCAAGGCCTGTAAGTTCACGTCTGGTCTAACGGGCAAGGCTTACAGAGCCTGTGGACAGGCTGCGTCCGCCCTGCATGCCATGGCATTGCTCCAGGTGCACCAGGCCCAGGCACTCATGGACATGCACGAGGGTAGACCTGACCCAGAACTGCTTCGGGAGCGACGGACCTTGCTCTCAGAGCGACGAAAGTCACCGCCCGTGCAGTTGGTCAGGAGATGTCCACCATGGTGGTCCATCTCTGGCTGAACCTGGCGGATATGAAGGAGGCCGATAAGTATCGGTTCCTGGACTCCCCCATTTCCCAGGTTGGGCTGTTTGGCGACGCGGTCAAGAGCTTTGCCCAGCAGTTCTCGGCCGCCCAGAAGCAGACGGAGGCGATTAAGCACATCCTGCCCCAGCAAGCCGCTGCTACCTCCACCCGCCGCCGGCTGCAGATCCTCCGCCTGCTCGTCGCAGAGGACGTCCACCCGCCGCCGCCCCCGCTCCCGCCACAGCCAAGCAGCAGCCTCCATCCGGGCACCGGCGTGGAGCCGGCCGCGGGAAGGCCGTCCAGCCCGCTCAGGCCGCTGCCAAACCAGGTGGCAAGCGACAGTGCAAACGACCCTGAGACGAGCCACCCAGAGATGGAGGGGACAGCTCTTTGGGAGATGGTGTCCGCACCACTCCCTCCCCCGGAGGAGGGCCGGGGGAGAATCTTTTGTTTGAGAAATCATTTTGTTTATGTTCCGCCACTGGCCTCCGGGCCAGTGGTACCCAAAACCTCAAAGAAAGAGCTGTTTCCAAAATCTCTGGGTGCCAAGAGAGCGCGCTTGGCATTGTGCGACGCTGTAAAGCCTTGCCACCCTCACATGCTTCTCCCAGCAGGGGGCATTGGCTGTGTTGAGGACGCACGCGAGAGGCCTCCACACACCTGTGCGCCCCCTCAGCGGAAGCAGGTAAGTGCTGCACTGCACACTCAGACCCCACGTCAGGCCGCTATGCCGTCCGAGTCGGGTCCCTGCATCCCGCCTCGCTGCCCCACTCTGGGTACGTCTGTGGTGCTGTTGGTCCTGCTTGCTAGGTCGCTGGAAGCCTGGTTAGCGCTTCCCAGCCCGTCACGCTGGCTCATCCGTACTATCAGACTCGGTTACGCGATTCAGTTCGCCCAGCGACCCCCCCAAGTTCAGGGGCAATCACTTCACCTCCGTGCTGAAGGAGGCTGCCCCTGTGTTACGGGCGGAGATCGCAGTCCTACTGGCGAAGGACGCGATAGAGCCGGTCCCTCCAGCCGATATGAAGACAGGCTTCTACAGCCTGTACTTCATTGTACCCAAGAAAGGCGGTGGGTTACGGCCAATCTTGGACCTGCGATACCTGAATCGGTCCCTGCACAGGCTGCCTTTCAAGATGCTAACGCAGAAACGCATCTTCAGGTGCATCTGTCCCCAAGATTGGTTTGCAGCGATCGACCTGAAGGACACGTACTTTCATGTCTCGATTCTCCCTCGACACAGACCGTTCCTACGCTTTGCGTTCGAGGGACGGGCATATCAGTACAAAGTCTTACCCTTCGAGCTGTCCCTGTCGCCCCGTGTCTTCACGAAAGTCGCGGAGGCGGCCATTGCTCCCATGAGAGAGCGTGGTGTTCGCATCCTCAACTACCTCGGCGACTGGCTGATATTAGCCCAGTCGAGAGAGCAGTTGTGCGAACACAGGGACATGGTGCTCAGTCACCTGAACCAGTTGGGGCTTTGGGTCAACTGGGAAAAGAGCAAACTCTCCCCTGTGCAGAGGATCTCTTTTCTCGGTATGAAGTTGGATTCGGTCAACCTGCGGTCAACCAACAGTCGGTGTTGAACTGCTTGAATTCGTTCAAACGCAGAACAGCCGTCCCAATGAAACATTTTTAGAGGCTCCTGGGGCATATGGCATACGCAGCCGCAGTAATGCCGCTCGGGTTGCTTCATATGAGGCCGCTTCAATACTGGCTACACGACCGAGTCCCGAGATGGGAGTGGCAGAGCGGATCATTCCATGTGACAATAACACCAAATTGTCGCCAAACCTTCAGCCTGTGGGCGGACCCTTCGTTTCTACGGGCAGGAGTTCCCCTAGAACAAGTGTCCAGACATGCTGTGGTCTCCACGGATGCCTCTGCCACTGGCTGGGGGGCCACGTACAACGGGCTTGCAGTTTCGGGTCTGTGGACGGGGCCCCAACTGCAATGTACATCAACAAACAGGGTGGTCTACGCTCCCGTCGCATGTTGCAACTCGCCCGCCATCTCCTCCTCTGGAGTCAGAAGCATCTCAGGTCGCTTCGTGCCACTCACATTCCCGGCCTGCTCAATCGTGCAGCCGACGAGCTCTCACGACAGCAAGTGCTCCCGGGAGAGTGGAGACTCCATCCCCAGGTGGTCCAGCTGATCTGGAGACTCTTCAGGACCGCACAGATACTGGCTCACAGCTGGCCCCGGGGCCTGCGCAAGTATGCGTTTCCCCCAGTGAGCCTTCTAGCACAGACTCTGTGCAAAGTCAGGGAGGACGAGGAGCAGGTCTTGTTAGTTGCACCGTACTGGCCGAAACGGACCTGATTCCCGGAACTAGTGCTCCTCGTGACAGCCCCTCCCTGGCCTATTCCTCTGAGGAAGGACATCCTGACTCGAAGACGGGGCACCCTGCGGCACCCGCGTCCGGGCCTCTGGAGACTCCATGTCTGGTCCCTGGACAGGACGCGGAGGTTCTAGGTGGCCTACCACAGGCTGTGGTAGACACCATCACTTCTGCTAGAGCCCCCTCTACGAGGCGCCTCTATGTTTTTAAGTGGAACCTGTTCATCGAATGGTGTTCTTCTCGCCGAGAAGACCCCCGAAGATGTTCGATCAGTTCAGTGCTTTCCTTTCTGCAAGAAGGGTTGGAGCGAAGGCTGTCTCCCTCCACCCTCAAAGTGTATGTTGCCGCTATCGCCGCAAATCACGACATGGTTGATGGTAAGTCCTTAGGGAAGCACGATCTGATCGTCAGGTTCCTGAGGGGAGCGAGGAGAATAAATCCACCTCGCTCTCACTCTATACCCTCTTGGGACTTATCTCTGGTGCTAGCCGCACTGCAGAGAGCACCCTTTGAGCCCCTGCAGTCAGCCGAGTTAAAGATCTTGTCTTGGAAGACACTGCTCCTGACTGCATTGGCCTCTATCAAGAGGGTAGGGGACCTGCAGGCATTTTCGGTCAACGAATCGTGCCTGGAATTCGGACCGGCTAACTCTCACATGATCCTGAGACCCCAGCCCAGATATGTGCCCAAGGTTCCCACCACTCCCTTCCAGGACCAGGTGGTGAATCTGCAAGCACTACCCCCAGAGGAGGCAGACCCAGCCCTGGCTTTTCTCTGTCTCGTCCGCGCTCTGCGGTTATACGTGGACAGAACGCAAAGCTTTAGGACCTGAGAACAGCTCTTCATCTGTTACGGAGGCCAGCAGAAGGGAAAGGCTGTCTCCAAGCAGAGGATGGCCCACTGGATAGTGGATGCCATCGCCTTGGCGTACCAAACCCAAGGCGTGCATTGCCCGCTCGGGTTGAGGGCCCACTCCACTAGGAGTGTTGCCTCATCCTGGGCGCTGGCGCACGGCGCCTCGCTGACAGATATATGTAGAGCTGCAGGCTGGGCGACACCTAACACGTTCGCTAGATTCTATAGCCTCCGTGTAGAGCGGCGGTCCCATATGTGTATCGGCCGGGGCCACCCCAGAGACATTCCGTATGTTGCACTGCCCAGTTGGCCAGTCCATATGTGTATCTTCCACATGTTACCTCCCTACGGGCAGGATGTGGACTCCGCAGCGTCCCTCCGGGCACGCTTTCCCAGCGTTATCCAATACCTGCTGAATGGGTCTTGCGGAACAGCAGCAGTGACTCTCCCTGCGTGACTTCCCCGCCCCAAAAGATGAGGGTCCAAAGGGGCTCACGCAGGGCGCTGGAAGTGGCAACAGCTGTAGCGTTTTCCATAGGGATCCCAATTCATCGGATATGTCCGACGTACGTCGAACGTGACCGACTGAAAGGGAACGTCTCGGTTACGTATGTAACCCTTGTTCCCTGAAGAAGGGAACAGAGACGTACGTCCCGTCTCCACAGTTGCTGTACCATCACTACAGGGCCGAGTGTCTAATTTGGCTCCTCAGTGAAAAACGAATGTGCGCTGCATCCGCTTCTGTATTTATATCCGCGCTGCGGGGCGGAGCGCAAGATGCAAATCTTGCATGCCAATGGCCATTGGCCTGTTCTGTATACACTCGAAGCTGATAGGGGCTCCCAGAAGTGATCCCAATTCATTGGATACATCCGACGTTCAGGACCTTCTTCAGGGAACGAGGGTTACATACGTAACCGAGACGTTTTGCACGCTAAATGCAGATAGTAATAGATGCTATTTACACTAATTGAAATTATAAGTATTTCCTTTGCACTAAGTGTAAATAGACACTCCAGATAACTTTTGTGGACCAGAGTAGAATAACACTTAATTTCCCAAATCGCATTACTTGCATTGAATTTCTTTCATTTGTAATTCAGTAAATTCCTTTTCACTCCAGTTCAATTTGATTCAAATTCACACTAACAAATTAAAATAGAGTCAATTATTTTATATAGTACTGTATGAAACTTAGGAGATCAGACATCACCAGAGTGAATTTGGAGAACATCATAGTCATTCTGGGTGAAATAGAAGGGGGTAACAGATTTCAGTGACCTATAAAATAGCCTCATCAGATTTGGTGACCATGCTGTATGTCTGTTGGCGTTCATGTCAGACCAAAATTATTTCTGTTGTATGAGATCAGACATCACCAGAGTGAATTTGGAGAACATCACAGTCATTCTGGGTGAAATAGAGGGGGGGTTGCAGAATTCAATGACCTTTCAAACAGCTTTGTTACAGCCATTATTGTCATTATTATTATTCTGTGCATTAATGTAGTTAATTAATTTAATAAAAATGGTATTGATTGTTATTATTATCAGGGCTTGACATTAACACCCACCAACCAGCCAAATGCGGGTGGATTTCAGCAGTGTCGTGTAACGCAGTCACTCCTACTAGCCACTTTGGCAGGTTCAATTGTATAATATACATTTTTCAAATGTAGTCTTTTAAAAGGGCATCTGAAATATAAAATATAAGTGCAATGTAGTGTTGTCAAAAATATAGATTTTTTTGATACATGTCGATACTGAAATATCTGAAACGCTTCCAATACTCATTTTCCGCAGAATAGATACACGATACCAATTTTTCACTCTCTCATCTTTCCGACAGTGAGTTACACGCAAACCCGCCTCTCCTCACTCACTTCATTCACAGCAGTGAAAATGCTGAGTGGCTAGTAACTTAAAACCACGAGCCATGGTGCCTGGTGAGCAAAAAAGTTAATGTCAAGCCCTGATCATTATTATTGTTATTATTAATATATTGTTGTTTTATTAGCCTAATTTTGGTTATTCAATAAATAAATATTACTACTGAGAAAAAAATCTTTCCTCCAGGTGTGCTCTCGATAACGTGCATGGGTGCCAGGGGCATTCCCGCACAAATGTTTAACGTGCAGCGTGTAGCCACCGATTTAAACATCATTAATAGGGTTGTCATTTGAAACACACTAGTAGGCTACTCTGCAAACAGCCACACTGGATTTAATCTGGACAAGCAAATAAGAATTTATGATGTGAATAACAAAAATTCTGCACAGACTTCACCTTCTTTGGCTTATAGTCAGAATTTACGCTATTTGCATAGATCCCACAGCACAGTGACAACCATGCCCTCTACAGTCACAGAATACGATGGTCACAGAATCTGGTGTAACACCGGAAAAGTGTCACATCGCAATCACAAAGATTGACCAAGCATGTCTAAAGTATGTTTCTGGTCTAAAAATTCTCCAGAGACAACTACATGTTCTGACATTTTATGTAAACCAACCAAAAACTGGTCAACAAAGACAAAAGTAATGGTGGCAAACATGCAAGAGAAACCTGCAGCTCCTATCGGCTCTGACCAAACTTGGAAATGCTGTATCAATACAAAAAAAGTGTTGATGCAACATAATTGAAAGAGTATCAAAATATATCAATATAGGATAGTATCGAAACCACCTTCATGGAGAATAGGAAACACCCTTATAGGAAAAATGGAAAAGTCTTGATCTCACGGCTGTCGAAAATGCTCTGTTTATACTCCCCACTGTAATGGATATCCACACTAGCCTTAGCAGAATTTTTTGATTCACACAAGTGGCATCATTGAAAACAATGATACCGTTTAATATATCCTTAATGATATTGGTTGCACAGCTGTTCTCAGCATGGTGATTATCCGTAATGGATTAATTATTAACGTGCATTATGGACGTTGAGTAATACTATTTCAAATGGCGAAATCCACATGTTGAAGTTCTTACTGTGACGATGCAGCAGTTTTAATGAGGATTAAGTGATGTGTGGGTTTAGCGTGAGCTCCTTGGTCTCAGCCCATACGGCTTTCTAATTAGAGGCCCAGTGGAGACCCTGTCTCTTCAGCCCACTCAGACAAGGGGCTCTATTAATTGGCTCTGGTGAGTTGTCATGGATCTTCATTTCTCCATGCCTTCTTCAACCAGTATGAAGTCTGAGAAACATATTTCACTTGTGCAAATATTGACCCTTAAGACCCAGCACACTTCAAGTACCAGCAGCTTCCATTGTTGATTACCCACATAATCCACCATGATTGCCTCCGTATTCTCATCTTCACCACGTTTTCCAGGCATCACCTCTTTTACATTCGTGCTTTATACTTGTTCTAGTATTTCTGTTGTTGGATTGTATTGTTGTTGCAGTTAAAATTTCATAAAATGTTATCAAAGTTACATATTTCAAACAGAGATCAAAGTGCAGGGTGTATTCATACATAAATTAAACACAAATTATGTTGGAGTTAACCTTTTTTTACTTGAATATTTCAGATAAGAACAAAATATGATAGTTGTATTAAACCAGTGATGAATAGTGATGCTCATTCTGACTGTAAACTAATTCTGATTTTAATTTATCACTCCATTTGTTGCTCAATATTGTCATGTACACATACGTCAATGTTTGGGGAGTTACAACCATAAGTAAATGCAGGAATGAATCACCTCGTTCGGTTCTGTACACATAATAGAGATTTAATGAAAATTCAGTTGTCACTATCCGGATCTTTCAGTAGTGAACGTGGTTTTAGAATGTGAAGAGAAGTAGCAAAGCTGCAGTGTGTAAAATGAACTGTGGAAAATGTGCTGTTATTTACTCTGCCTGATTGAGACTGTATGAAATTTGATATTTGGACATTTTTTTTGTCTTTTCAGTCTGTACCAAAAAGCCCAAATGCATGCTTAGCCTTATTGAACAGTCTTTCTTACTCTGTTGCTTTCAATCTGTTTCTCTCTCTCTCATCTTCCCTCTCTGTAAGACGAATGAATTGATGGGGGCCGGAAGCCAGAGCATGTAGAGCAGTTAGAGGTACTCAACTTTGACAGGGAATAGAGGTGAGTTTCCCGACCCATTCAGCTCACGCTGTGCAGACAAATCAGAGAGATCAAGAAGATTGAGGAACATGTGAGATTTCTACCACTGACGCACGCTTTGCCTCCGGATGTGCAGTGATCCCCTGCCGAGACGGCAAGTTACTAAACCACACAATTGACCTGGGTTTATAGATTTAAGAATGCTAGATTTGTCAATCTTTGATGTGCATAGACAGCATCTTATATAGACATTTTCCTAATAATTTCAAAGATAAAGAAAATCTGATACTTAGTTGCTATTTATTCCAAAAGACTTCTTATAAAAAAATAAATATAGGCATACCATTATGACAGGTGAAGTGAATAACACTGATTATTTCTTCATCACAGCACCTGTTAGTGGGTATATATATATATTAGGCAGCAAATTAAAAAATTTTCCTCAAAGTTGATGTGTTAGAAGCAGGAAAAATGGGCAAGCATAAGGATTTGAGCAAGTTTGACAAGGGCCAAATTGTGATGGCTAGACGTCTGGGTCAGAACATCTCCAAGACTGCAGCTCTTGTGGGGTGTTCCCGGTCTGCAGTGGTCAGTATCTATCAAAAGTGGTCCAAGGAAGGAACAGTGGTGAACCGGCAACAGGGTCATGATGCATGAAGGAGTGAAGGCTGGCCCGTGTGGTCCAGATGAGCTATTGTAGCTCAAATTGCTCAAGAAGTTAATGCTGGTTCTGACAGAAAGGTCAGAATACACAGTGCATCGCAGTTTGTTGCGTATGGGGCTGCATAGCCGCAGACCAGTCAGGGTACCCATGCTAATCCCTGTCCACTGCCGAAAGCTCCAACAGTGGGCACGTGAGCATCAGAACTGGACCACGGAGCAATGGAAGAAGGTGGACTGGTCTGATGAATCACGTTTTCTTTTACATCACTTGGATGGCCGGGTGCGTGTGCATCGCTTACCTGGGGAACACATGGCACCAGGATGCACTATGGGAAGAGGGCAAGCCGGCGGAGGCAGTGTGATGCTTTGGGCAATGTTCTGCTGGGAAACCTTGGGTCCTGCCATCCATGTGGATGTTATTTTGACACGTACCACCTACCTAAGCATTGTTGCAGACCACGTACACCCTTTCATGGAAACGGTATTCCCTGGTGGCTGTGGCCTCTTTCAGCAGGATACTGCGCCCTGCCACAAAGCAAAAATGGTTCAGAAATGGTTTGAGCAGCACAAGGGTTGTGCTTGGCCTCCAATTTCCCCAGATCTCAATTCAATCGAGCATCTGTGGGATGTGCTGAACAAACAAGTCCAATCCATGGAGGCCCCACCTCGCAGCTAACAGGACTAAAAGGATCTGTTGCTAACATCTTGGTGCCAGATACCACAGCACACCTTCTGGGGTCTAGTGGAGTCCATGCCTCGACAGGTCAGGGCTGTTTTGGCAGCAAAAGGGCAAAACCAACACAATATTAGGAAGGTAGTCATAATGTTATACCTGATCGGTGTATACTTTATACTATATTATTAGAAAATATACTAAAATTAAAATGTATTTATAAGAATTATTAATAACTATATAACAAAAGTTTGTCAAGACAAACTTTGATGGTGGCTTGAGAACATCTGGCTAAAAAGATGTGTAAGGTCCATCCGTTAGCCCAAAAATCAAGATTAACATTTATTTTGGCCAGACAGAACTTACATAAAAATAATTAAACGCGAACACAACTTTCAGCATAAAAATATAAAATACAATTACAAAGTAATATGAAAATAGTTTCAAAGAGTCATTATATCTGGCACAGTACACACAGTGTGCGTAAGTGCCTCTCGGACACTGACACAGCACTGCATGGGGGCTCTGGCTACAGAATGTTCCCAAATGGCAGCTCTGCTACCCTTTCTTAAATACCCAGACCAGAACAAAAGGGTTGTAAATATCTGCAACACAAACACCTGGTTTCGGGGGAGAGGATCAGATATCTTCTGAGACTACTCAAAAGGAGAACAGAATTCTCATAAGTTTCAATCTGTCTCATCCTACCAGTGACAGCAGAGAAGTTGAGACCATTTTACCAATCACACTGAGACCTTTAAAAAGATACCACACATGAACGTGGAAAAACAATAGATTAACAAGATACATCATCTGTGGTATATGTGCATTCTGTGACAGAGGGAAGGGAGTCGGTGAGGGAGAGGGGGAGAAGGTTTGGGCAGGCCGATGTCCTACACTCTTTCTGTGAGATCTTCTCTCCAGATTAGTGAGTTTTATTGTTCTATTGCAGGGGGTTGGATCTTCAGCTTTTGTTTTAGCAGTAAAACCGATCCTTACAGACGGCCCCTGGCCCCTTGGGACAAATTCAGATTAGTTCCCAAGGGGACATATTTGGACATTCCCTGTTTCCATATTTTGGATGTTGTTTCCGGACTGTTCGTGGTGCTGATCCTTGAGTTAACAGCACGAGTCAATGGGTGCAGGAATCAAGTAGTTACCTGAAATAACAACATTAAGACAGGCTGAACATGAAGATGAAAACACTGCAAAATACACCTCTGTGACACAGTCCCTTTAGGTGTAGGCGTACTGTGCTGACTGGGTGCTGTAGCAATTGGGCATGATCCTGTTGGTCAGGTTTGCTTCCACCTGCACTTGATTGTGATGGTTTTCAGTCTGTAGAATGACTTGTTGTCCAAAGTCTGTTGTGTTAGTTAGCATGAGCAGAAAGTGTCAGTGGAAAGTGTCTTTACACTTTGAGGAAACATCTGTGTCCTCCCCAGGATGCTTAGCTATAGCTGACCCTTTGAGAAGTCCTCGGTCACCTTCAAGCAGAAGGTTTGGTTTGCCGGGCAGGTCAGATCTCCATGGGTGAAGGAATCGTTTCACTGATGATGCTCCATTGTGTGTGAGACACCTGAACAACTTCTGATTAACCATGCAATAATTGAACACTGATGAATTTGTGGTTATTGTGAGATGGGAAAAGAGAGTTGTTGGATAAACACAAGAACATAAAAATAATAACACATGATAATCTCGTGTCAGAAGTGTGAGTGGTAAATAAGGTCTCATTTCTCAGTGTCCTGTATCTAGTGGGTAGGTCTCATTTGATCACCAGATTCTTCACTACCACTGTGACATGGAAGTGGAATTTAAATGTGGTCTGGATGAATTAAAGAAAGGGTAACAAAACATCAATATAACTAGTATATTTACCAGCAGTATGCATAATTAAAATATATCACATAATTAAACATGGAAATACACAATTTAATAATTGCCATTATAAAATTGTCTATATCAGTTGTTTTAATTGCAAATCATTACTGAAAGCTAATGTTTCAATCAGATCACTTAGAGAATGAGACAGAAACAGACATTTAAAATCTCTAGTTTAGCTTTTGCACTCATCTTCTGTGCATTTGATGTACAGGCTAAGTCACACTAAATGATGCAGGTCTGACTGGAAATTGTTTAATTAATTGATAGAAATGCCTGTATTCCAGATCTACTCTTTAGATATACATGTATTTCCATTGTCATTAGTCATATGTTGGAAACTAGGGGGCCCTCCCAGTTTGAAACAATGCTAAGGACTGGACATAATAAACATTTTGTCCAATAAACATTTGATAGTCCTATGATCTATGCCAGGTAGAGATGTTGTGTGGTTTTAGAATTAAGGGTGTGTGTTGTGTGTGTTGTGTATGTTGTGTATAGGAGATGGGTGGTGTCTATCCTACCATAATCTGTGTTGTATAATTTAGTTCCAGTTTTAAACTGGGAAGCCATGTAGCTATGTGTGCTGTGAGGTATGAATGGCCTCTTGATGTCTCTTCACTCCCATCTCCTACATGTTAAGTTGTGTGTGTGTCCTGGCTGATGCAGGCCAGCCCAGTCCCTGTGGAATCTGGGTCTGAAGAGTGGCAGCCATCAGCCTGAAAGAAAAACAAACACAGAGAGAGAAACACAGTCTAATATTGAACCTTTACACAATTTTCATTAAGATAGATGGTGCTATCTGATTTTTTTCTTTAATGGTCTTAGCCAGACAGTTGTTGTAGATGGCTTTAACCTGTTAAGGTTTTATGCCATTATGGGAAAATTTGTTTCGGTTTACAAAGACATTGATCATCATCATGATCATGTTTCTGTAAAGAAAAAAGGTCAAATAAACTGATTTATAATGGTCAGATCTGACTGCTGGTGTTTCAGCACAGTCAAACATGTTGCACCTTAAGCTGCTGTTCCAGTTGAGTTTACACAATCTGCTTTGTTGATAGCATTGTCACACCCAGGTCCCCTGGGGGAATCTCTTTAAATAATGCTGTTTACTCAAGCCAGATCTGTGTTTAGAGTATCAGATCACCAGGTGTGGTTCTGTGCTGTTTGTTTAGGATTTGGTATTTACGGCGCCATTCAAACACTTGACCATTTGGATCTCTGTGGTCTGTAAACCCTGTGGAGTTAATGCCTGAGGTTAACATAACACACAACTTTCATTACATTTCCAGTAAAATAACTTCCCCGATCAGATCCCATGTAATCTGCCACTCCCAGAGAGGAGTTTTCTAACGCTTGTGCTCCTTTGTTTGTGGTTTTATTACAATGGAAAACTTGCACCTCCCCGTTCTCACTCGGTTCCAGATCACTGAAATGTAAATTCTTAGGCCTACTCAAGTTACAGCAATCAGGTTAATCATTTTAACTGGGCATTGTAATTTTTCTCATTAAAGATTCTTGCACAAGTAGAAGGTGAAGTTCTTTCTCTTTAGTTTTTTCATTTCAGTTTTCTTTCTTAACAGTTCTTTCTCTAACCATCTATATTCTCCTTCCCATCATTTCAACACTAGTAGTGCTCTTGCCGTCTTTCTCCTTACCTGCACATCCCACACATCCATCTTTCTCCCTTCTGATCCTTTTTCTACTTCTTCAACATTCTTTCCTCTTCTAAATAATGCTTAATCATAATGAGATTAAAAGCCATTTGTGGCCATTATGATATAATCTACATTATAATGTGATCATAACATAAATTATATTATATACTATAAATATAGTATAAATTAAACATTTTATTTGTTGGTCTCCAGAGGGTCTCTGCTGAGTAATTTGTCCACAATGACTTGTTATCATCTCACTGATCTTTTAGAAGGCACACCTTTGATTGGCCCTGAAGCTACAGATGTGCTGGCATGTGCATTGTGTGCACAGCAACAAGACCAAACTGGAAACCAGTTATAAACTTAGTTGCTGTGGACATTCAATAAACTGCAAACACTGAGAGCACGGGTCAAATCATTGCTCAATTTAAAGATTTTCGTGACTACAATATAGAATTGGGCACAATTTTCTTGTTTTGGGCTGAGATGTTATCAATTGCATTCTTTAGAGAATCTATTTGCCTATGAAAAGAAAGGTTTGACAAACACGGGTCTGAGGGAGAGCCAAAAGATTACTTTTGGTCTGTTAATTGTCTCAGTCTCTTTTGAGACACTAATAAACACACAAAAGTGTAGCGATTGCAAGGTCTGAAATAAGACCAAGGTAAAACGCTATATTTTATAAGACATTTATAATTGTGACATCAGCCCTGAACCAATTTTGTCCACCTTCACATTTTACACACAAAGGATTCCAGTGAGATATTTTCATTGATATGTTTTAGCTCATCTAATCACAAGATTTCATTAACAAGTTCACGTGACCATTTGCTCTTTTTCCTTGTTGCAACGTTGTTAAAGCAACGCAAATAAACATACGTAACTGGACATTTTTCCTCAGACTTTAGGTTTTAATTTACGGGCCTCTTCTGAGTACCAAAATAAAATTTGGATGATGTTATTCCAGTTTAGGTTTCCTCTCTTGCTGCGTATGCAAACAAGGAGAAATTTAAAGCAAGGGATATCATTTCTACTCTATGCTGTTGCTTTCATGTCCCTGATAAGCAATGTGGTTGTCTAATTCTAAAGCCCCATCGGATTTATACAGTATTCAGTATATACTCCCAACATTTCTAAAAGGCAAATAAGAATGGACTTACCATAACAGCTGAAGAAAGAGATGGAAATCAAACCTCTTGCTTGTTGCAATCCCAATATTTCGCTGAAAAGGCACTCGCAACCTGGAGATCACGTCAGGGTCACCACTTTGTAAAGTCCATCCGTTAGCCCAAAAAACGGAATCTAACGGCTTGGTTGAAGGATTCTGCGTGTAAGCCTTTTCAGCATTTCTGTTAAATTCACTTAATTTATTAACATCTAATTTTAAATCTGACTCCATGAATAAAGTGATCAGACTCCAATTTTATGTGACTTCGTTCAATTTGTTACGTTCGTAATTTAACAGCTGATGATTCGTTGTGATTTAATTTGGATCGTTGATTTTTCTTAGTATCTCTTATTTTCAAATATTCGTTCATCAAGGGACCCGATATCGCACAGAAACAGACGCGTCGCGATTTGCGCATTCACGAACAAACTGGCCAGTTCTGATATTAGTCAGAGGATTGCAGAGTGAATATTTTACCTTGAAGTGGTCGCACCTGCTTACTCAACAAAAAGTGTAATTTGATTAATAGACACGAGAGCTGCAACTTGCTAATACAGTAATAGTCAGAAATCGGATTATCCCGCATGCTGCGCTCCATGCTTCAGTCATGGGGTCCTCGGTTTGATCTGTTCTGGCAAAAGATTTGCGGAAATAAAGGACTCCACATTGATCCATACTAGAATAATGATTTCAGAATATTACAAGATAAATCAAGATTAACATTTATTTTGGCCAGACAGAACTTACATAAAAATAATTAAACGCGAATCCATGGTACACAACTTTCAGCATAAAAATATAAAATACAATTACAAAGTAATATGAAAATAGTTTCAAAGAGTTATACATTATATCTGGCACTGTACATACAGCGTGCGTAAGGGCCTCTAAGACACTGACACAGCACTGCATGGGGGCTCTGGCTACAGAATGTTCCCAAATGGCAGCTCTGCTACCCTTTCTTAAATACCCAGACCAGAATAAAAGGGTTGTAAATATCTGCAACACAAACACCTGGTTTCGGGGGAGAGGATCAGATATCTTCTGAGACTACTCAAAAGGAGAACAGAATTCTCATAAGTTTCAATCTTTCTCATCCTACCAGTGACAGCAGAGAAGTTGAGACCATTTTACCAATCACACTGAGACCTTTAAAAAGATACCACACATGAAAGGGGAAAAACATATATGCATTCTGTGACAGAGGGAAGGGAGTCAGTGAGGGAGAGAGGGAGAAGGTTTGGGCAGGCCGATGTCCTACACTCTTTCTGTGAGATCTTCTCTCTAGATTAGTGAGTTTTATTGTTCTATTGCAGGGGGTTGGATCTTCAGCTTTTGTCTTAGCAGTAAAACCGATCCTTACAGATGTATGGATGGATGGATTACAAATGGATGGTGTGACTCCACCTGAATATCTGCTAATCTGCGATTTTAATCAGGTTACAACTGTAAAATTTACAAATTTATAAGCCCTTTTTTATATATAGTGGATGTCAGTTGTGCTTCATTGGTGTCTCTGACATCCAGAGGGAAATTAGAAGAAGAAGGAGATGACTGATTGGAGCCGCTACCCTGATGTTTATCTTTTTTACTGGCTCATTGCATTTGTCTCCGCCTGCCACCCTCTTGATCAATAATGTAAATTCCCAGCAATAACTGAGGCTGATTAATATTGAGAGCAGAATTCTTAACTCACAGTGAGAGCCATTAGGAAAGCACAGGAGCGTATCCACATACACAGGCACGTCTTTATCTGACCTCACGCTAAACATCTGATTGATACACCCCTTTACAATAGAGTACTGTGCCGCCATGCAAATGTTATTAGCTATGCCACAAATGAGATATTGCTTATAAGTGTCTCTAATACAATCCTTTCAGATCACAACCTTGAATAAATTGAAGCATTTATGCTTTGTTCCAATCAATGTCAGATCTGGGATATTCTTGCTTCATCTCTAAGTCATCTGGCGTTGCATCGACTGATGCTCGGAAGATGATATATAAAGACATGGCAACTCTACTGTTAGCTTTGCATTTACTGTTTGCTTTGTTTGTCAACAAAAAGTCTCCTAGCAACCAAATTGCAGAGGATAAATAAGGCCTGATACACAGATTGAACTCATCCAAACAGGAAAGAGGGATGTACATCTGAAGGAAGCCCTATGTAATTAGGATTGTTTAGGTACATCTCCACCAGACACCAGTCAGATGTGTTCTTGCTTTCAAAACCATAAAAAGCAACATAATGGAACAGAATCAAGGGGCCTTAGGACATGTTTTTATGAACTATTTCTAGATTAACAAGTTAACCTCACAACCTCGACCATCCTAACCCATCCCTAGTAGAAAGCTGTAAATGCAGACTTTCTGACTTGAACTGAACGCAGCATTAGTGACATTGAACTGAACTTGAACTGAACGCAGCATTATAGCACTTTATTTTCTCGTTTTTCACTCATTTCTCATTTCCAATTACTAATCCTGTATTATCTCAGCTTCACTGCATCTCAGTTGCTTTGCAGAGATGAGAAGGATCCAGAAGAACCTAGTTTCCATTTATCAACTCAAGTCCTGCTCTCTGAAAAAGGTTTTAGTCTAATTTATTCCCTCATCTCAACATCATAACTTCAACATTAATTTCTCAAATGAATGTCCCTCAGAGAAATTACCAGAAATACATTTACTGTTGTTCAGTGACCTGGACGACTCTTTCATTTTTGTCTTTTTCTTTTTCATTCTTTTTTAATTAACAGTTCATTTAAAATTATATTGTTATGTTTTAAAAGCAATTTTTAATGATAATTCTGGCACAAAATGTGACTGGATAAGCCATGTGTGAAGCTTTTTAAAATAATTTTCTGTTGATAATTGTCTGTGACGAAAGTGTTAAAGCTGTTTTAAAAGCTAATTACTACATTACTTAGCATAAGAAATGTTAATTGCTATTAACAGCATTTTTTATATTATTATATAATTTTATATATTATAGTAATAATGTCAAATTAAAAACTTTAAAGTACATTTTAAATCATTATGTTTTAATAATCTTCTGTCATGCTTTAAATAAGTACACTTATTTTGATGTGCTGCTTAACATAATAATTTTAACTGTAGTGACTTTTTTGATATTACATTTAAATTTCATACATTTTAAATGTACTAAATTGCAGCTTTACCATTACAAATGTGTAATTACAAATATATTTAAATACATGATATACAAGTTTCAATAGATATGACATTAAAGTACATTTTAGTTTACCATAAATGTTTGTCAGTATATTTGGCAGTACACAAAGTCAATAGAGGTCATTTTGCATACAGTATAAAGATGTACTTAAGTCCTACATAAGTGTCACGGACTGTATTTCCCATCATCTTCCCTAGCACCTAACCACGGACACCTGGAACTCATCTAGCCCTCATCACCAGCACTAAATAGAGCACACACACTCCCTCAGTCATTGTCTGACCTTGGCTGTGTCCGAAAGCTTAAAAAAAAAAATGCTGCCTTCAGAGGATGCATTCCATGTAGGAAGGCATCAAGACACATCCGAATCCAAAGCTTCACTTCCTGTCAGTTGAGCTAAAAAATAAAGATACCATCTGAAATTGCAGTTGGTGGTCAGTTTGTGTCTAAATGTACGTTTTGACCAATGTTTTCCACTTTTGATGTAATTTCTAGCGGGAAATTACTATTGTAGTAATTCAATATTTTCTTAGTTATCACCAAAGCTCGCTATATTTTGCTGTAGGGGGAGACCGGGAATGGTTGTAACATTTTTTGTCAGTAACTCAGTAACTCAGTGGTTGTTTGTGCTAGATGTCTCAAATTTTGATACATGATAGCCACATTTGTCTGCTACAAATATACACTACGTATATTGCCAAAAGTATTGGGACACCCCTCCAAATCATTGAATTCAGGTGTTCCAATCACTTCCATGGCCACAGGTGTATAAAATCAAGCACCTAGGCATGCAGACGCTTCTACAAACATTTGTGAAAGGATTGGTCGCTCTCAGGAGCTCAGTGAATTCAAGCGTAGTACCGGGATAGGCTGCTACCTGTGCAATAAATCCATTCGTGAATTTCCTCACTACTAAATATTCTACGGACAACTGATAGTGGTATTATAACAAAGTGGAAGCAATTGGGAACAACAGCAACTCAGCCACAAAATGGTAGCCCATGTAAAATCACAGAGCGGGGTCAGCGCATGCTGAGGCGCAACTTTCTGCAGAGTCAATAGCTACAGACCTCCAAACATCGTGTGGCCTTCAGATTAGCTCAAGAACAGTATGTAGAGGGCTTCATGAAATGGCTTTTCATGGCCGAGCAGCTGCATCCAAGCCTTACATCACCAAGTGCAATGCAAAGCGTCGGATGCAGTGGTGTAAAGCACGTCGCCACTAGACTCTGGAGCAGTGGAGACGTGTTCTCTGGAGTGACCAATCATGCTTCTCTGTCTGGCAATCCGATGGATGAGTCTGGGTTTGGCGGTTGCCAGAAGAATGGTATTTGCCTGACTGCAGTGTGCCAAGCATGGATTAGCTCAAGAACAGCTCAAGAAAAATTAGCTCAAAAGAAAAAAGAAAAATTAGCTCAAAAACAGCTCACTAGGCCCTTTTTAGAGGGACTTCAGCACCCCTAAACTTCTGCCCAGCCCCCCTAAAAAATATGTGATTAACCTTTAAAACATATGAAACTGGCGGGAGGCTTCGGCTTTGTCCCGTCTTTTAGTCTGCGTTAATCAGCCTGTTCTTCAATCCGCAGCGGCGCCGAGCAGAGCGCACGTCAGAGGCAGAGGTGTGTGCGTTCATCTGAGCCTCATTGGTCTGTCATCGCTCATTAATGTCAAAATATTTGAGAAAACCAATCAAATCAGAGTAGACGGGCTTTATGTTCACACAGAAGCTGCTGAGGCTGAGCGCGAATTTTAGCAGCGCGACTCAACGTCAAGTGAGAGATATGTAAGTAGCTAAACTAAACATTCCATATTTGATAGCTGCTTCTTTAAGTCAGAAATGTTAAACAAATGACAAAAATATTCAGGCAAATTAATAAAATTTTGTCTAATTTCGCCATTTTGAATTGAAAATAGGCCTAATGTGATTCATAATGTAATTAACAAACAAGAAATATTAACAAAGCCATTTTCTTCAGATTAGGCATAGCCTAAGATTAATAATGAATGTGTAGGCTACATATTGTAAATGAATACAATTCCATTTGTAGCCTTCAGTAAATAAAAAAAGCTCAGCTTTTTTTTCAGCCTGTATTGGGCATAAGATTAGTAATGAATGTGTGCATATTGTGAATTAATTTAATAAACTTAGTTACCTAGCTTTCCTGGTAGCCTTCAGTAAATTAACGTGTCTACGAAAATGATTCATAAAACATATAAATATCAGTTAACCATATGTTTACTTTCTTCACTGACGAAAATGGAAAAACTATCAGCCATATCTTCCCACTGACATGGTTTTCAAGCTATTGTTATCTAACTTTTTGGCTTTCAGAACATCTTAAAATGCATATATGTAGATCATAGAATCCAAAATTTTCTCGGGGGAGCATGCCCCCCCCCCAACTACCTCACATGTGGGATCTCAGTAATTATAAACCTGCCTACATTCCTGGGTATGATTAAGGGATGTACAATATGGTCATGCAGAATAAGGAATTAATATTTGCTTTATAAGTAATAATACATCCTAATATCCTAATATGCATGCTAATAAACTACTAGTTAATAGTGAGAATTGGACCCTAAACTAAAGTGTTACCATTTTTTTATACCCTCACTGGGGGCTGAGCCCCCCTAAAATGAAAATCGCCTCTGGTGCCAAGTGTAAAGTTTGGTGGAGGGGGGATTATGGTGTGGGGTTGTTTTTCAGGGGTTGGGCTTGGCCCCTTAGTTCCAGTGAAAGGAACCCTTAATGCTTCAGCATACCAAGACATTTTGGACAATTTCATGCTCCCAACTTTGTGGGAACAGTTTGGGGATGGCCCCTTCATGTTCCAACATGACTGCACACCAGTGCACAAAGCAAGGTCCATAAAGACATGGATGAGTGAGTTTGGTGTGGAGGAACTTGACTGGCCTCAACCCGACAGAACACCTTTGGGATGAATTAGTGCAGAGACTGCGAGCCAGACCTTCTTGTCCAAAATCAGTGCCTGACCTCACAAATGCGCTTCTAGAAGAATGGTCAAAAATTCCCATAAACACACTCCTAAACCTTGTGGAAAGCCTTCCCAGAAGAGTTGAGGCTGTTATAGCTGCAAAGGGTGGGCCAACTCCATATTAAACCCTACGGATTAAGAATGGGATGTCATTAAAGTTCATGTGCATGTAAAGGCAGGCGTCCCAAAACTTACAATATTTTACAATACTTACTTGACAATATAGTGTAACTCACTCGGACGTGTACTACACAATCACAGATTATGAAAGTTAATGTCAAATACAGAGAGTTCTGTTGTTACAATCTACCCCACTACTGGGGTGAGTTGTAACACTAGCTGGGGATAGATGTAACACTGAGAGGTAATTTGCTGAAATAACACCCACACTATCCAATTTTTGCATAAACATCATTGAAGAACAAAGAAAAAACTGTTTTGAACAACGTGAACAATTAAAACTGACAAAAAAAAAATATATTTTTTTTTAGCTTTGTTGTATTTTTTTCTTCAAATGTGGTGCAAAACAACTGACGCGCATATATGTGTGAGTGTAAGTGTACTATATTCCTGTCACATAAGGGTTCACTCACTAGCTATGTTTCCAAGATCCACCTATTTTTATGTGAATTTTGAGATATCGCATAAAAAACGTTGTATGGAATGTGCATAAAGATGTGCATAAATTCTAATAATGTGCACAAAAAAACTTGTGCATTCAACTGAGGCAGATATTTTTTTTTTTATCTGGTAAGAAGACGTACATAAACTATGATGGAACACATTTACTGAATAAATCCCTCGATACGCAACAAAAAAACTTTTCCTCAACAGGGGACTCATTAGAACCATCATAGGGGTTGGTTGTAAAATTTTTAATAAACTGTTGCAACTATCCCCAGCCCAAACGGCCATAATAAGGCTAACTGTTTTAGCATGTGGGTTTGAAGTTAGCATAAATACAAAGCATCAAATTAAACAAGAGAAATAGCTACTTCAGGTCATGTAAGTTAAATAAGTGTACCTACAATTCAATGATTGCTAGACAAAAAATAATCTTGATGAAAAATTGTACTTTCTTACCTGAAAAAAAAAATTTTGGTCATAAAATCTACAAATTTGCTCACAGTGACATGCAATTTCTCCTGTGAGCTCAACAAGAAGATGAGGGTGTATGATATTGATGATGTTACCACATCTCTTTTCTGACCTGTCAAATTTACAGTGTCTCCCCATGGTCATTAAACCGCTATGCTGCCTCAGAAGCCTGTCCGAAATCAGTTTTGTGAGGTACCTTCATGCACAAACACTGCCTACAAACATTGCCTGATAAGGCAGCGAGGCAATAAGTCAATAAGATGCAGCCATTGTCTGATGCTGTAGACTACTTACCTGCTTTATGTTTCTGACTACTTTGCTAGCTTCTGCTGTCACCTCATCCAAGTCAATCTCCAGTCATCCCTCGTCTCAGTGTTGTTCCCTTGTGTGTGTGTGTGTGTGTGTGTATGTGCTCCACTGATTCTGTAAGACAAAGACTAAAAGTTAACAATACAAAAAGTCTATCTCATCTACTAACAATCTCAAGTATCATCACTTACCTGTTTATGCACTGCGTTCCTGCCATATCTGCAAATAAACCTACCTGTTTGAGTTTTACCTCAGTTCTGGTCATTGCGTTTAAGTCTGAGCGTAACAATAAGTTAGTCAAAACAAACTCTTAAGCTCAACTTATTGCATTTAATATAAATTTAATATAACTATAATAATAATTTCATTTAATTGTTGCTAACATGCAATTAAGTGTCTGAAAACATTCAGTTCGTACTTAAGTATATTCTTTTAAAGTATGTTAAAGTGTACTTTTTTTCACAAAGGTTAGCATATAGTGCTATAATATGAAAAACAAATTGTTACTGTAATTGTTTATTAATAACTAGGGCTACCCCCTAAAGGTGATGATACACGGGGCAATTTTTTTGAGCAATGTTGCTTGGTCACTTTCCCAATTGAGAATGGGCAACAAATTTCTATCTGGATACTTTAGATCGGTCGTGGGCCCTGTGTCTCACCTGGTTGCCCGTTGACGGCAACATTGCCCAGCAACATTACAAAAAGTTGCCCCGTGTATCATCACCTTAATAGTCGACTAAACATTAGTCGGCTAAAAGAGGCTTAGTCGACCAAGATTTTATTAGTTGGTTAGTCGCAGAAAAAAAAACTCCACAGGAAGTGGCGAAGTCACGCAGTCCGTGAGGGACAGATTGTTAACCGTCCTTGTGGTAATTACAGTATGTTGGTAAAGTATGTCAGGCAGGAAATCCAAACGTTCGCCCTCATCGCTCATCACTCATCGACCTCAAATATGGCTTATCATTTGAAACATGTAAGTAGCAACTTTACATGTCAGACACTGTGAGGGAAAGAATGCAAAAGATCCAATAGCGAGTGAAGAAACAGTTTATTAGAATTAAATGTGCAACAAGTGTAGATCATGCAGGTAGTCCTAGCAGGCTGTAGATCGTGCAGGTACTCCTAGAAGGCTGTAGAAGGGTCGCTTGGTAACGCAGGGACGCAATGGGCAAAGGCCATCCGTGAAGATCCAGTGATACTCCAGAAACCGGGAACAAGGCTCAGAAACTCCAAGAAATGCTGAAGACCAGAGAGAGTACAGACAAACACCCGGAGTAGCAACAGGAGAACCTGAAACGATCTGACAAACAGGACAGGTTTACACAGACATTAAATAGGGCGCTACATGAGACATAGCCGGCGCTGATCAGCTAATCAGCCGCAATAATGAGTAACGCCAACACCCACACGAACACACAGAGCGAGGGCGAGTCAGTGAACCCATGAAACCGTGACATTACATCGCCACTTGCTGTAACCTTAAGCTAGATAAATGTGTGCTATTATTAGGCGCATATCCAAGTGTTTGTGTGGAGTGTGGAAGCTGAAGTATAGCACGTTTACTGCATGACATGGAGCACCGGCACATTCACTTGCATTTTTTCAACTTAAAATACTCATTTTTTGTCATACAGATAAGAATAATGCATCAATGCAAACTGTAAAGGGTCTGCTTTCATTTGTGTACTCACAATAACACCAAAATGTTGTGCTTTTGTAAAATAAAGAAAACAAACAAGATGCGCTTTCTGCCGTCTCAGTCTCCCTGAACAGCAGCATGTCACATAAATGAACCGAAACACAGCATATAGTCTACATGTCTTGGAGACATGAGAAATATACCTATAGAAAGTTTGAAATATCTACTTTTAAACGAACCAATTCGAATTGAAAACAAATACTCTCTGATTATGTAAACCATATGAATGGTGCATGTCTCTCTATAGGCGCGCTCATTATAGAGGGTATGCACGTGATGTCACCGTCGGCCGGAGTCGCTGCGGTTACGCCCACTGAGTGGCAAAAAGAGTGACAACATTGGTTTTCAGCAAGAATGCTGCGAAAAACACACAAAACACATCTAAAACAGGAACGAGCTTTGAGATTCACTGTATAAATAGAGTTGACAAGAAATCTGAGGTATATTTTTATAGACTGCAGAAAAGCTACAGAAAAGAAAAGCAAATGATTGCTGCAATTCACAGAAACAACTGGACTCCAGGCAGCGAAACATGGATTTGCAGTTAACGTTTTGTCAATATGCTGAATGAAAATCAAGTTTTTGTCAAAGACTACGTCTGGATCGGATTCAAAACGATGATCAAAACACAGATGGAGTAGATGGAGTCCATCAACACCCCCAAAGCTTGCACAGTCCTATAGCTCGTACTGGGTCGACATTTCATTCGGTAACATTATAATGTTTTGATTTATATGCTGTTTAATGTTGATGATCACGTTATTTTACATATGCATTTGCTTACATATGCTATTTCTTGTTGCTTCTTCTTCGCCTGTGTTTTGATCAGGAGATTCAGTACTCTTTCAGAAGATGTGTAATAGCGCCCCCTACCATATAACAGTGAACAGTTGGGAGGAACTAGTAACAGAGAGAAGGTTACATTTTTGGAAATTGAGGACACTACATTTGAAGGGGAAGGTTTTAATATTGAATGTTTTAATGGTTTCTAAGCTTTGGTATGTTTTATATGTATCTGAGATGCCTTTGTTGACAGAAAAGAGGTTGAAGAAATGTTTTCTTGACTTTCTATGGGAGGGGAAACCAGCAAGGATAGCACATAAAAAGATTTTAGGGGCGGTAGAGAAGGGGGGTTTGGGGTTAATGGATGTTGAACAGAGAAAAAAAGCTTTGAGAGTGAAAATGGTTAAGAAATACCTACAAGAAGAGAACAAAACTGAGTGGGAAAAAACCAATGAAATACTTTTTAAACAAATGTAGGGATTTTAACATGGGGGATGGAATTTTATGGATGAAAACAAAAATTTGGATGACGGAAGGATTGCCTGAGTTTTATAGAGAAATTTTAAGTGCCTGGGGAAAATTTTAAACAAAAATTGAGTATGATCCACATTGGAGAGAAAACATTTTAAATCAACCTCTGTTCTTAAATAACATTTTAAAACGAGAAAATTTTTTTTTAAGAAATGGATGGAAGTGGGGATAACGAGAGTGAGAGATGTTCTGTATGAGTTTAAAGAGGGGTTTTTACCGATACAATATATTGCGGATGCAATGGAAGAGGCAAAAGAAGAATACAGTAAACAAGAAATAACAAACAAATATGAAATCATTAAGAACACAATACCAAAAGAGTGGATTAAAAGAATAGAGACTATGGAAGAAGAGAAAACAGAGAAAAACATTTATGTGAAACTTGGGGAAAGATTGTATGATTTTAAAGAATGTACTGTAAAAATGTTTTATTGTGTTTTTAGAGATGCTGTTTTTAAAGAGCCAATTGTAAATAAGTACTGGGTGTAAAAATTCAAAGATTTAAAAGAAGAGTGTATATGAAGAAACATGAGGGGGAGATGTGTGGAAACAAAATTGGAATGTTTGGAGTATTTTATAAGACATAAAGTGGTTTTTACGGAGTCTATTTTAAATAAAATTGGTTCCCTTTCAGTCGGTCACGTTCGACGTACGCCCAGAAGCAGACGGAGGCCACATCAAGCACATCCTGCCCCGGCGGTCAGCTGCTGCCCAGCCGCCGGCCACAGCTCCTCCGCCTGCTCGTCGCCGAGGGCGGCCGCCCGCCACCGCCCCCGCTCCCGCCCCCGCCCCAGTCTCCACCAGGGCAATGGCCTGGAGCCGGCCGCGGGAAGGCCGTCCAGCCCGCTCAGGCTGCTGCCAAGCCAGGTGGCAAGACCCTGAGACGGGCCACCCAGAGATGGAGGAGACAGCTCTTCAGGAGTTGGTGACAACACCGCTCCTTCTCCCGGAGGAGGGCCGGGAGATAATTTTTTGTTCATGTTTGATTTCTGTTCCGCTACTGGCCTTTGTGCCAGTGGTACCCAAAACTTCAAAAAAAGAGCTGTTTCTAAAATCTCTGGGTGCCAAGAGAGCGCGCTTGGCGGTGTACGACGCTCCCATGCCTTGTCACCCTCCGGTGCCTCTCTTATCGCCAGCAGGGGGTGCTGGCTGTGTCCAGGACGCACACAAGAGGCCTCCGCACACCCGTGCACCCCCTCAGCGGAAGCAGGTAAGTGTTGCATTACACACTCAGACCCCACTTCGGGCCGCTATGCCGTCCGAGTCGGGTCCCTGCATTCCGCCGCGCTGCCCCGCTGCGGGTACGTCTGTGGTGCCGTTGGTCCCGCTGGTTCGGTCGCTGGGAGCCTGGCTAACGCTTCCCAGCCCGTCACGCTGGCTCATCCGTACTATCAGACTCGGCTATGGGATTCAGTTCGCCCGGCGGCCCCCCAAATTCAGGGGCGTTCACTTCACCTCCGTGTCGAAGGAGAGCGCCCCCGTGCTACGGGCGGAGATCGCAGTCCTACTGGCGAAGGACGCGATATAGCCGGTCCCTCCAGCCGATATGAAGACAGGCTTCTACAGCCCGTACTTCATTGTACCCAAGAAAGGCGGCGGGTTACGGCCAATCTTTGACCTGCGGTTCTTGAATCGGTCCCTGCACAGGCTGCCATTCAGAATGCTAACGCAGAAACGCATCTTCAGGTGCATCCGTCCCCAAGATTGGTTTGCAGCGATCGACCTGAAGGACGCGTACTTTCATGTCTCGATTCTCCCTCGACACAGACCATTCCTACGCTTTGCGTTCGAGGGACGGGCATATCAGTACAGAGTCCTACCCTTTGGGCTGTCCCTGTCACCCCGTGTCTTCACGAAAGTCGCGGAGGCGGCCATTGCTCCCATGAGAGAGCGTGGTGTTCGCATCCTCAACTACCTCGACGACTGGCTGATTCTGGCTCAGTCGCGGGCGCAGTTGTGCGAACACAGGGACATGGTGCTCAGTCACCTCAGCCTGTTGGGACTTCGGGTCAACTGGGAAAAGAGCAAACTCTGCCCCGTGCAGAGGATCTCTTTTCTCGGTATGGAGTTGGACTCGGTCAATCTGACAGCGCGACTCACAGAGGAGCGCGTCCAGTCGGTGTTGAACTACTTGAATTCGTTCAAATGCAGGACAGTGGTACCACTGAAACATTTTCAGAGGCTCCTGGGGCATATGGCATCCGCAGCCGCAGTGACGCTGCTCAGATTGCTTCATATGGGGCCGCTTCAACACTGGCTACACGACTGAGTCCTGAGATGGGCGTGGCAGAGCAGCTCGTTCCGTGTCTCAGTAACACCGAAGTGTGGTCGGACCCTTCATTTCTACGGGCAGGAGTTCCCCTAGAACAAGTGTCCAGGCATGCTGTTGTCTCCACGGATGCCTCATCCACTGGCTGGGAGGCCACGTACAACGGGCTTGCAGTTTCGGGTCTGTGGACGGGGCCTCAACTACAATGGCATATCAATTGCCTCAAGTTGTTAGCAGTTCGTCTTGCGCTGGGCCGCCTCAAAGGGCCGCTACGAGGCAAGCACGTTCTGGTCCGTACGGACAACACTGCGGCCGTTGCGTACATCAACAAACAGGGTGGTCTACGCTCCCGCCGCATGTCACAACTCGCCCGCCATCTCTTCCTCTGGAGTCAGAAGCATCTGAGATCGCTTCGTGCCACTTATATTCTGGGCCTGCTCAATCGTGCAGCCGACGAGCTCTCACGGCAGCAAGTGCTCCCAGGAGAGTGGAGACTCCATCCCCAGGTGGTCCAGCTGATCTGGAGTCCCTTCGGGACCGCACAGGTAGACCTGTTTGCCGCCCCGGACACGTCTCACTGCCAGTTGTTCTATTCCCTGACCGGGGGGACCCTCGGCTCGGATGCGTTGGCACACAGCTGGCCCCGGGGCCTACGCAAATATGCGTTTCCCCCAGTGAGCCTTCTTGCGCAGACACTGTGCAAGGTCAGGGAGGACGAGGAGCAGGTCTTGTTAGTTGCGCCATACTGGCCCAACCGGACCTGGTTCCCGGAACTAGTGCTCCTCGCGACAGCACCTCCTTGGCCCATTCCTCTGAGGAAGGACCTCCTGACTCAGAGACGGGGCACCCTGTGGCACCCGCGTCCGGACCTCTGGAAACTCCATGTCTGGTCCCTGGACGGGACGCGGAGGTTCTAGGTGGCCTACCACAGACTGTGGTAGACACCATCACTTCCGCCAGAGCCCACTCTACGAGGCGCCTCTACGCGTTGAAGTGGAACCTGTTCGTCGAGTGGTGTTCTTCTCGACGAGAAGACCCCCGAAGATGTTCGATCAGCTCTGTGCTTTCCTTCCTGCAAGAAGGGTTGGAGCGAAGGCTGTCTCTCTCCACCCTCAAAGTGGATGTTGCCGCTATCGCCGCAAATCACGATATGGTTGATGGTAAGTCCCTAGGGAAGCACGATCTGGTCGTCAGCTTCCTGAGGGGGGCGAGGAAATTAAATCCGCCTCGCCCTCACTCTATACCCTCTTGGGACTTATCTCTGGTGCTAACCGCATTGCAGAGGGCTCCCTTTGAACCTTTACAGTCAGCAGAGTTAAAAATCCTGTCTTGGAAGACAGTACTCCTGACTGCATTGACTTCCATCAAGAGGGTAGGGGACCTGCAGGCATTTTTGGTCGACGAATCGTGCCTGGAATTCGGGGCGGGTAACTCTCATGTAATCCTGAGACCCCGGCCCGGATATGTGCCCAAGGTTCCCACCACTCCCTTTCGGGACCAGGTGGTGAACCTGCAAACGCTGCCTTCGGAGGAGGCAGACCCAGCCCTGGCTTTTCTCTGTCCCGTTCGCGCTCTGCGGACTTACGTGGACAGAACGCAAAGCTTCAGGACCTCAGAACAGCTCTTCATCTGTTACGGAGGCCAGCAGAAGGGAAAGGCTGTCTCCAAGCAGAGGATGGCTCACTGGATAGTGGATGCCATCGCCTTGGCGTATGAAACCCAAGGCGTGCCCTGCCCGCTCGGGTTGAGGGCCCACTCCACCAGGAGTGTGGCCTCTTCCTGGGCGCTGGCGCACGGCGCCTCGCTGACAGATATATGTAGAGCTGCGGGCTGGGCGACACCTAACACGTTCGCTAGATTCTATAGCCTCCATGTAGAGCCGGTTTCTTCCCGTGTGCTCGCTTCAAATAGCCAGTAACACCGAAGGGCCCGTTCTAGTGTCGGCTTGCTGCGCCATTCCCCTCCTCATGGACCGGATACGTGCGCTGATATGCTCCAGTCGAGTTCCCCAGAACGGCGAACCCTGTTGAGTCCTCCGCAACCCGCGGCAGTCAAACGTGGCGGAGCGTCCGACGCCAGGTCTAACACTCGTATGCATTGGTGGAACTTGTGTTAGGCTGAGTATCCATATGTTGTGACCCCTACGGCGGTCCCATATGTGTATTCTTCCACGGTACGGCTCCCTACGGCGAGCCCATGTCTTTCCCTTGGCAGAGCTCGCTCTGCCGTCTCTGTGCGGTGTAGTCTCTCGCCTGCATTGGCCGGGGCAACCCCTGGGACTTCCGTATGTTGTACTGCCCACGGCCAGTCCATACGTCTATATTCCACATGATACCTCCCTACGGGTAGGATGTGGCTTCCGCAGCAGCCCCTCGGGGCACGCTTTCCCAGCATTATCCAATACTCTGCTGAGTGGGTCTTGCGGAACAGCAGCAGTGACTCTCCCTGCGTAAGTTCCCCGCCCCAAACAGACGGGGGTCTGAGGGGCTTTCGCTGGGCGCTGGAAGTGGTAGTAACTGTGGCGTTTTCCATAGGGATCCCAATTCGTCGGTGACGTCCGACGTACGTCGAACGTGACCGACTGAAAGGGAACGTCTCGGTTACGTATGTAACCCTCATTCCCTGAAGGAGGGAACGGAGACGTACGTCCCGTCGCCACAGTTGCTGTACCATCACTGAAGCGGCCGAGTCACTAGTTCGGCTCCTCAGTGAAAAACAAATGTGCGCGGCATCCGCTTCCGCTTTATACCCGCGATGCCAGGCGGAGCCAATGGCCATTGGCCCGTTCTCTACACACTCGAAGCTGATAGGGGCTCCCAAAGGGGCTCCCAAAAGTGATCCCAATTCGTCGGTGACGTCCGACGTACGTCTCCGTTCCCTCCTTCAGAGAACAAGGGTTACATACGTAACTGAGACGTTTAGAACAAAGTGTTATGTGTAAAGTGTGCCAGCAAAAGGAAGAGGGGATTTTACATATGTTTTTATATTGTAAAGAATTGGGCGATTTTTTAAGGAAATGTAAATGTGTGATTAAAGATTTGACTTTGGAGTGGGATGAAAATGTAATGTAATGGAGCAGAGTAGTTATGTTTGGTTGGTAAAAGAAGTGTCAAAACAAAAAGTTTATAAATCTGTGGGTAATGTTAATGAAAAGTGCAATATGGGAGAGAAGAATTGTGGCCAAGAAGGAAAAAATTGTGTTGGATGTTTGGACTGTTTAACAGGAAAACAGAAGTGTACATGGAGAGACTATATGTGTATTTTAAATGTGAAAATATGTTGGATGCTTTTTATCATGTTTTCACGCCACACGTTTGTTGTGTTTTAAAAGATTTAATGTGGAAGCTGCCGGGGAGTGAAGGAGATTTCTGAACTAATGTTTGTAAATATATGATATATGATGTATGTAAATATGTGAAATGTGGTGTAAAGGTGATTGTATAAGAAAAACTGTAATTTTTATTGTATTTTTTTATTGTATTGTATTTTATTGATTGACATTTTTTAATTAAAAAAACAACAGTGAACATACGGAAAGCCGGAAAATTTTGTCAATGGCGGGGAAAGAGTTAATTTAATTAAAAGTAGCATACAGCTGAAATATGCCAGACTCTACAATGGCTTCACTTGGAAATGTAAAAAAATATGACAAAGACCATTTTCTAATAATTTCTTCCAAGAGCATGAAGGCAGATGGTGTAATTTGTTTGTGAAGGAAAATCACAGAAAGATTGTCCCGATTAGCAATCTATGTGACATGACTGGATGCTTTCCTCTCATTTCTCAGGGCACAGGTGGCGTGGGTGATGCACGGCCCACAGAGGGAGAGAAATAGAGGGATTATGACCCATGAATAAAAAAATGCCTTGTTCCCTGCAATGAGGTTTTTCATTTATATGGGTGAAATGAGAGCCTGAAATTTAAGTATGTTATATAATTCCTCACATCTTACTGATCGAGTCAAGCACTGTGGTGTCATTTATAGAGATGGCAGGGAACTACAGAGGGGAAACTGTTAAGAATTTCTTCCCCTGAAGGCACAGGTCAGAGCTTTGAATCATAAAATATAAATACAGCTGCAGCGTGCCTGTACGATCTGCTCTGCTATCAGGAGGAGTGAAAGCCCTTAGCCCTTCTATCAACAAGGCAGTATGTGAGTTACAAAATTATTTGTAAATAGACACATTATCATGCTCACTGTCCTTTTAGCAGCTGCGTCAGCTGACAGAAAGACTAAACTGCTGTATCAGATGCTGCTGTCATCTGGACGAGGCCTAGTCCAGTGATTACTGCTGCTGTTCTGCTGTCACTGTAAGCGTGTAGTGAGTTCATTGCTCTTGTTTGTCTGTGCTGATGCTGCTGAACAAGTCCCGAGTGAATCAAAATCTCAAGAAAAGATTCAAGCTTGTGTTATTTGTCGTATCCAGTAGCATTAGCCATGTAGTGCTTATTTGAATGAATTAATTCTCACAAGGGAAAATATACAGTCAGCCGGTCATCAATGCAGATTAAAGACCCGTTTATATCAAGACAGTTGCGAAAGGTAGCCATTGAAGGACAGTGATGTGTCAGAACTTATAAGTATTACAGTGAAAGCTCTACATACAAGCAAAACATGAGGGCTTGTATCTTAAATGTTTGAAGGGGGGTTAACACACACAGTTTCTCATGTTAATCTTGAGTACCTATATAGTATTGCATCCTTCATATCTCCGAAGAGTCTTTAGTTTTATCATATTTATGAAAGACAGATACGCTGTGCCAATTTTTTCCGAAAACAGCCGAACTCGTGGAGGAGTGCAATGAGGAGCGCTGCCGACGAACGAAGCTCGTTGATTTGCGCGCTCCGCATGCGCTTATCCGGGAGAAGTGCCCATACAAGCAATTCCGCCTATTGTGACCTCACACAGGGCCATACTCGGAAAAAACTTTCCGAAACGTATTCGAATCCGGAAGGAGTGTATTTGGCACAGAAATACTCTGTCATACATCCAACTCATTTTTTTAAATTTTGGCCATGTTTAAGCATGAGAATCCAACTCTTTAACAGTGTAAATAAGTCAGAATGCATTAAATAGCATTAGACCCACCCTTTAAAAAAAAATCTCTCTTTTTCTGCATCCTCTTCTTTGTTTTTTATATTGCCTGCACATAAATTTGCTGGTTTCCGCGACAGACACTATAAATAAATGCGTAATCGCTTACTTTAATGTCCTCCATGTTTACTTCCATATGACAGCGTGCTGCATGTCATCTTTTTTTTGTTCTTTTGCGCATACTAGTCAGTCCAGGACCATGATCTGTACACACTGCAATCTGATATTGGTCATATTTAAAACAACAATGTGAACAGCTATACAAGAAAATTTAATCTGAGCAATAAATCAGAATTTAGCATTAAGGCCGGCAGTGTGAACATAGCCTAATTCTTTGAGAATAAGGAACAATATAGTTGGAATCACTTTCAAAGAGGGCAGTGGTGAAGCTGGTGGGAACAAGGACGAATGCGGAGCCAGGGGAGGGCAGAGACAGACGGAACCGAAGGCGCAGACAGGGTGATGTCTGACCAAGGCGAAGCCGGAGGGATGAGGGAGCCCGGTGGAACCGTAGTTCACCAACACCCACTCGACGAACTCTGCGAATGATCCTCGAGGACCCACCCCGGGCAGGCGAGCATTTGTGCGCTTGTTCAAACTGGCCAAATAAAAAGTGCACAGGGAGCAGTCTGGATAGTGCGTGAGGCTCGCCTCAAGGCTCTTCTGCTCCTGCTCCAAGCAAAGCAGATGCACAGCAGGTGAATCCATGCTTATCGGTTTCGGTGGGTTCTTCTGTTACGATACATAGCCAGGAAACTCACGATTAGTGATGTTAGCTGCGACACCAAAGCTCTGAGGCATGAAAAATCATGAACATTTTCAGTGAAGCTTTGTATCGATGCTTGATTCGTTCTATCAAAATCACGTGACCAATGACGTACGAAGCTTCATTTCCCACATACCCACGTTACTGCTTTGTACTCTGATTCAAAGGTTTAAAAATACGTGACACAGGGCTGTGTTGTTAAGGTGTATTGCGAGAGTTTAGGAGGGTTTTTTATTGTTGCGAGTTGCGCAACAAAAAATGACTTTGTCATGCACCTGCATTTATTTACTTCCTCTATTCATGAGTTTTATTCGTTTGCGAACAATTCGTTTTCGTTCACTTTCACCAGCAGAGGTCCTCATCAAGCTCTGATTTGAAAAGCTTCGAGTAATGAACCATTTTCCGATAGAATTGTGTTGAAAGGTTCGATGGTTCAGAAAGCTTCACTACTCACGATGACGTGGAATCATTCAAGGAGACAGACGTTAATCATAAATACTCAGGAAACAGGAATAACGTAGGAGAAAACCACAGTACTACGAACACTATCATTAACGAGAACCTACAAAGACTAAGGGAGAACTGAGGGCATATAAGTATAGACCAAACAAAAGGAACTAATGAGATAATTAATGGACGACAGGTGAATATAATGCTTAATCAAACAGACTGAGGGAAACTAGGTCACAGGGCAGAACCAAAAACAAAAAGAAACACAGTATACACGTTAAAGTTAGCTTTATAGTTGTTATTCTTGCTGTGAACGGGCCTTTAGGTCCAGACCTTGAATTTGATTGGCCGAGGTGAATATGTTGTTCATGTTCTTCTCATTAAATATTTTAATTATTATAATTTAAAAAACTCAATATTTCATGTCCATGTTTTTATTTATTTGTTAACTAGGCAAAATGACAAATGGATAATGATAGTCAGCCATTCATTACTGCAAAATAGACATCGGCAGGTTCATTAGGCCTCATGATGTGAAGCAGAGACTGAGTTCAGTGTTCTTGAACAGCACAGTGTCTTTCTTCTAACATAATAGCATAATTTATTGTAATAAAACTCAAATCAATATGTCCCTATCCATTTATTAAGTAGCTTCACATGGAGGTCCTGATCACTGCACTATAATTTGAGTCAAACTCTGATAAAAGCTATCTGGTTTGTAAGTCTGACATCACATGTCACCTTTTCTGGGTTCAAACCCTCCTTCAGATCCTAAAAGCAAACAACAAACTGTGAACTGGTAATATACACTCATGGTTGGCTTAAAGCTGTGATGTAAACGAATATTGCTCATAAATGGCTGTACTGAGATAATATTCTCACTTGATATAGAATGGAGGCTTGAACCCGGAAACAGTATTTGATATGGATGCAGCAAGCACTGGAACTTCAAGTTATAAGAAAGTTTAAATCTAAAAAAAAAATTCTCTCATCCTTGCTGCCGTTCCCTCTGCCTCTCAGTGTGCTTTGTCCATTTTTTTTTTTTTTTTTCCATTTCTGTGAAAATATTAAAGTGACCTTTAAAGATAAATTATATTCAGCTTGGTTGACTCTTATGTGAACTACAGCTGTTTTCACAAAGAAAATGTTCTGTAAAGCTGCAAAGACTCCAACCACTGACACCAAAGGTCAAGACTTTATATATATACAGTGGGGAGAACAAGTATTTGATACACTGCCGTTTTTCCAGGTTTGCCCACTTACAAAGCATGTAGAGGTCTGTAATTTTTATCATAGGTACACTGTGAGAGACGGAATCTAAAACAAAACTCCAGAAAATCACACTGTATGATTTAAAAAAAATTAATTTGCATTTTATTGCATGACATAAGTATTTGATCACCTATCAACCAATAAGAATTCCGGCTCTCACAGACCTGTTAGTTTTTCTTTAAGAAGCCCTCCTGTTCTCCACTCATTACCTGTATTAACTGCACCTGTTTGAACTCGTTACCTGTATAAAAGACACCTGTCCACACACTCAATCAAACAGACTCCAACCTCTCCACAATGGCCAAGACCAGAGAGCTGTGTAAGGACATCAGGGATAAAATTGTAGACCTGCACAAGGCTGGGATGGGCTACAGGACAATAGGCAAGCAGCTTGGTGAGAAGGCAACAACTGTTGGCGCAATTATTAGAAAATGGAAGAAGTTCAAGATGACGGTCAATCTCCCTCGGTCTGGGGCACCATGCAAGATCTTACCTCGTGGGGCATCAATGATCATGAGGAAGGTGAGGGATCAGCCCAGAACTACACAGCAGGACCTGGTCAATGACCTGAAGAGAGCTGGGACCACAGTCTCAAAGAAAACCATTAGTAACACACTACACCGTCATGGATTAAAATCCTGCAGCGCACGCAAGGTCCCCCTGCTCAAGCCAGTGTATGTCCAGGCCCGTCTGAAGTTTGCCAATGACCATCTGGATGATCCAGAGGAGGAATGGGAGAAGGTCATGTGGTCTGATGAGACAAAAATAGAGCTTTTTGGTCTAAACTCCACTCGCCGTGTTTGGAGGAAGAAGAAGGATGAGCACAACCCCAAGAACACCATCCCAACCGTGAAGCATGGAGGTGGAAACATCATTCTTTGGGGATGCTTTTCTGCAAAGGGGACCGGACGACTGCACCGTATTGAGGGGAGGATGGATGGGGCCATGTATTGCGAGATCTTGGCCAACAACCTCCTTCCCTTAGTAAGAGCATTGAAGATGGGTCGTGGCTGGGTCTTCCAGCATGACAACGACCCGAAACACACAGCCAGGGCAACTAAGGAGTGGCTCCGTAAGAAGCATCTCAAGGTCCTGGAGTGGCCTAGCCAGTCTCCAGACCTGAACCCAATAGAAAATCTTTGGAGGGAGCTGAAAGTCCGTATTGCCCAGCGACAGCCCTGAAACCTGAAGGATCTGGAGAAGGTCTGTATGGAGGAGTGGGCCAAAATCCATGCTGCAGTGTGTGCAAACCTGGTCAAGAACTACAGGAAATGTATGATCTCTGTAATTGCAAACAAAGGTTTCTGTACCAAATATTAAGTTCTGCTTTTCTGATGTATCAAATACTTATGTCATGCAATAAAATGCAAATTAATTACTTCACAGTAATTAATCACAGTTGAAGAGTACCTATGATAAAAATTACAGACTTCTACATGCTTTGTAAGTGGGCAAACCTGCAAAATCAGCAGTGTATCAAATACTTGTTCTCCCCACTGTATTAAACTACAGTAGTTATAAACTGTGGAAAGCAATTTATTTTTCATCAATCTTCGCCTGTTGTGATCAGTGTTAGGGAAAGCTGCTTTTGAAGCTTCTCAAGCTAGTAGTTGTCTAGTCTACATCTCAAAAAGAAGCACTGTTTTGTATTGAATGTGCACTTGCAGTGTACTTCAAATCTTAAAAGTAGTATAATAGTCCAGATAATATCATATTAATGAAATAAAAAGGCCACTTAAGTGAGCTTAAAGAGAGTAAACTGTAAAAAAAAGTATATTTTTCTTTATTTGAGTAAACTAACCTTAATTTGCTGTTTATACCGATTAAGTTGTATGTATTTTATTCCCATGTATTTTTTTGACAAAATTAAAAATGTAAAATAAAAAAGCCTGTGCAAAAAAGAAACAAAATATAATCAGTTTAGTTTTTTAAAGTACTTTCATGACTTTCCCTCTCGAAGTAGCACTCTACACTGTATCTGATCAGACGCTATGGGGAACAACATCAGCGTGACCGGTGTCTGAAGCACGTGTTTAAACATGACAATCTTATTGGTTGACGACAGTCCATGATGTCACTACCAGTGCGTCTGTGAGTATAAAAGGGTGCCTGCAATGTACATCATAAGCTTTTTTTGTCTTCGGGAGTCGTTTGATTGTGTTACCGTGTGTGAAGGTGTTTGTCATGGAAATGCACTCAGGCAAGCATTTCAGGAAGTGTGTGCTTCTGTGTACTAGGTTTTTGACACATGATGACACATGACATGTGCGTTTTCTGTTTGGGTGAGGAGCACACGTTCAGTTCTCGAGGGGGCTGAATGTGCCCATTGCGAAAAAATTGTGATGAAGAAGCTCCGTTTGCGCTTCTCTATTCTCGAGGGAACAGCCGAAGCACATCGTAGATTGACCTCATGAGGATGGCAGGTCAAGCTGGCTGAGTAATTTGAGAAAGGTCTCTCACGCGTTCCTCAGTTACTGGCTTGAGTGATCTGCTGGATCAGAATGTTCTGTCCCTTGAATCTTCTGATCCAGCAGATAGCATATTGCTGGCACCGTCCAGCCAGGAGTATGTAGACGTGGCTGAGGAGGGTGAAAATATCGCTCAGCCTCCCAGCCTGCCAGCCCCACATACGAGGAGCTATTAGGTTATGGCTCGCGCCACAACTAGACTAGATCTTTCGGGGCTCGAAAGACAGGAAGTCGCTCAAGACTCAGAGCGCTTCCTGTCAGGTAATAACTGTCTTGCTCCAATGAGCCTTCCGTTTCTAGCTGATCTTCACACTAAGTTGGAGAGATCGTGGAAGAAACCATTTTCAGCTCACATTTATTGCGTGAGCGGGGATATGTGAACATGCCTCCCATTAAAGAGACGCTTGCAAGCTCTCTCTTTTAGGGTGATGCATCTTCTTTGAGTGCCCCAACCCTGCCATCAAAGCCGTTACGTACCACCTCATGCTTGAATGGCAGGGCGTATGTGGTAGCAGGTCAGGCCGGGGTTGCCTTACACATGATGGCCACGAGAGGCGAGGGTGCAGACAGTGGCTTTCAGGAAATACATCCCGTGCAGGTCAAAATCTTCCCCAAAAACCTGGGACCTGGTCTTTCACAGTCTGAGGACAGGAGTTAGGGCCAGAGGGAGAGTGTGTCGTCCTTCGAGGAGCAGAGCGCAGAGGAGGCGAGACACTAGGAGGAAAAGGCACAATCTGAGGGCAGTAATTGAAAGAAAGCGATTTAGTAGACAAGATTGAATCGCTGAGGACAAATAACATCTCTCCTCCTTACCTCTCTCTTGTCTCTAACTGCAACCTGTGCTAATTTCCTAAGCTCCCTCATTTCTGAGGGTCTTAAAGTAGGGTCCTCCGCTTCCTGCAAAAGCCTTGACCTACCTCTGAAAAAAAACGCAGAGTTGTGGTATTTGATTTTAAACATCCCTTCTCATTTTTAGGCACCTTCAAGAGTGCTGGAGTCTTAAGATCTGGGGTGAATCCAGGCAGGGCATGAGCGCTTTCCCCATTTGTATTGGTTGAGCAAAGCTGAGGCTCCCCTGTGGATCCTTAGGAGCAGAGATTTTTATAGAGGGATATTAATTATTTTAGATTAAACGTTTTCCGTGCTTTCTCCCCCTAGAGGTAGTGGTAGGCTAAAGGAACTAAAAAACATTCTCCCTGGGTCAGTATTCCCTATAGGTGGTGTCTATCAAATGAAGCTGACATAGCCAAACCTTTAAACTCCGCTCTTGGGATGGGGGGCCCGCAAGGAAGGGAGGAAGGTTTAAAAAGACGGGACTTTCCTTGTTAGTGAGCCAGAAGCTTGGGTAATGGCCAAAGGGAATATTGGCACATGACAATTCTGTGACCCAGGGTACGCCTGAAGGATCGGTGCATTTGACTCCAGCAGGTTAAGCAGGTAAGTAATGTGGTATTGCATAGACACAGCTAATGTGGCACACACTCGCTCAACATGGCGGTCTGGGCATTTGTTCCCCATAGCATCTGAACAGATGCTGTGCAGAGTTCCACTTCAAAAGGGAACAACGGATTACAACTGTAACCATGGTTACCTGAGAAGGGGAACGAGACACTGCATCTTATTGCCATGCCTCGAGCTTACCTGCATGTTTCCTTTAGACAAATAAGTTGATGACGTACATTGCAGGCACCCTCTTATCCTCTCAGACTCACTGGTAGTGACGTCATGGACTGTTGTCGACCAATAAAATTGTTGTTTTTAAACATGCTTCTTACACTGGTCAAGCTGATGCCATTCAGCACAGCGTCTGATCAGTGTCTCGTTCCCCTTCTCAGGGAACCATGGTTACAGTCTTAACTTGTTGGTTTCTTAACACACTTAGTACACTTTTTAAAAGTTCATTTTGTGATAATGCCAAATGAAAAGTTTTACTTTGAAGTACATTTTAAATCATTGTGTTTTAATAAATTGTGTCTTTTGTTGTGCTTTAAAGAAATACACTTTCACATGTAAAGTACTTGATTATCATTTTAACTCAAGTGTGTTATTTGATATTACATTTAACGTTAAAATTTTAAATGTACTAAATTGCAACTTCATAATTACAAATGTTTCATTACAAATATATTTAAATACAAGTTTCAATACACTGTAAAAAAAAAAAAATATATATATATATATATATATATGATTAGTAAATCATGACAAATGTGATCAAACTTATCAAAATAATTTAAGCAGTTTCAACCTTTTTTATCTTGATTTTTTTAAGTCAGTTTAATATAATTTAAAAAAATACCTTGCAGGAACAATGGTCAAGGACTAAGGTGAATCAGATATCACAATGCTACATATGAGAGCCAGATGAGTTATCAGTTCGCAAGGCTATAAAGCCATGCTCGCAATGCAATGTGATAAAAAAAAAAAGTGATGTTGCACAATGCAGAAATGCTTACGCTCATTATAACTTGTCATAGTTTTGAAAAATGTTAAGTTAATAGCACTGCTACTTTTGGCTCCCCAAATGTCTTTGATGTAGTTTAATCTTCACTTTAATTTAAAATCAAGATGACTAAAAATCAATGCTACATCCTTTCTTGAGGCAAATGTTTAGCTGATGTTTAATATACTTACAGAGTATGAAACCAGAACACAAGGAATCCATATCTAATTGAACAAATATGTTTACGGATGCACGACATTTTCAGTCACTCCTACTTGACATGGCACAACTTCAGACAGCAGCAGCTCTAACAAAACAAGCATTTGAACAGATAATACTTTCATCACAACTGCAGGAAGCTAATCCTATTAGAACCCAGCTGTCGTCATGGTAACCCTGCCTTTTAATCATTTTGTACCAGGATCTTTCCGCCCATTTTCTCATGGAAAGCTACTGTGAAGTTTTTTCCAACTAGTCCTCGGTTTGTGATAGCTAAGAAACAACACTTGGAATGGAAGATATCCCTGCTCGCAGGCAAATTTCATACTGTCTCCAGGATCAGAGATAATGCTGTAATTATGCAAGGGATGTTGAGTGATTCTGTGACAGCCCTGTCAGATCTCAGGCAGATTGTCAAGCTCTTTTCAATCTAGCTTTTGTCATAGCTGTGTGAGTAGAAAGAAAGAGTGAGAGCGATGCACGGCCCACCACGCACCGCATGACTGCAGACTCCATCAGCATCTACCCCTGTCTCTCCGCCTGAGACACATTCACTCACATCCCTGCGATCCAGCATTCATGAGAACCCGTGGAGTTCTTCTCAAGCAGACAAGCGGATATGTCATTCTTTTTTGGTTTAGCACACATATACAGCCTTTCATGTCAACATATGAATTTGCAACAGTGTGCACGCTACACTAGCCTCATTTGAACCGTCTGTTTTGGAGAAATTAATTAAATTATATTGTGAGAAAAGTTATCCAAATGGTCCAACAAGCAGCAATGAGTGACATTTGCAACAAAATTATTTCCTGGTTTCAGTAAAGCACAACTGTTTAGTGCGAGTATAAAAATCTGGTTAGCAGTTTGGAGTAACACTTATTCTTGAGGAGTGACAAAACATTTTGACAACTACAATATCACTCAGATTATTCTCAGATTATAACTCAATTTCATATACATTAAAATATAGATTATTCTAAGAAAAACATAAATAGTAAAGATGCATCTTTAGAAGAACATTACATCTACAGTAGTGGCCAAAAGTGATGTCCGGTCTAGGAAAATTGACATCTTTACCCTTTATCCAAATATTATTAAAACATTGTTAAAGTTCTGTAAGCATAGTTGTGCCTGAAGTCATTGTTTTTATTTGTGATTATGCAACATGCAAAAACAAAAGAGAACCAATGAAATATTAAAAATATTTATAAAATATTTTACATTTTTAATATTTTAATATTTTTAAATATTTTAAAAATAAAGTTATAAATAAAGTAATAAAGTTTTTAATATTTTATTAATTTTACAGTTACTCTCCAAATTAATGTAGAAAGATGGCATCTTTTTATGAATGAAGGCCTTTATTATGCTTTAAAAAATAACAACTTTTAATTTAAGTGAACTTAAAACAATCTCTTTATATAAACCCATTATAATAAATGACATATAGTGGGGAGAACAAGTATTTGATACACTGCCGATTTTGCAGGTTTGCCCACTTACAAAGCATGTAGAAGTCTGTAATTTTTACTGTGAGTGACGGAATCTAAAACAAAAATCCAGAAAATCACATTGTATGATTTTTAAGTAATTAATATGCATTTTATTGCATGACATAAGTATTTCATACATCAGAAAAGCAGAATTTAATATTTGGTACAGAAACCTTTGTTTGCAATTACAGAGATCATACGTTTCCTGTAGTTCTTGACCAGGTTTGCACACACTGCAGCAGGGATTTTGGCCCACTCCTCCATACAGACCTTCTCCAGATCATTCAGGTTTCGGGGCTGTCGCTGGGCAATACGGACTTTCAGCTCCCTGGCTGTGTGTTTCGGGTCGTTGTCATGCTGGAAGACCCAGCCACGACCCATCTTCAATGCTCTTACTGAGGGAAGGAGGTTGTTGGCCAAGATCTCGCGATACATGGCCCCATCCATCCTCCCCTCAATACGGTGCAGTCGTCCTGTCCCCTTTGCAGAAAAGCATCCCCAAAGAATGATGTTTCCACCTCCATGCTTCACGGTTGGGATGGTGTTCTTGGGGTTGTACTCATCCTTCTTCTTCCTCCAAACACGGCGAATGGAGTTTAGACCATAAAGCTCTATTTTTGTCTCATCAGACCACATGACCTTCTCCCATTCCTCCTCTGGATCATCCAGATGGTCATTGGCAAACTTCAGACGGGCCTGGACATACACTGGTTTGAGCAGGGGGACCTTGCGTGCGCTGCAGGATTTTAATCAACGACGGCGTAGTGTGTTACTAATGGTTTTCTTTGAGACTGTGGTCCCAGCTCTCTTCAGGTCATTGACCAGGTCCTGCTGTGTAGTTCTGGGCTGATCCCTCACCTTCCTCATGATCATTGATGCCCCACGAGGTGAGATCTTGCATGGTGCCCCAGACCGAGGGAGATTGACCGTCATCTTGAACTTCTTCCATTTTCTAAAAATTGCACCAACAGTTGTTGCCTTCTCACCAAGCTGCTTGCCTATTGTCCTGTAGCCCATCCCAGCCTTGTGCAGGTCTACAGTTTTATCCCTGATGTCCTTACACAGCTCTCTGGTCTTGGCCATTGTGGAGAGGTTGGAGTCTGTTTGATTGAGTGTGTGGACAGGTGTCTTGTATACAGGTAACGAGTTCAAACAGGTGCAGTTAATACAGGTAATGAGTGGAGAACAGGAGGGCTTCTTAAAGAAAAACTAACAGGTCTGTGAGAGCCGGAATTCTTACTGGTTGGTAGGTGATCAAATACTTATGTCATGCAATAAAATGCAAATTAATTATTTAAAAATCATACAATGTGATTTTCTGGATTTTTGTTTTAGATTCCGTCTCTCACAGTTAAAGTGTACCTATGATAAAAAATTACAGACCTCTACATGCTTTGTAAGTAGAAAACCTGCAAAATCGGCAGTGTATCAAATAATCTGTTAAAAATTATTTTTATAACAGTCTGCAAACGTCTGGGGATTGAGGAGACAAGTTGCTCAAGTTTAGGAATAGGAATGTTGTCCCATTCTTGTCTAATACAGGCTTCTAGTTGCTCAACTGTCAACTGCATCTTCCTCTTTATGATGCGCCAAATGTTTTCTATGGGTGAAAGATCTGGACTGCAGGCTGGCCATTTCAATACCCGGATCCTTCTTCTACGCAGCCATGATGTTGTAATTGATGCAGTATGTGGTCTGGCATTGTCATGTTGGAAAATGCAAGGTCTTCCCTGAAAGAGACGACGTCTGGATGGGAGCATATGTTGTTCTAGAACTTGGATATACCTTTCAGCATTGATGGTGCCTTTCCAGATGTGTAAGCTGCCCATGCCACACACATTCATGCAACCCCATACCATCAGAGATGCAGGCTTCTGAACTGAGCGCTGATAACAACTTGGGTTGTCCTTGTCCTCTTTAGTCCGGATGACATGGCGTCCCAGTTTTCCAAAAAGAACTTCAAATTTTGATTCGTCTGACCACAGAACAGTTTTCCACTTTGCCACAGTCCATTTTAAATAAGCCTTGGCCCAGAGAAAACGCCTGCGCTTCTGGATCATGTTTAGATATGGCTTCTTTTTTGACCTATAGAGTTTTAGCCGGCAACGGCGAATGGCACGGTGGATTGTGTTCACCGACAATGTTTTCTGGAAGTATTCCTGAGCCCATGTTGTGATTTCCATTACAGTAGCATTCCTGTATGTGATGCAGTGCCGTCTAAGGGCCCGAAGATCACGGGCATCCAGTATGGTTTTCCGGCCTTGACCCTTACGCACAGAGATTGTTCCAGATTCTCTGAATCTTTGGATGATATTATGCACTGTAGATGACGATAACTTCAAACTCTTTGCAATTTTTCTCTGAGAAACTCCTTTCTGATATTGCTCCACTATTTTTCGCCGCAGCATTGGGGGAATTGGTGATCCTCTGCCCATCTTGACTTCTGAGAGACACTGCCACTCTGAGAGGCTCTTTTTATACCCAATCATGTTGCCAATTGACCTAATAAGTTGCAAATTGGTCCTCCAGCTGTTCCTTATATGTACATTTAACTTTTCCGGCCTCTTATTGCTACCTGTCCCAACTTTTTTGGAATGTGTAGCTCTCATGAAATCCAAAATGAGCCAATATTTGACATGACATTTCAAAATGTCTCACTTTCAACATTTGATATGTTATCTATATTCTATTGTGAATAAAATATAAGTTTATGAGATTTGTATATTATTGCATTCTTTTTTTATTCACAATTTGTACAGTGTCCCAACTTTTTTGGAATCGGGTTTGTATATATATATATATATATAAAGATGGGTCTCAGTCCACTTCCAAATGAACTCTGGTGCAGTTCGAATGAATATGAACGCAACATGGACCAAAGACATGTAAACGAACCAAAAACGGGACATGATTTCATAAGATGCGACCCTAAAAAGGACACACATACCTGTTTTTTCTCTTCATAGTCATGATGTTGCCCATCAAAGTTCGGTACAGGCATCAGAACTGCATCTCCTCGCAGCAGATCTTTGTTTGTGTGTGTGACGGAGGGATTCCTGTCGCTGTTTAGTCTCCTTTACACATTTTATAAGCTCTTCACGAGTTCTCAGCTAGTCAAAATACCATCATATGTAGTGCTATGCACATACAACGAGCGCATTTAGCCCAGCGCACAGCACTGTTTTGGATGTTCGGTACATTCCGTCTCAAAATATACATAATAAAAGCCGACCAATCAGGTTGCAATCATATTCTTTATGCCTTTAGGTTTGGTATCTTTAGGTTCGGTGTTAAAATGCCAACGTGAACGCTAAACGGACCAGGACTAAATGTTTAGTTTTTTGGTCTGGACCAAACAAACCAAGCGAACCGAACTTCGCCCTTAGATTTTGTCTAAAGCCAGGTTCACACTGTACGATTTCGGCCACAATTTGGCAGTATGAGACAAATTTTGTGAATCCTAAAAGATTCCTCTGATCCTGCGCCAAAATGCGAAGTCTTTGATCGCTAGCTTGACAGCGGATTAATGACTATTGCGATCAAATTTTACCTGTTTGCCAGTATCAGAATTTGAAGCACAGTCCTACAGCTTCTTCTACAACAACCATCAAATTAAAAACCAATAGGAGCGCAGAATGATGCAATTAGTGAGACAACAACAAACCACCGCTTACTCCACACACATTGTCAGTTTTCTTTTTTAAGTAAAGCCATGATCAAATAAAACGTTTGAGATCGTTTTTGTTTGCCAGCCACCATTTATATCCTTCATGTAAACACAGCTCACCTTCACAGAACGCATCATGGATTGATGTAAAACTTGAAGGCTTCTTGCGTGCGCCCATCTTGACTACCGCAAAGTCTGACATTAATGACAACTGAGATCCTAGAGTTGTAAAAGACTATTATAAATCATACAGTCTCAACACCATATCATATAATCTAACAAGCAGCAATCACAAAGGACAGAAAAAAAATATCTCACATTGCACACCTTCAAAACTCAAGATTCAAAATTAGCAAAACAATCTTTGTTTCTCACCAATTAGCACTTACAGACTGGAGGCTCATCAGATTTAATACTTAAACGATTGTAGGTGCATTTCCCAAGGAGGCACTGCAGGTCTTAATGAGACTGAGAGAGAGCAAGAAATCATGTCAAAATCCCATCATGGTTTGCTTCACCTGCATACCACAAACAGCCATCAAGATCTGTGATTTTCCTTAAGGCAAACAAGGGATGCAAAGAATAGTTTTTCCATGAAACAACTGCACTTTTTTTTTTTTTTTATAATAACTATGTGTGCATCTCAATCAGTTCCCTAGCTCCCGAGCTCGTGAATCAGCATATCATGTATACTAATTCGGGCACTGGTAAGGACACTGGTTCACTAACTACACATTGGGACACTGATGACTTTATTTACGGCAACGTGACAACGTCCTCATTGTACAACATCATTACTGGTATTTATGAACAACAGCAGAGCTGATATCTTTCTAACATTACTTGTAATGTTATTTAAAGTACATTATGATAAATACTTTGTTTGTTACATATACAGTACGTGCAACATTTCAGACGTAAATAAATTATAAATGTTAGCTAGATTGTGTTCATTACCTGTCTAATGATGTATGTTTATCCTGAAATATAATAAAACAATGCTTTCTATTTTTAAAAACATATATCGCGTGTCAATAGGGGTCGTTATGTGTAGTGAGTTGGCTCACTTGACTTAAGTTTCGTGCTTCAGAACTTCTTTTAAGGGAACATAGTGAGCATCGATGCACCCTGGGTTTTTAGGGAGCGAACTTTCAGTGCACTGGACGGATTCTGTGATTGAGACAGCCCTTAAAATGGCTGACTCCCTGATCAGTGCGATTTAGCAGATTTAGCAAGTCTGAACGGCCAAAAATCACATGAAATTTGACATATGCATCTGCTTATGAGATTGCTCGTTTCTGCTTTTGATTTTGATCTTTTGATCTGGAGAGTCAGTAATCTTTCAGAAGATGTGTAATAGCGTCCCCTACCGTATAACAGTGATAACACGGAAAGTCGGAAAATCCAATAGGGGAGGGGAAGCGTTTTCTTATAAAAGACGATAACAAAAGACAGAAAGAAAAAAGAAAAAAAAAATAACTCACTGCTCTTGACTGAATAACTTTAATAAGGGTAAATCTATATGCGATTTTTACAAATCCGTTTCGAGCTACATTCATATGTGGTTTGAAATCCTATTCAAATCGCATTTCTGGAAATCTGTTTCAGTCTGACCGTTCTGATCGGATTTCGCATGGTTTGTGTGACATTCTCACGCCACGTAAAGCGCAAACGTCAGACGCTGTTATAGGAAACATGCTGAAAGACGCTGCAGAAACAAGGTTGTGTTGTTGCAAAATGCCAGTCGAACAGAAAATGACAATATAATGGAGACATGTTTTGAAACCGGCGGAAACGACAGCACGGAATAAAGCCGCGCATACCAGCCTCCTATGGTTCTGCCACTGCCTCATAAGACGCAGTAGTCCTGTGTGGCGGCTGCACAATGTCATGTTGTAAATAAGACAACATCTCTATTGCAAATCCCTCTATGTTGCGGATGTTGTTGCTGTTTTTGTCTTATGCCTACCAAAGCATCGTCATTGCCATAGAAACCAATGCAGATATTCCGGAAAACGAAAGCGCTGCATGGACACTCAAATCGGATCTGAACAGTTGTGATACACAGTGTGGACGCCAATAATTTTAGATCAGATTCCAATCGGATACAAAAAAAATTGTATTTGGACTGACAGTGTGAACATAGCCAAAGTCATGTTTAGCTCCAGGCTGCAAACGTGTATGTTCTGCTGTCAATTAGTAATGTTCGGTTCTTGAACGAATCGTTCTTTTGAACCGGCTCTCAGCAAGTAACCGGTTGAGCCGGTTCATTAATCGAACTGAATCGAACTTTAGTTAATGACGCAAGACGCAAAAGCCGAAGTAGCACGTCCGACTAAAAAAGAACCGAAAGAGCCGGTTCAAACATCTGTCGAAGTTTGCCGAGGATTACCGAGGACTCAAGAGGAACCGAACGAGCTGGTTCAACCAGCTGTCGAAGTTTGCAGAGGATTACCGAGGATTCTGATGATTGAGTTGGCGACACAAGTCTGAGGCACGTAGGCTACTGGAAATATGCTTATGATAAATCACCAGAGTAAACGGATAATAAATAACATTTTATTAAAACCTGCAAAAACCTTTCTGTCGAGAGATTTAAATATATTTTACTGTAGTTTATTGTGCATGCAGATTATATTTTAAGTTAAGCAAAATGTATAAGTTTATAAGACTGGTTTATTCTTTCTATATAGGCTACTTTAGACATGTAACATATCCGCGTTTATGCATGTCTGTAATGTGTGCTGTATGTGCGAAACTTTTAGGAAATCTTATCCAAGATGTGGGCTAAACTGTAAAACTGTAGCCACAAACACCATTAACTTAAGTGAACTGGTTTTATTAAATAGGCCTTCATTTTATTAAAACATGAAAAAAAAAATGTTACTATGGTTTTGCACGTGCAGATTATATTTTAAATCAAGGAGTTTATAAGGACAGTAAACAAGGAGTTGATAAATTCTATAGTAGCTACTTTAGACATAAAGAACATATCCGTGTTTGTTGATCAATGCCTGTAATGTGTGCTGTAGTTGCGCAATTTTCAGTCGAATCCGACGTGAAGGATAAATGAATTAACTGTGAACACAAACACCATTAACTTAAGTGAATGAAAGGCAATAATCAGCCAAACGCACTCACACAAATAACTTTATTCGATTGTTTCAATATGCATTGACACAGATTAGTTTATTTAAATGTTTCCTTGATATAACATGACACATGCATAAAAAAGCATAAAAGAAATGCATAGTGATGTCAGGAACCTATGATTCGGCTTTTTGAACCGGTTCATTGAGCCAAACTGTCCGAAAAGAACCGGTTCGCGGAAATGAATCGGACTTTGCGTCACTATAAACAATACCAGACAATGATGAATTGAAACAGAGGGCATTATATACACATGAACTAATAAACTAATGAGGAGCAGGTGTGAGAAATCAATCAAACAATGAATTACCATGACAATAAAGGACAAGCAGGAACACAGGAAACAAAGAGAAACTAACTAAAAGTCCTTGAACATGAAACCAAAACACAAACAAAACGTGACAATACGTCAGCACGTTTTATCAATTCATTCCCTCGTTTTAAGTAAATTGTGTGCACGATATAATAATTATTTTCCTCGATTTACTAAATCGTGGCCACGTAATAATTAATTCCCTTAATTTTGTTAAATCAAAATGAGTGAATGAGTGACCACGATTCACTAAAAGGAGGGAACGAATTAATAAATAAAATTAATAAAATTAATTCTTAATTCATGGCCACAGTATACATTTTTGCCGCATGTCATGTGTGAGGCTCCATAGGCAACCTTTCTCATTTTTCTTGATTTAAAGTTGAAGTAATAAAATGACTAAATGAAATAATATAAATTAAATAACTAAATAAAATAACTGAAGTAATAAAAACGAAATAAACGAAATAAAAACTATATAGACATTTTAAACACACACACACATACGTACATTTTATATATATATACAGTGTGTATATACACTCACCTAAAGGATTATTAGGAACACCATACTAATACTGTGTTTGACCCCCTTTCGCCTTCAGAACTGCCTTAATTCTACGTGGCATTGATTCAACAAGGTGCTGAAAGCATTCTTTAGAAATGTTGGCCCATATTGATAGGATAGCATCTTGCAGTTGATGGAGATTTGTGGGATGCACATCCAGGGCACGAAGCTCCCGTTCCACCACATCCCAAAGATGCTCTATTGGGTTGAGATCTGGTGACTGTGGGGGCCATTTTAGTACAGTGAACTCATTGTCATGTTCAAGAAACCAATTTGAAATGATTCGAGCTTTGTGACATGGTGCATTATCCTGCTGGAAGTAGCCATCAGAGGATGGGTACATGGTGGTCATAAAGGGATGGACATGGTCAGAAACAATGCTCAGGTAGGCCGTGGCATTTAAACGATGCCCAATTGGCACTAAGGGGCCTAAAGTGTGCCAAGAAAACATCCCCCACACCATTACACCACCACCACCAGCCTGCACAGTGGTAACAAGGCATGATGGATCCATGTTCTCATTCTGTTTACGCCAAATTCTGACTCTACCATCTGAATGTCTCAACAGAAATCGAGACTCATCAGACCAGGCAACATTTTTCCAGTCTTCAACTGTCCAATTTTGGTGAGCTTGTGCAAATTGTAGCCTCTTTTTCCTATTTGTAGTGGAGATGAGTGGTACCCGGTGGGGTCTTCTGCTGTTGTAGTCCATCCGCCTCAAGGTTGTGCGTGTTGTGGCTTCACAAATGCTTTGCTGCATACCTCGGTTGTAACGAGTGGTTATTTCAGTCAAAGTTGCTCTTCTATCAGCTTGAATCAGTCGGCCCATTCTCCTCTGACCTCTAGCATCAACAAGGCATTTTCGCCCACAGGACTGCCGCATACTGGATGTTTTTCCCTTTTCACACCATTCTTTGTAAACTCTAGAAATGGTTGTGCGTGAAAATCCCAGTAACTGAGCAGATTGTGAAATACTCAGACCGGCCCGTCTGGCACCAACAACCATGCCACACCCCTAAATATAGGGGTGGAATTAAATATATAGGGGTGGAATTAAATATATATATATATATATATATATGGAATTAAATATATATATATATATACACTCACCTAAAGGATTATTAGGAACACCTGTTCAATTTCTCATTAATGCAATTATCTAATCAACCAATCACATGGCAGTTGCTTCAATGCATTTAGGGGTGTGGTCCTGGTCAAGACAATCTCCTGAACTCCAAACTGAATGTCAGAGTGGGAAAGAAAGGTGATTTAAGCAATTTTGAGCGTGGCATGGTTGTTGGTGCCAGACGGGCCGGTCTGAGTATTTCACAATCTGCTCAGTTACTGGGATTTTCACGCACAACCATTTCTAGAGTTTACAAAGAATGGTGTGAAAAGGGAAAAACATCCAGTATGCGGCAGTCCTGTGGGCGAAAATGCCTTGTTGATGCTAGAGGTCAGAGGAGAATGGGCCGACTGATTCAAGCTGATAGAAGAGCAACTTTGACTGAAATAACCACTCGTTACAACCGAGGTATGCAGCAAAGCATTTGTGAAGCCACAACACGCACAACCTTGAGGCGGATGGGCTACAACAGCAGAAGACCCCACCGGGTACCACTCATCTCCACTACAAATAGGAAAAAGAGGCTACAATTTGCACGAGCTCACCAAAATTGGACAGTTGAAGACTGGAAAAATGTTGCCTGGTCTGATGAGTCTCGATTTCTGTTGAGACATTCAGATGGTAGAGTCAGAATTTGGCGTAAACAGAATGAGAACATGGATCCATCATGCCTTGTTACCACTGTGCAGGCTGGTGGTGGTGGTGTAATGGTGTGGGGGATGTTTTCTTGGCACACTTTAGGCCCCTTAGTGCCAATTGGGCATCGTTTAAATGCAACGGCCTACCTGAGCATTGTTTCTGACCATGTCCATCCCTTTATGACCACCATGTACCCATCCTCTGATGGCTACTTCCAGCAGGATAATGCACCATGTCACAAAGCTCGAATCATTTCAAATTGGTTTCTTGAACATGACAATGAGTTCACTGTACTAAAATGGCCCCCACAGTCACCAGATCTCAACCCAATAGAGCATCTTTGGGATGTGGTGGAACGGGAGCTTCGTGCCCTGGATGTGCATCCCACAAATCTCCATCAACTGCAAGATGCTATCCTATCAATATGGGCCAACATTTCTAAAGAATGCTTTCAGCACCTTGTTGAATCAATGCCACGTAGAATTAAGGCAGTTCTGAAGCCGAAAGGGGGTCAAACACAGTATTAGTATGGTGTTCCTAATAATCCTTTAGGTGAGTGTATATTCCTGTGATCTAAACTGAATTTTCAGCATCATCATTTTAATATGCTGATTTGCTGCTCAAGAAACTTGTTATTTCTTATTATTATCAATGTTAAAAAACCATGATACATGATACATTGATACATTCTTTGATAAACGTCTTTGTACCTATCTTTGTAAAGAGGTGGTGAAAGTGCAGCAGGGTGACATAACAGAGAAAAACGACCAGCACAAGCAGATTTCACACAGTCCCATCATCTCTGTTGAGGCCCTCCATGCCAGAGAGGGGTTGTGACTCTGGTGACAGGATGCATGAACACTGACATGAGCTTCACAATGATAGAAGTGAGGTGTCTAATAATCAGAGACATGCTAGACAGGCAGTGCTGCTGTCATATGTATGTGAACATGTTCTCTGTGCTGCCTGGCTGTGGCTCATCCTGTTAGACAGAAATGTCACTATGCTGGCTCAAATCACCTGTCTGAATAATGAAACACACTGTGGATTTTTTTCTTGCTCTGTGGATGTTCCAGAGAAAGACAGATGGTGAAATTAATCAGTAATAAACCCAACGATGAGCAGTACTCCCAGAATTATTACAGAGAGCGTCCTGATGAATAGCGGCTTATTATATATTCCACACCTCACACCAACAATTCAAATATTTCACGATGATTTTCTCACACCATTAAACCGAGGTGTTTTCGGTGGGGTCTGAGAGGTCTATCATAAAACTAATCTGAAAATTTCATGTGGGCTTTTCCTCTCAATTGATCCTTGGCATGAATATAATAGCATATTAATATAATATATGGGCCACTTGTTCAGATGACAATGAATGTGTTTACATGTACATGCATTTAATTGAAATAATTAAGGAAAACGACATGAGGACAAGTAAATGATGATTATTTTTTTTTTAGTTTAACCCTTTAAGTCTTTAAGTAGATGTATGCGGCATCAACTGTGATGTTTTGGTGGTGATGTCACATGCATAAATAACATTTTCAACAATTACCCACTCAAATAATCTTTTTTTTTTTTTTGACATCCATTTTGTTGTATTCCCCTATAGTTTTCAAACAAAGAGAGGGGGGAGGGAGGGGGGGGTGGTTTATCCTTTGAAAAGCAGTAGACCAATCACAACAGACTTCTCGGAGGCTTCTCGGAGGGCTGCTTAAAGAAACCAAAACTAAAACAGAGCATTCAGACAGAGGGTGAAAACAGGTGCTGAAAAAATGTAAATTATTGATTTTTTTAACATTAAATCATGTAAAACTATTCAAGTACCCCACTAAAAATTATGAACCTGTAAATGAGCATAATGTGGACCCTAAAAACTCTCAGCCTCTGTTTTGCGTCAATGGTGTATAAAAGTTTATACAAAATAAACATATTTGAAGCCTCATCAACAGAACAACATTTTGTTGGCACACGGATAAGCTATGTTACTCTTGAGAGACTTAATTAGGGTGCAATATGGCAAGAACAAGATGAGGGATTTGTTACAAAACATAACATAAAATTTATCTAGTATCTTGTGATATATATTAAAACACAAAATTCCAGCAGCAAATGTGAAATGAGTATTTGATTTGATTAGTCTGTTTGCCACAACCAAACACTCTAACTTCCCTTTTAGCAATTCTGCTTTAATAGAACAAAACTAATTAAAAGACAAACAGAATGGAAAGAAGACATTTTTTTTTAAAAAACTCAGCGCAGTCCTTCTTAGACTGCTGTTACGAAACAACTGAAGAGTGTGTTGTGGCATATTGAATCAGTTTTCAAGAGGAAAATATTCCCGTTCTTTGAGGAATAAAGGACTTGGAAATCTGCTTTGAACCCTGTGCTCCAAAACATCCCATATTTTCCCCAAATTTGTATTTGGTGACGTAGACCGTTTTGAATTCAACAGTATGGAAACATCAGAAAAGCTGTTTCTAATAGGCTGCACCTGCTACAGGATGTTCTGGTAAAAATGCTTTTCTCGTCTGTCATATAAGCATGCTGAGTAATCGAAAGTCTTAAGTAAGGTTAACCACAGACCTTCTTTCACTCATAAATCGAAGCTGCTTTTTTTAAAACCCATTACAATTCACAAGGGAAACTATTAGCTTTCCAGGTTGTCCAACAAATTGATGTTATGACTCTACAAATTCTACAATATCATGAATCCCCCAAATGCTTAACAATATCAGATATTGTAGGTATAGTAGGCATCTGGACTGAATTTCTTGTGATTCATTGATTCAGTGAAACTGATCCTACAGTAATTCAAAGGTGTTATGGTCTCAGATAAGGTTAATAATACAGTAGTTTGATAAGGTTGAGATTCTCATCAACTGTAAACTGTTCAGATTAGCCATTAAATGTCTTCAGCCAATAAGTAATGGCCAGGAAACTGAAGTTGCAGCTTGACAATGTATCCTCCTCCAAGAGTAAACGCATCTGGTTGTAAGCAGCAGGTGAAAGATCACTTATCAGATCATATTAACTTTCTCAATTGCTCAGAGATCCAAGATTTATAATGTGTGCAAATAGATTGTAGACCATGCAATTTCCAGATCCTGTTGAGATTGTAACAGGGGTGCTGATTCAGTTCTGTGCTAATGTTTTCAGGTTGAACTTATACTTATGTGTCATATATCCGTGAAATGTCCATTTGTATTGGTCAATGAGCTTCAACTAGTGACCTTTTGGTCTGTGCAGTCCATATTTTGTCATTTGTCATTATTTCTTAGATTGTTCACCTGGACACACTAAACAGTTTTTGTGAGAGTTGAATGGCTTTAGTAGTGGAAATATGTTTGTTAAAACAATTACATTAAATTAATTTTCAGCATGTTTTTTATTTCTGAATTAAAATGTATTTGATATAAATGTATTTAATATGTGATAAAACTGTCATAATATCATAATAAAAAAAAATCATTATTTTTTTAATAAACTTACTTTTGTCTGTTGATTCAAAGTCATATGGTGCGACCACCTTGCATGGTGGGGGTGATAACTTGTAATATCCTGTAGACCCTCATGTGTCTAACAGTTCTGTTTTGGTTTCGTTTTCATTCCGTTCCCTGTTCTGGTTTGCCTGAGTTCTGCTTGTTTGTTTCCATAGTTATTCATGAGTTCCACATCTGTTATTGTATCTCCTGCGCCATGCGATTATTACTACCACAGCCAACACGTTACAGAAGACTGAACCATGAAAAAGCAGGAAGAGCACATCTTTGAGGTCCACACAAGGAAATTTTTAGACACCGTCCATCTCAGTGGGTGTGCTAGTGGAGTTTGAGGGAATGGTATGGAGCCCCGCCCACACTCCCACCACTGAGGGTGAGCTGCAGCTGGCCTCTGTAAAATATTAAGAGGATTTTGAAGAGGATAATCTCAGTAGTTTCCGGTCTCTGCTGGTGCTGCCCAGCTTCAAGTTCCCTGCGTCAGCCCCACCTCCATTGGCTCTCTTCAGTCCCTCAGTTCCCTCTTCTCCTTCGGGTCTTCTGGTCTCCAGCTCCACCTTGGCAAAGCGGTTCCCCTGGCTTCACCTCCAGCCACCAAGGCTGTCACTCCACCTGGGGCCTTCGTCCTTACGGCTCAACCAGGCTCCCTCTCCCTCCAGCTTCCCCTTGGTCAGTCATCACTCAGCCTGCGCCACAGACTTCCAGGCCTGTGTCCGTCTTGGTCCTCAGTCAGCACATTCTTATTTGTCATTGACCCAGTTGCCTTATTAGTGGTGTTTGTTAAGATAAAATATTACTACTGATAATATATTCTTCATATACTGAAAGACCACATAACAACATCCTAAAAACCAACAACAGAACCCTAGCATTCTGATGGCAAGTTTGTTGTTGAAATTATAACTGTTATTTAAGCTCTTTTGTCATGTAGAGTTTAGGTTTTGCCAAACATTGTACATTCCTTCAGGTATTCAGGTATGTATAAAAGATAATAACAAAGAAGCTATGTCAAAAGATGAACTGACTGATATTTCTGTACTTGTGCAAATGGCCTTGCATTTCTAATAAATAAAAACACTATGGAGATGAGCACTTGGAAAATGACCTCTTGCTCAGTATTTCAGTTCAGATAAAGCCTGTGTAAAATACTAGGAAAGTGGAGGAGTAGATGTCAGAAATCATAGTGAGGGATCGCAACCTCTTTCAGTCTTCCTTGAAATGCAATGATTACAATGGGTGAAGTCGAGTAGGGAAAAGTGTTGAATGAATACGTCGGGTCTCTCATAAGCTTTCTAGTGCAATTTTAAAGAAACTGGTATTGATCTTTTTTTTTGTCCTCATCACACAAAAGCCATTCCCTCGTTTGCCCTTCTCGTGCACCCATCACCCAGTGAGACAATTGTTCATCTAGCTCAGATCCAGGAGCAACATCTTCCGCTCAGCTGATGTTGAAAAATCAGAAACAGCAACTGTAATAGGCAATTTTATAGAATAGTTCACCCAAAAAAGTGAATATTTTGTCATTATTTACTTACTCTGATAGATTACATTTTATTTCGATAGTACACTGCATTTTGATGGTCTCCCAACAGACATTTTACTAACTATAAGTTACTTATAGTTACTTATGCAGCTACATGTTAGCTAACTCTCATTAGAGTATTAGTAGACTGTTTGGTTAGGGATAGGGTTAATAGAATAATACGTTTTTAGGGATCATCAAAATAAAGTGTTAGCAGACATTAAGTCTACTAATACTCTAATGACTGGTAGTTTACATAATTGCAAAGTTACTAGTAGAATCTCTAAAGTGTACTTTTGAACCACCTCATGTGTGCTGAACTTTTCGTGGAATACAAAGGGAGATATTTTGAACTCTTTTGCAGTTCTTTTCCATACAACAACAGTTTATAATGACCATGTTAAGTTTCAAAAAGTACATAAAACACCATAAATGTAGTCCCTATGTCCCTATTTCCTAAATTCTAAAAATAAATGGTTTAGCTCAACAACAAAAACAACAGTTTGCATCAGTCGTTTTGAGATATGACAACTTCTAATGAAGTTACGTTTAACCAACAAACTACATTGAGTTAGAGGAACTTAATTTGTTGAATAAACACATTTTTTAAGTTGTTCACTAAAGTTCAGACTCATTTCATGAGTGGTGGCCCTGGAATCTACAGTTTAACTTAACAGCCGTTAGCATAGCCCTTGCTAAATGCAACTTATTTAACACATAAACTTAATGAACAAGCCAGATATTACTTGTCACTCTAATTAGCATAATCATTGATCAAACGGTCAATATAGTGAAAACCTTAATTTAGCCATCCACAACCTAACCACAAGCTCTACTCTTCAACACAATGGTAACCACAAAACTTCAACATAACAGAAACTTTCTTAAATGTCAAACATAACAGCATTAAACACTGACAGGCATTTCCCTTCACTATCTTCTGAGGTTTTGTGTGAGGAAGATCAAATTTTAAGTTATTATTAACTAGTAATTTTTCCTTCTGCTGCAGCTCTAAAATCAAATATGGCGACTATGGCAGAGTTTAACCAGAAACAGTACATAAACAGAAACAGGTCACCTATTATAATGAATAGGAGAAATTGGAATGCCCAATATGGCACTTCTAAAAGAAGTCCTGCCAACATCATCAGTCAAACTTTACAACGGTTCTTGCTGTTTGATGACAGCATTGGAAGTCCCAGATACCATTAAAACAGCCATAAAGTGGTTGGTGTCGTGATACCTGTTCTCTTTGCTCTATACTGCACACGTGCAGTGGCAGGACCAACCTCAACCATTTCATTTATTAGTGTTGTTTGAGTGTAAGAAATAAGGTTTACACGATATCAGAATTTTAATTTTTGGGTGAACTTTTACTCCCTCATGTGTAAAAAGTGAACCGTATGATCAGTATTCTGCCTGATAGCTCATAGCATGTCTCGCTCAGTTAAACTGGATTGTGCCTCCTAATCGGAAAAAATAAAATAAAGTGACGTAATTTAAGATTTAAGAAGTGTTTTTCAAAGCAGTTTCTTTTTCCAGGCTTGAGACGTTAATATTAAATATTGCTGCAAGGCTTTGGTGAGATTTATCAGTGGTAAACAGACACGGGCCCTCAAGCTATACGCAAACGTGCTTTGCGGTGCGTCCGTTCCAGGCTGAAACTATCACACGCTGCAGATTCATACAAGATACTTTCTGTTTAGAGTTTTCATTCTTTCCTTTCTGATAGAGCCATCATTTTATTTAATTCTCCTGTAATTTTTGGGAAAATGTTTTACATCCAGTTTCTTTCCTCTAAATGTGGGAGTTTTGTTTTCAGCACAAAAGAATGCATGCAGAATAAACAAGCGCTAAACGGAGGAAATTGCTTTGTAGACTCCTTAATGACGCTTGTACTCTTCCTCCCCCTCTTCAGAATATTTTGGTCACAGATAAGCATGTAATCATTGGAGATGCACACCCGCCGACTGTGGTCCTTTGATGTTTACAAGCCCTTCTCAAACCCGCTTAAAATGCTCAGAACTGAAAAGGCAGGAAACAGATGTAATAGAATCTTCCTGATGCTCTAAGGAAATTGTCAACAGAAATGATACGGTTCTCCACAGCTGGCTAATGAGGAAAGTAAGAGGTGACTTGGAGGCAGTAAGACATCTTTCTTACCCTATGTGGGTCTACTTTGCTTTCTCGCTATAGCATTAATGAGGGACAGAAGTATTAATGGCCAGATCAATGTCATACCTAAGATCCATTCATTAAAGTCCGAAAATAGTCATAAGCATGCAGTTGCCAAACCCTGGCATTCAGACAAAACAGGGGAAATAAACAGCTCATGATGCTGCTCGTTAGTTCTGTCGCTTGAGTTGGCCTTTGGCAGAAATTGCAGCTTTGAAAAGTTAATTTAAACAGCCTAACACCATGTCCTAACCAGATCCGTTTCGATGCGATTTATCTGTCCAAACCAGACTCGACCCGAGACGTGACAAAATCAATCAAAAATCACAGCCAATCAGAAGAGCGTGTGGGCGGGCTCTCTCTGCAAGTGCACTGCATTCGCAACAAAATGAACTAGTAGTACGTTATCAAATTCCTAAATCTTACACCATTTTAACATGCTTAAGGGTAGGGACACACCAAACCGGGGCAAAAAAGCTGCACTTGAACACACCAAGAGAACTACAGCCAACTGTCAACTGGCATGCGTGTTCTGCGCCTGCGTGTAAATGAGAACTGTCTATTTCTTCAGATAATCGTCTATATTCGTCATTCAAAAAGGGAAACCGACGCTGCAGGCTGCAGATACACAAACCGTAAACAAAACAGTGTGTGCTTACCGTTTTGAATATCAATCCTGCTGATCACTTTATTTATTCCACTCAGCTCATGTTATTATAATATATTCACCCAGGAACACTCAGTAAGATGACGTAAAATTATCTATCTGTACCGTTTTGACTTCTTTGCTCGCTGTTTTGCTATTATTCTCGTGCACTGACTCATTCACTAAGCTGAACAGCCAATCAAAGTTTTCTTTCTCACCGATGGCCAATGTCCGACTAGAGCCAACGGTGTGGAACACACCGGAAAAACTAAGTCGGCCGACGCTCAAAAACGGCCCGGTTTGGTGTGTCCCGGGCTTAATAAATACATACTAAGTGATCTTTTTTTTATCATAGAATTCACCTTGAGTTGACGGTTTGAACATGTTGTTTTCTTTCATTTATTTTCAAGATCTGAGGTGAATTAGCTATTGTTGCTTTCAGTATGTCTACAAAGGTCACGAAAAATTATATTCAAACTCACATTAAATTATTACTTATTACATAAATAAAGCACAAAAACAGCACCTGACATTATCATTGTCATACTTTTTTATGTTGTTCCAGCCACAACGCCACAGAAATAGAAACTAATTGTAAAACAGAATCGTAGTGAATCGCCGTTGCGGCTGGTTAGTACAAAAATCTCTGGTTAACATAGAAAATATATTTTCTTGCACATCTGGTTAGGTCACGGTGTAAGCTTATGCTGCATTCACACTACAAGCGACAAGATCCCATTCATTTCAATGAAGAGTGATTTCCGGCGACACGAGCGACAGCAACCATTGACGACCGGATGGGGTGTGTCCAGCTACGTGACAAAGTTGAGATCTGTTCAACTTTATGCAAATGAAGAGCAACTTTTGGGAGCGACAACCAATAGGAGTGAAGTCAGTGGAGTGCACATGATCCGTCGCTCTTCAGTGCCAATGCAAGATGAAGGGGAAGGTCATTTTAGCAGTCAGCAACTGTATATATATATCTCCTAGTGCATTCAGTGGTACTTGCTGTGCTGACTCCAAGCATGAATGGTTTCGTGAGCCCAGATAGACCGGCATTTGCTCTTTTGCTGCAGATAAATAGTGGCGATGGCAAAGAGTTAATATAAATTAAACCTTTCTGGTATAAATAGTTTATTGTAATCAAGTGTTATTTATTCATGTGTTCATTTGTTCAGTGACTAATCTGGGATGCTTTATAAAGGCAACTCTATGCAGCATAATACACTAATAAAAATAAATATTGGCTAAAATAACGATGTTTTTATTAATCTACTATTTTTAATCAATAATTTTAATTACAGGGTGAATAAGTACCCTTGTGAAAAATGTGCTTCATTGTATTGAATGAGCACTTCTAGTTTACTTCGAATTTTAAAAGTATATTTTCAAAAAATGTACTTGCTGATATTATAGTATTAAAGAAATAAAAGAGCACTTAAGTCTGCTTCAAGAAAGGACACTTGCTTGGCCTAAGTGTGTTAATTGTATCTTAACACTTAAGTACGCTTTTAAAGGTGCATTTTGTAATAATGTCATATAAGTTTACTTTTTAAATCGTTTTATTAATCGTGTTGGTTAACATATTAAGCAAGTGATTATACTTTTAAATGTAGTGTCATTCGATATTACATTTAAAATGTATATTTTTTTATACAGCATGTACTAAATTACTTCTTTGTTACAAATTTGTAATTACAAATATATTTAAATACATGACATAGAAAATATAAAAATTACATTAAAGTAGGCCTATATTTTAGTTTACCATTAATGCTTGTCAGTACATTCGTCAGTACACTTTAACCATATTATAAGAAATTAGAAGTAATTATGAAATTACGTATAAAGATGTACTTAAGTCCTACTTAAGTGGGTCAAAAAACCTTCTTAAAAAAACATTTAATTTAAACTATAATACATTTTCATTGCATTGCAATTATCCAAAATCATTCAGTTCACACTTAAGTATCCTTTTAAAGTATATTCTTTCCATTAATAGTATTCCTTCTCTAGTTTTGACTGGGATGGACCTTGTTGCAATGCATGTGATTTGATGGTACCTTAGAATTTCCCAAAATGAAGGTATCTTAGGCAACACCATAATAATGCTGCCTGCTTTTTGGAACCACCATCACGTCGGGATTGCATCTCTGATGTTTTAAATGCTGTCAACTGAGATCTCTCTGTATCTGTCTCTCTTTCACTCTTTCTGATGATGCATCTCCTATTGACTGCTCACGCACGCTTGGATTATACATCTCCCCAGGTTTGCTCAAACCCTCCACCCCCCTCATTTTTTTCCTCCTACACATCAATATTCACAATAAGCTTCTTATCCGCTGTGTTCCCCCATCATTATTCTCTCCAGACGCTTCAACTCTTTCTAGCTGAAGTTCATCATGACTTCAAATGAGCTCCATCTGTCACTCCCGGTGGCCTTTGCTCTAGCTGTGCCCAGTGGAGGGGTCTCAGAGGGGGTGGGGGCAGGCCTCCATAACCCCGCCTCCTACTGGGATCAGAGATGACTGACAGGAGGTTCGCAGCCCTGCCACAAACAGTCAGTCGGGACCACTGGCACAAACCTGCGATGTCAACTGCGAACACATTCGCGGCACAGCTCGCTACAGCTGACAACGCTTTAGAGAGAATAAATAGAAAAGGTGACAAATGGCTTTCATCCTGACAGCTTGATCATTGTGGCTTTATTTGGCCTTTGCCTGATCTATGCTACTGAATGTAGCAGACATCATCTATGGATTGTCCATGGACTTTGTCAACCTCAAGATTTTAGGTCAAAATGTTTAGGTACTGTAACTAGTCACTCTTTCTTTAAATCTTTGAGTTAAAATCTGCTAAGGGGTAATAATGGAACAAGTTTTAAAAATTGATTTTTCACTATTATTTACAACAGAATCTGCATTTTCATGGGTTTCAATAAATAATTTTTGTTATAAGAGATGATAAAAACAACTTTGTGCCACAAAACCACTCCTTTCCTGTTAAAAAAAAAATATGAACTTGATTTTCAAAAGTCAATGAATTTTGCGAATTCAGTTGAAATGTTACATTCAGTTTGACAAGCCAAACATGTCAGTCTCTCAGTAACATGTACATTAATTTATTTAAGCCACGAAATAAACTTAAAGGGGTGGTTGATTATGATTTTACTTTTTAAACTTTAGTTAGTGTGTAATTTTGCTGTTTGAGCATAAACAACATCTGCAAAGTTATGATGCTCAAAGTTCAAATCAAAGGGAGATCTTTTCTTTTAAAGAAATCGCTTTTTAAGGACTACTACAAAAGGCTGGTAGGGACTACAATGAGCTTATTCACGGGTTAGTGACATCACTAACCCTACATAAACCCTGCCCCCGGGTGAGGCCATGTTGGGCTGCTTTAGAGAAGAGGAAGAGTTGTTGTAGTAGAGCACATTTAGGAGTCTGCTCAAGCTGTTGCAGCCGTCTTTTCACATTTATTGCAATACAGTACATAACACAAATGCAATAGCATGTCATAAAAGCAAGATGACAACAAGTTATAACCATAATTAAACTAAACTATACCTGTTCTATCTTCATGCAGCATATATTCTCTGGCTCTGAAGGCATCTTACAACAGTTCCCACACGAGCAATTTATAGATTATCATGACAGAATATGCTAATCAATGACTTGAAGATAGTTAACTCCACATCAGCTCCATAAATTCATCAATTAACCATTCAGAAATGTCCTGTTGCATTCTACATGCTGTCACTTCTTCTTGAGTCTCTCCATCATTGTCCGACTCCGGTTTGAAAAAGTATCTGCGTGAGGTAATCAGAGCTGCTAACGCCTTCTTCTTGAAAGGGAGCGGGGAGCAGCAGCTCATTTGCATTTAAAGAGGCACAAAAACGGCACGTTTTTGCTCACCCTCAAAAAGTGAGAATTTTAACATGCTATAAAATATTATCTGTGGGGTATTTTGAGCTAAAACTTCACATACACACTCTGGGGACATCAGAGACTTATTTTACATCTTGTAAAAAGGGGCATTATAGGACCCCTTTAAAATAAGTATAATGAAGAAGAAGAAGAAGAAGAAGTTCTATTTATATAGCGCCTTTCCATAGCTCTAGGTCGCTTTACATAGTGCTATACAGTACATTTGCACACCCACATACACAATAGTACATTTGCACACCCACATACACAATACAAGCACAGGCCTTATATAGCCACATTATTCAAAATACATATAAAATAGATGTGTCTTTAGCTGAGTCTTGAAGGTAGACAGAGATGATATATTACGTAATGGTAGGGGAAGCGAATTCTATAATTTAGTAGCATTGACACTAAATGACCTACCACCTACAGTGGACAACCGAAAGCAAGGAATGGACAAAAGACCAAGCTCAGATGATCTGAGGGACCGGGCAGGAAAGTAGGAGAGGAGTAGGTCAGACAGATATGGAGCTGCAAGACCATTTAATGCCTTAAATGTTAGAAGTAATATCTTAAAGTGAATACGTGATGCCACAGGTAGCCAGTGAAGATCATGCAGTAGAGGAGTTATGTGAGCAGAGCGCCTGGTGGAGGTGAGAACTCTGGCTGCTGAGTTTTGAACATAATGTAACCTTGCAATAAGTTTTTTAGGAAGACCAAGAAATAGAGCATTGCAATAATCCAGACGTGATGTGATTAATGCATGAATTAAGATTTCAGCATCAGTCAGAGTGAGAGAAGATCGAAGACGTGCAATATTACGAAGATTACGAAGGTTTTATCAACAGAAGAAATATGAGAGGCAAAAGATAGAGATGAGTCAAATAAGACATCAAGATTACGGACAGATGAAGAAGGTTTAACATAAACCCCATCAATTTCAAAGGACAGGTCCATCCTTTTGACTGAGGTAGCAGAGCCAATCATCAATATTTCAGTTTTGTTATTATTTAGTTTAAGGAAATTCAAGGACATCCAATGCTTAATATCCCTGATACATGCAGTAAGTGAGTCAGGCAAGAATGGCCTATCAGAGCTGGTGGTGAGGTAAATTTGAATGTCATCAGAATAGCAATGAAACTGAAGTCCATGCCTGCGTATGATGTTACCAAGTGGATATATATAAATGATAAACAGAAGTGGACCAAGAACTGAACCTTGAGGAACACCCTGTGAAAGCGGAGTAGTGGCAGATTTATACCCTTGTATGGTGATATAATATTTTCTGTCACTGATGTAAGAGATGAGCCAGGAAAGAGCTGAACCAGTGATACCGATATCAGAAAGGCGAGAAATTAGTATTTCATGGCAGACTGTGTCGAATGCAGAGCTTAGATCTAGAAGAATCAAGATGTTTATTAACCCTGAATCCACAGACAGAAGAATATCATTAACCACATGAAGAAGAGCAGTTTCGGTGCTATGTGACGAGCGAAATCCTGACTGAAAAGGTTCAAAAAGGCCATTAGCATATAAGTATGATCTCAATTGTGAAGCCACAACTTTTTCAAGAATTTTACTTAAGAATGGTACAATGGGGAGAACAAGTATTTGATACACTGCCGTTTTTCTAGGTTTGCCCACTTACAAAGCATGTAGAAGTCTGTAATTTTTATCATAGGTACTCTTCAACTGTGAGAGACGGAATCTAAAACAAAAATCACATTGTATGATTTTTAAATAATTAATTTGCATTTTATTGCATTACATAAGTATTTGATCACCTACCAACCAGTAAGAATTCCGGCTCTCACAGACCTGTTAGTTTTTCTTTAAGAAGCCCTCCTGTTCTCCACTCATTACCTGTATTAACTGCACCTGTTTGAACTCGTTACCTGTATAAAAGACACCTGTCCACACACTCAATCAAACAGACTCCAACCTCTCCACAATGGCCAAGACCAGAGAGCTGTGTAAGGACATCAGTTGTAGACCTGCACAAGGCTGGGATGGGCTACAGGACAATAGGCAAGCAGCTTGGTGAGAAGGCAACAACTGTTGTCACAATTATTAGAAAATGGAAGAAGTTCAAGATGGCGGTCAATCTCCCTCGGTCTGGGGCACCATGCAAGATCTCACCTCGTGGGGCATCAACGATCATGAGGAAGGTGAGGGATCAGCCCAGAACTACACAGCAGGACCTGGTCAATAACCTGAAGAGAGCTGGGACCACAGTCTCAAAGAAAACCATTAGTAACACACTACGCCGTCATGGATTAAAATCCTGCAGCACATGCAAGGTCCCCCTGCTCAAGCCAGCGCATGTCCAGGCCCGTCTGAAGTTTGCCAATGACCATCTGGATGATCCAGAGGAGGAATGGGAGAAGGTCATGTGGTCTGATTAGACAAAAATAGAGCTTTTTGGTCTAAACTCCACTCGACGTGTTTGGAGGAAGAAGAAGGATGAGTACAACCCCAAGAACACCATCCCAACCGTGAAGCATGGAGGTGGAAACATCATTCTTTGGGGATGCTTTTTGCAAAGGGGATAGGACGACTGCACCGTATTGAGGGGAGGATGGATGGGGCCATGTTTCGCGAGATTTTGGCCAACAACCTCCTTCCCTCAGTAAGAGCATTGAAGATGGGTCGTGGCTGGGTCTTCCAGCATGACAACGACCCGAAACACACAGCCAGGGCAACTAAGGAGGGGCTCCGTAAGAAGCATCTCAAGGTCCTGGAGTGGCCTAGCCAGTCTCCAGACCTGAACCCAATAGAAAATCTTTGGAGGGAGCTGAAAGTCCGTATTGCCCAGCGACAGCTCCGAAACCTGAAGGATCTGGAGGTCTGTATGGAGGAGTGGGCCAAAATCCCTGCTGCAGTGTGTGCAAACCTGGTCAAGAACTACAGGAAACGTATGATCTCTGTAAACGCAAACAAAGGTTTCTGTACCAAATATTAAGTTCTGCTTTTCTGATGTATCAAATACTTATGTCATGCAATAAAATACAAATTAATTACTTAAAAATCATACTGGATTTTTGTTTTAGATTCTGTCACTCACAGTTGAAGAGTACCTATGATAAAAATTACAGACTTCTACATGCTTTGTAAGTGGGCAAACCTGCAAAATCGGCAGTGTATCAAATACTTGTTCTCCCCACTGTATTACCTTACGATCTGCATTTGAATATCGTAACATCGATGTCTGTCAAAAAATAATGTGCACAATACACAGTAGTATTAACGAGAAACAGAGGTTCTGCGAGTACACGCATTTCTTGGAAAACCCACAGTACCGGATGTTTTTTAGGTATGTCATCTCTTTCCGAGAAGAGAGAGAAAATGGCAGCCTGAGCAGCTTCAACATGCTGTCTGTCAGAGATGATAACAGACAGTATGCATAATACATAATTGACTTTCATAAGCAAAGATTCTGGAACTTGACAGGTGATTTTTTTTTATTTTTATAATATATATATATATATATAGTTTGATCACTGTCTTCTCAGTTGTTTAAAAGATTAAGGCAATTATTAAAGTTTGGTAAAAAGTTGTTTAATTTTCAATATATGATAATTTTGTTAATTTGTTACATTTAATTACCCCTTAGCAGATTTTGATTCTTAAATAGTCCTGCTGTTTGACAAAAAAAAAAAAAAAACAGTCCATATTCCTTAACTGATTAAAGCTGCATGAATGACTAAAAGAATTAGCAAAATTCCCTGTCAACGCTTTCCCTGTCAGCGTTTTTGAAAAAAGTTGCCAGCCAGAATTTTTGATAATTTTCCACAAAAGTTTCATGTCACCAGAATATTTTGTTGTACGAATATCTGAATATGCAATATATCAAAAGAAAGAACAGACCCTCTGCTTAGAAAAAAAAAATAAAATTCATGCATTCCTTTTTTATCAACACTTGAATATGGGTTAGTTTCATAAAAAAAGCAACATTTTGAGCAAAAAGCTGAGAAAATCATGTTTTTGCCAGAGACTACATCCAGATCGGATTCAGAACGATGATCAAAACACTTGAGTTTTGATGTATATGCTGTTTAATGTTGATGATCCCGTTATTTTACATATGCATCTGCTTACATATGACATGGCATGTTTCAGCTTCTTCTTCACCTGTGTTTAGATCCAGAGATTCAGTACGCTTTAAGAAGATGCGTAATAGCGCCCCCCTACCGTATAACAGTGAAAACACGGAAAGCCAGAAATTTCAGTGAATGGCGGGGAAAGAGTTAAAATAATTTTAGATGGAGTACAAATGTCACACAACAGTGACTTATCAACATTAAAATACGTTAAAATATTGACCTAATTAAATAATTTAAAAGGATAGTTCAACCAAAAATTTATAATTTACTCACCTTCATGTCATTCCCAACCTCTTTGACATTCTTTCTTCTGTTGATCATAAAAGATCAGAAATGTCTGTATTTCTTGTCCATGCAATGGAAGTCAATGATCACCAATGCTGTTCTTCTTTTGATTTGAGTGAATGATGACAGAATTTTCATTGAACTAGCCCTTTAATATAAATAGTCTCATGTAAACTGAAGGAAATGTGAGTGCAAACTTTACAGTGCAAAACTCACCACTATAATTCTAGGTTGAGTCAGTGGTTATTTGTGTTTTTGTGCAGTTTCTGCGATGGTTTCTAAGGTGTTCTGAGTGCTTGCTAGGTGGCTATTAAAGTCCCCCTGCAGTGAAAATAATTTCTTCATGCCTTTAAATAGCTTGAATGCTTGCTTCATTTTGTAAATGCAGATTCATGAATATGCAAATTAGTCCCTGCCTCCACTCACTCACACCAGCTCAGAATAGCTGATCCACTCGGTCAACTGTAGTAAATGCTACACAATGGCAAGTGTAAATATTGGTTTAATTCAGCCATATATGTTTGAACCAGAAATGGATTCAGAAGAAGAGGAAGAACGAATTATACAGGAAGGCCTGGTTCTAGGGGTGCTTGAGAGTGATAAGCACCCTCAAACGAAACCCTCAGTTGATACTGTAATAATATCATACACTGTCAGAAAGAAAAGGTACAGCGCTGTCACTGGGGCAGCACCCTAAGGTACAAAAGTGAAAAGGTACTAATATGTACTTTTAAGGTACTAATATGTACCATTTAGGGGTAACTAAGGTGTACCTTTCACTTTTGTACCTTAGGGTACTACCCCAGTGACAGCACGTTCCAGTGTGTATTTGTGTTTGCGCTCTGGAGAATGTCAAATGATTCAGATAATTCTATGAGAATAGGGAAGTCCACACCACAACTATAACAACAATGGCACAGAGGAACAATAGTGTTGGAATCACTCTCAGAACGATTTTTCCTCCTGATGATTGATAAAAAACGTTGACAGCCAATCAGAATCCATCCTGCTTTATAAAGATGTAGCATTTAAATCGATATAGCACAAAACTGCAGCGCGTGCTCATCCGTTATCGTGCGTTAGTGTGTGGATGCTAATTTATTGCTTTAACTCTTTCCCCGACAGCGTTTTTGAAAAAATGTTGCCAGCCACCACTAGCATTTTTGATAATTTTCACAAAATTTTCATGGCCCCCAGAATATCTGAACATGCAATATGTCAAAAGACCCTCTGCTTTTAAACAAATAAACAAAAAAAATATTCTAGCTTCATACATTCCTTTTTATAAACACTTGAATATGGGATAGTTTCATAAAAAAAGCAGCATTTTGAGCACAAAGCTGAGAAAATCACATTTTTGTCAAAGACTACGTCTGTATCAGATTCAGAATGATGATCAAAACATGGATTAGATCGAGTCCATCAACAGCTTCACAGGCCTATACCTCGTCCTGGGTCGACATTTCATTCAGTAACATTTGGCAGTTTTGATTTATATGCTGTTTAATGTTGATGATCATGTTATTTCACATATGCATATGATTACATATGATATTGTTTCTGCTTCTTATTTCCATGTGTTTTGATCAGAAGATTCATTACTCTTTCAGAAGATGCGTAATAGCGCGCTCTACCGTGTAACAGTGAAAACATGGAAAGCCGGAAATTTCCGTCAGCGGCGGGGAAGCTTTTTCTCACAAATGACGGAAATTTCCGTCAATGGCCGTCAATTACTTTGGATGAATTATTCCTTTAATAGTCTGCAGTTGGAACAACCTCTAACCCTAACGGTCTATAAGCAATAGTAATAGCGATGCTATTGGGCCCATGAGTTATGCACTCCATGTCTACCAGTCTACATCTGCCAGAACTGTGATTCATGTGATTCATCTGATTGAGACATGTTGACATGCTAGTTAGCCTACCTGCATTATTTCTGTTACTCCTAATACTACACACACACAAACTCACACACTTATACACACACAACACACACAATTTACGTATGTTAAAAATAATGAATATTGTATTATAATATATATAATATGTAATATATAGTAGGCCTATATATATATATATATATTATTATATGTTGTATATTTATAAATATAATAACTGTCCAGGGCGTTTAGAGTCTTAAGAGAATAGCTGGCCTGGGGAAGTTCGACTTCAGTGCCACTCACCATACACACACACCCCCCACGCGTACAACTGTTACTGTGCAACGCGTACTGTTGTTTAGTTCAAATGAATACAATCTCGTTTGTTTTGAGTTTTATAGGAATAGCCGGCCTGGGGAAGTTTGTCTTCAGTGCCATTCATATACACACACACACACACACACACACACACACACACACACACACACACACACACACACACACACACACACACACACATATACTATACAAACTGTATTTGTTTTGGTTAATAATTTGGCTAAAAATGGGCAAAAATTCTGTTGAATGTTTTTCTGCTTCTGGTTTGAATTAAATGCTCAAGTTCTTTATATTTGTCACCTCATTCTTTGTAACTATATCATCTGTGCCAACCAACCCCATTGCATGTGCCAACTAACCCCTATAATGGGTGGTTAAGTGCACATCATGACTTTAAAATTAGGAATCATTTGTGAACATTAAATGTATCTGTTGATTAGCTGAGATCTTAACCTTTCAGTTGTTACTGGTTAGACTATTTTAACTATTTTTGAAAAGTGTGCCAACCAACCCCTCTCTCCCCTACCTAAGCAAACACAGCTAATAAGCTCTCTTAATATGCATAGTAGGTGTACTAACAATTTTATGCCTCAGCAATAAAATTCATACCCAGTTTATCACTGATAAATAGATTTAGAGTTTTAGCTATTAGCAACTTTGGATAAAGTTATTAAAAAGCTCATGACAATGACTCCTAATATTTTACTAATGAGAGCAGAATAACAGTAAGGGCTCATAAATTCTTAAAGACATGCTAGCAGTTATTTATTTATTTCTATTTCATTACTCTTGGTCTTGCTGATATCTTCCATTTCAAGACTCGTGGAACACTGCTGCGATGAAACGGCCAGCCCCCCGTACATGCCCGGTTTCTGCGGCCTCGCGATTGACTCCCCGCAGAGAATGGAAGAGTGGAGAGAGGCCTGCCCAGACAGCTAATGTTATTAGTCTCATTACAGCTCCCCATGAGCTCGGCGGCAGGGGGCCGGCCGCCTGACGTGCTGTTTATTTCCGATAACATCCTCGCAAACTACACTGCTCCAATTACGCTCCTCGTAATGAGCAAGATTATGTCTCTTTCGGCAGCCTCGTGTCATTCGGAGCGAGAAGCGGTCGGGTTTTAGACAGGAACAATCAAGAACCAATGTTGGAAAACATGAGTGAATTATGATATGAATGTAAATATTGTTGTGGCAGGTGTGTGGTGCAGCATTGTTCAGGTACAAATCAGTCCTTTTTCGAATCAAGTAATGCTAATTTAAGGAAATTGTCTTGATAGCACAAGCCATGACATTTTTCATCATGCAGTAGTGGTGTCGGTAATTAACTTTCTGTGGAAAGGATTTAAAAAGTTTCTTTCTCCATTAAACTTGTCAGTGTTTTATGCCTATTCCTTTGAACGCATTTAAAGCCGTAACGCTGAGATAATTCTCCACTTCCCAGCAATTCAGCAACCGTCCTCCAGAAAGAGAAGGAAATGTAAAAATGGAAATGGCACACACTTGTTCCGACTCCAATTACATTCTCTGATATCAGTCTGGAAGTACATAGAAGTATGGTTAACCAACACCCCAGGCCGTTCAGTCCTGCAACACTTTGAAATCACTTTCCTTATTGCGGTGCCAATCTCTTATGAGAAAGGGGCTCAAGTTTATTTGAAAGTCTAATGCAATACTCACTGGCTGAACCTTTCGAAAATGAAGTGCCTACAATAATTCAAGCACTTGCCAAAATACATATGTGGGTCAAAAAAAGAGAGTTCTTCTCATCTCACATTTCAGGAATCGCTTAATTAAGGTGTCTTGTATAAAGTAATTGTTTTCAGAATTAGTTTGCTATAACTTAAGTTAAAATGAGGTTTGTCATAATACCATTTGAACATGTGTTGATAAATACACTTGTCCTGAGGACAGTTCAAGCTTAAAATGAAAAGTTACAAATCTTCCTTTAATGTGTGTCTGTGTATTAATTGTTCACTTGTTACCCAGCAGATAGTACTACGAAAATATGATATTGGAATTTTATAGGACAGAACAAAACCAATCATCTACTGTATGTAGAGATATATTACAACTAGCCCCGGTCTCCCTAATATGTGTGTTTCTTCAGCTATTGGTAACCTCTCTAAAAACAATCTTTTCACACACTAGTTTGCATATGCATCACAGAAGAATGCTGCTATTTTTCTAAAGCATTTTTTTGAAACATTTCCACAACAATGTAATTTCCATGGCATCTCAGTTGTATCAATTGTATTATATTCGATAACTTTTAGTGGTGGAAATTATATTTAAACAGTGTTATTTTAGTATCACTGGTGCCATTATAGTTTATATTAATATTTAGAATTGTAATATTTTCTGTTTTCATTTTAATTTTTGTTAAAGTTTTAGTGCATTTATGTCTTGTTTATTAGTTTTTATTATTTTTTATTTCAGTTTTAGTTTTAGTTATATTAGTACATCAAGTTAAACTAAATGAAAATGAGAAATGAATTAAACTTAGTTTATTATGCATATATATATATATATATATATATATATATATATACACACTCACCTAAAGGATTATTAGGAACACCATACTAATACTGTGTTTGACCCCCTTTCGCCTTCAGAACTGCCTTAATTCTACGTGGCATTGATTCAACAAGGTGCTGAAAGCATTCTTTAGAAATGTTGGCCCATATTGATAGGATAGCATCTTGCAGTTGATGGAGATTTGTGGGATGCACATCCAGGGCACGAAGCTCCCGTTCTACCACATCCCAAAGATGCTCTATTGGATTGAGATCTGGTGACTGTGGGGGCCATTTTAGTACAGTGAACTCATTGTCATGTTCAAAAAACCAATTTGAAATGATTTGAGCTTTGTGACATGGTGCATTATCCTGCTGGAAGTAGCCATCAGAGGATGGGTACATGGTGGTCATAAAGGGATGGACATGGTCAGAAACAATGCTCAGGTAGGCCGTGGCATTTAAACGATGCCCAATTGGCACTAAGGGGCCTAAAGTGTGCCAAGAAAACATCCCCCACACCATTACACCACCACCACCAGCCTGCACAGTGGTAACAAGGCATGATGGATCCATGTTCTCATTCTGTTTACGCCAAATTCTGACTCTACCATCTGAATGTCTCAACAGAAATCGAGACTCATCAGACCAGGCAACATTTTTCCAGTCTTCAACTGTCCAATTTTGGTGAGCTCGTGCAAATTGTAGCCTCTTTTTCCTATTTGTAGTGGAGATGAGTGGTACCCGGTGGGGTCTTCTGCTGTTGTAGCCCATCCGCCTCAAGGTTGTGCGTGTTGTGGCTTCACAAATGCTTTGCTGCATACCTCGGTTGTAACGAGTGGTTATTTCAGTCAAAGTTGCTCTTCTATCAGCTTGAATCAGTCGGCCCATTCTCCTCTGACCTCTAGCATCAACAAGGCATTTTCGCCAACAGGACTGCCGCATACTGGATGTTTTTCCCTTTTCACACCATTCTTTGTAAACTCTAGAAATGGTTGTGCGTGAAAATCCCAGTAACTGAGCAGATTGTGAAATACTCAGACCGGCCCGTCTGGCACCAACAACCATGGAGTTCAGGAGATTGATATATATATATATATATATATATATATATATATATACACACTCACCTAAAGGATTATTAGGAACACCTGTTCAATTTCTCATTAATGCAATTATCTAATCAACCAATCACATGGCAGTTGCTTCAATGCATTTAGGGGTGTGGTCCTGGTCAAGACAATCTCCTGAACTCCAAACTGAATGTCAGAATGGGAAAGAAAGGTGATTTAAGCAATTTTGAGCGTGGCATGGTTGTTGGTGCCAGACGAGCCGGTCTGAATATTTCACAATCTGCTCAGTTACTGGGATTTTCACGCACAACCATTTCTAGAGTTTACAAAGAATGGTGTGAAAAGGGAAAAACATCCAGTATGCGGCAGTGCTGTGGGCGAAAATGGCTTGTTGATGCTAGAGGTCAGAGGAGAATGGGCCGACTGATTCAAGCTGATAGAAGAGCAACTTTGACTGAAATAACCACTCGTTACAACCGAGGTATGCAGCAAAGCATTTGTGAAGCCACAACACGCACAACCTTGAGGCGGATGGGCTACAACAGCAGAAGACCCCACCGGGTACCACTCATCTCCACTACAAATAGGAAAAAGAGGCTACAATTTGCACGAGCTCACCAAAATTGGACAGTTGAAGACTGGAAAAATGTTGCCTGGTCTGATGAGTCTCGATTTCTGTTGAGACATTCAGATGGTAGAGTCAGAATTTGGCGTAAACAGAATGAGAACATGGATCCATCATGCCTTGTTACCACTGTGCAGGCTGGTGGTGGTGGTGTAATGGTGTGGGGGATGTTTTCTTGGCACACTTTAGGCCCCTTAGTGCCAATTGGGCATCGTTTAAATGCCACGGCCTACCTGAGCATTGTTTCTGACCATGTCCATCCCTTTATGACCACCATGTACCCATCCTCTGATGGCCACTTCCAGCAGGATAATGCACCATGTCACAAAGCTCGAATCATTTCAAATTGGTTTCTTGAACATGACAATGAGTTCACTGTACTAAAATGGCCCCCACAGTCACCAGATCTCAACCCAATAGAGCATCTTTGGGATGTGGTGGAACGGGAGCTTCGTGCCCTGGATGTGCATCCCACAAATCTCCATCAACTGCAAGATGCTATCCTATCAATATGGGCCAAAATTTCTAAAGAATGCTTTCAGCACCTTGTTGAATCAATGCCACGTAGAATTAAAGCAGTTCTGAAGTCGAAAGGGGGTCAAACACAGTATTAGTATGGTGTTCCTAATAACCCTTTAGGTGAGTGTATATATACATACACATACAGTGGGGAGAACAAGTATTTGATACACTGCCGATTTTGCAGGTTTGCCCACTTATAAAGAATATAGAAGTCTGTAATTTTTATCATAGGTACACTTCAACTGTGAGTGACGGAATCTAAAACAAAAATCCAGAAAATCACATTGTATGATTTTTAAGTAATTAATTTGCATTTTATTGCATGACATAAGTATTTTATACATCAGAAAACCAGAACTTAATATTTGGTACAGAAACCTTTGTTTGCAATTACAGAGATCATACGTTTCCTGTAGTTCTTGACCAGGTTTGCACACACTGCAGCAGGGATTTTGGCCCACTCCTCCATACAGACCTTCTCCAGATCCTTCAGGTTTCGGGGCTGTCGCTGGGCAATACGGAATTTCAGCTCCCTCCAAATATTTTCTATTGGGTTCAGGTCTGGAGACTCACTAGGCCACTCCAGGACCTTGAGATGCTTCTTACGGAGCCCCTCCTTAGTTGCCCTGGCTGTGTGTTTCGGCTCGTTGTCATGCTGGAAGACCCAGCCACGACCCATCTTCAATGCTCTTACTGAGGGAAGGAGGTTGTTGGCCAAGATCTCGCGAAACATGGTCCCATCCATCCTCCCCTCAATACGGTGCAGTCGTCCTGTCCCCTTTGCAGAAAAGCATCCCAAAGAATGATGTTTCCACCTCCATGCTTCACGGTTGGGATGGTGTTCTTGGGGTTGTACTCATCCTTCTTCTTCCTCCAAACACGGCGAGTGGAGTTTAGACCAAAAAGCTCTATTTTTGTCTCATCAGACCACATGACCTTCTCCCATTCCTCCTCTGGATCATCCAGATGGTCATTGGCAAACTTCAGACGGGCCTGGACATGCACTGGCTTGAGCAGGGGGACCTTGCGTGCGCTGCAAGATTTTAATCCATGACGGCGTAGTGTGTTACTAATGGTTTTCTCTGAGACTGTGGTCCCAGCTCTCTTCAGGTCATTGACCAGGTCCTGCCGTGTAGTTCTGGGCTGATCCCTCACCTTCCTCATGATCATTGATGCCCCACAAGGTGAGATCTTGCATGGTGCCCCAGACCGAGGGAGATTGACCATCATCTTGAACTTCTTCTATTTTCTAATAATTGCGCCAACAGTTGTTGCCTTCTCACAAAGCTGCTTGCCTATTGTCCTGTAGCCTATCCCAGCCTTGTGCAGGTCTACAATTTTATCCCTGATGTCCTTACACAGCTCTCTGGTCTTGGCCATTGTGGAGAGGTTGGATTCTGTTTGATTGAGTGTGTGGACAGGTGTCTTTTATACAGGTAACGAGTTCAAACTGGTGCAGTTAATACAGATAATGAATGGAGAACAGGAGGGCTTCTTAAAGAAAAACTAACAGCTCTGTGAGAGCCGGAATTCTTACTGGTTGGTAGGTGATCATATGCTTATGTCATGCAATAAAATGCAAATTAATTATTTAAAAATCATACAATGTGATTTTCTAGATTTTTGTTTTGGATTCCGTCTCTCACAGTTGAAGTGTACCTATGATAAAAATTACAGACCTCTTTAATAAAAATTACAAAACCTGCAAAATCGGCAGTGTATCAAATACTTGTTCTCCCCACTGTATATACAGTATATACTGTATATATTTATATACACTGTGTATATATATATATATATATATATATATATATACACACACACATACACAAATACACACACACACACACATATATATATACACATATATACACACACACACACACACACACACACATATATACACATTATATATATATATATATATATATGCCTAGCTAGTTTATTATATAACTTAGGTAAATACATATATATAATTTATAATATGTATAGATAATTTTATTTAAGTTAAAGTTTATTTTATTCCAATTGATAAAATGTTTTTGTTTGTTTTAATTAAATATAATAACTCTGACTCCTTTGTTTTGCTAAAGCTAATTTCATAGCTATCATTTTATATATCTTAAATATTCACAATTAAATAATATTTTTACACTTTTGCATAGTTTGACAAAATTACAGCTTGATTAGAAATGATGCACAATACAAATATTTTCCCTGATTTCTATTTTGTTTTCTTCACACTTCACCTCATATTTTATCTCAAGCTCTTCACAGACACTGTTGTCTTTATTACACAAAAAAATGGTTTGTGTTTATTTCACTTTGTTTAAATTAATCATTTTTAAACATAATTCATATTTTATGATGGATTTTCATGTTTTAAGATTGAAATTATGTCGGGTAAACAGTATAATAAAAGGCATTTGTAAATATAAAAAAAAAAAAAAATGAAAGTTTTTAAGACCATTTAATATATCCTTCCTATATATATGAAGATTGTTTAAATACAAATCAACCTCTCATACATAAAAGTGTCTAAAATTAAAGAAACACCCGTATATGACTCTCACTGTGCACCAGAACCAGAAAAGGGCCAGTATTTGTTGAAGAGAGATTCCATTATTGATTTCAACAACTGGCATCAATGTAAACCCCAAGAATGTTCCTGCTGTTATTTGAAGTAAAATATCGATAAAACGTTTTTCAAAAAGAGTTAGTTCATGTAACATTGCATTCATTAGCACTCTGGACATTCCTGACACTCTGTCTGTCACTCTTGAGTTACATGGGTGTAATAAGAGCTTTTGACAGCGGGTGAAAATGCTCCTTCTGTCACCCTGAAAACCACAGAGCCCTCTCTCTCATGAGGTTTATTTTACCTCCATAACTGAGGTGGACAGGCCCAAGGCAGGAAAGCCTTAGATAACAGCTTCAAATAAATTTACCATATAAAACATCAGCACTATCAAGTGCAGTTTTAAAATACGCAGTATAGACTTTATTCACAGCAGCGCCATCTTTGATTTTTAACGGGAATGAAAGCGAGGCTGTGAGGGATAGACATACATCTCTTCAGTGGGGTGTACTGTTATTTAATGTGTTTGAATTGTTCTGCTGACGAAACACTGCAAAATATCTTTCTAAGAAATTTCAGTAGACAAAAAAACTACAGACAACATGAGCCGTGTAAAATTATAAGTGATCTAGGTGCTTTATACAGCTTTTTACAGTGGATGCCGCATTGAAAACACAGTGGGCCCTATTTTAACGATCTGAGCGCATGGTCTGAAGCGTATGGCGCAGGTGCACTCAGGTCATGTCCGATTCCACTTTTGCTTGTTTAACGACGGAAAAAATGGCCAGCGTGCCAGGCGCATGGTCTAAAAGGGTTGTACTTATTCTCTTAATGAGTCATGGGGGTGTTTTGTGCATAACGTGTAATAAACCAATCAGAGTCTCATCTCTCATTCCCTTTAAAAGCCATTTGCGTTCACACCATGGCGGATTTGTTATTTACATGGCGGAATTTATGAGCGGAAAGACTGAACGCTTCTCCAGAGAGGAATCCTTTTATTTTTAATATTTGAAAATGTTTGTGTGCTGCTGCAGAGTGTGTGTGCTGTGTGTGTAATAAGCAGAGTGTATGCGCGTTGTACACCCGCCTAGGGCTGAACGATACATCGAATTTTCATCGTCATCGCGATATGAACTCGCGCGATGAACACATCGCAACAGACAGCCTGACATGATGAATAAGGGAAAACAGTTTATTTTTATTATTATTATAATAAACGTTTGACCTATCACGTTTAGCCCTGAAGACATGGTTGGTGTGTTCATGCTATTTGGCCAATCAGGTGAAGCCCCAGGAAGTGTCAGCTACGCTCAGATTGATTTGTGAGGTGTCAATTTAGTTGCGACACTGTGCCGTTAGCAAATACGATGGCGGAGGAAGGAGAGAAGAGTGAGGAAAATGTGGTGGCTGACGAAGACCTTGTGGTGAAAAAGAACAAGAACTTTTTGGTGACCTTGTGGTGAAAAAGAACTTTAGCTATATGGAATTATTTTGGATTTAAGAGAGATGACGCGTTACAAACACAGGTACTGTGTAAAACATGCTGAAAAATATTCAGTGGGAATAGGCTATTCAATGTTTAGGTTCTATGTTCGCAAAGAACCTATTAAAGCACTAAGACATGGGAACAGTATAGCTAACATTCACATTTGGATATTTATCACAAGTCATATCGTCATCGCAATATTAAACAATGTTATCGCACATCGCAGCTTTTCCTCATATCGTGCAGCCCTACACCCGCCTATAGGCGCACATTACTAACGCGCCCTTTAATTAACACAAAAAAGCAGTCGTTTTCAGTTCCTCAAAATAGCAACGCACCAACAATGCGCCTGAACACACCTCGTTTTCAGACCAGCGAACAGATGGGTGCAAATGCATTTGCTATTTAAACAACGTGGTGCTGGATGTGAAAACGATCTGCGTCGGGCTGAAACTAGCAAAAAACACTTGTGTCGCATTGCGCCGGGTGTATGATAGGGCCCAGTAATAATGATGATAATGGTGATAATTTTCTTCAGTTAAATGAAAACAAGACTGAAGTCATTTTATTTAGCTCCCCACATTTGGTAGACGGTCTGACCTCTAGTATAGGACCTCTGCAAGCAAACATCCACACTCATGTAAAGAACCTGGGTGTTGTTGTTGATTCAGAGTTAAAATCTGACAAGCAAATAAACTGTTGTCAGAGCCAGTTTTTTCCAGCTTAGGGGTTTATGGAAATTTAAATCTTTTCTATCTTTTAGTGACCTAGAGACAGTCATTCATGCCTTTATTTCAACAAGGCTTGATTATTGCAATGCTCTATATGCTGGTATTAACCAGTTTTCCCTATCACGGTTGCAACTCGCTTGAAATCCAAAGGTGACAGAGCCTTTTCTGTATTTGCCCCTAAGCTGTGGAATTCGCTACCTCAGTCTGTTAGGTTGATTTCTTCTTTATCTGCATTTAAGTCATCTCTGCAAACATATCTTTTTTCTCAGGCCTACTCATAATTTTGGATATGTTAGTCTTAGTGAGTTAAATTCTTTGTCTTGATTTAAATTTGGTTTTATGGTTTAGTTGTTGAATAAAAATTTTTATACTCTGTATTTTTTTTTTTTTTTATATTTTTTTAGTGCGTTTTTGTGAAGCACCTTGGTCAGCAGTAATGTTGTTTTAAGGTGCTATATAAATAAAAGTGACCTTGACCTTGACCAGTAAGTCTATAATCCCTCACAGCCTAGCTTTCATACTTGTCATGGCGCTGCTCTGAATAAGGTCTATTATAGTACTTTATTTTGTGAGAGGAATTGTTATATTTTATTTTATTTTAGGTTACATATATATGTTTTTTTATTGTTATTTTGCATTTGTGCATCTGTGCTGAATTTCTAATGGAAATAGAACAGGAATGAAGGTAGCACACTTTTATTGGAAGCACTTCATTCCTTAAAAAAAACCTTGTGAATAACAAGCATTCAAATCAAATTCTGCAAACTTCTGCATCGTTCCGTGGGCTCAGATACAGCACATGATGGAACTCTCAAGTCGTATACCATGGTATTTACATGTTACTCCAATGTTCTTTAAAGAATACGTACAACTATCCACTATGGCACATGGTCAAAAAAAATGGTAATGACATTGTCCGTGTTCAAAAACAAAACAAAAATACATGGTATTATCAAGGTACCATGTACATTTTAATAGCAAAAGAGATAGAGAGAACTATTGATAGATTGGATGGATGGATGGATGGATGGATGGATGGATGGATGGATGGATGGATGGATGGGACAAAATAAAATGTCAAACGCTTAAAATGCTGCTTGCTGGATAATTTTTTTTAGTAATAAGTCATAATATTGTATATAATTTTCACTGAGAGCACATTTGCTTTTTCATTGAATTTGTTTATTTGATGGGCAGATTGTTTAGCTGGAGTGTGTTTCTAGAGCTAATATCACCATAGCCACTGAAGAACTGACACTACACAACTAATAGAAATAAACGCAGTGTGCCGGATCTATATTTAGAGTTTGTCACTGCATAATTTGGTGATGATTATACCAGAGTTGCATCGTCTGTATCTCTGCGTGAGTCTGTAGGAGCATAATTTCCTTCTTGTTCCTTACTTTTTTTTTTTTTTTTTCAAGCCCACTGGCCACAAGAGGACTGAAATGATTAAATCCACAGCTGTGAGGACTCAATAGTCACCCAGGAGCAGTGTCAGGAATGAGATCTGGGCTGGAGGCCTCAACATGTTTCTGACATTTGTTTTAAATATTGACTTCCTGGCTGTGTTATCACTCTGCACATTTCATATTTGTAGTTGAAGAGATGGATGAGGAGAGAAGAGAGATGTAGTGTGAATTTGGATTTGTGGAAGGAGCGGTTTGGAGGTAGTACTGCTTGTGTGTGCGTTTGTTGAAGTGTGTAGGAAGGATATTGCTCGTACCCAAGGTTTTCTTAAACCCAGCTACCCTACTGTCTAAGAGAGAACTCTAGATGCCTGTGAATCGAAATTGTTCTCAGCTCTTGCTTTGCACGAACAGCCAGGCAAAACGTTCTGCATTAAAACACCAAGCACAATAGTCTGGCTATATGTGCCGGAAGTCTTATTATTACGAGACTCAAATAAACAGGACAGATAAGGCCTATTCACAGTGAGAGCTTATATTCACCATGAACAGCACTTTAAATTGAAGCAATGGATGGATGGAAACATAGCTTATGATACATAAGCCACAACAAATTTCGGTATATAAGCACTGTAACAAGGACTTTTCCAACATTTAAAGTTCTTCAGGTTACTACAGGCTAACATACCACTTACCAAGACCAGGCATTCAAAAAAGTCTATCTGTCACTCTACATTTAAAGGGATAGTTCACCCAAAAATGAAAATTACCCCATGATTTACTCATCCTCAAGCCATCCTAGGTGTATATGACATTCTTCTTTTAGACGAATACAATCGGAGTTACATTAAAAAATGTCCTGGCTCTTCCAAGCTTTATAATGGCAGTGAATGGCAGCCCAAAATTTTAAGCCCAAAAAAGTGCATCCATCCATTATAAAAGTAATCCACACAGCTCCGGGGGGTTAATAAAGGCCTTCTGAGGCGAATCGATGTGTTTTAGTAAGAAAAATATCTTAGACAATATGAATATGTCCTATGTGAACAGCTTCCAAATCTGATTGAGAAACATTAGACAGATTGACAAATTTCATTGTATAATGCTAGACTATGATTTATGTTGAGTGATTTGGAATTAAAACAATATACGTAAGGGATAATGTACATCCAGCCAGTTGTTATTGCAGAATAAACCCTGACAGGGTGATCAGGACCCTGACAAGAAGCAGTCTTGCATCACCCTGAAGGGGTTTATTCTGCGATAACAACCGCCTGGATGTACATTATCCCACTTATTACACGGCTACTTGCCACATAAGTAAATAATTAGAAATATTGATCAGAGTAGAAATATTTTATTAGCTCTTTAAACGCAAAGTTTCTGCATTAGCAAGCAGCAAGTTCAAACTAGATGGACAGGGTCCAGGACTAGTATCCCAGACAGATGTGGAGCTGACAGCTGTTGGACAGATGACTGTAAAAAGTAAACCCTTCAAGCAGAAAGAACCTCTCAGGACAAGAAGTGTAAAGTTCACACTCAACCTCATATCTCTGAACAACCAGATGGTAAGAGTGGAATGCTGTTGATCTGAAGCGCAACACTAAAAACAAGTGTAAACAGGGTCCAATGCGTCAATCACTCAAACTATCACTCAAAAGTTGGTTAGGACCACATTGCCTTTTTAATGTAATAATAATCAATCCATTCTCACTCACAAGGCTTCAAAAACTGAAGCATGGTCACGCCTTTAGCGTCACTATTACGATGCTAAAGCTTCCGCTAGGCGTCGCTATATTGATGAGCTATATTCTAGTACTCAATTACTTTCAATGAGAAACCTTTGCCATCAATACACGGGGTTATCATCATCATTAAATTATATATTGGGGTATAATTTTGTCATTATAACATATTGTTACATCCGAGCCCTGTGTTTTCACTCATTCTTGGCAAAGTCTTGTATGTTGTTAGACTGCATTTCTGAGCGTTATCCTGGTTCCCTTTCGAGAGCGGTCACTTGAACACTGCGTAAAACGCTGCGGGAAATCCCTTTCCTTATAATTTCCTGAAATCTTATAGGCTAACGCGAGGAGCGCGGCAATTACCTCAGAATCTCTTCACGCTCATCGTCGAAGCTGCACCTGAGGATTTACTTCTTCTTCGCATCCGATGGCAACCATCTGCAGCATCTGCACGGGCCCTATTGACCTGCCGGATACCCACCCTCACTGCATGGCTATCCTGGGCCTGGCCCACGCTGAAGCGGCCTTCCTGTATTCCGGCTGCACCCACTGCGCGGAGCTGCCGGCTCGTATCCTGAGAGCCAGGAGGGACCACGCACGTTCCATTACAGGAACAAGGCCCACCGCTGCCAATGAGCCGCTGGTGGGCCCTGTTCAAGGAGACGACGAAGACGGCGATGACGCCTGGGACTCTCCAGTTGTCTTCTCGGGGGAGGCCTTCCATCCTCCCCCCGCCTTCGCCGACTTCGTTTCCTTCGGCGCATCCAGGGAGGAGGACTCTATGTCCATCTCGGCATCGGAGAAGGATTGGGCTGCTTCCGACGCCGACGCCCCCTTAGACCTCCAAGAGGAGCTCATGAGGGTGCTGGAGAAGGCAGTCAGAGAGTTGGACCTCTCTTGGAACGCTCCTGACGAACCGGCCAGGAGTAGGGTTGATTCCTGGTATTTCCTGGGCCGCCACCAGGCCACCCAGAAAAGGAGGACACCCTTCTTCCCGGATGTCCACGAACATGTGGTTAAGTCGGCTGCACCCCAATCGGCGCACGTCCACGCTTCCACCCACGCTTTCTTCTCCCACGTAGACGGGGCGGAGGCCCACGGATATGTGCGCATGCCCCCCCATCCGGTCAAGAGGAGAAGAGAGCTCGCGAAGGGTCCTGCCCCCAAGAGGAAGCAACATGTTCCCCAAGATGTCCCCTCTGTTTGTGGCAATGTTCTGTGTTTAAATGTGCAAAACACTGCTTGTGTGAGTTCCACAATAAAAAAAAAAGAGCTTTTTCTTCCTCATCGCCGTTACACTGCGTCTCTCGCCCTGCCTCAGAGCAGTGCAGAACCGCAGCATACACAGCCAGCGCGAGCCGTGTTCCGTCCAGCGCTCTCAGTCTCGCCGGGGTTAGATCTAGCTTTCGCTACACCGCCGTCAGCAGCAGCTGTCGAGAGCAGTATTCAGCCGCTGTCTCTTTTTCTCAACGTGTGGAGAGCCATTCCGGGCATATCGCGCTGGATTCTGGATATAGTCCAACACAGATATTCCCTTCAGTTCAGACGCAGACCACCCCGTTTCAACGGTGTTGTTCCATCACTAATGCTACCCAAAAACGCCCTGATTCTAAGACAGGAAGTTTACAGTCTGCTCGCGAAAGGAGCGATAGAACATGTCCCTCTGAGCGAGCGGGAAAGCGGTTTTTACAGCCACTATTTTGTTGTACCAAAGAAAGACGGAGGCCTCCAACCGATTCTCGATCTGAGACCGATAAATCGAGCCCTTTACAAGCGCACGTTCAGAATGACAACGCTGAAGCAGATCCTGGCGCAAATCCGCCCCGGGGACTGGTTTGCATCAGTGGATTTAAAGGACGCTTACTTTCACATTCAGATAGCGTCGCATCACAGGCGCTTCCTGAGGTTCGCGTTCGAAGGAGAAGCATATCAGTATGCAGTTCTCCCGTTCGGCTTGGCTTTAGCCCCTCGCACGTTTTCAAAGTGTGTGGATGCAGCGTTATCCCCTCTCAGACAGAGCAGTATGCGTATATTAAACTACCTGGATGACTGGTTGATTCTAGCCCATTCACGGGATGTGCTGATCAGTCATACACACGCGTTGATGCATCATCTGGAAAGCCTGGGTCTACGAGTGAATATGCAGAAGAGTACGTTCACCCCGTGTAAGTTGATAACCTATCTGAGAGTTTGCTTCGACTTGATAACTATGAGGGCCAGTCTTTCTCATCAGCGTGTAGAGACCATTCTTTCTGCCCTGCGGTGTGTCAAACCGGGCAGGTCTGTGCCACTGAAGGAATTCCAGAGGCTGGGGTTGATGGCATCCGCCTCCTCGGTTTGCCATCTGGGTCTCCTGCACATGCGCCCGCTTCAGTTCTGGCTCAAGTCTCAAGTCCCGTGGAGATCATGGACATCAGGCCATTTGCGCATTCCGGTCAATCACAGTTGCATCAAAGCTCTGAAACCGTGGCGCATCGGTCTCTTCTCGCATCCCAGACATGTACAAGCGGGGTGTGCCTCTGGGCATGGTGACGAACCGCATCGTTGTCACTATGGACCTCGGACCTCGGGTTAGGGCGCGGTCTGTGTGGGCTCACCGGCGTCAGGTCTCTGGTCGCCGTCGCAGAAAGAGTGGCACATAAACCGCTTGGAATTGCGCACGGTCTCTCTAGCCCTGGAAGCTTTCCTGCCTCAGCTGGAGCAGCAGCATGTTCTGATTCGCACACACAACATGTCTGTGGTTTCGTACATAAATCGCCAGGGCGGCATACGATCCAGAACCCCTTTCAAGCAGGCTGCAAACCTCCTTTTGTGGGCGGATCGACACCTTCTCTCCATCAGGGCGAATTACATCCCCGGCCGCTTAAACCGCGGAGCGGACTTGCTTTCGAGGATCAAGATTCCTCAGGGAGAGTGGAGACTTCACCCCGGAGTGGTGAGGGAGATATGGACCTGATTCGGGAGGGCGGAAGCGGATCTATTTGCGACGAGCGAGAACGCGCATTGCCTGCTGTTCTTCTCGCTGTCCCACTTCTTGCTGTCGGGGGATGCTCTGACGTCAAGCTGGCCGAGAGCCAAACTCTATGCGTTCCCTCCGGTGAAGATTTTGCCTCTGGTACTATGCAAAATCAGGGAGGAGAGAGCATGGGGAATGGGGGGTATTTGAGAAATGGTGCTGTGAGCATGCTATCGACCCGTTTAACTGCCCCGTTTCAGACATGATACATTTTCTACAATTTAGAATGGACAATGGCAGTCTGCCTTCCACTCTGAAGGGTAATGTAGCTGCTATTGCCTCGTTTCGCTCCCCGGTATCCGGGCAGTCGATCAGTAAGCATGATTTGGTGGTAAGATTTCTCAAAGGAGCGAGGAGGTTACATCCTCCACGGCCGCCTTCTGTGCCGCCGTGGGACCTGGCTTTGCTTCTAAAAGCCCTCTCTTTACCTCCGTTCGGGCCTCTGGAATCTATCACAGTAAAAGAGCTTTCTCGTAAAACCGCTCTCCTCCTGGCCCTTGCTTCTGCTAAACGCGTTGGGGATTTACATGCTTTCTCTGTGAACGGTGATTGTATGCGTTTCGGTCCCGGCGACTGTAATGTCACTCTCCGGCCGAGACATGGCTACGTGCCAAAATCCACGCCCTTTAAAGCGCAGGTCGTTTCTCTATCGGCCTTATCAGCTGAACCGGGTACCTCACGTGACACTGATGCTCTGCCGCTGAGTGCTGTTTGCCTGGTTAGGGCGCTCAAGGTATACGTTAATAGAACGACCTCCTTTCGACAGTCAGACCAGCTCTTTGTGTGCTATGGGGGCTGTTCTAAAGGACGTGCTGTTTCTAAACAGAGGCTGTCCCACTGGATAGTGGATGCTATCGCGTTGGCGTATGCTAGTCTGGGCCAGGACTGCCCTTTCCACATCAGGGCACATTCTACGAGAGCCATTGCATCTTCCTGGGCTTGGTCTAAGGGTACGTCCATTCAAGAAATATGCTTGGCTGCTGGCTGGTCTTCCCCTAACACCTTCGCCAGATTTTACAAGCTGGACGTGCCATCTGTGGCTTCACAAGTGCTCTCGGTGAGTTAATTACTTTCAAGTGCTTACGCTGCACGGTTATTATCGTTTTGCTGTTGATGCTGTGTATGCTCGTGTTTATGTGTATTTACTCGCTGTTGTCACTTAACTGCCCTTATCAGTGCAGCAGACACTTCTTGTTCTGTCCTCTATTACAAGTGTTTGTTTTGCAGCACAGTTTGTTACCGCTATGCTGTTGACACTGTGTTCGCTCATATCGTCCATTTTCTACGTTATTGTGCTAGTTCTGCCCTTATCAGTACAGTCTGCATTTTTCTCTGTCTCATATGCAAATTTGGATAGGCTTTAGCACATCTCTCATTGGCCTGGCTTCACCTATCATAAGAGCTTCTGGCAGCTCCGCCCCTTGGCGGTCTGTTGTTCTGCGATTGGTGCAACTTGTCTGCTACCTCGCAGCTCTCACGGCGGGATTGTATTCGGTTCCTGCAGCATTTTACGCAGTGTTGAAGTGACCGCTCTCGAAAGGGAACGTCTCCAGTTACTATCGTAACCTCGGTTCCCTGAGAGGCAGGAACGAGACACTGCGTAAGTCGCCGTGCTCGCCGCTCACTCAGTTTAAGCGTTTAGTTCTGATTCTGAGGTAATTGCCGCGCTCCTCGCCTTTTATACTGCCAGGTTACCCCTACAGTATTAGCATGCGATTTGCATATCGCGTGGCAATTGGCCAGTTTTTCCTAACTGGCGTTAGCCTATAAGATTTCAGGAAATTATAAGGAAAGGGATTTCCCGCAGCATTTCATTCCCGCCTCTCAGGGAACCAAGGTTACGATAGTAACCAGAGACGTTTCCTGTGTCTTGGTTTTCTGGATTACACTTTTGCCTGTGTTTTCTGCCCCGTTGCTCATTGGATTATTTGCCCGTGTGTTTTACCTCTTGCCTGTTATATGGACTATGATTCTGGATTGTCCCAATAAAGCTGCATTTGGATCTTCAACCCGAGTCTTGGAGCAGTTCGCAATACATATACTGTTCATATGATTTAAACAGACACAAAAATGTTATTTACATTACACTGTTTAGACATTTTTGAGCACCTAACCCTACCACTAAACCTAACTATTGTCAATATAATACAACATAAAACAGGATATAACAGGCAGACATAACTACAGCCACTATTCAAAAATTACAAATATCCCAAGTCTTCCAAGACCAAACATTTGCTTTGTAGGAGGAACAGACCCAAAAGTTATCACCGTCTCATTCCACCATAACGCTAAAATCACAAACATGTTCAAAAATTGCAGCCTGAAAAAGCATCAGCTTTGATTGTGAATTGCTATTGTCTTAATAGCGACACTAAAGGCACTTCACCATGCTTCATTTTTAGATAATTTATAGGCGTGTAATGTTTCTTTACGAAGTGATAACCCCACCTAATGGCCTGGTAGCATAATACAGCATTTTTAATCATTTTCGCGGATCTGTGATGAAACATAGTCATCTGTACGCAAAAAAAATGCAAAGGAAAAACTATTCTATTTTTAGTACATCGTTGTTGTGTAAACATACCCTTAGTCTGGCAGATCTGTCACCTTTAATGGCAATCAACTAAATATTAAGTGCAAGAATATGACTATAATTGGCACAGTATTAATCCTCTTTTATACACTCTGACCCACTGGGCACCGCTTAGAAGAGTAAGCATACTGATCTTATTTTGACCAGAGTATAATATTAATCTTCTGACATTCCTGTGCTTTTGACTAATTTCTATTGTGCCATCCATTAGTGCTGTTAGGGGTAATTATTATGACAATATGAAAGGTTGAACTGATACCAGGACCTTTCTGAATGGCACTTCATCAAAGCATGGCCACACTGTAATGGAGCTCTCTTTCACAGACTTTACAGAGACCGCAGCTCTTTCTTTGAACTGCCATGTAAGAGGATGCTTGTCTGAAGGATGTGGGTCAAGTGAGCTCCACCCAGATGATACCATCAGGCTAAGTGGAGGTTAAGGTCTATTTCCTGTCCAGTCTTTGACTCAGACAGTAGATATTTGATGTTAGAACAATAGTACTTGCATTTTCTTTGTGGTGTAAATATGTGAAAACGGCTGAATAAACTATAGAGGCAATGTAATCAGAGAAGAAAATGCACCTCAGAGACACGGCATGTTCAAAATAGCACACTACCATAGCACACACACCAATTTTGCAGTATGCAGTATAGGTCAGTGGTGTACCGCAAATCTTAGGGAACTGCCATGAACCATGGGACGGGGCCCCACCCATAAGTTATCATGTCACAAGCAAGCATTTGAATCGTAGTGCCTCTGTGCAGCAATGAAAAATTTGTGTAAACACACTGTGCTGTATTTGTGAAACTGATGCATAATGTATATGTATAAAATGACTCTGAATAAGCAAATTTAGCTTAATATAATAGGCTGAGTGATATGCAGCAGGACGCAGTTTATAGTATGCAAATTTTCTGTAAACCCAGAAAACTTTGCTACAATCACCAATCGTCATGTTATCATTCAATGCATATTGCCTATACATAAATGAACCTTTATGTTATGTCATTGCAGATTAAAATCTATAAATCAAAATATTATTGCATTTATGAAGAAAAGGCTCAGCACCCAAGGCTCTATCGCCTATTGCCTCAATGGAGTACAGTGTCTTTGGGTGGATTGCTGAGGCAGACTGCCATTAGGATTGTTTGTGATTTGGTTTTAGTGACTTAAGCCTAGGACACACTGCACGATTTTCGTCTGTCCCAGACAAAAGATTGCCATCGTGAAACAATCTTGGCGATTTCTGTGACCATGGCTCCTAACTGGTGGTCCTATGTTGTACAATGAGAGAGGTCAAAGACGGCCGTTGTCACAGTCTTGAGGCCAAAGATGGCCTACGACAATTTTCTGACAGTGTCAGAAATTCAGCATGATCACCGCACAGTGTGTTTGCTGTTACAACCTACGTCTACTGACCAGCCAATAAAAATGTGACATAAAATCAACGCGACATGGCGCTAAAACTTAAAACTGGTTACCTCAAGCTCTTTTCCCTTCCTCTTTTTTCAGCACACATAAAAACTAAAACTGTCAAAGTGTGATTCTTCATGGTCTTTTTGTTTTACAACTAGCGCATGCTGATGACATTTATTCTTTTATAGAAACTTGCATCGTAAATAGGTGTCATCATCGTACAGTCTACATGCATGTCGTACCTACGTTTAATAGATCCATGTCGCACAGTGTGATTTGTAATGATCTTATAGGATTGCTAAAATCGTGCAGTGTATCCTGGGCTTTAGGAGTCCTCTTGACTACTCCTAACTTTTCACAGATTTAGGAGCTGGTTTTAGTGCTAAAATGCTTTGTGAAATACTCTTAGAGCAAAAATGTAGGAGTCCTAAAATTAGGACTGACACACCCGTTATTTCTCCTAAATCGGCAAGTTAGGAGCTGCTTTTATCCTTAAGATGTTTTGTGAATATGGCCCCAGACCACAGTTTTACATTAGTTAAGTTAGAATAGATTTTTTTTTTTTTTTTTTTTTAAATCCAACTTGATTAACAAATGAGGAATACAACCAAGAGATTCATCCTAAGTAATAATGTGAGATGCAAAATTCCAAAACATTGCCCGGAAGAGTACAGGCTAGAACATGGAAGAAAGAATTAGTGAAACTATAGAGTTTTTTTTGTTGTTGCTTGTTTTGAGATTTTTATTTGTATCTTCTCAAGGGCTGTCAAGACCAAGATCAAGATTTTGAGACTCACTTGCCATCATGTTAACTCAATGACATTCTCCCCATAGTCAATTTCTCCTTCTCTCACCTTTGCATTAAGGGTCAAAAGACAGATGATTGTGTAAGGTAACAAAAACACTGGATTACAAGCAGAAAGAACCACCCCTCAGGGTAACATCCAAGCTGCTTCTCTATACTGCATTTATGGACAAGCAGATGGGCTGCCGTAACCCTGTCTAACCCTTGGATTGACTCATGTTCACACTGACCTTCAGTGGAGGATTTAGGTAATCCAGCGAGTAGTTGGTTTCACTCATGACAGTGTGTGACCCACATTCACTGCCTGTAATCCTTTTGTTCCTAAATTCCTGATCTAATCCTTTGTGTCCATTTCTAGTGGGCATCATATACAATTACACATGTAACAAAGAATTGCAGGTTTAACTACTGTTAGCTAAAGATTTTTCAACATATTTTGTATCATCAAAATCCCATTGTAGCATGAACCCAGAGAGATGAGAGATTATCTCCAAAAGCTTAAAGCGTGACATCACAATGCAGCTCTACTTGTAGCTAAAAATATTTTCTCAAATGGACTCAAAAGAAACAAGAGGATCTGCAAGGCTTGGCAGCACTACATACGAAACAGTCTCAACAAATGTATGTCCCCCTTGCAATGACAACAGTTCCTCTTAATATGCATTGAGGAATTCACGATCCACTTTGATGGCAACCAACAGTTTCACATTTTCATCTGCTTTTTTGCTGCCAGAGAATCCCTTTGTGGTAATAGCATGGCACTGAACCTTTAAAATCATCCTTGTGATGGGAGGTGACAAAAGTTCAGCGAATGGGACATACTTCCCACCGTCTGCCCAGCAGACACCTAGGCTGCGATAGCACGGAATGAAGTGGAAAGACACAGGAAGCTCAATCCCTGCAGTCAAGCAAGATGCATTTATGGCGCAAATCGAGACCTCCAACTTCACATCGTCATCACAACTCTTAATCTCAGGAGTAAGAATGCAGTGTTCTGGTCTCACGAGAGATCTGCAGGCTAAACCTTGGACACGCACAGTGTTTTGTCCAACTCTCAAAGAGCATCACACGTATGAGCCGACAGCAGCGAAGCAAGTCTCCTCTTGTGGTGCAAGCAAACAACATGACCAGATCTTTCAATCAAACACTTTTTGAGGTGCAAAACATTTTTAGCAGCAACCTTGAATGCATATCTTCACTATGCGCCACTTCACAAAAAACTACACTGCTATGGTGCAAGACTCCTAGGAGGACACCAAAGGGGGTGCTAGGCAGATGTGAAAATCATCTAGTGTCCCTCTTGCAGGCATACCATTTGGGGTCACATCAGTGTAAATATAACCCAGGAGGGGTGTGAGGATGAAAGCTATGTTGAGTTCGAGTGTGAAATGGGGCCTAGGATGGGGTGCACATGGTAAATGCTGCACAAGCGCAAGTAAAGGGAAGCATATAGGGTAAGGGGCCTCTGCTACATCTCTTCCCTGCTCCATGTCAGCACTTTATCATCTGCACATGCAGTGCATACTCTCATTGTCAGTTTGGACCACTCTGGACTATTAGTGAGCCATGCAGCAGTGAAAAACTGAGATGTATTGATCGATACAATAATGAGAGAAGTGTCACAGCGTACCAGGAATCTGTCTTTTAAAGAAAGAGCACAAATCAATTGATGTCAATGGATTTGCCCAAATGAAAGGACATTCTTTCTTGAAGAAACTGTGAAGGAAACTATAATAAGATTTGTTTTCGCTTTGCGATTTAAGATTGTAATGCTTTCCCACCCCTTCTTTTTAAAAGTGAAGGTGGCCCTCTTACAAATGACACATTTGATGTGGACTTGTGGCCTTCACTAGACCATGCCTGGGACATAACCTCTATTGAGTTGAGCGCAATGGTGAGGAATTCACAGCAGACTTGTACCCGACAGTCTGAGTTATGTCACCGAAGTGAGGACTCTTAAGAGGACCACAAGGGCTGAGAATGGCATTGGGGATATTTGGAATATTTGGAATTTGGGCCTGTTATTGGTGATGAAAGCCTTATAAACCGTTCATTATAAATGTAATGACTCTAAAAATGTCATGTGGTGTAACCATTAAGTAAAAATCAGGGAGTCGCACCACATGACATTTTACCATCTGAACTAACCTCGTCTTGTCATAAAAAGGTTAAATTATCTGATTTATTAGAAGACATATTAAACACAGTCAGTCCTCTCTATGATATAATTTTTCTGTTGTGTGTTGTTATCAATCCCAGCAATATTTTGCCCCTATACATTTCCAAAACCTGTAAACACAACATAGCTCACTGACTAGCCAGTGCAGATAATGAGACCCTTTGTGAGTGTATCTTCCATAGATTAGCTCCGCCACAGGATTTGGTTACCTGCATTTCCTTCATTGTTATTCTTCACATAAGTGTGTGTTTCCTCCAGTGTGAGCATTGGATCGTATATTGTTTTTGGCTGTGAGTGAACACTCTGGATAAGAGCACACACTGAATAAACGATGTTTATTATAATGAAGCAGGGTGTCTGCTAATGTGCCTCGAGAGATAAGTGAGGGAACAGGAGATGGGGGAAGGGGGGAAGGGGGCAAGGGGGGCTCAAATCATCTGTCTATCCAAACCCCTCCGGTGTGGATGATAATGTGGGTTTAAGCTGCGGTGCGGGTGAGTAATGGAATTGCACTAGGGCACGTGAACCCCTGCTGGGTAAGCTCCAGACCTCTAGCCGGAGCTAGAAATCCAGGATACGAGATGGACAAAATCATCTCAGAGGTGGGGAAAGTGAAGTGTTGCTGGGGTAACGAGCACAAAAGTAAATCATTAACAAGATAAAGCACCTAGTTTATATGATATAATGTTCCTGTTTACAATGGGTTCTTTATTCAAACTAATAGTGGATGGAAGTTTGAACAGACCTGAGCTCTGTTTAAACCCTAGTGAGCTGCTCCTGTGTCTACTGTCTACATAAACATTCTAAGGCAGCAGAAATGTAACCTGACACACAATGCTGACCTGGTTCTTCATGGGCTAAAGCAGTCATTCACATTTGATCGTTGTGCTTCTTATATGAAGTGTTCAAAATATACATCTAAGAATCGCAACGGATTCCAATAGAGCACATTGGTCAAACCTGTCTGGAATATTTAGTACTCCTAAATACCTTGATTAGCTAGATCAGGTTTGTTTAATTAGGGTTGGAGCTAACCTCTGCAGGGAAGTGGCCCACCAGAGTTTGACACCCATGCAAAAAAAGTCTCATGTTAGCATGTTGCTAAGCTAATGAGTTGATATTCTAATACAGGGGTCCTCAACAGGGGATCTGTGACAGAACTGCCAGGGATCCAGCAATTTTAGTTTCATGCCAAAGCTAAAGCTTCAGCTAAACGTTTTAGTGTCCTTGCCACATACAAATGTATGAAGTGTTAATGTATGAGTACAATCCATCTATTCATTCATTTACCAAACTGGTTGTCCTATGCAGGGTCGCAGGGATGCTGGATCTTATCCCAGTGTCTCAGGCCAAAGGCAAGGAAACACCTTGGACGGATGGGGGAGGGGAGTTTGCCCCAAATTATGTTTTAATAACAAAGTTTGGGAGGAGCACGTTCAGATAATTAACACGCGAAGAGGGCATTCAGTTAATCAACACAGTTAACAAGATAGGAGGTATACAGCAGACTTACCTCTGTTCACTGACAGTTTATCAGCATCACTTCACCACCCCATCTCCTCACTTCTAGTTCTAACTATTCCTATCACAACCGGGGGGAGTACTTTGGGTTCGGGCCAAATTCCTAGCTCGGAGTCCTCCCCCCGGACAGCACGCCAAATGCGCATAACCTTTACTCTATTTAATTATATGTAAGTGTGAACTTGTGAAATAAAGGCCTTCTGGCTCAGGACTTGAACCAGGGGACCATCTTGCAATGTTCATTGCAACGTATTCTGGGATTACCTAATCCGAGAAGGTTGTTACATGTGATTTTTTTGGAAAAATTTTGCAATTAGTGGTGTTCATACTTTGGGTTAGAAGTTTGTTCGAATTCTTTACAAATATCTTGTGCAGTTTGTGTTACAGACACAAATTCTACCAAATACAAATAAAAACTCATATGGTTTGTTGAGGAAAAGTATGCTATTAATTTTCTAAGTAATCATAAAAAATCCTAGGAAGAGGAAGAGTAAGTCAAGCCATACCTTGCGCCAGAATATTAAAATGCTCTTTTGACTTTTTGACATTTGGCATTGACAAGCACTACTCAAAACTTCTTCATAACATGCACAAATCTAGTTTTGCTGCCTACTGTTTGGAAGCCTATGGTGCCAAAAAAGGTTGCTCAGTTGAGCAGCTCACTAGGTACAGAACTTTTATTTTATGCTTTTAGCATTTGTATTCAGTCAGGTGACCTGGCTTAAAGACCTCTACATATGAAATACTTGGTATGTCATCATCAGCTTCACTTTGAAGTTGGTCACTGACTACGGCTTTCATGCTTTGTTTGACCCTAACCTTTCAAAAGGAAAGATCATTTACACAAGCAATCATTTCACCACTTGCTAGGTACAGTGGGGAGAACAAGTATTTGATACACTGCCGATTTTGCAGGTTTGCCCACTTACAAAGCATGTAGAGGTCTGTAATTTTTATCATAGGTACACTTCAACTGTGAGAGACGGAATATAAAACAAAAATCCAGAAAATCACATTGTATGATTTTTAAATAATTAATTTGCATTTTATTGCATGACATAAGTATTTGATCACCTACCAACCAGTAAGAATTCCGGCTCTCACAGACATGTTAGTTTTTCTTTAAGAAGCCCTCCTGTTCTCCACTCATTACCTGTATTAACTGCACCTGTTTGAACTCGTTACCTGTATTAAAGACACATGTCCACACACTCAATCAAACAGACTCCAACCTCTCCACAATGGCCAAGACCAGAGAGCTGTGTAAGGACATCAGGGATAAAATTGTAGACCTGCACAAGGCTGGGATGGTCTACAGGACAATAGGCAAGCAGCTTGGTGAGAAGGCAACAACTGTTGGGGCAATTATTAGAAAATGGAAGAAGTTCAAGATTACGGTCAATCTCCCTCGGTCTGGGGCACCATGCAAGATCTCACCTCGTGGGGCATCAATGATCATGAGGAAGGTGAGGGATCAGCCCAGAACTACACGGCAGGACCTGGTCAATGACCTGAAGAGAGCTGGGACCACAGTCTCAAAGAAAACCATTAGTAACACACTACACCGTCATGGATTAAAATCCTGCAGCGCACGCAAGGTCCCTCTGCTCAAGCCAGCCGATGTCCAGGCCCGTCTGAAGTTTGCCAATGACCATCTGGATGATCCAGAGGAGGAATGGGAGAAGGTCATGTGGTCTGATGAGACAAAAATAGAGCTTTTTGGTCTAAACTCCACTTGCTGTGTTTGGAGGAAGAAGAAGGATGAGTACAACCCCAAGAACACCATCCCAACCGTGAAGCATGGAGGTGGAAACATCATTCTTTGGGGATGCTTTTCTGCAAAGGGGACAGGACGACTGCACCGTATTGAGGGGAGGATGGATGGGGCCATGTATCGCGAGATCTTGGCCAACAACCTCCTTCCCTCAGTAAGAGCATTGAAGATGGGTCGTGGCTGGGTCTTCCAGCATGACAACGACCCGAAACTCTGTAAGAAGCATCTCAAGGTCCTGGAGTGGCCTAGCCAGTCTCCAGACCTGAACCCAATAGAAAATCTTTGGAGGGAGCTGAAAGTCCGTATTGCCCAGCGACAGCCCCGAAACCTGAAGGATCTGGAGAAGGTCTGTATGGAGGAGTGGGCCAAAATCCCTGCTGCAGTGTGTGCAAACCTGGTCAAGAACTACAGGAAACGTATGATCTCTGTAATTGCAAACAAAGGTTTCTGTACCAAATATTAAGTTCTGCTTTTCTGGTGTATCAAATACTTATGTCATGCAATAAAATGCAAATTAATTATTTAAAAATCATACAATGTGATTTTCTGGATTTTTGTTTTAGATTCCGTCACTCACAGTTGAAGAGTACCTATGATAAAAATTACAGACTTCTACATGCTTTGTATGTGGGCACTTGTTCTCCCCACTGTATGTCACCTCATCAACTACTGCATACCCTCTGTTAGACCACAAAACCTTTTGCACTGCCAAAACACATACATAGATGGATTTAGACTAGAACCTCAGAGTAAATTCTCCTTACCAGCCCTGACAAACATCACAACCTTTCCTGAATATGCTGGCCAAAGTTATTTCCCAACAAATACACCCAGACTTCTCTAAAAACGCTTTCTCTCTAGTGCACACACACACTCTCTCTCTCTCTCTCTTTCTCTGGCTCAGCCTGACAAGCACTAAATAGACTTTTTATCAAGTTAGCAGAGCAACGGTGAGCTGGGAACATTTCCTTTTGTCACTGTTCATTTTTCTTTCCGTTCTGGCTCCGTAATGGAAGCCAGGGAGGTTTCTCACTTTCTGGTCTAAATGAGATATCTGGGCCTTAACACAAGCCCTGCTTTCTGACAGGCAAAGCTGGAGTTATGTTCAGATTAAGATAACATATCCCAGAACCTTCCCAGCATGCTTCTTATTTAAAGTACTTCCACTGATAAGTGAGAAAGCTGTGATTCAGAGGTGGGAGATTTCAGCTGCCCTGCCGTTATTGCTGGGATGAGATCAAATGACAAGCAGAACATTTACAGCAGTGCAAATCATATGGCCGGCAACACAACCAGACTTTTGACTGTTGGCATGAAGGCTGGTCCACTTTGTAGATTATTTTGACCAAGAACCGCCCACTTAGATGGAAAGATGTGTGGTGTAGGGGTGCTTCATTTAAAAAAGTTAACACATACACCACATTGGAAACAATACATACAAATAATCGCACAGCAGTGTCAATCTGTGTCCAGTTATAAATAAAACATAGTGAAAATAGTGAAAATGTGTTTGGACTTTGTATTCAAAATTTCTGTCCATTTACAGTTTTCTCAATTGATTTGACACACTTCTGCAAACTCAGATCACTGCTCTCCAAACAATTAACACAGTGATCTGAATACGTTGTAATTGTCCTAAACAGATTGTAAGTTTTAATTTAATTGCAAATTATATACATATTTTTCTCAAAACATTGTGTAGAAAATTCACAAATTCGCAGCCAACCAAAATTGTAATATATCAGGAAAAAAAGCATTTGCAGCTCTTTTGTTGATTTTACACATTTTTCCAACAAGAACAAATTGCACATGGAATGATTTCACTTGGCCCCAAACTAGTATCTGCTGGGTTAATAATACACACATCACAGGAAATTAAATTTTCCTAATTGTTTACACAGCTATCACAATTGCATTAACTATAATTTTTTTTTTTTTCAAAAGTAACATACATTGTTATACAAAAAAGATTAAGAATAAGCTTGAGAAGGGGAAAGAAAGAGGTGTAAGAGTGGAAGGTGGTGTAGAGAGTTGAGGAATGGGTGAGGAAGAGTGGAAAAGGTAAATAGATGAGGGGAGAGGAAGAGAGTGTTAAAGAAAAGGAGAGGGCTTAGGAAGAGTAGAATGGGGGAAAGGAGAGAGTGAAGAGATGGGTAAAGTGGGGGACATTGGTTTAGTGGAAAGAATGAGATGAGAAATTGTAAGAAGACGTGGACAGAAAGGAAGGGGACAGCAGGATGGAAGAGGAGTGAAGAGACATAGAAGGTACAGACTTTCAAATGCAATGGGAATCACCCTAATTGACCATGTAATAAATCAGCTTCTTCTTGAGATAAGCTAGGAAACAGATCCAAAGTGTTACTATGGCATTCCACGTCTATTATGAGTATTGCACTATACTATGATAGTGTACATTTGTAGTTTTGAGAAAGCCTTAAAGTGGCAAGTTCTGTAAATGTCCACATTTTTCAGAATTGAAGTTCAAGAACAATGAGGTGGATGACCAAGTTTGTTTTCAATGGAATAAGAGCATGTAACTGTTAAACAATACCATCAACCACAATGGAAAAGGCCTGTGGATGTGTTGAGGCAGAAGAACCATGGATTCAACATTTTACAACGTTTGATAAAATCAAAGAGATGATGGCATTTACTTTTAATAAATACATCACTAGAATAAACTGCAGTGCTTCATTATGCAGTGAATATTAAATGGTTTCATCAACATAAGAGTGTGTTTAGTGTGCTGTGTTAATTGTTTTGAGAGCAACTACATTCATTTGAAGAAATGTGTCAAATTGATTGAGAACAACTGTAACGTAATATGTACTAAACTGTTAAACTATTATTCGACACATAAGCGAAAATGACCGTTGTGCTCAAGCGCCTCAAACTAAACTAAAATACTAAACATTATCTTTCAAACATATGATATCACTAACCTGACAAATTTGGAGATCACATTCTAAATGGCATAAATGATGCCTACACAGGGCACTTCGAAGGGAGAACAATCACAGCAGCCACACTGTAGGGTTGTTCCAAATCGAAGTAAAAAAATAAATATGTCAAAGGGCTCTAACATAATGAATATTTTCATATGGTTCAACTAATGGACATTTCACTCCCAAGATTCTTTTTTTAGTAGAACCTCTCAGTCTGGGCCATTCGACATACACTATATTGCCAAAAGTATTGGGACACCCCTCCAAATCATTGAATTCAAATGTTCCAATCACTTCCATGGCCACAGGTGTATAAAATCAAGCACTAGGCATGCAGACTGCTTCTACAAACATTTGTGAAAGAATGGGTCGCTCTCAGGAGCTCAGGGAATTCAAGCGTGGTACCGTGATAGGTTGCCACCTGTGCAATAAGTCCATTCGTGAAATTTCCTCACTACTAAATATTCCACGGTCAACTGTTCTTGGTATTATAACAAAGTGGAAGCAATTGGGAACAACAGCAACTCAGCCACGAAGTGGTAGGCCACGTAAAATCACAGAGCGGGGTCAGCACATGCTGAGTGCAAATTTCTGCAGAGTCAATAGCTACAGACCTCCAAACTTCGTGTGGCCTTCAGATTAGCTCAAAAACAGTGCATAGAGAGCTTCATGGAATGGGTTTCCATGGTCAAGCAGCTGCATCCAAGCCTTACATTACCAAGTGCAATGCAAAGCGTTGGATGCAGTGGTGTAAAGCACGCCACCACTGGACTCTAGAGCAGTGGAGACGTGTTCTCTGGAGTGACCAATCACGCTTCTCTGTCTGGCAATCCGATGGACGAGTCTGGGTTTGGCGGTTGCCAGGAAAACGGTACTTGCCTGACTGCATTGTGCCAAGTGTAAAGTTGGGTGGATGGGGCATTATGGTGTGAGGTTGTTTTTCAGGGTTTGGGCTTGGCCCCTTAGTTCCAGTGAAAGGAAGTCTTAATGCTTCAGCATCCCAAGACATTTTGGACAATTTCATGCTCCCAACTTTGTGGTAACAGTTTGGGGATGGCCCCTTCCTGTTGCAACATGACTGCGCACCAGTGCACAAAGCAAGGTCCATAAAGACATGGATGAGCGAATTTGGTATGGAGGAACTTGACTGGCCTGACCTCAACCTGATGGAACACCTTTGGGATGAATTAGAGGGGAGACTGCGTGCCAGGCCTTCTCGTCCAACATCAGTGCCTGACCTCACAAATGCACTTCTAGAAGAATGGTCAAAAATTCCCATAAACACACTCCTAAACCTTGTGGAAAGCCTTCCCAGAAGAGTTGAAGCTGTTATAGCTGCAAAGGGTGGGCACTGTGCTTCTATAAATAAAAAGGCCCTTTAAAGGTGGGGTAAGTGCTTTCTGGTAACCAATGTTGATATTTCAAATCACCAAAACAAACACGCCCATATCCCAAAAGGGTCTCGCCCCTATTTTGATGGCTCCGCCCCACACATATGTACGCAACGCAGGCAGCGACTATGGCAGAACGTGCTGTGCCAGCCGGCCGAGGCTATGATGTCATCAATAAGTGAAAAGTGTGTTACTATGGTAATCCAGGTCGAATGTTCAATGAAAAAGTCATCCCTTATATCCCAAAAACAAAAACAGAGTTCTCATGAACAACTTGATAGCACGAGCACGACAGTCCAACTAACGAATATATTACAATTATGACAAGATTAGAGGGTTATATTGATCACTAAAAGAGGAACCAAAGGAAACAAACATATTAGGAGTTTATTATCTTACTTTTCAGACACACTGCGAGCTGACGCTTGAAACAGACAGTGGAGGAGGTTTAGACACTCCAGGCTTATCAGGTGTAGAAATGAATGGGTCTTTATCATAGCTGAGGTGAATGACAATACGATTGCAAATGGACAAACAAGCGAACATGACACACGAGCATATTCAAGCAAAAGCTAGCATATATTAGTTCTGTGAAACAAAACAAAACCAATGTTACTCGCCTATCGAGAAAAAATAAAGCAACCTCGGCGTCCGATTGCAGGCCTTAGCGCTCCTTGAGTTCTCTCCAGCGCTGGAAAATTGATACTTCTTGCCTGATCGTAAGCCTTCTTTTGTTCCATAGACATTTTCCACGTGTTTTTTATCTGCCATCTCTCTCTTTCTGTCATCGCTCGGCTAATGTCCGTCGGCTAATGTGTGTCGTGTCTTTTGAATAATGACGTGCACTGAGCGCTCTCTTCTCAACATCATTAGTAGACACGCCCCTTACTGCTGATTGGCTACAAGTTTGTTTTGGTACTCGGCCCAAGACACTTTTATAAAGCATTTTTGAAATAACACTTACCCCACCTTTAATCTCTGTGGTTTTACAAAAGTCTTTTATTATTAACTTTAAATCCTTTAAACATCTGTCTTAATAATCTTTTTTTTTTACTATCTATGGCTGTTGTTGTTATACTCTAAATTAGTTTGTAATAAAAAAAAAATTAATAATTAATATTATTAACAACTAATAGTTTTTGTTATTAAAATATCACTACTAATGTCTTCAATGAGAAATAATTAATTATTTTAGCTTGTCCACAGTTACTATACCTACCAACCACGTAACCATGTCTCTTTTAACTTGAAAAATATTTTTAGCCGGTCAGTCAGATATGAGCTTCTAGATCAGAGACTATGCATAAACAAGGCTTTATTTCTGGAAAGCTTCCTACACTGCATTTAAATTCAAGACAGCATCGTTCTGCAATGTTAAAAAGTGCCTGAATAAGATCAGTTAGTGTGAGATCTTTTTTTTTTTTTTTTTTAAATGATCATGTATCTCAGAGTCAGATCATATTTAAGGAATAGAATTAGCCATACGAATCTGAACGATTCTCTAAGATACCGTATTCGACTCATGGGAGACAGCAGGAGTTTTTAAGCTTCCTCTCTTCCCGTGCTCTATCGATAAAAACACTCAGGGCCAAGTCGGTTGAGGCTTGTGTTTATTTCAACAAATGAGGATGGTACGGGCCCCTGGAGTCAGATTCATTTCCTGCAGTGTGCCCCTGTAAGCACACACTATTGGAATTATTCTGCTCCGTAAAGCACTTTAAGAAGACATTTTCTGTTTGAGTGTCTGTTTTATGATGAATACTGACAACAATGTGTTTGTCAAAACAGAGAGGCATAATTATAGACTGGCAGACAGTTACAGTATGTCCACATCTCTCTCTCTCTCCTCTCACACACTCACAAACGCATAATTTAGCCACTTAGCAGTTCCACCCTATATGCATTGAGTCTGAAATGTGTTTTGGCTCAGGGGATCAAGTAATTATTTTAGCCAGTGAAACATCTTTGAACATACACACAACTTTGGAAATGGTGATTGCTATCAGAGGAGCTGCTGCAGTAGTAATGAAGCTGATCTTAATAGCTGTCAGACTCTCTTAGCTGCAGCACAGGGACTCATTTCAGTCCGTATATGCTTCACATTAGCCAGAGTTTCTCATCCCCAACACAGCTGTCCAGATAGAAAAGAGCAGAACATTTGGATGTAAAACTCGGAAAAAAAAAAAAAAATTGAAATCTGGTATCATATAAATATCTCAAATGCTAAGTCCAGTGTGTACATTAACACCTAAACAGCAGTAAGGTTGCATGTCAAAAATAAATAAATTAATTAATTAAATAAAATTGAAATAATAACATTAAAATAATAAAATAAAAAAAATATAAAATATAAAATAAAATAAAATAAAAGTCTTGTTGGATCTTGGATGTAAAACTCTTTCAACTTAGGGAGGATAATCAGATATCATATAAATAACTCAAATGCTAAGTCCAGTGTGTACATTAACATGTAAACAGGAGTAAGGTTGCATGTAAAAATAAATAAATTAATAAATAAATAAATAAAAATAAAATAAAATAAAAAACAAAATAAAGGTCTTGTTTGATCTTGGATGTAAACAAATAAAATAAAGTAATAAATTAAATAATAAAATTAAATAAAATTAAATTAAATTGAGGTCTTGTATCTACCTTATTCCTGACGAGCCTACTGCGGTTTGAATTATGGGTGGCACTTCCGGTTTGGGGAACTTCCATTCAAAAAGACTGAAACAAGTCATTTCAAATCATAACGTTGCGCAACAAATAAAGCTTATCCGTCAGTTTGACTGAATGAGCTGTCAATTTTCCTTCAGGTTTTATTTTCATACATCATGACTTGGTATTTTAACGTAACATGTTATAACAAGAATATCTATGGCAAGAGGTCTTTTCAGTCGCTGAATTCTTTTCCTCATGATTATTTTCTTTTTACCCTTTGTATTCCGCTGTAACAGTATGAAAAAGGACAACATATATACTGCACATTTGTGGTCTGTTCTCCTGATTTAATTTACGATATATCCCATTAATAATTCACTGGAATGCACAAAGAATCTTGTTTTTCTCCTCAAATCCTCACGTCTCTTTCCAGGTTTGTTTTCACAGGTAAATACAATTTATTATCTGTCAAAATGAAGGAAATCACTTTGAAATAGTATCACGCAATGCTGAAGTTAATGAACATTTTTGATTAAGGCAACGTACAGTGGGGAGAACAAGTATTTGATACACTGCCGATTTTGCAGGTTTTCCTACTAACAAAGCATCTGTAATTTTTATCATAGGTACTCTTCAACTGTGAGTGACAGAATCTAAAACAAAAATCCAGAAAATCACATTGTATGATTTTTAAATAATTAATTTGCATTTTATTGCATGACATAAGTATTTGATCACCTACCAACCAGTAAGAATTCCGGCTCTCACAGACCTGTTAGTTTTTCTTTAAGAAGCCCTCCTGTTCTCCACTCATTACCTGTATTAACTGCACCTGTTTGAACTCGTTACCTGTATAAAAGACACCTGTCCACACACTCAATCAAACAGAATCCAACCTCTCCACAATGGCCAAGACCAGAGAGCTGTGTAAGGACATCAGGGATAAAATTGTAGACCTGCACAAGGCTGGGATGGGCTACAGGACAATAGGCAAGCAGCTTGGTGAGAAGGCAACAACTGTTGGTGCAATTATTAGAAAATGGAAGAAGTTCAAGATGACGGTCAATCTCCCTCGGTCTGGGGCACCATGCAAGATCTCACCTCGTGGGGCATCAATGATCATGAGGAAGGTGAGGGATCAGCCCAGAACTACACGGCAGGACCTGGTCAATGACCTGAAGAGAGCTGAGACCACAGTCTCAAAGAAAACCATTAGTAACACACTACGCCATCATGGATTAAAATCCTGCAGCGCACGCAAGGTCCCCCTGCTCAAGCCAGCGCATGTCCAGGCCCGTCTGAAGTTTGCCAATGACCATCTGGATGATCCAGAGGAGGAATGGGAGAAGATCATGTGGTCTGATGAGACAAAAATAGAGCTTTTTGGTCTAAACTCCACTCGCCGTGTTTGGAGGAAGAAGGATGAGTACAACCCCAAGAACACCATCCCAACCGTGAAGCATGGAGGTGGAAACATCATTCTTTGGGGATGCTTTTCTGCAAAGGGGACAGGACGACTGCACCGTATTGAGGGGAGGATGGATGGGGCCATGTATCGCGAGATCTTGGCCAACAACCTCCTTCCCTCAGTAAGAGCATTGAAGATGGGTCGTGGCTGGGTCTTTCAGCATGACAACGAGCCGAAACACACAGCCAGGGCAACTAAGGAGTGGCTCCGTAAGAAGCATCTCAAGGTCCTGGAGTGGCCTAGCCAGTCTCCAGACCTGAACCCAATAGAAAATCTTTGGAGGGAGCTGAAAGTCCGTATTGCCCAGCGACAGCCCCAAAACCTGAAGGATCTGGAGAAGGTCTGTATGGAGGAGTGGGCCAAAATCCCTGCTGCAGTGTGTGCAAACCTGGTCAAGAACTACAGGAAACGTATGATCTCTGTAATTGCAAACAAAGGTTTCTATACCAAATATTAAGTTCTGCTTTTCTGATGTATCAAATACTTATGTCATGCAATTAAATGCAAATTAATTACTTAAAAATCATACAATATGATTTTCTGGATTTTTGTTTTAGATTCCGTCACTCACAGTTGAAGAGTACCTATGATAAAAATTACAGACTTCTACATGCTTTGTAAGTGGGCAAACCTGCAAAATCGGCAGTGTATCAAATACTTGTTCTCCCCACTGTATGTTACATAATACAGATATTACTACAGTGATAGTTAACCCGTTCGTTATTGCTGTGGAAAGAATCGTACTTTGGAGTTTCATGGTCTGTTGGAAGTAGGCTACCATGTTGATGCTTTTACACTTTTAAATGTCCTTTTAATGTTCTATGGTTGAAGAGTGAGTAGAATAATGTCATCTCATTGTACCCAGTATTAAAAAAAATGGTTTTATTGCGTTCATAGAGCGAGCCTTTCACTGATTGTTTACAGCTTAACGGAAGTTACACCCATAATTCGCGCAAAGAGTCATGGGGTGTAGGAATAAGGTGCATAATGTAATTAATGATGTTAAACCGGGTGCTCACTGTACGATTTATAACAGCCCTTTATGACGGTTGCATGTCAGACTGTACGCAAACGATCCCCACTGTAACCCATGTCGTACTGTAAGATCTCAGTTGTCAATGTCAGACTGTACAGCAGTCAAGACGTGTTAAAAACAGTCACGCGCAAGAAGACTCACATCAATCAATCATCATCAATCCGTGACACGTTCAGAGACTGTGAGATGCACTTACATGCGGCATATGGTGACTAGCAAACAAAAAACAACCTCTTGCTTTAATTTTGATCAAGGCTTTTCTTGAAAAAAAAAAAAAAAAAAAACGTGGTGTTGTTTGTTTCGTGATCAGGTTCTGTGCTCCTATTGGTTTTTGATTTGAAGGTTGTCGTAGGAGAAGCTACATCTGCAGGACGGTGGCCCAAACCTCTGACACTGCCAGAATTTCATCTGAGGTAAAATTTGACCGCAATGTTCATCAATCGGCTGTCGGCGAACTTGTCAACCTAGCGATCAAAGACTTCAGATTTTGGCCCAGGATCAAAGGAATCCTTAGGATTCTCAAAATTGCTCAGACGGCCAAATCGTGGCCAAAATCATACAGCGTGAACCCGGCTTTAGTACTGTGATTTTTAATAATTTTAAACAGTATTACACTCAATTCTTATTAAAAAAAAAAAAAAAAAAAAAAAAATTGTGCTCTAGGAATGTATAATAGCATAGCCGATGTAGCAGTGACACTTGATAAGAAATAAAAATCACCTGAGACCGTAATACAGGATGAATAACGGTATTCTATTTTTGGAGTGGTTTCTATTTCCATAACATCAGAGCTGACATCTATCTCAGGTACTTATTATGTGTTTAGTATAGTATTAAAATGGATTGATTTGGGTTCGAGTGACATTGTGATTAATGAAAGTGACATAGAATTTACCTCAGATATCGAAAATAACTTCAAGGAAACCAGACCGTTTAAACAGTGAATTATTTATGAGCAAGTAGTATGTGTATTCAATGACAAATATTATATCACTCACTCAGTGTGAATAATATTACAATTATTTTACTTTTTTAAAAATTTGATTAAACTTACCCATATCTTTGCAAGTTTGAGACCGTAGTGCTCTTGCAGAGACAGCCCCGCCCACATGCTCTTCTGATTGGCTGTGATTCGTGAATCTTGTAGCTGTTTTGCCTTTTATGTTTTGTGGACAGAAAACAAATAGAAAGTCTAGTCCAAATGTTTGATGTGATGGCCGCTTTCAAACACTGTTGAAGCTTCGAAACCTTTGCAAATCATTTGCGTGTCCGTTAAGCCCACAAGACCGTAGGGTGTCCCATTTGTCATTTTAGGTTTCAGAAGGGTGCTCACAAGTACCACCTTTGCAGCCGATATACACTCTTGATGCGCACTTTTGCAGAGCCCGCAAGCTCCACAGCAGACTTCTACCCGACAGTCAAAGCCGCATTACGTCACGAACGTGTGGATTCGCTAGGGTTCCATTTGGGACAGGGCCAAAGTCACGATTTCAGTAAATAAGGATTCATTACAAATCACAACTTTTTCAAAATTTCAATATTTCGCCATTAGGGGGTGATATCTGTGATCCCATAAACCAGTGTCTATATGGTTTTTATCTGACCTCGAGACAGTTTTATAAATTTGTAAACCGTTTTTAATGACACAGTATAATAAAAAGGAAGATTTGTAGTTAATAGTCTCGTACTGGCCTGATTAACCAATCTCCCCATAAAACAAACAAACCAAGCCATACAATTAAATGCATATTATACAGAGTCAGACACTTAATATTTAATTGTCTTAGATGATTCATTAATTGTGTTTAATAGATTAATCTTTCAATAAATCATTTGCAACTGGTTTGTAAAAGGTGTTTTTCTGCATGTCTGACCAGTAGGCAGCAGGTATTTGTTTCTCACATCACTATGACAGATTGAATAGAAGAAATGAACCAGAGAATATTGCTGCATTCACACCATGTCGTAATTCTAAGATGACAACACGTGACTAGGAGCGGTTCACGTCCTTGGACTTGTAATTATCAGACATTGTAGATCTCAGAAAATTCAGTTTACAAGTTGTAATTACAAGTTCTGTGAGGAGGTAAGCAATTATTAGATCCCATAGTTATGAGATTTTGCTTTACAAGTCGGAATCTTGTAATTACAAAATCATGACATGGCGTGAACACACCTTATTTCCACCTCAAAGACGGTGGAGCTCAGCACACACACCCAGTGGTAGTTTGAAAATGTTTATCAATCAGAGAGAACTTTTCCAGAAAGTTCGCTTTAGCAAGCTGTTTCGAACTCCAGCAACAAACTCCAAGCAAATTCCTTTTTGGCACGATTTTGTTCAAAATGAAGTGACACCATTTATTCATCGGTTTTGCTTGAAGTATATCAGGGCCTGAAAGGGTTAGTTCACCCAAAAATGAAAATTCTGTCATTAATTACTCACCCACATGTCGTTCCATACCCGTAAGACTTTCATTCATCTTAGGATGAAAATTTGGACTAAACCGCTCAATTCTAATGGATTAGTTTTGTGATCTCTTTATGAACTTCTTGAAGCGTCAAAGTGTCAGTTGCGTCACTTTCTATCCCTCCATAGACAACGCTCAGATTTCATCTTTTTGATGAAATCTGAGCGTTTTCTGTCCCTCCATAGACAGTGACGCAACTGACACTTTGACGCTTCAAGAAGTTCATAAAGAGATCACAAAACTAATCCATTAGAATTGAGCGGTTTAGTCCAAATTTTCTGAAGAGACTCGATCACTTTATATGATGAACAGATTGAATTTAGACTTTTATTCATATATAAACACTGATCAGCGAACATAAACAGACGCTCAACCGAACCTGCTTGATGCGCGAGAACAAACCTCTTGTGGAAGCTCAAACGTGCTGTGTAACACGATAATGAACCTCATTGGTTCTTGCGAAAGCTCAAACGTGCTGCGTAACACTAGAATGAACCTTATTGGTTCTTGAAGCGGAAACGTGCTGCGTAACACACAAAATTAACCTCATTGGTTCTTGCGGAAGCTCAAACGTGCTGCGTAACACACCAGAATGAACCTCATTGGTTCTTGTGGAAGCTCAAACGTGCTGCGTAACACACAAAATTAACCTCATTGGTTCTTGCGGAAGCTCAAACGTGCTGCTTAACACACGAGAACGAACCTCATTGGTTCTTGTGGAAGCTCAAACGTGCTGCGTAACACGAGAATGAACCTCATTGGTTCTTGCGGAATCTCAAATGTGCTGCGTAACACCAGAATGAACCTCACTGGTTCTTGCGGAAGCTCAAACGTGCTGCGTAACACGAGAATGAACCTCATTGGTTCTCTCGGAATCTCAAACGTGCTGCGTAACACCAGAATGAACCTCACTGGTTCTTGCGGAAGCTCAAACGTGCTGTGTAACACGAGAATGAAGCTCAAACGTGCTGTGTAACACGAGAATGAACCTCATTGGTTCTTGCGGAATCTCAAACGTGCTGCGTAACACCAGAATGAACCTCATTGGTTCTTGCGGAAGCTCAAACGTGCTGTGTAACACGAGAATGAACCTCACTGGTTCTTGCGGAAGCTCAAACGTGCTGTGTAACACCAGAATGAACCTCATTGGTTCTTGCGGAATCTCAAACGTGCTGCGTAACACGAGAATGAACCTCAGTGGTTCTCGCACGTAAGGCGAACATGCTTGAGCTTCCGTTCACCACAACTGATGTGTGAGTTGATGAATGTTTATATGAATACAAGCCTAAATTCAATCTGTTCATTATATAAAGCAATTGTGTCTCTTCAGAACATTTTTGACTAAACCGCTCAATTCATATGGATTAGTTTTTGAAGCATCAAAGTGTCAGTTGGTAGCGGTCAATGAAATCACCCAGATTTCATCAAAAAGATCTTCATTTGTGTTCCGAAGATGAACGTAAGTCTTACGGGTTTGGAATGACACGAGGGTGAGTCATTTTTGGGTGAACTATCCTTTTAAGTATGTCAATCTATTTAAAAAAAACATGTCTCTATTCTCTACCCATTATTAGTGTATAGCAATCATTATAAATTGGAACAAATTAAAGAGTCATGTATCCTTTGTGCCACATTTGAGTTGATGCTCAAATCAGTCACTTAAAGGGTTAGTTCACTGAAAAGTGTAAATTCTGTCATCATTTACTCACCCATATGTTGTTCCAAACCTGTATGGGGTTCTTTCTTCTGTTGAACTAAAAGAAGATATTTCGAAGAATCCTGGTAACCAGACAGTTGACCGTAGCCATTGACTTCCATTTGTGGGGGGGAACTAGGGAAGTCAATGGCTACCGTCAACTGTATATTATATATACAGATATGAGTAATTAATATACAGATATTTATATATTCATTTATTTGATATTTAAACAGACTAAAAAGTTGTAAATACAACTTCTGAATGAAAGGCACAGTAAAATCAGACACAGCTGATATAATACTCAACTGAAATAGAAGTACAGTACAAAAGCAGACAGTTACTTACGCACGCAAAAAAAAATCCCTCACGTGCCAACAACCAAAGAGAGGCCATCCGGTCACCGGTTTAGATTTGACAAGAGCAGAGGGATCTTCAGTGACAATGGCTGATCGACACTTATTGCTTTGACTCTTCAGGGCCTGACTGGCCAGAACCCAAATATGGAAATAAAAAGATTAAAATCTTAATTCATTTCATTAATTTGCTCTGGCAGACACATCAAGTTGAAAGTGATTAGCTAGCTTTCAAAATCCAGGCTCAATGGAGTGATGCTGTCAGTCAAGCGCTAGCAAACTTCATTATCTAACGCATACTCATTAGCATACTGATCTAATTCATTGGTCCACCGAGTGCAAAATCAAACCAGGGAGGGAAAAAAACAAAACAAAAAAAAAACAGCAGGCTGATGGCTCAAAGTTAAATGATCTTAAGTGTTAGAGACGTTTAATTAAATTGATTAATTCAATTGCGGAGCTGTGAAATTGAAATGTTAAGATCGATTTAAGAAAGATAGAAAGTTCCATTGCCTGTGCAGATGCATGTTCAGTTTGATAGTGCTGAATCACGCCATGTGCCGGCATATTATTTATAGTTAACGCCCAATTAGAGACCTGGACCTCTCTGATTTAATAGTGCCACAAAATGTGGATTCATTGTGGCCCTCTCTGGACTTTGCTTGATTAATACAAACACAAATCTTTGTAACAAGTCTAACCACATTTTATGAATCTGCTCTGGGGTGATTCTGATGGTTTGACTACGCTACATTTTTACAGAATAGCTCTTCCCTTTTAGTTCAGAGGTTTGAGTTACACAGAACCAGACTCTTTGGTATATGCAAAGCAATTCCAACTCATTTCCCCTTCAATCTGCTCTAATTATGTACAGATTTCCACATCCTCTCTACCATCTCAAAATGATGCTTTACGCCAAACTCATTCTTCCTGGAATGTAAGTGAATCAATTAGGCAGAAGACGTTCACTAAAAAGTTTTGGACAGAGTTAATGCTTGTGTACTAACATTCCCAAGCTGCCATTCCCAGTGTCACCATTTTGCAGATAAACCTCCAGCGAGAAACCGGAGGAATTTGACAATGATGTAACCGCCGCCTTTATTGCAAAATAAACCATTGAATAAAAGCAATGAACCCTAGACTTTTCAATAATTTAAAGATTATTGTAAGAGAAACAAAATGTACACATAACAGATTGTAGTGATGGACGATTGGTCTGAGATAGAGTTACTGAGGACAGAAGCTTCGTCAGACCTTCTGATGTCTCTTTGTCGTAAGTCTAATGGGGATCCCCAAACCCTGAAGACATCATCGGACATTGATGTGTGAACATTGAGCACTGACAGGTATGGGCGGTCATTACCTAGCGGTACCGCTTAACTGGGTTAAGTACTCGCGCAGTTCTTTAGCTGCCTGGAAGCGGCCGTATCGCTTTTTGGGGTTGGCGCACTCGTCCAACAGAGCGTCAAGCTGGCCGTCTTTGGCTATGTGTGGCGGGGGGTCGTGAAGAAGTCCACCAGAGCTTCCCCGCCACGTGGCATATCGCGAAAGCAGATTTTGACAGATGGCGTAATAGTTGTGGTCCACTGTGACTCGTGAGCACAACATGTCTTTAGAGAAGGAAAGACAGGCCTCCTTGTCGCACTCCTCAAACCTGCTCTCGTACCAGACGTCGTAGTTCTCAGGCTTATCTAGAGGAAGATGACAGAAACAAGAGTAAAACTGCAGCAGTTGATGAAAATTTACAGACACTGAATTTGCTCTTTCATGTTTTGTAGGTCTTTGTAAAGAATATGACAAGTTTCAAACTAACGGGTCAATGATGTTTTTTTTTTAATATTTAAATTTAATTTAAAAAAAATACATACATACAAATGACTTGATACACATAATTTTAATCACTAAATTGAAGTTCATTTTGATATCTGAACAAAAAGAATTGTCAGGGTGATAACTGTCCTGAGATCATAATGGAAAATTCACTTTTATTATTTTTTAGATTTTTTTTTTTTTAATACAAAACTGCTTCTGGAAAACTACCACGTCTTGAAAAAATATTAAGTCTGGATATTGACACAAATGTTACGATTCAATTTGATTCGATACCGGTTAATTTGGAAAAAGTCCACAATTCTGATATTTTTTCCTCGCAATTGCGAGTTTACATCTCGCAATTCTGACTTTTCTGAATTGTGTGATATAAACTCGCAATTTTGAGTTATAAAAATTATAAACTCGCAGTTCCAAGAAAAAAATAAATAAAAATCAAGTCTTTTTCCCCTCACAATTAGAGTTTATATCTCACAATTCTGAAAAAAAAAAAAAGTCAGAATTGCGAGATGTAAACTCGCAATTGTAAGGAAGAAAAGTCAGAATTGTGAGATAAAAAGTCGCAATTAACTTTGAAATTGTTTTATTCCGTGATGGAACTTGTTTCCGCAGATTAGGGATGAACATAACATCAATGCGTTGTTCCAGCCCTAAATATATTTTAACCTTTTTATAAACAATTATGTGTATGAAAAATAAGTTATTACTTACTTGGTTACACTACTACATCTTAAAGTCATTAAATTAAATCTGGTATAAAAATGGTATAAACGTTTTTAAAAACAACATGAAATCAACATGAATACAAAGAGGACATTTCTATTAATTTGGCATGCTTTTAAACTATACATTTAAAAAAAAAAAAAAAAAAAATGCAATCTTAAACAAGATTTTTCCTTTATGTTATTGACTCAATTGCACCTATTCTGTGATTAGTTTGATGCAACATGACAGAACACATTTTACTTATAGCGTCTTTTCACAATTATCATAAATCATAAATTGTTTTTTTTTAGGTTTGACATAAAAAAAATAAAAAAAAAATCCTGTATTTTTCATTTTGAAATTGAAAACCATTTTGGATTTTTATAAATCATATTTGGACACACTCATTCAGTTTGAACACAATGAAAATATCAGTTGGATGACCAAGAGAGCAATTTGTGACTTAGAAATAGCACATAAGCAATCAGGTGGACATTTCTGAAGTACAGCATGTTCCTTCCTTAATAAATGGACACAAATTGGCAGTTTTCTTTACCCAGAACACTGACCACATACAACATTCATCTCCACACTTATTTTTCAAGGACCTGGCAACCAGGGCAAATAAATAACATTCTCTATGATGAGAAACTCTTTGGAGTTGCATTAATGATCAAATTGATTAGAGTGAAATAACCCAGGAGATGCCAACCCCTAATCAAGTTTGAGAAACTCAATGCAGTCCTGCCACTCCTTCCTCCACTCCAATGACTCAATCTATGTTTCCGGCATCAGGCTCTGCCTCAGGCCCCAGACCATTGCCCAAACTCAATCACCGCTCAACATAGATCTGCAGATGCTGAAAGCCAAGGTGAAGAGAAGTCATTTACTTTGGTAGACGTCGGTCTGTGTGACTGATGTGTGATCAGACCCTGTCTTACCTCTAATGCTCAAATCTGTTACATATGTCTTTGCTGCAACATCAAGACATATGAGGGAAAGAAATGTGCGAATGTGGGCATGTGTTTTTGTGAAAGTTCTTATAGGTTTAATGTCCACTGAAGACCAAGCTCTTAAATGATTATGCCTGGTGAAGAACATATTAAATTTCATGTACAGTATCTGTTGGATGCTTTTAATTAGCTCAGAAAAATGTTTTTCTGTTTCATTTCCCCCCATATGCATTAATACCCTTATATTTGAAGCCTAGCAAGAAAGCGTGCACCACCACAGATGAATGCTATATGCAAATATGGAAACAGGAAATACCATAATTATCACATTTATCGTAGAATATATCCTGTGAATGATGAGAATAGTGCTGTGGGTGATTTTTATAGCACTGGATTTTTATAATACTGTTAAGAGGACCAACAGGCGCAGCATGGTGTTTAAAGATGGCATAAAATGGAAGTTTTGATAATCTTGTCTTTCCTATTGTGATGTATATCCGAGTACATTTATACATTTAAATAGTTTTTTTGTTTTTACTGATGAACAAATCACAAACTGAAATGGTTCATTCTCATTTAAGATTTATACAAAATGTTTTATTCAGTTGTAGTTTTTTTTATTTAAAATTCTTAATTATTAATATAAATAAATATTTAAAGGGATTCATTTTAAGTATTATATTTTATTTATTTTAAATACACACACATTTACATACATACATACACACTACCAGTCAAAAGTTTGGAAACTGTATTATTTTCAATGTTTTTGAAAGAAGTCTCTTCTGCTGATCAAGCCTGCATTTATTTGATCCAAAATACAGCAAAAACAGTATTATTGTGAAAATATTTTTACAATTTAAAATAAACTTTTTTCTATTTGAATACATTTTAAAATGCAATTTATTTCTGTGATTCAAAGCTGAATTTTCAGCATCATTACTCCAGTCTTTAGAGTCACATGATCCTTCAGAAATCATTCTAATATGCCGATTTGCTGCTCAAGAAACATTTATGATTATTATCAATGTTGAAAACAGTTGTGTACAATTTTTTTTATAAATTATAACATTATAAATGCCTATACTGTCACTTGATCAATTTAATGCATCCTTGCTGAATAAATGTATTAATTTCTTTAAGTTCTTTTCCAAAAAAAAAAAAAAAAAAAAAAAAAAAAATTCTTACCGACCCAAAACTTTTGAACGGTAGTACAATGTTACAAAAGCTTTCTATTTCAGGTAAATACTGTTCTTTTGAACTTTCTATTCATCAAAGAATCCTAAAAAAAAAAAATGTTTTACACAACTGCTTTTAAATGACTTTAAAATATATTCAAATAGAAAACAGTTATTTTACATTTTAATAATATTTCACATTACAGCTTTTTTTTTTTGTATTTTTAATAACATAAAGGCAGCCTTGGTGAGCAGAAGAGACTTCTTTAAAAACATTTTAAAAAATCTTACCGTTCTCAAACTTTTGACTGGTAGTGTATATATATATATATATACACTCACCTAAAGGATTATTAGGAACACCATACTAATACTGTGTTTGACCCGCTTTCGCCTTCAGAACTGCCTTATTTCTACGTGGCATTGATTCAACAAGGTGCTGAAAGCATTCTTTAGAAATGTTGGCCCATATTGATAGGATAGCATCTTGCAGTTGATGGAGATTTGTGGGATGCACATCCAGGGCACGAAGCTCCCGTTCCACCACATCCCAAAGATGCTCTATTGGGTTGAGATCTGGTGACTGTGGGGGCCATTTTAGTACAGTGAACTCATTGTCATGTTCAAGAAACCAATTTGAAATGATTCGAGCTTTGTGACATGGTGCATTATCCTGCTGGAAGTAGCCATCAGAGGATGGGTACATGGTGGTCATAAAGGGATGGACATGGTCAGAAACAATGCTCAGGTAGGCCGTGGCATTTAAACGATGCCCAATTGGCACTAAGGGGCCTAAAGTGTGCCAAGAAAACATCCCCCACACCATTACACCACCACCACCAGCCTGCACAGTGGTAACAAGGCATGATGGATCCATGTTCTCATTCTGTTTACGCCAAATTCTGACTCTACCATCTGAATGTCTCAACAGAAATCGAGACTCATCAGACCAGGCAACATTTTTCCAGTCTTCAACTGTCCAATTTTGGTGAGCTCGTGCAAATTGTAGCCTCTTTTTCCTATTTGTAGTGGAGATGAGTGGTACCCGGTGGGGTCTTCTGCTGTTGTAGCCCATCCGCCTCAAGGTTGTGCGTGTTGTGGCTTCACAAATGCTTTGCTGCATACCTCGGTTGTAACGAGTGGTTATTTCAGTCAAAGTTGCTCTTCTATCAGCTTGAATCAGTCGGCCCATTCTCCTCTGACCTCTAGCATCAACAAGGCATTTTCGCCCACAGGACTGCCGCATACTGGATGTTTTTCCCTTTTCACACCATTCTTTGTAAACTCTAGAAATGGTTGTGCGTGAAAATCCCAGTAACTGAGCAGATTGTGAAATACTCAGACCGGCCCGTCTGGCACCAACAACCATGCCACGCTCAAAATTGCTTAAATCACCTTTCTTTCCCATTCCGACAATCAGTTTGGAGTTCAGGAGATTGTCTTGACCAGGACCACACCCCTAAATGCATTGAAGCAACTGCCATGTGATTGGTTGATTAGATAATTGCATTAATGAGAAATTGAACAGGTGTTCCTAATAATCCTTTAGGTGAGTGTATATATATATATATATATATATATATATATATATATATATATATATATATATACACTACCAGTGGTTTGCCCACTTACAAAGCATGTAGAAGTCTGTCATTTTTATCATAGGTACTCTTCAACTGTGAGTGATGGAATCTAAAACAAAAATCCAGAAAATCACATTGTATGATTTTTAAGTAATTAATTTGCATTTTATTGCATGACATAAGTATTTGATACATCAGAAAAGCAGAACTTAATATTTGGTACAGAAACCTTTGTTTGCAATTACAGAGATCATACGTTTCCTGTAGTTCTTGACCAGGTTTGCACACACTGCAGCAGGGATTTTGGCCCACTCCTCCATACAGACCTTCTCCAGATCCTTCAGGTTTCGGAGCTGTCGCTGGGCAATACAGACTTTCAGCTCCCTCCAAAGATTTTCTATTGGGTTCAGGTCTGGAGACTGGCTAGGCCACTCCAGGACCTTGAGATGCTTCTTACGGAGCCACTCCTTAGTTGCCCTGGCTGTGTGTTTCGGGTCGTTGTCATGCTGGAAGACCCAGTCACGACCCATCTTTAATGCTCTTACTGAGGGAAGGAGGTTGTTGGCCAAGATCTCGCGATACATGGCCCCATCCATCCTCCCCTCAATACGGTGCAGTCGTCCTGTCCCCTTTGCAGAAAAGCATCCCCAAAGAATGATGTTTCCACCTCCATGCTTCACGGTTGGGATGGTGTTCTTGGGGTTGTACTCATCCTTCTTCTTCCTCCAAACACGGCGAGTGGAGTTTAGCCCTTGTCTCATCAGACCACATGACCTTCTCCCATTCCTCCTCTGGATCATCCAGATGGTCATTGGCAAACTTAAGACGGGCATGGACATGCGCTGGCTTGAGCAGGGGGACCTTGCGTGAGCTGCAGGATTTTAATCCATGACGGCGTAGTGTGTTAGTAATAGTTTTCTTTGAGACTGTGGTCCCAGCTCTCTTCAGGTCATTGACCAGGTCCTGCCGTGTAGTTCTGGGCTGATCCCTCACCTTCCTCATGATCACTGATGCCCCACGAGGTGAGATCTTGCATGGTGCCCCAGACCGAGGGAGATTGACCGTCATCTTGAACTTCTTCCATTTTCTAATAGTTGCGCCAACAGTTGTTGCCTTCTCACCAAGCTGCTTGCCTATTGTCCTGTAGCCCATCCCAGCCTTGTGCAGGTCCACAATTTTATCCCTGATGTCCTTACACAGCTCTCTGGTCTTGGCCATTGTGGAGAGGTTGGAGTCTGTTTGATTGAGTGTGTGGACAGGTGTCTTTTATACAGGTAACGAGTTCAAACAGGTGCAGTTAATACAGGTAATGAGTGGAGAACAGGAGGGCTTCTTTAAGAAAAACTAACAGGTCTGTGAGAGCCAGAATTCTTACTGGTTGGTAGGTGATCAAATACTTATGTCATGCAATAAAATGCAAATTAATTATTTAAAAATCATACAATGTGATTTTCTGGATTTTTGTTTTAGATTCCGTCTCTCACAGTTGAAGTGTACCTATGATAAAAATTACAGACATGCTTTGTAAGTGGGCAAACCTGGAAAAACGGCAGTGTATCAAATACTTGTTCTCCCCATTGTGTGTGTGTGTGTATATATACACGTATATATTTCACCCCCCAGCTCTTATTGCATCGTGTTTCCTTCTGGAACATCAGTGAATGTTTGAACCTTTTTTAATAGTTGTGTTTGAGTCCCTCAATTGTCCTCGGTGTGAAAAGTGTGATGGATCTCAAAATCATACAGTCACTGCTGGAAAGGGTTCAAATATGCAAAAGATGCTGGAAAACTGAAGAAATTGCATGATTTTTCTAAAGAACATTGGGCAGTTTTACTGCTCAGGACAAACAAGGGACTCCAGAACAATCACAAAACAAAAAACAAAAAAAAAAAACAGTAGTAGATCATCCAGGTAACATGTAGGGTGAAAATGATCTGTTATTTAAACTGTGATTAAATTATATATAAAAAGCGATCAAATCTCTCTTTCTTTACAGTCGCTGGAGCTGTCAATCAAACAGCACGAGTTTACCAGTGACTGAGTTCTGGACTCTCACCAAAACTCCTGTTATAATCCACAAATTTTTAAAAACAACATGAATACAAAGAGGACATTTCTACTAATTTGGCACGTTTTTAAACTATACATTAAAAAACTACAATCTTAAACAAGATTTTTCCTGTGATTAAATGATATATAAAAAGCGATCAAATCTCCCTTTCTTTACAGTTGCTGGAGCTGTCAATTAAACAGCGCGAGTTTACCAGTTTACCAATCTCTTATGTACATTGTGTTTGCACTGTTAGTTATGATGAAAGCATTCGTGAGAGTGCAGAAATCGAGATGCAATGACGAGATCACTGCATTCATCCGCTTAACATGTCTGTGATCGGCTACAATGCTCATCACTGCAACCTTTCATGCCACGGTATGAATAAAATGCTATAGATCTAAATACAATGCTATAAATCAACACTAGGGCTGCACGATTTGGGGAAAATATCTCACTGAGATTATTCTGGTTAAAATTGTGATTGCAATTTTTATTTATTTTTTATAAAAGTGTATGTACACACACACATATATATATATATATATATATATATATATATATACAGTGGGGAGAACAAGTATTTGATACACTGCCGATTTTGCAGGTTTTCCTACTTTTAAAGCATGTAGAGGTCTGTAATTTTTATCATAGGTACACTTCAACTGTGAGAGATGGAATCTAAAACAAAAATCCAGAAAATCACATTGTATGATTTTTAAATAATTAATTTGCATTTTATTGCATGACATAAGTATTTGATCACCTACCAACCAGTAAGAATTCCGGCTCTCACAGACCTGTTAGTTTTTCTTTAAGAAGCCCTCCTGTTCTCCACTCATTACCTGTATTAACTGCACCTGTTTGAACTCGTTACCTGTATAAAAGACACCTGTCCACACACTCAATCAAACAGACTCCAACCTCTCCACAATGGCCAAGACCAGAGAGCTGTGTAAGGACATCAGTGATAAAATTGTAGACCTGCCCAAGGCTGGGATGGGCTACAGGACAATAGGCAAGCAGATTGGTGAGAAGGCAACAACTGTTGGCGCAATTATTAGAAAATGGAAGAAGTTCAAGATGACGGTCAATCTCCCTCGGTCTGGGGCACCATGCAAGATCTCACCTCGTGGGGCATCAATGATCATGAGGAAGGTGAGGGATCAGCCCAGAACTACACGGCAGGACCTGGTCAATGACCTGAAGAGAGCTGGGACCACAGTCTCAAAGAAAATCATTAGTAACACACTACGTCATCATGGATTAAAATCCTGCAGCGCACGCAAGGTCCCCCTGCTCAAGCCAGCGTATGTCCAGGCCCGTCTGAAGTTTGCCAATGACCATCTGGATGATCCAGAGGAGGAATGGGAGAAGGTCATGTGGTCTGATGAGGCAAAAATAGAGCTTTTTGGTCTAAAATCCACTCGCCGTGTTTGGAGGAAGAAGAAGGATGAGTACAACCCCAAGAACACCATCCCAACCGTGAAGCATGGAGGTGGAAACATCATTCTTTGGGGATGCTTTTCTGCAAAGGGGACAGGACGACTGTACCGTATTGAGGGGAGGATGGATGGGGCCATGTATAGCGAGATCTTGGCCAACAACCTCATTCCCTCAGTAAGAGCATTGAAGATGGGTCGTGGCTGGGTCTTCCAACATGACAATGACCCGAAACACACAGCCAGGGCAACTAAGGAGTGGCTCCGTAAGAAGCATCTCAAGGTCCTGGAGTGGCGTAGCCAGTCTCCAGACCTGAACCCAATAGAAAATCTTTGGAGGGAGCTGAAAGTCCGTATTGCCCAGCGACAGCCCTGAAACCTGAAGGATCTGGAGAAGGTCTGTCTGGAGGAGTGGGCCAAAATCCCTGCTGCAGTGTGTGCAAACCTGGTCAAGAACTACAGGAAACGTATGATCTCTGTAATTGCAAACAAAGGTTTCTGTACCAAATATTAAGTTCTGCTTTTTTGATGTATCAAATACTTATGTCATGCAATAAAATGCAAATTAATTACTTAAAAATCATACAATGTGATTTTCTGGATTTTTGTTTTAGATTCCGTCACTCACAGTTGAAGAGTACCTATGATAAAAATTGCAGATTCTACATGCTTTGTAAGTGGGCAAACCTGCAAAATCGGCAGTGTGTCAAATACTTGTTCTCCCCACTGTATGTATATTATATATATATATATATATATATATATAAATAAAATGTACATACATACATTTTGTGCTTATATATTAATATGACTAATAATTAAGATTATTATCATTGCTAAATAAAAATATTTAACAAAATAAGAAATATTACTATTACAATAACATTTGCATGATTTAAAATAGAGTATTTAAGAATAAATATAATAATAATAATAATAATAATAATAATAATAATAATATTTTACAGAAAATAAACTGCAGGGTTACCAAACAAGGACATAGTGCATAGTGTTAACATGCAGGCAGCCTATGACTAAAAATCAATAGAAAGGTCTAAGGATTTATTATAAAATATTATATTGTTATTATCATTATTATAAAAATATGTGCTTTTTATCTGTGATATCAATTTCTTAAATGCAAAATAAAGAACAAGTCTATGTCTTTAATATGAAATATGAGCCTCTTATGCATCCACTGTGGGGGGGGGGGGGGGGGGGAACTCCTGTACACTGGAGAAAAACATATGGATTGTCATATAAATTTATTTACAGAGAAGTATCATTTTGGATGGAGTGAGCACTGGTGGGTGCTAAACACACTCATGTTTCATGTTATGTTTCGCCCTCGAGCAGAAACTCCACATATGCTTCAGAGAGAAGTAATATAATGACGTTTTCAGGAAATCCCTAATGTGAAGCTTGGATTGTAGCTGAATAAAAAGATAGAAACGCTTTGACTGATTAACATGAAGACAATAAACACACGACTGCAACAAGATATAGTGTATTTGAGTTCAAGCCTTCTCAGGTATTTTTATAATAATAAAGTATATTATAATGCAGTGCTAATCGACTTTACCACTATATAATACTATAAAATAATACATTTTCTGCCTCATTCTTTGATACGACTTATGATATGAAGTGAGTTAAAACATGTTATTAAGCGTTGTCTTTTGTTGGACAACAGGTTTATGAACGCTTCGCAATTCTAGTTTGTGAAGATGTTTGACGCATGTTGCTTTTTCAAACGCACGTTATAAGTGACTCAAACTCGTAGTGCTTTCAGAGATTGAGCAGCATTTATTACTGATCACAGAGCTGCTCTTCACTAACACGCTGTGCATATATTTATTTAATTAAAATCGCAGCCTTTACGCTTTAATAATCGCACATAAGCCAAATCGTGATTGCGGTTCAACTTTGATTAATCGTGCAACACTTTTCACGATTAGTTAACTTTGAGAGCTGCAATAGTAAAAAACGTGCTAAAAGTTTTCGAGAGAGTTCCACATGTAATACTTATTTTATATGCAAAGATGTCAGCCAATCACAGCAGTGGGCGTTTACACTGAAGTCTCACAGCAGACACACCCCTTCAAACAAAGCGTTCAAATCAGAGGGCTAAAATCAGGGTAGGAAAAAATGACATTTATTTCCAAAGTATGACAATTTTTGATGTAAGAATCATACTAACATTTTAAGTGCACCCCAGGAAACATTATAAAATAATAAAATAATGCAGTTCATGATCCCTTTAAAAGTAGTGTGTTCCAATAGTTTTTGCTATGGTATTGAAATTGGTACCGAGAATGACATTTTTACAGAAAAAAAAAAAAAACACGACTACAGAAATTTTTGGAAACAACAGTAGTTCAAGAAATTTTGTGTGTAAAGGATCAATAAACTAGGACAAGTTATATAAAAAAAAAAAAAAAAAAAAAAATTAGGTATTCTCAGTTTCATTTAACCTGGAAGATTATTAAAAATAGAGAGAGACCTGCAATCAGAGCAATTCTCTATAACAATATTCAAGTCTGAATTCAGGTTGTTCTCATCCTCAGAATCCCCTCCCTCTCATCCCTTCTCCATTGTGTCTTTACAAACACATCATCCTAATCTTTGCTGTATTATGTCTGGTCAAGACATCTGCCCATTGCAAGGCTGGAAGGAAGCTACTTGATCATCTTTAGCAGGCCAAGGAGACAAATGTGATTGTGAGCGTCAGTGGTGCAGAGTCGTGCTTTAGATCGAAATTCATTTTAGGCTGTGGCTTTCCCTGCATCACTGGTCTAGACAAACATTCTGTTTCCAAGACTTCTGCTGGGCTCTCTCCAAAGCACTGCAGATAATTTCATTACGGATCTGCGGATCAATGTTGCTTTGTGCTCTTTAAATACTGCACTGGTGAACTTACAGCCTAATTGACTGGCCTTTGTACCATCAATTGTTCATAACAAAGGATCTTTTTAGTCACAATCTAGCTGCACAGATGTCGAAATGTGTTTCTACGTCAAATTCTTGATGCAATGCTAAGCTTCCTGTCGAGTCTGATTACAATGACTGCCATTCACAATCAACATGTGCATACACGCATACATGTGTAAAATCATGATTAATCAATACGATGGTATTTCAACTGGATTTAGACAAAAACGTACAACAAATAAAAAAGCTAATGTAATAAATACAAAAATAAATATAAATGGATAAATAAATATAAAAAAATGAATATAAATATAAGTAATGGATAAATAAATATAAAGGATAAATACAGTCAAACCAAAATTTATTCAGACACCTTCAAACACTTCTCACATTATCACCGTTTATTCGCTATAGTTTAGAAAATGGTAATAAAATATGACAAGAACTCGGAGTTAAACTGTGTCAGAACAAATTCATCTTGATAATTTCAGATCACTTTGATAGAAAGGTATGTAATGGATTACAATCAACCAATCAGCTGTCAGCTGTTTAATTTAAGTACACAATCAGATAATACCAATTTAGGTCAACCAATTACCAAGCAATGCTTCATTTTGTTCAGTCTGTGGTGTAAAAGGTCGCATTAGCAATTAAAGAAAAAACACTTAAGCAAAACATGGTCAAGTCAAAGTGTCTAAATAATTTTGGTCCCAAATTTGTATCAATTTCACTGTATGAAGAATTTTTGGGTCTAATGTGTCACAGTTTACTTTATAGTTCATTTATGTAAGTTAGGATAGCAAAATAGTGTCCTGCACCCACTAGTAAAAAATAATATCTGGTGTCTGAATAATTTTTGGTTTGACTGTATATGGAACATTACGTTTTTATTTATTTAGTTGGGAGTATTACTTTTAAAATGTATTCAACTACGTTACAGAAAATGTAATTTGTAACGTATTTTGTTACAATACTCAAGGTGACATTTCACGTTGCTGTCGGCCTCTGCTGCTCCTTTCGTTTTGTTGTTTATATATATATATATTTTACGATTAAAGTTACGTTTAATGTTCGCCTTCCTCCCTGAACTTGAACTTTGTTACAGTTACGTCTGACACTTACATTCACATTATTTTATTTCATTCTGAATCAGCCGCAAGTGCTGAATTACTACTCATACAGGTCACTTTATTTGACGAATTAAAATTGTGGGGTAACGCAGCGCTGTTTTACTTGGTCAGAACAATCATACTAAAAATACGTTTGAGTGTGTTGAAAGCTATAATGTTACTCTGTGCATTCGCTCGGTGGCTGGTATGAGACACTTGTTGCACATTGCAGTAAGCAAGATCGATATTAGAATATCACATTAGTAAAAACTGGATGACGTGTTGCTAAATAGCATGCAATAATTTTAAAAACATGTATGCTGGAGAAAATGCTATATTACTGTTTCTACAAATAAAGCTCTTTCTGATTATGCTGTTAGCCACTTGATAAAATAGTGTTGTCTCTGAGGAATGGTTCAAACATGTTACTCGCGGCAAATCAAGAAAACAAGAGATTCAAACAATAAGACTAACCGTGTTGAGCTATATAACAATGATTATTTGTCTGTCTATAAAGGTTTTCAAACAGTTGCTCACCTGTCTAATAAAAAACTTAGGGTGGGTTGCACCAGTAAGGATTAAATTAAGCACAGTTTAAAGCTAATCTAGGATTTGTTGATCTGGGCTTTATTTTAAATCGAGTTGTGTTGCACCACTTAGTTTTAAACACAGATGAACAAATCGGGGATTAGAATTCTAACCTGCGATTAAAACCTCCATTTACGATTAATTTTCTCCGCCATGATGGGTTCGCCATTATAGGCTACATTGTAAAAAATTATCGTGATTTTAACAGTAAAAGACTGTAAAAATGCTACGGTTAAAAACAGTTAACTGGTTAACAGAAAGTTTCCGTAATATATACGGTGAATAACTGTAAAAGATCTTACATTTAATTTGGAAGTGAAAAAGAACAAGTCGTTGTGTAATTTACAGTGAAAAAACGTAAATTGACATTCCCAGAATTCCCTGCGTGACTTCACATTTGATGTATTTTCGTTGAATTAACTGTTTCTTCTTAGTTTTTTCTAATCAGTTATGTACATTAGGGTTTTATGTTACATTTAATGTTGTTAAATTAATGTTTATTGCATTTTTAAAATTTCATGTGTTACCATGATGGTGTTTAGTGTTTGTGTGAATGACACTGTGCACCTTCTATATATTAGTATTGTCCTCCTAAAAGCTGCTTGTGATGAGCTTTGATTCATCATGTGACTCATCACCACTGTGATTGGTGGTTGTCAGTATATATCAAAGGTACATAACAGATATTAGTATTTCAATAGGTTGGTAATTTAACATTATTTCAGTTAATGAAATACAGTTAATTACTGTAAATTTAACTTAAATTTGTAAAACAAAATGTTGCTACCGTATTTTTTACGGTAAAGTTCTGGCAACCACAGCTGCCGTTTTTTTTACCGTAAATTTGACGGGGATTTTTTTTACAGTGTAATTAAACAACAACATGTTAATAATATTTCATTTCCTTCTTTATTGACCACCAGAATATCTCTCTCTCTCTCTCTCTCTCTCTCTCTCTCAATAGTAGCTCTTGCCGATAAGGGAAATAAACTTGTAAAATGTCAGCTGTCTTTATAAATTGATACGTAGAAAGACCGTTACTGATCAAGCAGGTAATGACATTGCGATAGCACGTGCGGATTTCATAAGCCTTGAAATATAGTTATTAGTATCAATTAATGGAGTAATATGGCAGCATAACGTATGACAAAACAACCGACATAAGAAAAAACAACTGCCATGATTGGTGGAGTGACTCTCCACCCACTCTTGACAGCGCCGCCCAGCAGCCACGCATGGAGCGGGCCTAAAGCGATCACTGGCGCTCACCTCATGATCACTGCCATTAAATGCTAAATATATTCCTCTCTTCTTTTCTTTTTATGACACAGAGATGAGTGACGGATCCCAGCGTAAATTTACGGGCCGCCACGACCCTCACGCTCTGCCAGCACAATGAGCTTTATTTTTCATTATTGGTAATAAACTCCTCTCTGAGACCTGACAACACACCCCCTGTTTCTGTCTTGGTTCAATCAGCCACATATTTTAATTATTAAAGGTGCACTTTATTTTATTTAAACCTCCTCACCTGTAAGGTTAAAGTTAATCCCTAATTGAGATTAAAATCTGAGTTTAAAGTTATGGAGCAACAGGATTAAAATTACGTCTTTGATGTTTCCATGGTTTCTACGGTAGTAAAACCAGAAATCGAGGGTAAAGTGGATATGACATTGACAGGGGACGCACTGTCACAGGCCGTTACATTGGTTCAAATAGCTGATTTCTCTGGATTAAAACACTGTTGGAAACATTTGGGATACTGTAAGTACACAAATCAACAAAATAACAGCATTCTAGTGGTTTTTGGAAATGTTAATCCAAAAATCGAACATATTTTGCCTTTAAAGAAAATTTGGCCAGTGTTGCTTCTCAGGTAAGTGCTATTAGGTTTGTGCAAAACAACCAATTATCATAATCGACTAGTCAGTATTGAGGGAGCCCTATATAATTAATCAGGCTGTGTCAGGTCCACAAAACCCCATTCAGACACACTTTTCAGGGATATATGGACACTAAAAGCAGACCTTCAATTGGGTAATTCAACAAATAAGCAGGCAAAATAACTATAACCATTTATTGTACAAAAGTCCTCTCAAGAACAGCTCATATTGAGATCGACGCATCACGGCTGCAGAATGATGCACTTCAATAATCTGAGCGCTCAGACTCACTGGGTGATCAAAGAGAAGATTTCATGACTGACATTGAGTCTCTTCATTTACCGGTTTAGGCGTGTATTTATACACAAATGGTGTTTTAATGGTTGTAGCTGTGCTACTTTAAATTAGATGAATTAAGAGATGAGAGGGTTTTACCATGCTGACTGTTAGTACACTAAAGCACAGCCTATACTATCAGCAGGCAAAACAAAAAAACAGAAATTGCGTCCCTCAATTATTTAAGAACTGCGTCTCTGTGAAGAAACGGCAACACAAAAATACGAACTCACTAATCGACCACACTAATCGACTAGTTGATGCAGCACTTCCCTTTACTAACCCTAACATGTCAAATAATTGTGCCTAATAACAGCTGCATGGTCTAGAATTTTATCTCAGCAAAGCTAAATGGTTAAAAATGTACTATTTCTGCTGCTCAAAACCCCACTGAGTGTATAACATATTGTATGTGGAGTCTTTTCATTAAATGAGGAAGAATATATATACACATGTATATGTATGCATGTAGCTTTATATACGATGTTACAGCATATCTTACAAATATATTTGGTTAATTTAAAAATACCTGTGAGAGAATAAAAGGATTCATCTGTTAAAGCATTTCTCACTGTTTCTATTAAACTGGATGATATTGGATGAAACTGGATGATAACAACATGCTATTACTCCAAAGGGAACTTCCTCAAGGACATTATATCCATCTTTTCACTCACAACAGCACCTTATCGTAGTAATGTAACACATATAAGCCCTTATATTGAGATAGCTTAGATGTGTATTATGCTACTCACCCGTAGTCCAGAGTAATCCAGATTCATTAACATTAGAAGGAGGGTAAGAAATGTATGTGCTTTCTAAGGCTACACGATAAATCGCTTTAGCATCCATATTAGGATGTGCGATGACAAGTATAGGGATCGTAGTTGATCTGTGATATGTACGGACCAAGCACCAAGGTTTGAAATGCACGTGATTCTCGGATTAACTGCAAAGTTTAACCTGCATGGAGTGAAAATTTATTTTCTTCACACATTTTAGGTCCTGTCAGTTTAAACATTCAAGTGATTTTAAGCCATTCGAGCGCAAGAAGACACAAAAGAACCCGTTTCTGAACTTGAGCGCCGTTTTCCCGCTGAGTCCCGCAGACAGCATGCGAACACAGAATTCCGTCCTCTTCCAGCTCTGTGTGCTTGAACAGATACATACACGCTAGGGCTGCACGATATATCATTTTAGCATCAATATTGCGATGTGCGCATCCGCAATAGTCACATCGCAGGATGTGCGATGTCAAGTATAGGGATCGTAGTTGATCCGTGATCCGTACGGGCAGCTGCCCCCCAGTTCAGAATGCATGGGATTCACTGATTAATTGCAAAGTTTAACCATCATAGAGTGTACGTTTATCATTTGCATGTGTTTTTAAGTTGAGTTAGGTGCAAGAGGATTGTAACTTGCGCACGGTTTTCTGTGCGCCCACAGAGCCGCTCACACAGGACATGAACGCTGAATCAATTCACCCTTCGTCACGAGTTTGATTAACTGGCGATCTGACAAATCACAACGCCGAATCCGCCGTTTTGTCCGACAAAACAGTCAGGAGAGTTAGTAGATTAACATTGGTGGACTTGAACTTGAAAAATGGTGTGTACTGTCTTTCCGCGATTGAAACAACATTTCTTCTGGGGTTCATTCACGTTTATTTGATGCTATCAATTAACTAGAAGGAAGCGATCGGTTCACAAGCAGCTTTAACTGAAGCATACAGCGATCTGTCACGGCACATTAAAGAGCCACAAAACGGTATTTATTGTTTAAATTTCTTAAATTTGACAGTTGAGACTTTGTGTTTTCTTTGCTCCGCGTAGTATTTTTTCCGGCGTGAAAACATCATGTGTGGTGTGAGAGCGCCATGGCTTGACACGCCATGACATAGCAACAGTAACTAAAGGGGGCGGGTCTTTGCGAATGGTCTTTTGAGCTTAAACAGACATGTTCACGCAAAATGAGTATCCTCGTAAACGCAGTCGGTTATGTGTGTTATGTGTTGTAAACAATTGAGAAAGAAAACGGATAGACTTGGTCGGCATTACTGGGAACGCCCACAAAAACGTCATATCCGTTTATGCCATGGGGGAAAACAAGCCATTCGAATGAATGCGCGTAGACCTTGTTAGACGCTTTATCTTTACTCTTTGTAATAATTACGATTTATTTTTGCTTGGTGCAATGCTGAAAAGTTGCCATGTGGCGTTCTGCACCTCTAGTAAGTTTAAAAACCCTGATCTGAAGTTTTATACTGCCAATAAACAGACGGAGCCGTTCGTCAATTCCGAAAGCCTGTTCAATACGTCCATTACAATTAAACATTTGCACTACATGATGCTGGTATTATTGTAAAGATTAAAAAAAGAGATTTCATTAATTGCAAAGACAAAAGTTTGTTGAACAAAACGCCAATAAAGTCATACTTGTCACGGGACTCGAATGGCGTCAGAAATGCAGTCAATTTATCGTTAAAGCAGTTTTTCATGATGAGCGATCACATAGTCACATAATGCGTGACGTTATTAAATGTACAAAACATTCAAAAATTTTCTTTATTTCATGATGGGAAGGGCTGGGCTTATGCTTGAGCTTCAAGCTTACAAGCTGATAGTCACATTATACACTCACCTAAAGGATTATTAGGAACACCATACTAATACTGTGTTTGACCCCCTTTCGACTTCAGAACTGCTTTAATTCTACGTGGCATTGATTCAACAAGGTGCTGAAAGCATTCTTTAGAAATGTTGGCCCGTATTGATAGGATAGCATCTTGCAGTTGATGGAGATTTGTGGGATGCACATCCAGGACACGAAGCTCCCGTTCCACCACATCCCAAAGATGCTCTATTGGGTTGAGATCTGGTGACTGTGGGGGCCATTTTAGTACAGTGAACTCATTGTCATGTTCAAGAAACCAATTTGAAATGATTCGAGCTTTGTGACATGGTGCATTATCCTGCTGGAAGTAGCCATCAGAGGATGGGTACATGGTGGTCATAAAGGGATGGACATGGTCAGAAACAATGCTCAGGTAGGCCGTGGCATTTAAACGATGCCCAATTGGCACTAAGGGGCCTAAAGTGTGCCAAGAAAACATCCCCCACACCATTACACCACCACCACCAGCCTGCACAGTGGTAACAAGGCATGATGGATCCATGTTCTCATTCTGTTTACGCCAAATTCTGACTCTACCATCTGAATGTCTCAACAGAAATCGAGACTCATCAGACCAGGCAACATTTTTCCAGTCTTCAACTGTCCAATTTTGGTGAGCTCATGCAAATTGTAGCCTCTTTTTCCTATTTGTAGTGGAGATGAGTGGTACCCGGTGGGGTCTTCTGCTGTTGTAGCCCATCCGCCTCAAGGTTGTGCGTGTTGTGGCTTCACAAATGCTTTGCTGCATACCTCGGTTGTAACGAGTGGTTATTTCAGTCAAAGTTGCTCTTCTATCAGCTTGAATCAGTCGGCCCATTCTCCTCTGACCTCTAGCATCAACAAGGCATTTTGGCCCACAGGACTGCCGCATACTGGATGTTTTTCCCTTTTCACACCATTCTTTGTAAACTCTAGAAATGGTTGTGCGTGAAAATCCCAGTAACTGAGCAGATTGTGAAATACTCAGACCGGCCCGTCTGGCACCAACAACCATGCCACGCTCAAAATTGCTTAAATCACCTTTCTTTCCCATTCTGACATTCAGTTTGGAGTTCAGGAGATTGTCTTGACCAGGACCACACCCCTAAATGCATTGAAGCAACTGCCATGTGATTGGTTGATTAGATAATTGCATTAATGAGAAATTGAACAGGTGTTCCTAATAATCCTTTAGGTGAGTGTATGTACGACACTTGTACATTTTCTCGTCAAAATGCCTGCTGCTCCCACAGATATTACACGACATATAGCTAGGCTACTTCATAAATCATCCAGTCTTTTGATGAAGACGGTTGCTATAGAAAAGCAAATAAAAAAAACGTCGCTATTGTCAGTAATTTGAATAACAATGTGACACTGACGTCAACTCCAAATTTGCTTTGTAATATGTAAATGCTGAACTAGGAATTAATTCGTGCATGGCTGTACTAACAAGAAAAACGAATAAATAAACAGATAAAGGTACATGCATGCAAGACAACAGAAAACTGACGGATGTCTAAACTTTATCTAAATATTGATGCCAAACAGCTCATCATATCACTGGATGTTAGGCTTTTGACAAATGTTTGTTAAACGTGGCACTGCGGTAAATTAACATTTGACATGCCATGTTTCTATTTTAGCCCAAACATACTTATACATAAACAAACGCCCTTTGCATTACACGCGGCATATTCAGAAAAATATCAATTTCATAGCACAAGACACGTTTTATGATCATTTTAAAACTTTAAATGTTTGTAATACATACTTTTAAATCCATTAAATGGATCCATTAAACACTGAATTAACGTCTTCATCGAAAGACTGGGGGATTTATGAAGTTGGCATGTCATACCTATTTGGGGGTCGGGGGAGCAGCAGCATGTATTTTGACGAGAAAATGACACCTCTGGCCATTGATTCCGTTGGGTCGTTTATCAGTCACAGATACTGTATGGACAATCTGACCCAATACGGCTCAGTTTTTCTATATATCTTGCTCTGTCGAGCGGCAGAAGTGATTCTACACAAGCTATATTGGGTTAACGCCATGCATTTCCATGGTGGGGGAATGGACTGTTTTCCCCCAAGCCACGCCCCCAGCTATGACACGACGCCGGCCAAGTCTATGCGTATCATTTATATTAGGTCCGCGAATTCGTCTTAAAGGGACAAAAGCCTAATATACCCGCAGGTGTTTGTATCACCAAACAACAAAAGAGAAAGAGAAAATTCCTTTTGTAACTTTAAAAAAGATAAATTGTATTAATTAATTATTAGTTATATTTCATGTACAGTGAAGACTGTTATTTTACATTTAATTATTCAATTTCTGCATCTGAATACTGTTAGATTTACCTGAAAAACATACAAATTTCAATTGTATCTTTCTTCTATTGTATTTATCTATGCTTGTAATTTGTTTGTTATTTTCTATGCAGATTCACTCCCCTACAAAATCAGCCCAATTATTCTATAATGATTCATTCTTTTCAGATAGAGCTATTCAAATCATCTGGTGAAATTGTTTTTATATCGCAATATATAATCGGAGAAAAACAAAATAAATCGCAATGTAAGTTTTTTCCAATATCGTGCAGCCCTAATACATGCAAAATAATGTTAAAATACCCTTCTCGGCGAGTATCCTTGTAAACACAGTCACATATGGCTTACAAAGAAGGAAAATGGATCTGTATCATTGTACTGGATCCATGCATTCTTTCTTAAAATGACAGCAGCCTAATATTCCTGTCATTAACGCCAATTAAATAACAAAATACAAAGAGAAAATCACTTGTAGCTTTAACAAAGATTAATTATTTAATTTATACAGTGAAGACTATGCAGTGTTATTTTACATTTGATTATTCAATTTCTGTACCTCAATACTGTTAGACTTGCCTGAAAAACAAAGCACTGTTTATTTTATTTGTATATTTGTTCTGTTGTATTTAAGTAATGCTTGTAATTTGTTTATTATTTTCCATGCAGATTCGCTCCCCTACAAAATCACCTTGATCATTCTAGAATGATTCATTCTTTCCAAATAGAGCTTTTGAAGTCACCCGGTGATACGGTTTTCTTAGCACAATATATAAAATCGCAGAAAAACTGCATTTTTTTCCCCAAAGCAGCCCTAGTGTGTAAGCACCTGTTGTGAATCCAATGAACATTTAGCATGAGAATGTTTTCTGCTCACATAATTACACAACTTAAAGGTAATTATTTGTGAATGAAACCCAATGTCCTTAAGCTAGCTTGTAAAAACCGTGCTTTAGTACTTCTTCAAAGCTGAGTTAAAACAATTTCAATTCATCCTAGCGGAGCTGTTTGACTGGTAAAAGGGGACACCCTCCCCTCGAGGGCTCGATCCCACTTCAATGACAGAGCTTCTTCTGTGAGGGTTTTGGCACCCTGACAAGTCGCCATTGAAAAGAGAACCAACTGGCGTCATTCTGTCCTTACGTGCAAGTCTCTCGCACACACACCCACACATAGACACGTCTTCTATCTGAGGCTTTCAGGAACAAACCTTGTTCCCTATCTCCCCTGAGATTCTGGTCACAAAACACAAAGGAACATGTCTCTATGTACCGGTGACGTGCTGGGTATATAACAGCACTTCTGCGTCATTCTGAGTCCTACAGGTGTTTAGCAGGGTTTATAATGCACCTTGAGTAAATGATTGTATGTAGAACTTCAGCACAATTGGTTACTACCTAGATATTATATGTAAAAATTAATGAGAATTTTTTTTTAATATATTTTCAGTTTTAATTTAAATTCTAGTGATTTTTTTCAACACATTTTATGTCCTTTTCGTCATTTTTATTAGCTTTTGTTGTTTTTAATATTTATATTTCGCTTTTTATTTTTATTTCCGTTTTAGTAATTTTAGTATTTAAACATTTTATTTCAGTTAGTTGCCAAGACAACATTTCTAAATTTCTGTTTAAAGATTTAAAGTTTAAGTTTCTCATCTAATATTTATATTTTATTTCTGCTTTATTCCAATTAACAAAAATTATTTTTAGTACTTTTAGTTTTAATTAACTTTAATAACATTGTTCCAAACTTGTATGTATGCATTTTTTTTTTTCTCTCTGTGGAACACAAAAGATGATATTTAAAAAAAAAATGTCTGCTGTTTTGGACCCATTGACAAAAAACTATTAAAACATTTTTAAAATAACTCATTTTCTGTTCTGCAGAAGAAAGTAAATCATACAGGGGAACAACATAACTAATGAGTCTGTGCATTATATTCCATGTCTTCTGAAGTCATATTACAGCTTTGTGTACAGAACAAACCAAAATACTGATGCCTGGTTCACAAAAAAAAAAAAAAAAAAAAGACACTTTCGAGTCTCATGTTTTTCATTAACTATTTGATCCGTTTCACAGAATCACTCTGACTGATTCATCTCAAAAATCAACTTACTCAGTGATCTAGTGGCAGCAGTTAACAGCTCAATGGAGAGAATCACTTAAAATATTGGTTTGTTCTTCACACTAGCCATACAGACTTCTTTTACGGTACGACTATGGTGCTTTTGGGTGCTTTTTTATTTCTAGAAAGGTACAGTCCCCATTAATTGTAATTGCATGGGGAAAAAAAGATCACTAAAATCTCTAAAATTTCTCCTTTTGTGTTGCACAAAAGAAAGAAAAAGTCATAAGTATGGTGTACATTTTAGGACATCCTCAGACCTCAGTCATATGACGAAAATGCATCATGCCTCAGACTAAAAGGCTTCAGGTCTCCCGAAAAACAACCTCAGGTGCCAAGTCTTGTACAATCAGGCATTGGACGAAACAGCTTCAGACTAAAAGGCATCAGACATAAAGGCATCGGACGACACGGACACAGAAGAAAGCGTGGAATTTCGAATTACCCCGCCTCAATGTGACATCACATGCACATGGTTTTCTTTGAGCTTTAATTAAATGTTACACTGGTTAAGTTGTATAGAACATGTCCCACTGAGATTATTTTGTAAACTTGTATTATTCTCTAGTTTTATTTGCATGTTTAAAAAGTTAGCTAAATAACACTTTGTGTACAACTGGGGAAACTGCTTTATTTCTGCTGTTCCATAAGCGCCACCTACCGAGTCGACTGCATTTTCATTCGGCCCGATGCGGTTTTTCTATAGACCAATGTGAAAAGCGTCATGTTCTCTTCTGTATAGAATTTGACCAGTGTAACATTTAACTAAAACTAAGAATATCAAGTACAGCTTGCCTTCGGCCTCTCCCTCTCTCTGCTTTTTTTAAAATTCTTTTTAAATGCTTGAATAACAATTAGCCTACATAAAGAACATTGCCAAGGGATTACATATAAATACATAAAATGAATACCATGTAGATTCTACAGAATTAACATACACACACACAGCACCACACTGTCACTGTTTTTTCATGTTTAATATAGCCTACTATAAAGCTGCTGCTTTAAAGTAATCTATTGTATAAAGTACTATATAAATAAACGTGACATGAATAGACTGGAGCGCTGAATTGCGGAGCTGGTGCGAACATACTCATCGCTATGATCAGATGCTTTCTTAACGGCTGTCATCTGAGTTGTGTGCACATATTTATAGAAACGCCACTCTCAGCAGGGTGGACAGTTTCGGGATGTTCACTAACAGTATGTACCTGGAACAGTATGCCCTGAAAAGGTATTTCCAACTTTGTTTTACCCCTAAGCAAAGAAAAAGAACTTTGCAGTGAATATATCGGGGCCTTGAGTCCGATTCGTCCGATGCCATTTTGTCTGAGGCTGTTTCGTCCGATGTACTTGACACCTGACGTTGTTTTTCCTAAGACATGAAGCCTTTCAGTCTGAGACACGATGCTGTTTTGTCCAATGACTGAAGGTTGAGGATGTCCTAAAATGTACACCATACATGAGGATGTGTAAATGATAACAGAATTTTCACTTTATGTGTATTGTATACATATGTGTATACAAATTTGAAGTAAATTTGAGTGTATGATGCAGAAATCAACAAACACTGTGTGTAGAGAATGAGATTTACTGTACATGTAAGGAAAGGGGCAATTTATTTACTTACTCTGTTTGATCAACCTCTTGTCAGCCACCACAACATTCTCCGCATCCACCACAATGACCTTCCCGTCCCGCGGGCCCACGGCAAAGTTATCGAAGCTGACGTCCAGCAGGTAGAGAGCAAAATCAAAGTCGTTGTTGGTAAGCTGCTCAGCAATGTCCATCAGTTGCTTGGCCAGGTCTACTCTCTTTTCCCAGGGAGCATTGAAGAAACTCCACAGCTCCTCGCCCACGTAGTTGACTGCCACCATCCGCCCACAAGCACCCAGGTACTTCGCAAATGGCCAGCCTTCGTCTGAAGGGAAACTCTGAAAAGAGCACACAAGGGAACGATTTGGAGTTTATCTTCAATAACAGTTAAAAGGCCATACTGAGTGAGTTTTTGAAATTCCCATCGTACCCCTTCAACAAACATCAAATTCGGATGAAAACGTTTCTTCGGCCAAACTAAGTTGGCTATTCCATATGAACTTCAAATACCTTCATAGAACAACAGTAAATTGGACTACGGGGAATTGCGATTGGTTTCAACGCTGACGGCAATGCTTCTGGTGTCCAGACGTTGGAATTGAAATGTTTTGAGATGAAAGCTAACAGCTCTGGTAGGAGGGCTACTTGAAGAGGGGGAAAAACACGACATCAATTGCATGCAAAACAGCAGGTTATTATTTTAATATGATGCTTGCTTTGTCTGACTCACATCGAGGCAGGAAAATTGTGGATGCTGGGGAGGCATCTGTCAGTTGTGACTTTACTTTTCTAGCCTCTTCAGATATACACAAATGAGGCGAGTAAAGCAGCTGTACCCCAGTAACTGGGTTGGTCTCTCAGGGCCTTGAGTGGGCACGTCTCATTACAGCTACTCTGTCTATTCCATCTAACGCAGCATGGAAGAGCAGAGTCAATTAGATATGAAAGAGCACAAATTAGAGCAAAATAAAAGGAAAAACCAAATACAGTCATTGTCCAGGACAAACAATATGGTTTATTCAATCAGAGTGCCACTCTATTTTAATGATTCATATTTGAAATGTACAAAACCTTCGTCTTGTTTTGCTCTGGAAACTTACAGCCGATATTCAGCAATAATTTCACCTGCTTTATTTTTCCGAGCTACTCAAATGACTCACACGAGCTTCATTGATATTGACAGACAGAGCTGCGCAAGGGAAAAAGGCGTACAACTGCAATCGGATTCCCTTTTATTTCACAGTCAGAGAAATTTAATAGTCTAGTTTAATCTGCCTCAGAATCTGGTTAAAGTTTAATGTAGAGTCTCATTAATATTTCACTATACACATATTATTTAAAAACATACAATCAGTAAAAGGATGCAGAATAAAACGGCTGCAGTTCAGTCCGAGAGCTTTTTGTTACACACTCTTAGACTGGTAATGCAGAACGGGAGAACACAAATGATGCTTTCAGAATAGCATACTAGCATACTATTTATGCTACTTTTCAGTATCAAGTATGTTGTGCACAATATCTTAATTTTCTTCATACATGGAATACCCAGATAAGGTAATACTGAAGTTTGAGGTGCTGGGAGTACCCCCAATATGCAATTGGATCTCAATAATAGTGTCCAAGATCTTTTAAAAATCTTAAAATGCATGTGCCAAGTTCGAAGAAATCTTGGTTGCACTTTATTTTATAGTATGTGCACTTACATGTACTTACAGTGTACTTATATAAGGTAACCACATGGGTTAAGGTTAGGTTTAGGGGTAGGTTCAGGGTTAGTACCTAGTACCTAATTACTATTATAAGTACATGGGGAACAGGAATGTGAAATAAAGTGCTACCGAAATCTTTGTAATCTTTGTTTATTTAATGACTCTTAAAATGAATGCGTAACCATCAAGTAAAAGATATGTATTTTTCTTACACCTTGAATAGATGTGAGTGTTAATGTTAACCTAATTCATAAATATATATAACACCCAAATGAATCTGCAGAAGTCAGAGCTCTAAGTGGTTTACATTCATTATTATTGTAATGTTATGTGCTTCGAGACATGAAGTAATTTAACGTCTTTCATGACACTTTGCAGACTCTGCTCTGGCTGTGTGCATTCATGTGTTTTGGAGGAGGCGTGGCTTTGGAGAGCGTAGGGAAGGTGGGATCGTATGCTTTCAAAGCTAGCTTGCTATTGCTAGCCTCTACGAATCTGCACACCCTAGCTTTAAAACATGTTTATAGGAAAGGTTTTTAGATGAATTAATAGATAAAATTATCTTTTGACTCACTATTTGATTGTACTACCAAGTTAAGTCACATACTACTAGGGCTGCCCTCGACTAAAGATTTTTCTAGTCGTCAAGTAGTCGTTCATTTAAGCCATTAGTCGACTAATCACGTTTATATTAATAAGCCATAAATCATAATAATGAGCCTTTAATTTCATATATATATATATATATCACAGCCTAATCAGCGCAATAAGCTCGCCACAGCGCACCGGCAAACGTAATGATTATGAATGTGCGTGAAAAAACAGCAAAGAGATTAATAATTTATTGATAACACTTTTTTTGGCTGCAGAGATGAAGTCGACGATGCTGACTCGTCATCTCCGCAGTACTGGACGTGTCTATATGCACGTTTCAGGATTACGTAATCTGAGAATATTTGTTTTCCACTTGAATTGGTTCATTTAAAAGTAGACATTTCAATCTTTTTATAGATTGCTATATTAGATAGCTATATTTCTGATCTGTGAGGCAAGTATACGCTGAGTTTCGGTTCATTTTTGTTACCTGCTCAAGTTCACTGAGACGGCAGTTCAAGCACATCTGATTGTTTTCATTTTGTTTTTATTGTGAGTTTACAGAAATAAAAGTAGGCATTTTGCAGTTTGCATTACTCCTGTATGACCAAAAATGACGGAGTATTTAAAGTAAATGCAAGTGATAGCGCCGGCGCTCGTATGTCATGCAGTAAGCGCACTCTCCACACAAACACAGATATGCGCTAATATAATAGCGCACATTTATCTAGGTTAACGTTAGAGCGAGCGGACTTGTAAAGTAGCTACTACTTAAATGTTTCAAGTGATAAGCCATAATTGAGGTCGATGAATGATGGGCGAATGTTTGGATTGCCTGCCGTTAACGATCTGTCCGTCACAGGCTGCGTGATTTCACCACTTCCTGAGGAATTTTTTTTTTTTTTTTCCGAAAAAAAAAACAAACAAATACAAAACAAACACAATTTTGGTCGACCAAGCCTCTTCTAGTCGACTAATGGTTAGTCGACTACTAGGGTGCAGCCCTACATACTACCATGTCCAATCAGGAAACCTTTGTTTTACCGCATTGTGTCGATTGCTAAATATTCATAATTATTTGTCGCTGAAATAAACTCAACATAATGAGGTCATGACTACAATGTAGCCCACTACTGTATGAACCAGTCTTGTGACCAAATGACCCAACACATTATATTTCGCTTGCTCTCACAGTAGCAATGTAATTGTCCCTCATCAGTTCTTTCGTGCTATCCCTCTTCCTTGTCTTCCTCTCCATCTGTCTTTCTATCAGCTGTGTACATGCAGAAGCAAGACAGCTTTGATGTTGCATTAAGCCTTTGACTCTTTAGCCGTGGCCTCTAAGAACAGACAGATGAGATAAGACACAAACTATCAAGCCGCGCTCCAGTTAGACCAACAAATCCATGCGGTAAACAACACACACTCCCTTCTAATCAGTGCTAAACCGTGCCAACAATTTCTACAAATCCAATTTGTTCCAAAGCACTATAAAAAGGAGTGTGCAATAATAACAATATTATCCCACTCTGATATTAGTAATTAGCGTGAGGCAGAGCGGAAGCGGGCGTGCAGTCTGTGAGTAAGGGCGGTCAATACTCTACGAGGACTGGGTCAATCAGCAGAGAACAGGCCAGCCTCAAAGCGCTGCTCATTCCCAGCACACTTCCTGTGTTTGTTCGATCAGGGGCTCTCCAGAAGGAAGGGGGAGAAATCCATGGAGAGGGGAGGAATACACCTCCCAAACCTCAAAGAGAAGGATTTGAATAGAGAAACAGCAGGCCAATAGCTTTTGTGTTGGGCTTTGTTGAAGTCTTGCTCTGTTAATGAGGGTTAAGGGTGGCCTTTACCAAAGAAAGACGTACGTAAGGAGGCCCGGAAGCTGTTCAGCATTACAGCATATACAGGTGCATTTACATAGCTTAGTTCCTGCAGCAGTAACTGTCAGTCTGAGACTCATTAAATTGATCAAAAGTGACAGTAAAGATTTTTACATTGCCAAAAAAAAAAATTGCTTTAAACAAATGTTCTTTTTAACTTTCTATTCAAAGAATTCTGGAAAAAAGTATCATAATTTCCACAAAAATATTAAGCAGCACAACTGTTTCAACAATGATAATAAGACAATGTTTCCTGAGCATCAAATCAGCATATCAGAATGATTTCTAAAGGATCATGTGAGACTGAACAAACCAAATCACTCGCATATGCGGCTAATACTGCCTTCACATGCTATCGGAAATTTCCTACTTCCCACTTCTGAAGTCGTGATTATGAGCTCATTGCATTCAAATTTTGACTTGAGAGGGCGTTCAAGTCCAATTTACCTAGGAAACTAGTATTTACGATAATTCCGATAGCACGTGAAAGTAGCATTAGTCTTCACTCTGAGCGACTAAATAATGTCTATCATTAGCCATTGGCTAATAAATTCTTAAGCCCTGGGTATACTTCAATTTCCGCGTCCGGACGCGTCTCGCGCGCAGTCGTGTCCGTACAGCTTCCAAAGTATACTCAACTGTGGATGGCCGAGTTCGACACATGCGCAGTACACATGTTGTGACTTTCTGGCGCATGCGCTGTTGTACATGCACCGGCCGCACGATCTCAAAAATTGGGCTGCCTTTCTTGCGCATGCGCTGTTGTACACGGACAGTCCATGCGGTCTCAAAAATTGGGCTGCACGCGGACGGGGTGTGCGGACGCCCGCAAACCCTCCTGATGACGAAAATGACGTCACACGGGCGTTGCACGAACGCGGACGGCCAAAGTATACTTTGGGCTTTAGATTTTACTCGCCAGTGTGTGTGTGTGTGTTAGAGTATAAGTTAAAAATAGATATATTTTCACTCGCTGAACACTGGACTAATGCGCAAACAGCAACCTCATTGGCTGGCGCTCATCTGTTACCGTCCCTGTTTTGATTTCAGCAAATCAGTTTGAGTGAACGCTGACAACGTGATTAATATTTATGAACCCAGCAGCACATCTATCCTTAGTGCGATGTATATTGTGATTAGTAGTAGAATTAGTAGTAGTAGTATTATCTTTTAATAATAATTACTATTATCTATTACTATATTTTTTTTTTTTTTTTACTGAAACACTGAATGACCAACAATATCTTAAACACCACCACCAGTGGTGGTAAAACCACAAGTTTAGGTAAAAATGACAAATATGCATTCATACATGATTACCAAGTTTTAGTTCTAATTACTAAAGTTGTATCATTAAATAATGCTTGATTATCATAATATCATAATGTAATGCTTGATTAGGTGGAATATATGTAATTTAGCCAATGGCGATTCTACTGCCAAGGTGTGCGTAGAGGGTTGCTAAATACAGAAGTAATGAAGCTGAAAATTCAGTTTTGCTGTAACATGAATAAATTATATTTTAAAATATATTCAAATAGAAACAGTTATTTGAAATGGTTTAATTTCACAATATTACTTTTTACTGTATTTTTTGATTGAATAAATGCGTAATCAATCATGACGAATCTTAAAGTAGTTTGGAACTGTTAAAGGTGGGGGGGTCATGCATTCTGACTTATTTACACTGTTAAAGAGTTGGATTCTCATGCTAAACATGGCCAAAATTTCAAAAAATGAGTTGGACGTATGATGGAGTATTTCTGTGCCAAATACACTCCTTCAGGATTCGAATAAGTTTCCTAAAAATTTTTAGAGTATGGCCCTGTATGACGTCATAAAGGGCGGAATTCCTTGTATGGGCACTTCTCCCGGATGAGCGTGTGTGCACGCAACCAGAGCCAGAGCAAGAGTACGTCCATCAACGAGCTTCGTTCGGGTTACGGAAGCCGTCGGCAACGCTTTCATTTTGTTTTTAGACCACGAAAATCAACAATGTCACTAAAGAAGTGTGTTTTTGGTTGTGAAGGAAAGATAACCTTGTTCAGCTTCCCAAAAAACCCAGCGTTAAGGAAACAGTGGATGCAGTTTGTTTTTCCGAAGCAGCAACAGAGTTCTGCAAGTGTGTTTGTTTGTTCCCGGTCATGAGTCGAAACCGCAGGCGGTTTTGTTTTGTTCGCAATCGGCGCGTAAGTGCATATAATGTCAACAACACGAACGTTTAGCTAGTGATTCGAAAGTTATCCAGGGATAATGCCATGATGTAGTGTGTAAGTGTGTGTGTGTGTGTTTGTGACTCTTTAGCCCCACCCACTGCACGCCTCCACGAGTTCGGCTGTTTTCGGAATGAATCGGTACAGAGTATCTGTCTTTTATAAATATAATAAAACTAAAGACTCTTCGGAGAAATGAAGGATGCAATACTACTCCATAGGAACTCAAGATTAACATGAGATGAAACGGTGTTATGTACCCTTTAATGAATATAGCAAATGTAAATGTATTAGGTCTTGAAGGACTAAATCCACTACGCATGCTGCTGCAGAGCAAGTGTAGACTTGCTTCTGCCATTAGAAACACAGACACTGAGCATGTAAAATATATATCTGCTGCTGCATGAATAGACATTCATAAATACCATAGCAGATCTTGACAGGTGGAGCTGGGGGAGGAGGAAGGTTTTAGAGGAACTACTGCAGGACTAGCCTACAACAAACATACTATTTAACAAGACTATTTAGATGTTGAGCAAGCAATCTCATTGGCTGCTGAATCAGCAAATGCCAATCAGCTTGTGTCACAAGGTAAAGCTGACATAGCCTGCATATTGCATGTAAAGTTTCATGATTAAACTAGATATTATTATAACTATTATAATTATAATACTAATAACAACTGTTGGTAGAATGACGTTATGACTAAAAATTCTTCTCTCTTACCTTAAACGTTGCCATTGTCATGATGATTGGCACATTTTTTTCTCTCTGCTGGGTATCAGAATCAACGTTTGAACATGTGACACACTGTCAAAAGAATATTGGATACTGTATAGTTAAAATAATGAAAAATACAGATTCAAAACTAATTCACCCATCAATTGATACCCCTAACAAACATTTAAATAACTGGGGAATAATTTAGTAAAAAGTTCAAGTAATTAATCGTGTTCAGTCCATGAAGAGCTGACAAATACTCTGTTTATTTGACGTTCCCCCAGTGCACTTAAAGCTCTAATCCAGTATCCAGGAGTTATTAACGTTACCGATGAGGCGTTGAAGTGGCAAAATAAATTGGAAACTGGGGTCTCATTTAACGCTGACTAAACTTTAATATTAATAAAAAGAGGTGCTTGGGTGGAAATCTTTCCCTTTATCTTTTTTTTTTTTTTTTTTTTTAAAAGAAGCATGCTTATGAGAGAGAAAGATGTTAATTCAGAGGCATTCAGAAGTGCTGAGGGAGCACAACTCTGAAGTGATACAGTGGCCGTTCAGAATCAGTGGGAAATTTCCATTCTTATCCACACAACCTTTCTCATTCCTTTCTCACCTCTAATGTAGTTTATTTTAAAAGGAGACAAATTCAATCTTAAAAATGAATCTTATTTTTCTGAAATTTACTTGAAAGTTTAGTCAAGGTTTCGCACCAAACAGAATTGTAAATTTCTTTTTCATGACCATTTCATGACATGCATCCTTAAAAGTCAGGCTGTTTTTCCTACTGTATGTTTTAACACATCGATATGTAAAAAAGCTCCATACTAAGGGTGCACACACAGTATATCGACAGCAATATTAGTATATCGGCCAATAAATGTTCATTTTTATTATTTATGCAATTTTTATCAATTTATACAAAATGTTAATTTATTTATTGCAATTTATTATTTATTGCAAATTTCCATAGGAATGTAAAATTAATGTAAAAAGATAAGGAATCCGTAACTGGTTCAAAGTTGGCTATACTTAGTAAATTATTTACTTTTTTTTGGGGGGGGGGGGGGGGGGGATGGGGGAGTTTCCTTGCAGTTCCCTTGTTTTCTGCAATTAAGGTTAACATAAAAACAGTTGCCCACTGTATTTTTGTTCATGTGCGCTACAACAGCTCATATGGATGTCTTTGGCCTGTATGTTAGTCCTGCTGTAAATTAAACCAACTATTGGACTACTCAGATTACACTAGTTTTCTCTGAGGAGACTGTGATTTTAATTCTGTCAATAAGGACACTCAAAATATAGATGTTTATTTTGGTCATAGTTTTGACGATAATGTCCTCAATTTATATTTAGTAGCATCTAACTAATTCTTTCTGTTATATACATCAGGGGTTCCCAACCACGTCATAGTCCTGTTAATAACCATAAACCCAATGCCATTTAGCTACATATAACAAATATCCAGGGCTCTAGAGTGTGACCAATTTGGCCGCACATGCGCCCAAAATTTGTAAGGGTGCGACTAAAATTTTTCCTAGGCCGCACCGGTGCACCTAACGTCCTCGCGTCGCTGCCTCTCCACGAATGAAGCGTTTGTTCTCCTTTGACGGAACTCACACGCATGGTTGGATCATATCGTGGTCTAAACCAATCAGAGCCAGAGATGGGGCGGGTCTTTGCCTCTGATTGGCTGTGGTCCAGATATTCCTGTAGGCCTACACTGCTCCGTGCTGTGTGATTGAAATTGCGACCGGAGCACCAGAGAATCAGTTACGGCAATCAGCATCAGCAAAATAAACGCAAGAAAACAGACGACGAACAACGAAAAGAAATAGACCCATAAGGCATCTTTACGCAGTCGAGTTAAGGCTGATCTAAAGCGGCTCTGCGTCTGCTCAAAATCCTGTGTAAAGACGCAATGCCGCATAAAAGCAGATTTAAAATACGCCGGGTCTGTCCCACCTCACCCCTTAGTATCAAAGGCGACGCTGAAACGGTTTGTGAGTCCATTTCACTGAAAGTGTGTGTGTGAGCGCAAGTGTGTGAGAGAGTGTGTGTGTGTGAGAGAAAGAACGTGAACTTGTGCCGCCCTAAACTACGTCATTGTCATGACAACCGCCTGTCAGTGTCAGCTCAGGTGGCGTGAGAATCAAGAAGCTGGAGACAAAACAGGATTAGCTCCATATGTTTTAGGCAAATTAAAAAAAATGTCCTGTGCTCACATCGTCAAGCAAACCACCAAAATAACAGAGTCATCGTGTGTAATCAATTGGCGTTTGCCGTTTGTAATCTTCCTTTGAAGAGACTGGCAGATCACGCTGCAACATTTCCCTCAGATACAGTAAATGCTTAACCCAGTTGGCGTCACTGTGATTGTGCATTGTTATATTATATTCCAAAAATAATCTCTTTGAGAACGATATTTGCTGATATATCTACTGTCCTACCTGAAACGCTAACGTTAGTATCATTGTTAATTTGTTGTGCCTGCTGCAAAGTGACTTTCTGGCTCTTTGAAAAAACTTTCGACCACTTTTAATCCTGCGGTGATCTACCCGTAATAATTCATAATTTCATTATATCATTTGTTCCAGCTGGCACAATTTTATTAAGAAATATAATCAAGTATAGGCTAACGTAGCCTACAATAGCCTATCAGTAACGTTACTACATAATTATGACAATCAAAGTGTGATATATATAGCAGGCAGAGGAAATTAAAAATTCCGTATTTTTATTTATTATGAGCTGTATTTCATTATTATTTCGTTATTTTTTTAATTAATTTATAACACTTTGTTAAAACTGCATTCAAAGCATTGTTTCCTGTGATTTTAATCCTTGTGTAAATGCATATGTTGTCATTTACATAATATATATGAATGTATATGGAGAGTTATAAAAAGGTGACTTTGAAATTGTGGCGTTAAAGGTGACGCGAGTCGGGGAAAAATTTGGGTGCACCTAAATTTTGTGCTGGTGGACCTAAATAAAAAAGTTAGGCGCACCAGTGCAACCGAGGCAAAAAGTTAGTCTGGAGCCCTGATATCACAAGAAGGTACTAAGCATTTGTGAATAGTTTATTTTGTTTATGTTTGTACTGATATTTCTCAAGTTTTTCAGTTTGCTGTACATTTATTTATTTGTTTGTTTATAATTTATATTTATGTTCTACATTTTAAAAATATTTTCATTAAACTTTTTAAGATAAGGCTGTTATATTATAGGTTATTTATTTTAGTACTGATGCGGAAAGCTTTATGTGTGCGCTGGAGCGCTTAATTTATATTTTAAATGCTCATTATTATGGTTTAGTATTCCTCCCTGATTGATTAATCGACTAATGGCTTAAATAGTTTACTAGGTAAATCTTTAGTCAGGGGGAGCCCTATTATTTTGGCTAAATGTCACGCCTTAAATTAATGAACTAGAGATGCACCGATCGACCGCCCAGGGACCGGAATCGGACGATTTCCCACATGATCGGCCATTATAGCGCTTGTATTGCGCATAATTGTAGTCATTCCCGCAGGTTTTGCACTCACACCAAAAGCGGCCACACCACTGATCGATAAATGTGGAGCGCACAACCTCTTAAGAAAAAAAAAAAAAAATTTAATAATAATAATAATAATAATAATAATAATAATAATAATAATAATTATTCGGAATCGGCTTTAGAACGAACCATGTAAATGGTAAAACTAAGATGAAAAAAAGAGAACATGAAGAGAGAATGAGACTGTGTGCCCAGCGGATCTCTAGAGAATCTCACCCTGCTGAAAACGAAACAGCCTCAGACAAATGGCTTTCCTCCAGAGGAGAGGATGAAAAGAGTAAACCTGCAGTTTTTACAATGTCATGCCCTTCCAAACAGCGTCTCACACAAGAGCAAGTCTGTTGTGTGCAATTGTGTTTGTAAGAGTGGACTAGTGAGATATCTGTGGGTCAGATAATCATTTGGTAACACTACATGTGCAGAGTCAGAAATCACAATGAAGATGGAAAAATGTGTGCAAAAATTTCTGTTGGCGGAACTAGTGGCAGTGCATTTCTATCTTGCAGACTAAAACCTTTAGGTTTCTGTGACATTTATTCGATTTTATACTATGGGTCTGATTGGTTGACGAACATTCTACGGTGTGCAATTATTTTCAGGGAAATGGCTAAAGTAGTTCCAGGCAGGTCTTGACCGCATTACAGTTCCATATCACTTCGCCAAATGATTTCAGTTATTTCAAAAGGTCCCTACAGCTACAACAGAAAAAGAACCAAAACCCACAACCACATTGACCAAGCAAAGAAATATGGTAAACAATAGGATAAAAAAAAAAAAAAAATTATTTCCATGTTTTTTGCCCACTCAAAAGCACACATACAGTACGGACACACACTCACACAGAGACCGGTTATCAGTGCTGCTCTGATGATTTTATCAGTAAAATACTTTAGCAACTTAAAAGCTACATGACATTTCTCACTAGCATGGTAATAATGGCACAGTTCCTGAAGGAGATAAACTTACTGTTTTTCTATTAGTAGAGATGCTGCTGCCGACCTCTGTTGAGCGACACACAGACTTAGGTAATTCACACACTCTTAACCTCTCTCTCTAATAACTGCATTAACTTTCCCCGCCATTGACGGAATTTTCCAGCTTTCCGTGTTTTCACTGTTATACGGTAGGGGGCACTATGACATCTTCTGAAAGAGTACTGAATCTCCTGATCAAAACACAGGAAAAGAAGCAGAAACAAGCAATAAAATGACGTTTTGGAATTAGCAAAGGCGGGGTGGGATGAGATGCGTAAGAAATTAGTCCTACACATAAGAGCGTTTTAAGGACAAAAACCTGACAAATGTCTTGAAATACAACATTTGAATTTCGAGTTCTTCGGCAGCCGATGCTGTTCACGTGAGCACCACGATGCATGCGTGTGATGATGATGCAGGAGATGCACTGTATTTACAACGTAAACTGCGTAGGAGACTGACACAGGCTAGAACGAAATTGTTGAATAAAGTCGTTATTTTTTTTTTTTTGCGCACAAAAAGTATTCTCATCGCTTCATAAAATTAAGGTTGAACCATTGGAGTCACATGGACTATTTTAGCAATGTTTTTACAACTTTTCTTGTGCTTGAAAGTGTTTAAAATAGCTGTCTATGGAGAGGTCATAGAGCTCTTGGATTTCATCAAAAATATCTTAATTTGTGTTCTGAAGATGAACGAAGGTCTTACGGGTTTGGAACAACATCAGAATAACTGACTCCGGTCTGCTGAATTATTAGAAAATAATGCACACCTGAGGTGTAATTCGTAACTTGTAACGTCATGGCCGCATTACCTCCTTGGGTGTGCATTATTTTCTAATAATTCAACAGCCCGCTGTCAATTGTTCCTTACATATGTGTGCCGTTTAATATGCTTCAGATTTGTTTTTTCCATAGTGCATAACGTTTATGGTAATATTCCTATCTCTAAATTCACAAAAGTATTTCCATTTTGCAAAAACGTTCATCCTGACAGCAAGCGAATCCCTATTAAACATCAAAGACTTCATAAAATGAGTTAATGCATATGAGCATTAACCACAGACTGCAACAGAGAAAGGGAGAGCGATAATTTGGCCTAAAATATTCATTTTGATAAAATATTTGTTGGTTTAAAATCCTAGGCTACATGTAATGAAAGTAATGATATTTTTATGAGAACAGTAACTGTAGTTGGATTATAACATGTAATGAGATATAAATGCAAGAATTTCCCCACATTTGCTGGAGAAACAAATGATAGCCAGTAATGAACATTCTACCTCTTACATGTTAATTTTGTGACTGTTTTTCTTATTTAATTGTGAACAAACATTTGTTTTTGTTTTTTAAACCATTATTGAAGATGATACACACTTTCTTTTTACTGCTTCCAATTTGCACATTGTTTGGAGGAGGGCAGGATGTGTGAGAGAGTGTGTGTAGGGGGGTTGGGGGTCCTGGTATTTCCTACGTTATGGGGACCAAATGTCCCCACAAGTATAGTCATACCAGTAAATTTTGACCATTTTATTTGGTTCCCATGAGGAAACAAGGGTTCAGGAGTAGGGTTAGTGTAGTGTATAGAATATACAATTTGTACAATATAAAAATCATTACGTCTATGGAATGTCCCCATAAAACATGGAAACCCAACATGTGTGTGTGTTTCATGAAAGTACAAAATATAAAACCAGCATTTTTTATCTGATGAATCAAAGGAATATTATTTGATTACCCTAATAAGTGTTAGTTACAGCCCTGTTTTTTCTTCATGACAGTTAATCTCAGAAATGAAAAAAAAAAACAAAAAAAAACAATATTCAGCAAGTACTTCACATGGCTCATGCATTTTCAAGATGTTTGCTAGAAGAAGCTTGAGAATCAAAGCTGTTGATGTTATAAGTATTTTAATAATACATATTATATGTGCATATAAAAATATGTTACTAAAAATGATCACATTTATGGTGGGGCTAGCGAAAAATGTCTTTATTGTTGAGCCTGAAAACATCAATGGCATGTTAGACAAGAAATGTACTTTTAAATATGTCTATAACCATTATGTTGGCATTTGTTTTTGTCATTTAATTTAATAATTTATAATTGTCTAAAATAAAAAAATTATCTGAATGATAGTATTAACAGAATAGATTAGTATTTTAAATAGTTGTTAACATCATGGACTAACAGTTTAGTTAAGAAAAGTCACTTAAACCACAATTCCCGTTGAACTCCAATTATGATGCTGTAATGATGTTATATCATGTATTTTGTTTAACAAGGCTTGCTCAAGCAGTTAAACAAGGGGGATTTTCTGGGCAGCTAGATGCAATCTCTCATGATTGGCTCTCAGATACGGCTAGAGAGCGTGTACCGAAATTCAAGACTGCCTTACGATACGTGACTAACGTGCCTTTAATTATTCCCTATGAAATGCAAATATAGGTAAAATGTCAAAGGTGAAATTGGCTGGAAATATGCTCTGATGTTTAATTTAACAGTACGGCACAAACATCATTACGATGTTCTTGTTAGTGCTTCATCCTGTCCTGAACTGGATTAGTAACAGAATTAATATGTTTGCCCAGTAAAATTTTCATCACAAACTTGTTACTGGCTTGTCTTGTAATGTTGCAGTTCTATCGACCACCTGTTTACCCAATAAAAGACACTAGCACATGATAAGAGTCCCAGTACTTTGTCTCTAGTTTTAACCTCCTCCTGTGTCACCTAGAGTTCTTTATTAAACAGTTCTCGAACATGAAAACAATGATCGCCATGACATGTATTTATCGTATATTAAAAATATATTCATCTTTTTTCTAATTGTTTATTGCGGCATGTTCTGCGGTACCTGAGGTCTGATTAGTTAGCGTTAGGATAGCATGCCGTCCAGAGACTACAGACCAGAGAACTAAAGTGAAATTATAGGGGCTTTCACACCGGGTAAGGTTCTAGGAACTAACCACCAGGGTGGTTCCCTGAAAACTAAAAGTTCACCTAATAACATTTTCCTGGTTGCATTCGCACCACCAGTAGGAACTCTGAAGTGACGTAAGCCACGCTTGTTGTTGTGACTTTTATTTTGATGGCGTGGCAGACCTTTATTTTGACAGTGCTGAGAACGCCACACAGCGCTCGCATTCTCCGTCTTCATTAGTTTACGATCCGTTTAACAGTCCTGTCTAATACTTTATTAGATAGAACTGTTATACAAAGAAAGTAGACAGTATACGAAAAAGTATTAGCGTTTGCCGTGTGGTTGATGTCCAATGTCGCTAGCTTAGCAGAAATACAAAATCATGTTTCGCGTGGTCCCCTCAAAGTTGCGTTGGATTTTCTCTTTAGCGTTAAAGGTTGAGAGGTCCATCCATCTATTTGGCGGGACAAAAATTTGTTTTGGCAGCCGCCAAATAGATGGATTATTTGATCAGTTATTGTGATTTATGAGTGATGTAGATGACTGCTGCGCTTGTGAGTGACAGAGAAAACATTTTTGCGCTCAAAAAACGTTGACACTTCTCTGACCAGCTGACATAAACCATACTTTCAATAAACGGGGAAAAAAATTCTACCCAGTTATGAAGTGTTTTCTGTGTTGGCAAATCTTCACACACAACGTGTCTGCTAATGTCCGATTCGCGACCTAATGACTCCTTTGAACCGAATCATTTTAACGACTGGTTAAAGCAACTGTTCTGTCCAACACTGAACTCATGAATCGGTGTAATAATTTACTCAGAACACCTCTGAAATGAAAACGCAAGTGTGCTTACCCCATTTAGCAAGAGTGGTTAGTAAGAATTAGTCTTAATCATCCATTAATCATGTTTTCAGGTTATTTATATTGACAATGTGTAGTAAAATATATAAAATGATTTAGTTTAGATTGGAGTGAGGTGAAACCAGAACAAAGCAAGTTGTTGTTAGCTAGCTGATCATTTTAATAAATTGTATATGGTAGAAAATTAGGCTATTTGTTCATTTTTCAATGCTACTTTTTAATATTGATATTATATACCAAAACAATTATCAGAAACAAACATCAAGGTAAGAGATCATACATAATATGAGATATCAAAACAAGATAAGCAAAAATCACATTTCTTTGCATTTATTTTAAATTTATTGTCAGTATTGCGCTCGCAGATTACGTGGGTAGGGTACTTTTTACTCTGTGTGTGTGTGGATGTCTGTCAGCCACCACCGAAGACCATTTTTGACCCAGGAAAAACCCTGAAATATATAGACTATAATCTGTGTGTGTAGACAGGTTTTTTCCAAATGGTGGGTGCTGGTGTTTCGCGTGCGTTTGGCCAGTCAGCGTACACTAACGTCACTGGTAGTTCCTATTGTGCTGGGTTAGACCCTACTCTGAAGTAGGAGCTAATTTAGTTCCCCCAAAAGGAGTTCCTAGAACTAAAATTGTTCCTAGTTCCTACGTGCAGTGATGCCTGGAATCACTTTGATAATGAAAATACTAAAGTGTAAGATGTGCAGCGCCAATCTGCCATACATAACATTATAATGACAACACTAATGTAATAGAATGTTCTAAATTCTTTGTGCTTTAGTTGCCCGTGTTTTAGCATTCGCATCCTTTTGTGCAGATGTAAGTTGTAATCACAGATGGTAACTTGAATTGCACTTAAGTTGCAAAAAAAAAAAAAAAAAAAAAAAAAAAACAAGGCTTGAGACTTGGTCTCGTGAACAACTGACTTGACTTGGAATTGAAGACAGACTCCTTCCTTCCTTCCTTCCTTCCAGTATGTTTTAATTAAAATAGATTCATTATCGTAATGACGCGCATAACCCCTAGTGCACAGTAGTAAATCGTCTACTATAATATATATATATATATATGATATATGATATTTATAATACACAATTTATAATACACGATTACTTTTAATAGCCATCAATGCAGAAATATGCTTTTTGCCAGCAGAAATGTAGTTACAACGCCTACCAGTCTGGGCTAGGGTGTGGGATATGTTTAATATTCAAAATTAGGGTTCTCATTACCTTGGCATCAAGATGTTTGAGTTTACCAAAATAGATGTTAGCTGCAGCCCTAAACTGAAGCTTACACAGTCTCATTACAGACAACAGTAATTAGCCGCCATCCTTCCCAGTGTTTCACGTGTAACTGTCACTAACCGCCTTTCTCATGTAAAACGCTTTGCCAGGGTGTGGTGAAATTCTCCACATTTTCTCCAGTCCTCCATACCTGGATCCACAACAGACATGTCAGGACAAGTGTCTAACACTGGTTCAGATGAAGAGTGATGAAATGCTACAGTAAAAGCAAAACAAAACAAAAAAAACATGGAGGGATATATCCTCTCACCGGCTCTGAAACATATTACACAGTCTGATAAGCCAATTTAAAGGGCTGTTGAGGAAGAACTAAACATAAGTTGTTTTGTTCTTCACATTAAACGGCTGCCCTTTTTCCTCAAACCCCGTGGTTGACCTACGGTCCGCCACGCAGGCGTGGAAGCAGAACAGCCCCCGTCTGGCATTTTGCTTGGCCATTAAATTTTAAAACTGAGTTAGTCTACAGAGAGAACTCGTCCCTGCAGGGTGCCATGCTTATTCTACAGCTTGGCAGACTTTTATACCCCCCTTCCCCCAAAATCGCCCTCTCTGCATCCCATCTCAGGCTACAGACCACCAATCCACCAGCTGAGGACAAGAACGAGTGGAGAGAGTGAGATAAAGCGCTGATGGTTTAGTTCTGTGTACTCAGTCTGCTGGTCTTTGTGAACAAGCACGGGCAACTGAGGTTTTAGAAGTTCATGTTAGACATTTAAAAATAAATAAGAATGACACAATTAGGGCCCTATGATTTCCGTGATGCAGAAAACGCGGACGGAATCGTGGAATCCAGTCATAAAAACGGAATTTACTGTATAACGCAGAATTTCACGGAATTTGTCAAATTTTTGATTAATAAATAAAAGGCAGGTTAGTAGTTAAATCAAAACGCGATATAGACTAGTGTCTGTGAATATTAAACCACTAAAAAGGTTATTTAAATACAAATCCTGCATGCTCTGCGTGATGAATGACTCATATTATTGTTGTACAGTAGAATTTAGATGCGTCTCAATGTAATAATACAAACCCGATTCCAAAAAAGTTGGGACACTGTACAAATTGTGAATAAAAAAGGAATGCAATAATTTACAAATCTCATAAACTTATATTTTATTCACAATAGAATATAGATAACATATCAAATGTTGAAAGTGAGACATTTTGAAATGTCATGCCAAATATTGGCTCATTTTAGATTTTATGAGAGCTACACATTCCAAAAAAGTTGGGACAGGTAGCAATAAGAGGCCGGAAAAGTTAAATGTACATATAAGGAACAGCTGGAGGACCAATTTGCAACTTATTAGGTCAATTGGCAACATGATTGGGTATAAAAAGAGCCTCTCAGAGTGGCAGTGTCTCTCAGAAGTCAAGATGGGCGGAGGATCACCAATTCCCCCAATGCTGCGGCGAAAAATAGTGGAGCAATATCAGAAAGGAGTTTCTCAGAGAAAAATTGCAAAGAGTTTGAAGTTATCATCATCTACAGTGCATAATATCATCCAAAGATTCAGAGAATCTGGAACAATCTCTGTGCATAAGGGTCAAGGCCGGAAAACCATACTGGATGCCCGTGATCTTCAGGCCCTTAGACGGCACTGCATCACATACAGGAATGCTACTGTAATGGAAATCACAACATGGGCTCAGGAATACTTCCAGAAAACATTGTCGGTGAGCACAATCCACCGTGCCATTCGCCGTTGCCGGCTAAAACTCTATAGGTCAAAAAAGAAGCCATATCTAAACATGATCCAGAAGCGCAGGCGTTTTCTCTGGGCCAAGGCTCATTTAAACTGTGGCAAAGTGGAAAACTGTTCTGTGGTCAGATGAATCAAAATTTGAAGTTCTTTTTGGAAAACTGGGACGCCATGTCATCCGGACTAAAGAGGACAAGGACAACCCAAGTTGTATTCAGCGCTCAGTTCAGAAGCCTGCATCTCTGATGGTATGGGGTTGCATGAGTGCGTGTGGCATGGGCAGCTTACACATCTGGAAAGGCACCATCAATGCTGAAAGGTATATCCAAGTTCTAGAACAACATATGCTCCCATCCAGACGTCGTCTCTTTCAGGGAAGACCTTGCATTTTCCAACATGACAATGCCAGACCACATACTGCATCAATTACAACATCATGGCTGCGTAGAAGAAGGATCCGGGTACTGAAATGGCCAGCCTGCAGTCCAGATCTTTCACCCATAGAAAACATTTGGCGCATCATAAAGAGGAAGATGCGACAAAGAAGACCTAAGACAGTTGAGCAACTAGAAGCCTGTATTAGACAAGAATGGGACAACATTCCTATTCCTAAACTTGAGCAACTTGTCTCCTCAGTCCCCAGACGTTTGCAGACTGTTATAAAAAGAAGAGGGGATGCCACACAGTGGTAAACATGGCCTTGTCCCAACTTTTTTGAGATGTGTTGATGCCATGAAATTTAAAATCAACTTATTTTTCCCTTAAAATTATACATTTTCTCAGTTTAAACATTTGATATGCAACCAATATGTGTACACTTAAACAAAAATCCTTTTGGCTGAGCTAAAATATCAAAGAGAAAATGTATATAGTACACCTTAATTTTATCTAAAAATGTGAATGGGTCTCGTGAGTTATGAAACATCTGTGAGAGAGACTTGCAAAAATGGCTGAGGTGGTGAGCAGACGTCAGTTTCCTGTTGTGTAGTCAGACCATCATACACTAGACAGACTATATCTCCATTTGGAAGGTATGAGCTTTATTAGCTGACTGGATTGCAAAAGAGCAATACAAGACAGTGTGGGAGGCATGTGACCACCAGAGCAGAAAAAGAACTTGGCATTCCCATTCATTTTCTCCACAAGCATCTTAAAAAACAACTACCAAACTCGAAAAATCAAGATTTTCAAGAAAAAAAAAAGTAGACTGTATGCTTATGAAAATGGACTCAGCTCATAAAGCAGTACATATGATGTTCTCTGCACATGATGTTCTTACACCATTCTTTTTTTATTATTATTTCTTTATCTAAAGTAAAAACATTATTTTTTTTTTACTGTTGTTTTGAGCATAAATCTCACTAAATTTAGTTTTTGCCAAAAGAGTAAGAAAAAAAGGAATAGTTCGCCCAAAAATGAAAATTCCCTGATTATTTACTCACACCCAGGCAAATCAAAGATCTATATGACTTTCTTTCTTCAGCTGAAGATTAATTAAAGTTTGAAGAATTAAAGTTTTTTCTCCATCTAATGCAAGTCAAAGGGTACAATTTTGACGTTCTAAAATACAGCTTAGACAGCTTCAAATGGCTCCACATGACCCCAGCCGACGAATAAGGGTCTTCTCTAGTGAACGATCAATCAGTTTCTAAAAAAATAAAATACACCTTTTAAACTACAAATGTTCGCCTTGGTCCAGCTCTGCAAAGAGCGTCCACAAGAAGGTTGTTCACAACCTCATAGGTCAAGCGTGACCTTCCCAATGTGCATACGTGATACCTATTTTTTACAAGTGTGGAGAATGAGCACTGTTCAAACGTTGAATGGTCCATTGCTGTCTATTAGTATTTGTCAGTTTATTGTTTAACCCTCTGGATCGGCAGCGGTGTTGGAGTGAACACTTGAATTAGATAGAGAAAAATCCTGGATTTTGGGTGAACTATTCTTTTTATTTAAGATATGTTCTTTTTTCTCCTTGTGAGAGAGAGAGAGAGAGAGAGAGAGAGAGAGAGAGAGAGAGAAACGTACAAATCTGACCCTTGAGATCTACTTTTCTGAAGAGTTTAGCTCCACACCTGTACAAGTAAATCAAAGTCATCAGGATAAAGGGGCAGCCACACTACACTTTTCATTCCATTGACTTTGATTCATACACATGTGAACGCTTGAGACCGTAAACACAAGCACATACAAAGTAGGGATGTGCACAACAATTAATTTAATTGCCGTTTAAACAGAAATTTTGCAACTGACTAGTCTAACCCCACCCCACGGATACAGTCTGTATGCGATCCATTTGAATCAGACTACTTAATCTATGAACAGTCAAATCCCATACTGAAAGCCATTAAAAAAGGTCAGATACATGTGATGTGGTTGCCTTGCATTATGATCATTGTACACTCACCTAAAGGATTATTAGGAACACCTGTTCAATTTCTCATTAATGCAATTATCTAATCAACCAATCACATGGCAGTTGCTTCAATGCATTTAGGGGTGTGGTCCTGGTCAAGACAATCTCCTGAACTCCAAACTGAATGTCAGAATGGGAAAGAAAGGTGATTTAAGCAATTTTGAGCGTGGCATGGTTGTTGGTGCCAGACGGGCCGGTCTGAGTATTTCACAATCTGCTCAGTTACTGGGATTTTCACACACAACCATTTCTAGAGTTTACAAAGAATGGTGGGAAAAACATCCAGTATGCGGCAGTCCTGTGGGCGAAAATGCCTTGTTGATGCTAGAGGTCAGAGGAGAATGGGCCGACTGATTCAAGCTGATAGAAGAGCAACTTTGACTGAAATAACCACTCGTTACAACCGAGGTATGCAGCAAAGCATTTGTGAAGTCACAACACGCACAACCTTGAGGCGGATGGGCTACAACAGCAGAAGACCCCACCGGGTACCACTCATCTCCACTACAAATAGGAAAAAGAGGCTACAATTTGCACGAGCTCACCAAAATTGGACAGTTGAAGACTGGAAAAATGTTGCCTGGTCTGATGAGTCTCGATTTCTGTTGAGACATTCAGATGGTAGAGTCAGAATTTGGCGTAAACAGAATGAGAACATGGATCCATCATGCCTTGTTACCACTGTGCAGGCTGGTGGTGGTGGTGTAATGGTGTGGGGGATGTTTTCTTGGCACACTTTAGGCCCCTTAGTGCCAATTGGGCATCGTTTAAATGCCACGGCCTACCTGAGCATTGTTTCTGACCATGTCCATCCCTTTATGACCACCATGTACCCATCCTCTGATGGCTACTTCCAGCAGGATAATGCACCATGTCACAAAGCTCGAATCATTTCAAATTGGTTTCTTGAACATGACAATGAGTTCACTGTACTAAAATGGCCCCCACAGTCACCAGATCTCAACCCAATAGAGCATCTTTGGGATGTGGTGGAACGGGAGCTTCGTGCCCTGGATGTGCATCCCACAAATCTCCATCAACTGCAAGATGCTATCCTATCAATATGGGCCAACATTTCTAAAGAATGCTTTCAGCACCTTGTTGAATCAATGCCACGTAGAATTAAGGCAGTTCTGAAGGCGAAAGGGGGTCAAACACAGTATTAGTATGGTGTTCCTAATAATCCTTTAGGTGAGTGTATATTAAAATTGAGCGTTCCCTTAATCAACGTTAGCTATTATAGACATATTCATTCAAATCAACTGAATCAATAGGCAGTGCCGGACCAATAAGTTCAAACCCAAAAGCCTATTATAAGCAGATTCCCTCAAATAAAAGTTAGTCCACATAGGTTTTGTTGTTTGTTACCACAGCTACCACTTGCATGACCGGGTTTGAACGCGCTTGAATGAAAAGTATCTGTACACATGACGGATGGCAAAATCGCAAGGAAAGCATGACGTGTACTGACAACTATACATTAAGCGTATACTCTTCGTTAGGATGCGGATATAGAAACTGTTGAAGTGTCAAGTAAGTTTCATTCATAATGTTTGTCCTTTAATCCAAAATAAAATGTCATACCGTACTGTCCCTCATAACCAGTGTTTAGGGCAACGCATTACAAGAAACTTGAGTTATGTAAGATTACTTTTTGTAAGTAACGCATTACTTTTGAAATTTACAACAAAATATCTTGAGTTATTTTTTCAAATAAATAACGCAAGTTACTTTGTTTTCCCATTTATTGACTAGTAGCTCTCTTGCCCCCATGTTGAGAAAAATCGGGAGTAAGTGCAGAGGCGTGTGTAAACATGAAGTATGCATGTAGAACAATGTAGTTCTAGACTAAATGTGAGCATGCATTTACTAATCTCACTTTCACAAAAAAAAAAGATTCAGTATTCTTCAAAATGAGAAAAAAAATGCTGAATCAGTGAAATGCTAAATCAATACTTCGCAAAACTCCAATAATTAAATGTTAAATAAAAAATATTTGTATGCATTTAATCTCACTTTATTGACCAATGTACTTGCTGCTGACCTTCGATGATTCAGGTAAACTCAGATGATTTTTGTTTTTATTGGTGAAGTAAGTGTTGAACTTTCTTCTCCTGCATCCTATTCTTCTGTGATCCAGAATGGCAGCACAGCTGAAAGGTTGTTTGAGCTGCGCCCTCTACTGTATACGTGTGAACGTGTGAATAATTGCTTCAGCCTTATTATTTCAATTTTGGTGTGAAAGGGCCTTTACATTTGCCCAAAAAAAACAATCCTAGCCCAGGTGAGAAAAAGTAACGTAACATTACTTTTATTAAAAAGTAACTAAGTAACACAATTAGTTACTTTTTAAGGAAATAACGCAATATTGTAATGCATTACTTTTCAAAGTAACTTTCCCCAACACTGCTCATAACCGGTAGTATAACACGCCTATAAGCAAGTTTCATTGTTATATACTAGTTAGGGATGCACCGAAATGAAAATTCTGGGCCGAAACCGAAACCGAAAATTCTGGATACACTTGGCCGAAAACCGAAACAGAAAATTACTTTTTTAAAATAATTTATTTATTTTAAATTTGTTTTTTGTATAATTGTATTATTATTAGATGTTTTAATTAAATTCAATAATTTTACTGAATCTGAATTTAAAAAAAGCCAATAAAATAAAATAACCACACTTTTATTTAAAGTAACACACAATAATTAGACAGAAAATAGGTCTATATTCAAATAATATTAAATATCAATATATTAATATTAGTGCTGGGGAAAAATTAATCGTGATTAATCGCATCCAAAAATAAAAGTTTGTTTACATAATATGTGTGTGTACTGTGTATAATTATGTATATAGAAATACACACACATGCATGTATATATTTAAGAAAGTTATATTTTTTATAAAAAAAATTATATTTATATAAGATAAATTATATATACAGTATATACATGCAAATATTTCTTAAATATATACATGCATGTGTGTGTATTTATATATACATAATTAAACACAGTACACACACATATTATGTAAACACAAACTTTTTTTTTTTTGGATGTGATTAATTTTTCCCCGGCACTAATATCAATATATTATTCTTCATTCAGTTCTATACAACAGAATCAGATTTAACAAATTTATTTTGATAATTGGTCAGAAAATTATGTATAGTCCTAGAAAACTATTATCAGAGCATGTGAGCAGAGAGCGAGGAGCGGGTCAGTGAATGGGAGGGTAGCGTCATTTTACCCCAGCATGGCTATACCATACCATATTATAGCACAGTAGGGCTAGTGCAAACAGAAACAAGTCTAGAGAAATGTCATGTCTGCACGTGGCGCACACACGGAGCGGAACACGGAGCAGTCGTTTCGAAGCTGTGCATCTTCGGAAGCGAAGCCGCTCGCCAAGTTACAAAACATGCTGCGAGAGAGTGAAACCTGATCGCCGAACACGGATGGGCGGGACGGCATATTTTCGGCCAAAAACCGAAAATGCCATTTTCGGCCGATAATTTTCGGTGGCCAAAATTTCGGTGCATCCCTAATACTAGTTAGACATGATGACAGAAGAAAACGAAAAAATTGTGTGTAGGCTGTCAAAATACGCATGCAAAATCTGAGGTAAAATTAAATGATTTTGTTTTCTGCTGTGGATACACACTTTTCAAAATAATATATTAATTTCAAGTTGTAACATTAACATGACTAATTTAAACGTAGCCTTTGTAAAAAATAAAGCAAAACATTAAATAAAAATAAAAAACGTAGTATTTCCAAGTCGACTAGCAACAGCATCGTTTAATCGACTAGTCAGTTAGACTCGCACATCCCTAATGCAAAGAAGTGTCACATTTTGGAGCATTCGTATCATGTGAAGACGTGCGACCAATAAAAGGCTGAATTGGCTGAATTGAAAGAACACACATTTTTTGCAAAGTGGAGTAGATACATATTTTTACTTTAATGTTAAATTCATGTTTATAGAAAGGAAGCTGTGACATCACGACAAATTTTGCAGGCTCAAAGTCTAGTGTGACCGCGGCTATACCAAAAAGTCACAGGCAGGTGAATTTGATCAGGGTTGGAGCTAAACTCTGCAGGAGAGTGGATCTTGAGGGCCAGAGTTGTCCAACCCTAGTCTATACTATGCATTCAGAAGAAAATGAGCAAATGCAGTGCCTTAGCCAGTCAATTGCCAATGAGCTGGTGATGTTAATGTCTTTCAAGCGTTTTTTCAATGCTCTTATTTATAAAAAAACCCTGTCCTCATTTGACTCCACAACCCAGAGGGAGCTTTTAGAAGTAGCGTTTTGCTACTTTTTCTACGGCTGAACTCACAAAATATGTCAGGTGCAGGGAGGAGTGTCTCGACAGCGAGTGCTGCACCCTTGACTGTGTTAACCCCACATGCCTGTCATGTCCAGTTGTCAAGCTGGCTGAGCAGGCAAAGCCTATGCTAACGCGGGGGCTGTTAACAAAGTACCATGCTCCTGGCTAAATTTGAGCAAGGTCACCCAAACCAGCCTCTACATCTATCGAACATGACCTCATGCATCAAAGCTTCACAGACAGGAGATAAAATGCAGGGAACGCTGGCTCATGAAAGTGTGAATTAATAACCGTCTCTGCAAAGAATGTGGGTCACAGAATCTCTTCAACCTACTCAAGAAATCAGCACAAAGCAAAATGCTGTTTTAAAAGGTTAAAATTTGGCTGGTTGAAAGAGGAAAATTTGATAGTTTATGTGAATAGTGTAAAATAAACACAATGGTTGGCTTCAGCATTTCACGGCAGGACTGTGGGCCTTTTACAAACAAAGGCCTCACATATCACATGCTATTCATTATTTCTGGCCATCATATTGCTTTCTAAAAATATGTATCCCTTTGGGATGAATTGCTTTCCACGTGACTTACAGCACCATGATTTCGGCGGACAGAAAAGGGGAGCGTGTTGTGGGCCAACCTTACAACAGCGCTGAGGATTGGTTTCCACTGACTAAAACAGGCCGGTTTCTCACACAGCTGAGAGAAAGGGCCACTTTACTGCCAGAAACCTCAGAGTAGATCGGAAACTAAAGCAGTGGTGAATGGCGTCATGGTATTTTACAAAAATACAAAGTGAGTGTGAAGTTTTGTCAGAGAAAAACAAGCTCTGCTTGAATTCATTCTCAGAAAATTAGGTGATTATTTATGGCTTAACTACAGTTAGGGATGCACTGATATGTACATTTTGGACAACACCAATAATTCTTTATATAACCGATAACTGAGAAATATATTGGCCGATAAATCTAAATCTCACTTATGTTGAAGTCTATGTCCCAAGCGCTTAAACAAAAATCAAACATATAGAGTACAGTAGCCTAGTTTGAACCAGTTTAAGATACACTCCTATGGCCAACTTTACCGACAACAACAAAATCTATTGCCTTAAAGAAATGCCTAAATAACGCAAACAAGTCACTGGACAACATTACTTGCGTATAAAGAATCAAAATGCATGTGGCTTAAATAGAATAGCCTATGCACGGACAATAATTATTTTAATTAAACCATATTGATTATAAATTATTAATAATGCAACAGTATTTTTGAAAAAGAAAAGAAATTAATATTACTGTTTCAAATAGCAGCAAATAACTGTTATAGCTGCGCTGTGAAGAGCAGAATGAACACTGATAAACTGAAGCGCTTTGTTACCGGGTTAATTAGCGGAACGCATTCTTTTTGAATTAATCGATATTTATGCAACATAAACAATGTTACACAACTTATATATACACTAAATAATGAATGCACAAAAAGAAGCACATGCACAAGTGAACTTGAACTAAGTTACGTAGTCAGAATATGTAACTCCTGGGGCCTGATGTATGAACCTTGCGTACGCACAAAAAAATGCATTGAAATGTGCGTATACAATTTTCCTAGCACATATCGGGATTTATAAAAAATAAACTAAGCGTAAATATACGTGCACTGTACGGACACTAGACCGTGCATACTCAATCTTTTACTGAAGTGAGCGAAGTAATGAAGAATGATTTTAAAGGTGCTGTATGTAAGAATACAGACAGCTAGTGGTTGAAATGGGTACTGCAGTCCACATTCAAAGTATTGTTTGCTCCGGCCCCTCCTCCTCAGACTTGATGCTCAGACGGGTAAGTGCCAATCTTACATACAGCACCTTTAAACTGTTTTCTCTCTCATTAAAGCACTGAAATTAAATTTTCCAGAAATACAACATTTTTATATGAATTTGAATAGAAATATTTGTAGTGGATTTGCTACTTTTGAGTACTTTTTCCGTGGCATGCTGTTTTTTAATGTTTAAACTACAGCGAGGATTGCTTGGCACATGATAATTCCGCTTTCAAATGTGTTATAAATAGCAGAACTCATGTTTTGAGAAGATATTGGCTTAGCAACTTAATGGTATAATGACAGACACCGAAGGACTCACTCTGCGATCGAACGGTCCATTAGCCGGTGTTATGTCGATTTGTCCTATCTTGTCAGATTTTGCTACCTCCCATTAAAACAGTAGGTAGCACAATTCAACAGCAAAAAATGCTACCAGCATCATATTCATGTGATTTGAGGCTTCTATACCTACCCCTACCCTAAACCTACCCTTAAAACTATGTAAATATTTAAAAAAATAAAAATTAAATATTGATGTGCGCATGCGCAGTAAGCCGGGTTGAATATCCGATGATGCAGTAATGTACAACCTCAGCATGCAGGTGCAGTTAGTGTCGTGCACAGACAGACAGTAGCCTAATGATAACCACTTTCGTGGTCTTTCCAATATTATGAAAAATAGGCTACCATTGTATTTGAAGGATAGAGTTTGAAGGAAACGGTGAGATGTGCACGTTTTATTTTTAAAATGTTTTGTCAGTGATGCGCTGAGTTAGACAATAATATACAATGCAAAAATAAGGCCTATCTGTTTCCATTAAAAATATATAAACATCCTAAAATATACGTTTACCTTATAGGCAAAATTGCATACATTTGATTTGTTTAAAACAATTAAAGGGGTGGTTGATTGCCCCTTTTTACAAGATGTAAAATAAATCTCTGATGACCCTGACTCTGATGAGTGTGTATGTAAGTTTTAGCTGAAAATACCCCACAGATCATGTTTTATAGCATGTTAAATTTGTCACTTTTTGAGGGTGAGCAAAACCGTGCCTTTTTTTTTTGTGTCCCTTTAAATGCAAATGAGCTGCTGCTCATGGGGCGGAGCTTAAAGAACTCCAGTTAGCAGTTCTGATAACCTCATGCAGACAGGCAATGAAACTGTTCAGCCTTTTATGTTCAAACTGGAGCCGGACAATGATGGAGAGACTCAAGAAGAAGTGACAACATGTAGAATGCAACAGGACGTTTCTGAATGGTTAGTTGATAAATTTATGGAGCTGATGTGGAGTTAACTATCTTCAAGTCATTGATTAGCATATTCTGTCATGTCATGATAATCTACCTCACCCCTTTTGTTGTGTGTTCCCGGGGGCGGGGTTTATGTACATTTCAGGGTTAGTGATGTCACTAACCCGGGAGGAAGCTTGTGTAGTCCCTACCAGACGTTTGTTGTAGTCCTTAAAAAGCAATTTCTTTAAAAGAAAAGATCTTCCTTTGCTTTGAACTTTGAGCATCATTAACTTTGCAGATGTTGTTTATGCTCAAACAGCAACATTACACACTAACTAAAGTTTAAAAAGTGAAATCATAATCAACCAGCCCTTTAAAAAAAAAAATACCAAAAGAATGAGAACAACTCTTCTCTGAAAACTTTCTCTGTACAGTATTTTAAAATATTTTGATTTATTTATTCTAAAACAAGACAAGGATACTAGCGGTGTAACGATACGTTGTTAATCGATATATCGCGTTATAAAAATGCGATGATATGTATCATTGATGTAAACGATATGATTCGCAATATAGAGTTGTTTTATCCAAGGCTCAACTTACTGTATTTATAAAGTATAATTCACACAAAAATGTAAATTCTGTCATCATGTACTCACCCTCATGTCATTTCGTTTAACTTCCAAACACAAATGAAGATATTTTTTATGAAACAGTTTAATATGTGAATTAACAATTTATTGTATTAACAGTTTTTATAAAATAGTCATGTTGACACGCTTTCTTGCGATTAGAACTGTGATTGATTGCATTGATCATCTGAAGCACACGCGCTGCCGGAACGGCACTCCTCAAAGTCAAAGCGCAAACATCATTTAAAAATCACCAGATCACATTGAGTTTTAATAGTATGATTATTCAAAGCGTTTTAGATGGTTTATTCTTATGTATAGTGCATTAATGGCGGGAGAGGCAGGACAGAGTCTGTGCGTGCGGCTTAAGAGATCCAATGCCTGCATTGAAAGCGCGAGGGGAAAAAATAAAGCTTATGGAGCTTCAGTGACATTAAAACGACTATATATAAATGTTGAATATAATGTATAATAATGCAATGGGGGAATGGGGGTCCTCATAATAATACAATAATAACAATATTATTTTAATAATAATAAAAAAGTAAAAATAAAAAAGACTCTTAACTTTGCTTTAAAATATCGCGATACATATCGCATCGTGGCACGAGTGTATCGTTACACCCCTAAAGGATACTGAATGATTTTTAGTAAATGTAATGTGACAGCACAAATGGCATTTATAGTCATATACAGTGGGGAGAACAAGTATTTGATACACTGCCGATTTTGCAGGTTTTCCTACTAACAAAGCATGTAGAAGTCTGTAATTTTTATCATAGGTACTCTTCAACTGTGAGTGACGGAATCTAAAACAAAAATCCAGAAAATCACATTGTATGATTTTTAAGTAATTAATTAGCATTTTATTGCATGACATAAGTATTTGATACATCAGAAAAGCAGAACTTAATATTTGGTAGAGAAACCTTTGTTTGCAATTACAGAGATCATACGTTTCCTGTAGTTCTTGACCAGGTTTGCACACACTGCAGCAGGGATTTTGGCCCACTCCTCCATACAGACCTTCTCCAGATCCTTCAGGTTTCGGGGCTGTCGCTGGGCAATACGGACTTTCAGCTCCCTCCAAAGATTTTCTATTGGGTTCAGGTCTGGAGACTGGCTAGGCCACTCCAGGACCTTGAGATGCTTCTTATGGAGCCACTCCTTAGTTGCCCTGGCTGTGTGTTTCGGGTCGTTGTCATGCTGGAAGACCCAGCCACGAACCATTTTCAATGCTCTTACTGAGGGAAGGACGTTGTTGGCCAAGATCTCGCGATACATGGCCCCATCCATCCTCCCCTCAATAAGGTGCAGTCGTCCTGTCCCCTTTGCAGAAAAGCATCCCCAAAGAATGATGTTTCCACCTCCATGCTTCACGGTTGGGATGGTGTTCTTGGGGTTGTACTCATCCTTCTTCCTCCAAACACGGCGAGTGGAGTTTAGACCAAAAAGCTCTATTTTTGTCTCATCAGACCACATGACCTTCTCCCATTCCTCCTCTGGATCATCCAGATGGTCATTGGCAAACTTCAGACAGGCCTGGACATGCGCTGGCTTGAGCAGGAGGACCTTGTGTGTGCTGCAGGATTTTAATCCATGACGGCGTAGTGTGTTACTAATGGTTTTCTTTGAGACTGTGGTCCCAGCTCTCTTCAGGTCATTGACCAGGTCCTGCCGTGTAGTTCTGGGCTGATCCCTCACCTTCCTCATGATCATTGATGCCCCACGAGGTGAGATCTTGCATGGTGCCCCAGACCGAGGGAGACTGACCGTCATCTTGAACTTCTTCCATTTTCTAATAATTGCGGCAACAGTTGTTGCCTTCTCACCAAGCTGCTTGCCTATTGTCCTGTAGCCCATCCCAGCCTTGTACAGGTCTACAATTTTATCCCTGATGTCCTTACACAGCTCTCTGGTCTTGGCCATTGTGGAGAGGTTGGAGTCTGTTTGAGTGTGTGGACAGGTGTCTTTTATACAAGTAACGAGTTCAAACAGGTGCAGTTAATACAGGTAATGAGTGGAGAACAGGAGGGCTTCTTAAAGAAAAACGAACAGGTCTGTGAGAGCCGGAATTCTTACTGGTTGGTAGGTGATCAAATACTTATGTCATGCAATAAAATGCAAATTAATTACTTAAATCATACAATGTGATTTTCTGGATTTTTGTTTTAGAGTCCGTCACTCACAGTTGAAGAGTACCTATGATAAAAATTACAGACTTCTACATGCTTTGTAAGTAGGAAAACCTGCAAAATCGGCAGTGTATCAAATACTTGGTTCTCCCCACTGTATTTTCTTAATTCTTGTATCGTTAAACATGGAATCACGTGGATGGGACTATTCATTTGGAAATGATATGCAGATAATGCATGGTAAAACTAGGCATTGTAAGCTCCATATATGGTTATTTCGGGGGGGGAGACGGGGTGGAGATGCATGTACGCACAATCTTCCACTGACTGGGTTTTATAAAGAGAATTTTGTGCAGGTTCTGGCGTACGCAAAATCTGGCTTTTGTGCGTACGCACGCTTTTAGGATGAAATCTACGGAAAGTTTTATACATGAGGCCCCTGTTATGGATGCGCTCTTCCGCGCTAAAACACAGCAACTAAAACCAAAGAATTCACAACGTTTTATTACAATAGTGTTCTCATTATAATGTTATGTATACAAAAGTCGCAACCATAGTTAATGTTGTGCATTGCTATTTGAGCTGTGTGTGCTGAAGTTAAAGATGATCACACATAAACTGAAGTGCTTTACTACCGTGTAATTAATATTAACTTAACCAAACACATCCTATATGAGATAAATCCGATACAAAATAAACATAATATTACAACTTACAATTGCACAAAAGGCTGACTGTGCTAGTCATGAGGGTATAACATTGTAGTGGATGCGTAGAACTGTACTGTAGAATTTTGGACATGGAATATAATGCTAATTTCATGGTATTCTTTAAAGTACATTTAAAGACAATATAATTACTGAAATATGAACAGTGTAGGCATGTAACTAAATTTGTCAGAACATGAAAGAAGCACAGTTGCCTAAAATAATAGTGTAGATTTCCATTACAGAGCAACTTTTGATAAAATGTAGCAGTGTAGCATAAATCACTTCATCTCTGTTTATAAATTGCATTTAAACAAGCTTTACAACAAGCTGAGGTAATAAACACTTTTCTATCATACAGTATACAATACTGTGAAGTCCTAGAGACTAGTTTCTAATTTTATTTGTTGCGTTTAGTGAATATTTATTGATTTAATGCAGTCCCCTTAACTGGGAACTTATTGTGTAAATAGTTTCTTTTTGTTCATAGCTTCTAAAGTAATTAAGAAGATTCCTTGTAGTTTATCCATTATGAAACTGTAGTTTGCCCAAATTAAAGCAGCATCCGCAAACTTGTATATGAATGAATGTCTAAATATGCTAATTCTGATCTGATACCATCACTGAGCCACCACAGTAGTTTTTGTAAAGAAAGAAGCTTCTACTTGAAACAACAAAGAAACTCCAGCCTTATAAAACAAAAAAGCATATTTTACGGCTTGGTATACACTCTGCATAGCTGCCATCAATTCTTTATGAGTGCACAACCACTCATTTCCTTCTAAGGAACAGCCAAAGGCAATAAGCCACCCTTCAGAGTCTCCCGGAAGTTCCTTTTGTGCTTCGAGAGTTCAGGTTATCCAGTACTTCCAGGGGGAAAGGATTCCCCATGCCAGCAGTTCACAAGTTCAGCACAGAATTAACTATTTATGAGCATTGAAAAACATGCAGGAACAGCTCAAACAGAATTCACAGATAGATGGAAGGAGATGATGTCCTGGAAGTGGACCTGGGGATTGGATTATAAATCACAGGGTGCTTTGAACTGATATGTAATGGCATTAAGAACTTGATGGAATTATCCAGATAGCAGAAAGAAGGGCACTGCAGAAGCAGCAACAGAGAGTGAGAAACAAACAGATAGACAAAGGAGGAGGGTGCCGAATGACAGGGACCACACAACTAATCAGATTTTATAGATTGGGATGATCTCCCCTTTGTCTAGCAAATGCCAGAGGGTGTCAGGACCTTGTGATAGATTAGAGGTCAGCAAGACACTGAATGTCTTCACAGGGCTTGTGTTACTTTGTTGTTCTGGGCATTTACCAGCTGCGGTCAATGACAACTGAAATTGAAATTGATCGTCCAATTGTAAATCAGTATTGAAAAGTGGTCAGATAGTGGCCCTTATTATCATTGTCATGTCAAAATGGGAAGTAGCATGGTACATCAGGAGAGAATACACTGATATGAAGGACAAAACAGTACAATGACAGTGAGATACCCTTTAACTGTGCTAATTGGAAATCAGACTATTCTGCAAGGCAGATTCCATGATATCTTTGAGCTCTTGTGGCGATAAGCATAGTTTTAAGAATAAATTTGTAATGACCATTAACAGTTTGCCATTTTTAAATAATTAAAATTCTTTAAAATATGCATCAAGGCAAGAAAAATCCATCAGCTTTAGACTATAAGGCTGCAATTAAATACTTCCCAATTGAGGTCCTTGAAGATTACAGGGGCAGGACTTCAAACTCGAGAATTGTGGCTTACAAAATAAGATGCAGCCAGGAATGGAAACAGAGAGGCAGGGAAAGTAGCACACCCTACAATTTACAGCAGCATTTTTTTGCCTATTTGCAGCCCACCAAACTGACAGGTTCCATTCCGCTGGCAGAATTATCAAGGGCAATTCAAGAGCATACGTTATGATCTGGCTTTTATAACACAGACGATATATTAGAGGCCTAGGGAGTCTGTCAGAGAGAGATGGGTTAGTAGACAACATGAAAAAACCTACCTGAAGTACTAGGGGCTCCGGATTGAAAGCCAAGGTCATCAACAGCTGCATCCGTTCTGTGTCTTTAAGGTTCTTGAGAAGGAAGCTTCCAGAGTCCTTTGTCTCAGCGTATCTCCTGACTATTCTGTCCAGCAGTCTTTGGGACGGACAATGAACAAGGTCTGACCAGCCTTCCACCACGTCTGGAGTTAGGAGTCTGACGTCCCCATTAAGTCGGGCAAACTCAGTCTTGTACATGGCCTGGATGAGATCGCAACGAGGACGACCTGTTGCTCGCTTGCAAATCTTCTGGTCAATATCGGCAAGTTCTTGGTTGGAACCCAACCGCTTGAGTACAATCCTCCGTGTACCCTCACGAGGCTCCCCGTACTGGGCGAAGAAAACATTTTTCACATTGAAGACATCCAGGAAACGAAGGCGACCCCATGTCTCGAAAGATATTTGTCCATTCATGAACTTGCGACACCAACTGGTGCCAAAGCAGGCTGGGCACTTGTTGAGGTTGATGAACCTTCGGTCGGTGAGTTCGTTCTTTTGGAAAGAGGCGAAGAGGTTGTGTGTGTTCATCAGCAAGATGACAAACAGCCCCACGACAAAGAGAAGCTTCAGACACCGGTACAAACGGCCAAGCTTGAGAGGGAGGAAGCGCAGCATGTTCGTGCACTAGCCAGGCAGGGCAGGGGTAAAGGGTAAAGGGGGAAAGGGCAATGAATAGTGTCAGGGACAGGACTCAATGGATCCCCATCACTGGTGCGCACTCATCACCTGGAGTTCCCATAGGGGGAGAATCAAGCAGAGTCCCCCCTTGCAAGTGCACGCTGGGCTAAGACATTCTCATAGCCATTGCTCTGGAGCACACTGTGCCAATGCACATAAAAGCTTGCCTGCAAAAAAAGCAGAAAGATCAAACATATTACATTAAGTTGCATTTTACCAAGGCTACAGCATGGAACAAAAAAACAGGCCAATTTCTTATTACGGACAACTTTACACTATTTGAACAGCTACTTTCCATTTCTCCTAACCTGAAACTTCTCCTTTCCCAGGGTATAAACCTCTAAGCAAAACCAAGATTGTGTGTTGTTTCAAAATGTTTAACAAATTGGAAATGTTCAAGTCATTTGAGCGAATGCATTGCTTTCCGAACTGTAACGAGATGGATTTCTGCCAGACTAATAAACATCGAGATACTCTGTACCAGACTGTGCTGGCTCATATTTCCCTCAGAATAACTTCTAACAACTAAGGATAAAAATAACATTAAAAAAACAGAGGCAAAAATCTGCATTTTAAGAAGTGAGCAAACATTAAGAAAGATATGGCCTCTTTGAAACTAAGAATGTTAAAGAAATAGTTTATAATACGGCTCGTCAACAATAAAAGCAAATGCTCTGTGATTGTTTCTGTCACCTGCAAATCAAGTGAGACTTTCTGCTTTCAAACAGATGCGCTCCCCTCTGTGTATTACCATAAGAGTCGTGCGGAGCATAGTTTAACCTTTGATCAGAGTTGCCATCTCTCTTTGAAGATTTCTCTTTGAAAAAGCCTGGAGTCACCAAGGTAATGTGGGGAGGTGAAACAGCGCTGTATAGAGCACCATGTGAATGTATCTGACACAGGGGTGTCACTGATACTGATGAAGCACATCAACAGACATGCAAATCAGGCATACGAGGCGGACACCTGCAAGTGCTGCTATGCTAATACTCAGTCACATTTATACTATGGTAATACATGCTATTACATTACCACCCAAGTGCAGTTTCCATGCCGGAAATCAGACCCTTAGCACCAAATTCTTTATATGGCCGCTTACCATGCAAATGGGCCATTTTCAATTAAAGCTCATTACACCATGCCTATTAAAAGCGATGGTTTTCGAGAGCTCTGCTCATTAGTAGACGAGTCAGTGTGATTAGCGAGCATGTTGACGAATTTCTGTGCATTTTAATTGACCTAGTGAGATCTGAGTTGCTGGGGGGGTGGAAGAGAGAATCTACACCAGAAATTATAACTCATATCAGTCCTGAAAGGCCCCTATCAGACAGTAGTGTTTATGGGCAAATCTTTCTAAACTCCTGGTCATATTTCAACTCAAAATCAAAGGGATCATTAGAATTGGCATTTTGACATCTGACAATTAAGAATATTTTCTCTGCAAATTCTTACTACCTGGATGTTTAACTTTGGAAATCTCATTGGAAAAGTTAAAGTGAATGCAATGCAAAATATTTACTGCCAATGTGAAACATTTTAATAGTCCTAAAAATAGGCTTCATTTTTTTATGGAACATTTTTTTCTTCTTCTTTTTGGTTATCCACCATTACACTTAAAGATCCCATGAAATTATATGAAAAGCAGTTCTCTTTCCTGTGTTGAGAGGGACATACTAAAGCTAGTAGGCTTTACTGCATCACAGCCATGAACCAAAAGTACAATCTTGTGTTTTGGACATGTAACATGGTATACAGTCAAACCAAAAATTATTCAGGAACCAGATATTATTTTTTTACTAGTGGGTGCAGGACACTATAGTTCATTTATGTAAGTGAGGATAGCAAAACAAAGTAAACTGTGACATAGTATACCCAAAAATTCTTCATACAGTGGACTACCAGTAAAATTGATAAAAATTTGGGACCAAAATTATTTAGACACTTTGACTTGACCATGTTTTGCTTAAGTGTTTTTTCTTTAATTGCTAATGCGACCTTTTACACCACAGACTGAACAAAATGAAGCATTGCTTGGTAATTGGTTGACCTAAATTGGTATTATCTGATTGTGTACTTAAATTAAACAGCTGACAGCTGATTGGTTGATTGTAATCCATTACATACCTTTCTATCAAAGTGATCTGAAATTATCAAGATGAATTTGTTCTGACACAGTTTAACTCTGAGTTCTTGTCATATTTTATTACCATTTTCTAAACTATAGCGAATAAACGGTGATAATGTGAGAAATATTTGAAGGTGTCTGAATACATTTTGGTTTGACTGTATATTCATGTTCCATGGGCATGAACATTGGATGGATATAACTGCAGACTATGATGAGGACAAAACATAACTGGGGGAAAGATTGATTTAGTACGTATATAGTAGCAATTAAGGGGTGGACACCTGGGTGGACATTTGGAATGCAGAGAAAGGAAGAGGCTAACACAGATCTTGATAAGAAGAACGTGCATACTGCCTATTACAGAGGGCGAGATTTACTGAACGTTCATAAAACAACTGAACACGATATGATCACTGCGTGCCATTTAACAGAATGACATCCTCAGTTTTTCACTCACTGAGCAGAGACAAAGATAAACTGTGCGCATTTCTCTTCAGGAAAAATGAGGCAGTCAAGGAAAGCCATGCTTTATGCGATGCACCGTCGCTGGTTTGAGTAAAGATTGGCAGAGCGAAAGCAAACAAGCTTCACTGCACGGGCTGCCTGCTGCACACCGCACCAGATTAAGGAGTTCTTGCTCCAGCAGTCAGGTCCATGTCCACCCACGGTCACGGAAACTCAATCATAATATTTCGAGACGCAGGGGCCTTTTTTAAATGATTGACATGTTGAAAGGTTTGGTGGGGAAAGCAAAAGCTTTTTGCACAGGTACCTGCTGATTCTTTCACTTTGACATTTATAGGGCTCATTTCAGACTTCAGTAGGATAAGCCTGTGGGGGTGGTTCAGATCAAGACTCATGCAAACTGAAAAAGACAGCAGAATTAGATTTTACTTCTCAAACATTCTTACAAGCCTTCCAAATGGTTTATGTCACTCTGGTAAATGATCAGCTTCTCATATTTCAAGCTGAAGGCCCCTAAAAGCCTTTAACACACTAACACAATCCCAAACCATGGGTACGTGTTCCCCAGGGGTTCTTCTATAGTTCCAAGGGGAGATTTATCTTGCTTTGTTAAACCCGTAAAACAGAAAAATACAAAATTTAAAATAAACTAAAATCACAATTGTCACTTTTCTGTAGTTAAAGGGATAGATCACCCAAAAATGATTTACTGAAAAATGATCCCATGATATACTCACCCTCAAGCCATCCTAGGTGTATATGACATTCTTCTTTCAGACGAATACAGTCAGAGTTATATTTAAAAAAAAATGTCCTGGCTCTTCCAAGCTTTATAATGGCAGTAAATGGCAGCCCAAAATTTCAAGCCCAAAAAAGTGAATCCATCCATTATAAAAGTAATCCACACGGCTCCGTGTAAAGACCTTCTGAAGCGAAGCAATGCATTTTTGTAAGAAAAATATCCATATTTAAAACTTTATAAAGTAAAATATCTAGCTTCTGCCATACCGCCTTATTCTGTTGTCTGCAACTCACTGTTCAGTTAATGACAATGCTAAATGTTTTTCTCGTTTTTGGTTTGGTGTAAATTAAGGTGGATTTGAGCCATACTAATGGAGCTTTGGAGGTACACAAGACAATGACAGCTAGGGAAACAATGATCGGCCCATTTACAGACAGTTAAATTCACTCTAACTTTACTGATAAAATGTTTGTTTCCAACAAATCTCATCCTGCCCACAGGCCTCTGTTTTGAATTACCACTCCATTACCCATAAAGTATCTCATCCACCGCTCAGGCGAGGAAGGAAAGTAGGAAGCCCAGGCCTGCGGGCCACCGAACACTGCTTAACACCAAAAAGCAGCTCAGAGTGTGCCAAATCAAAGAGTTGAACAGTATCTTAGAACAGTCAGCGCAAATAAACAAACTGGCTCCGAGGAGGAACTCTTGAATACGGAGAACAGATAATTAGCCAGCACTGGATTTTGCTCCCAATATATGCTACATTGTGAATCTAGTTATTAATATATTTATTTGCCCCTTGAAGTCAGTGTAAAATCAAAATTGATTCTATACTTTTTTTTAAAAAAAAAAGTTATATTGTGAATGATGCATCAGTGCATCATATTCCAAATAAAATGAATGCTTCTCTTACTTTTTAAATCCCTCACCAGGACCCATTCTGGTATAGAACGCCCTCATTTTCAAATTCCAATTCGCTGTTATCTGTGCACACAGTACAGCCGCACACACCCAAAGGGCGTGTACGCAGAGAGGTGCGTTTCAATTAGTGCACAAACAGCAAATTGATTCCTCTTTCAATCTTCGTGCGCTTGAACAGACAAATACACACAAAATTATGTCAAAATACCAGTCTCAGCAAGTATTCTCGTAAACAGTCAGTGACGTCTTAAGTGAACATGAAGAGTTGAGAAAGAAATCAGATGTGTATCATTATATTGGAATCGTGCGTTTACTCTTAAAGTGACAGCAGCCTAATATACCTGCTGCTAAGTCATTAATGTTAATCTAAGAACAAGACACAGCTTTAACAAAGATTAATCAATATTTAATTTATACAGTGAACACAATAGTGTTATTTTACATTCAGGCCTAATTATTACATGTCTGTACCTGAATACACTACAGTTAGACCTCATTTTATTTGTAACTTTTCTATACTGTATCTATCTATGCTTGTATTTAGTGTATTTGATTTCTTATTTATATATTAGTGCTGTCAAAATTAGCGTGTTAACGCATGTGATTTAGGGCTGGGCGATATGACCAAAATCTCATATCAGGATAGAAGTCATCTCATATTCCGATAACAATATATATCACGATATAGTACCTTTTTTGTAAATTCAATCAATTAATAGTTTTTATATATTTTAATCCTGTTAATACTTTCCCCTTAAAAACATACATGTAGTCACGTGACTCTGCCCTGTCCATTCAGCGGCATGGAAGCAACACGGAGGCGAACTCAAACACAGAGTCAACACACGCAGACAGCGTCCTCACGAAAGTTTGTCAATTGTATGCGTTTAAAGGCTTGCCAGTTTGAACATTCATGTGATTTTACACCATTTAATAACATCAATATGGAAAACATGGCACTTCAGTGCTCGTGAGCTGTTTTCTGTGACACAGAGAGCTGAGCCGCGTCGTGTTTCTGACAACGTGCGAGCCCTGAAGCCAGATCACTTTCACATGCGTCGTCACTAACCTTTGTCAATTGTATGTGTTTTAAGGCTTGCTAGTTTGGACATTCAAGCGATTTTAGACCATCGGATGTGTATCATTATATTGAGCTACTGCGTTGATGCATTGTGACATACGAACAGACTCCTGCTCGGAGCAACCCGGTTCTGTCTCCCCTTCACTCGCCATGCTGTTATTCACGTTTCTGCCTGCATCGTTGTGGTGGCGTCCAAATGATGAAAAAGTAATGTATTTTGCGACACCACGAAATAAAAGATAGAACATAATATGAAACGATAGACTTTTTAATTCGTCCATCCGATATATATCATCATATCGCACAGCCCTAATGCGAATAATATTTTTCATTTTAACACGTTAAAAATATTTAATGCAATTAACGCAGTATCCGTTTTTCTGTCATCTTGGGCTAGCGTTACATTATATGATCACGCTCTTATTCATGCAAATGCTTTTAAACCATTCAAGCGCGACAAAAGAGAACGTGCTGTCTGTGAATGTCATGTGACACACACGACGCACAGAAAGACGCGCGCCAGTATCGCACGCAGACAGCCAGAATTGAGTTCTTTCGCGCTTGAATGAACAATAACACTCAGAATTATGGTAAGATTTTAAGTTCACTTCAAGTTCAAGATTTTTAAGTTCACAGAATTTAAGTTCACTTAAATTAAGTTGTAATTTTTGTAAAGCCTAATAAATGTTAAAATTGATAGCTTTCAATTATACTGTAATGTTGAATGTCTGTCATTAATGTTTGAAAAAAAAATTCATAGAGACATCAGTAGCAGTATTAGCATCAGTGATACCGGCCTTCACTCATAAAAAGATGCCATTACAACAAATATTTAAAATATACTGTCTTTAAGTTGTTTCTAAGTTTCTACATTAATTTGGAGAGTAAACTATGAAATTACTAAAATATAAAAATATTAAAACTCCAATGTTTTTAATCGCGATTAATTACAGAAAGAATGTGCGATTAGTTATTTTTTTAACTGATATATATATATATATATATATATATATATATATATATATATATATATATATATATATATATATATATATATATATATATATATATATATAATTATAATTATTGGTTGAGTTCACTTTGATAAAAACAAGACCATTTTAAATTACAATTTTACATTAGTCGCAAATAGACTAAATAATTAGAAAAGTATGGCACACATCACCAGAGAGAAATCTGTCGTTTCACCGAAAGATCAAGATACTAAATTATTATTATTATTATTATTATTAATGGAGGAATTGTTTACAGTAAGATCAATAACATGCATTTAGAAAATTTTCATAACATGCCAACAATATGAATGGTAACACTGGCTGTTTAACTGAAATGATGGTTCCTCTGACTGAATATAAACTATTTTTTATAATTTATAAACAAACAGATAAATGGAGATATATGTTGAATATTGCTGAAATGCTAAAGAGTATTAAAACTTTTTTTTTTAGCCAGACCGTAATCCATAATAATTTGAGTCCAAGTTTGAGACTGTACTGAGTGCATTCTGTTAACTTTATTCCCATTACATTAAGCATTTCACAATGGCCTTGTCATTAGCTTTGCACATGCTGAGCTGCAGGCGCCCGGGTGAAGAACTGCAGTTGCCAAGGTTATCGACTGCAGGAGTCAATAATGTTTGATCACAAAAACAGTCATCCACAACTGAGCCGCCTCAATCCAGCAACTCGCGCAGACAATGATGAATGGAAACAAATTTTCTTTCACACACTAACAAATAAAAACCACTCTAAATTAATGATTAACCACATTCTTATTCAAAATTGACATATGAATCAATGATGTGGTTACAACACCTCTAGCTTCTCTAAAGGCTTTCGTATTAGATATTTTGAAAAAAACTCCCAGGGAAATAACACTAATCCCAAAGCAAGCAAGTTCTTTCGGCAAATGAGTGTATTGTGTAGAGACAATCGAACAAATTATACAGTTTAATCAGACACAATGTTCGCATTGTGTCCACAATTACTACGTGAACAGGCACCTTTTTTTTCTGTCAGCCACCAACATGATGTCTTTATTCATTAGGAGAGTGCATGAAAACTCACATTTATAAAGGCTTGATGTCTTGTTTCTCATACTATTGGGGGTTACGCCAGATGCGTGTCTTTAAAAATAAGGCTTAATAAAATGTCTCCACTTGATGGTGATTTTGATGTTGTAAGCTGCGGTTTATCATACAGGTGTGGCTTTCTCACACACTCTGTGTCCTGACAAATGAATGATCAAGTTACAATACAGTACAGAACTTCTCAAATTCTCTAAAATTCTAAAATGTGACCCTGGACCACAAAACCAGTCATAAGTCGCACGGGTATACTTATGGCAATAGCCAACAATACATTGTATGGGTCAAAATGATCGATTTTTCTTTTATGCCAAAAATCATTAGGATATTAAGTAAAGATCATGTTCCATTTAGATATTTTGTAAATTTCCTACCATATACATATATACACACACACACACATATACATACATATATATATATATATATATATTTATTTATAATTAAAAATGTATTATTAGTAGTAATATGCACTTCATTTGGAGAACTTTAAAGGTGATTTTCTCAATATTTAGATTTTTTTGCACCCTCAGATTCCAGATTTTCAAATAAATGTATCTCGGTCAATGCAAAGCTTATTTATTCAGCTTTCAGATGATGTATAAATCTCAATTTCAAAACATTGACCCTTATGACGGGTTTTGTGGTCCAGGGTCACAAATATGTCCTCACAACATGCTAAACTGCATTTTTGACAGCCTTGTTTATTCATATTTTTTTTCAAGACTACTGTTAATTTGTCAGACTGCAGGATCATTTAAAACTCACTAGTGAAGTTGAAAAGACCATGTTAAAACTTGAAAGAAATTAAGACCAGTTACAGTACCTAAAATCTGTATACGCTTGTCCCGTTTAATAGGATAAACACAACATTTACCCATACATTTGAAAAGACTTGGCTTGGTTGATAAGTGTATGGGTGTTAATGCTTACTAAATCGCATTATAATCCAGAGATCTCTCAGACTACTGTGAGGTCAGCAGCTGAATCCTATCATGTTATTTCAAGTGTCAGATCAGTGCCAAGAAACCTGAAACCTACTTCATGATCTCCTGAGCTGTGCTGTTTCAGAATACAAGATGAGAGCAAGACATGATACATCAGTTTGTCTGTGTTATAGTAAGTCTGTTTAATTAGAAAGGACTCAGAGGTTTACATAAACCTCTTACACATTTATTTTTATGAAACGTATTTTCAATCTGTGTAACAAGAAAAGAAAAAAAAACAACACTGAGAATTTTTATTTTGCTACGTGGGCTCCCAAATCTTTTGACCAATGCATTTCTATAACTTTTCAAGCATTAGAATGTTTTTGTTTAGATTACATTGTTTTAGTCGACATGTATTAACTATAGAAATACTAAAACCACAGTTAAAATCTTTTCCAGGACATTTTTTTTTTTTCGTTTTCCATGACTTGAAGACAGAAAATGAAGATTGTGTCCAGAAACTGAGTTTGTATTAATTAATTAATTAATTAAATTAATAAATTAATCACTAAAAAAACGACCAGCAAACGTAAGCTGACTGGACGGCAGACGTTTCAACAGGACAGTGAAGAAAAAGCTGGAAACAAACCTGAGAGAGTTTCTTCAGTCAGTCCTGCAGGAGTGAGTCTCTGGATCGGTTACTCTGAATCATTGTTCAGGCTGGAGCGCTCGCGCTGATATTACTCTGTAGCGCGTGAAACGCTCCGATAAAAGACACACGAAAAAACATTGTATCCCAGAGGCTCAGCGGCTCACATTCTCACATCAGACAAACTCAGATGCTCTTTCCATTAGGGGATCAGCCAGTTAGCAACCTAGCGAGAGACATAAACAGTGGTCAAGCCTCTAATTCTCAATCACTTATATGAATCATTCGACTTCACAAGACTTCTGGAGCAGGACTCTTTTTCTTATCCGATCTACTGAGAGCAAGAGTTTGATCGAGCGCGGTGTCCACACACACACTGCTGCTGATCTCCAGCACTAACAACGATCCACAGCGACCGACTCTTTCCAACATCGAGCCGTCAGTATTTACGACGCACTTCATCGCTTTACGTTATTGGTTTGAGGGCGTTGTCATGGCGCCCGCTCCCGCTCTCGCTCTCGCCTCCCCTTACGCGCAGTACTACTGTCCTCATTTCCCATGAATATCCTAAAGGCTACTAAAACTTTGAATGTATGCTAATTTTTTGGCGTTTTTGTATATATATTTTTTTCATTATTATTATTTTATGTTTTGTGGGGAGGATTGATTTTAATTGATACTTCCTCATTTATTTATTTATTTAGTTTTATTTTTGTTTGTATTTATTTATTTATTTTTCTTTCTCTCTTTCTCTGAATTCAAATGTGCTGTAATGTTTTTCCGTCCCTGAACCTCTGGCTCTCTCTTCTGGCTTATGTCTCTTCACTTTTGTATTCTGTAAGTAAATGTTTAATAAAAAAAATAAAAAAAAACTTTTAAAAAAAGGTGAATATCGTTTTGCTCTAGTCTAAATAAATTATCAAAAATATATTGATATTATACTTATTTATGTAGAATATTAATTTAGGGATTAATTAATTTAGAAAGAAAGAAAGAAAGAAAGAAAGAAAGAAAGAAAGAAAGAAAGAAAGAAAGGAAGGAAGAAAGAACGATAGAGCATATTTGGATGTGGATGAGGGATGTGGATGACATTCCTGCAAAGTCACCATGAAATCAAAAATGACAATTCTTTATTTTTTTATGGAATATTGCAGTATTTATTATAAATGATTTATCCATGCACATCGTTATTTTTTTAAAATTCATGTACCCTCTATTTCTTTATTCAAAATAACTTCCTGATGACTGGCGCGAGGGCGGGGCAACCTGTCACTTACATGAGATCACCATCCAATCAATTCCCAGTCGACAAATCAAGTCCCGTCCTACTTTTTTTTTCTTGTTCGAGAAGCCGTTTCACTCAGATATGTGTCACAATAAGGAAGAAAAGACTATCACAACTTCCTTTTCATGCAACTTTAATGAAATAAAAGAAAAGTCATGTCATTGGTGTGATCTCTGGCCTCCATGTTTTTGGTATTGCGAAGAAATGAGCGTCTTTTGGCAAATCACCCAACCGAGTGTCACTTTCGAGCCGTGCCCCGAAATCCATTTTCTCGCAAATGATGTCAGTAAAAGCATGTGGCCATATTCCTTAAGGATGACTGTGGGCCAAAGCCTGGAGAGCCAGTGGCTGATCTGGACTCGTTCCCAAAAACACACAATCATCTGCTGAAACAGAGGAAAAAGAGAAGAACCTGCACTGAATTATTAATGATTTTACAAGCAACAAGCATATTTTGTCCCTGTATAACGCCATTAAACCGACTTAAAAGCATATTTAGACAAATATTTTGGCTTGAAATTACACACAGGAATAACGGGAACATTTCATGTTAATACGCCACATAAATATCCCTTAAGTAAAAATATAATAATAATAATAGCCTAATAATAATACCTCTTGGAATGGAAGTAGTGAGAACGTGCTTCTATACAGATGGTGGTTCCACTGTAATGAAAGTTTATGTAGAAATGATCATGAATGGCAGGGACATATTTACAGCAACAAGGTTTTAAATTGCCAACCAAAAGAAATCCTTCTACAATACCGATGAGGGAAAATGTTTGCATGTGCTGCCACCCAGTGGCACATGAATAAAAAAAAAGATTTTTCCCTGACATATTGTACTAAAAATGTGGACCTAAAATATTTGATCTATCTAGATAGATAGATAGATAGATAGATAGATAGATAGATAGATAGATAGACAGATAGATAGATCAGTTGTGGACAAATGATATCAATGGAACCAATGATTCAGACATTATCTTTTTTAAACTGCACATTTTCCATATATGAGAGGTCTGTACTGAAAATACATTATTTCACATGCTGCCATTTTTCCTGTGCCACTTATTAACTTTTGCTCTCTTCTGTCTCTCTCCACTTATTAACTTTTGCTCTTTCCCGTCTTTCTTCCCTTTGGTAATCATAATTCGGAGAGGTGTGTTAGTGTCAAGACCCTGTTAAAATCAAATGTTAGTACAATAAATGCAAAAATATTCACTTCACAAGTAATATTTACTTTGATTGCACGTTAATTGCAATAAAATGAAAATGTATTATAGTTTAAATTTATATTTAATGCATTAGCTGAACTTTAGAGTGCTTTTTTGACCAATTTAAAGGGTTAGTTCACCCAAAAATTGAAATTCTGTCATCATTTATGCACCCTCAAGTTGTTCCAAACCTGTATGAGTTTCTTTCTTCTGCTGAACACAAAAGAAGATATTTTGAAGAATTTCGGTAACCAAAGTTGATGGGCCCCAATGACTTCCATAGCATTTTTTTCCCCTCCATATTATGGAACTGTTTGGTTACCCATTCTTTGAAATATCTTCTTTGATGTTCCACATAACAGAGAAATTCATACAGGTTTGGAACAACATGAGGGTGAGTAAATGATGACAATTTTCTTTTCTGGGTGAACTAACCCTTTAAAAGTAGGACATCTTTTTTTTAATTTCATACTTCTATTGTCTTTGAAATATACTTAAATATAGTAAACTAAAATATACTTTTTATTTAAACTTATATGTCATGTATTTAAATACATTTGTAATTACACATTTGTAATGATGAAGCTGCAATTTACAAACCCGATTCCCAAAAAGTTGGGACACTGTACAAATTGTGAATAAAAACAGAATGCAATGATGTGGAAGTTTCAAATTTCAATATTTTATTCAGAATACAACATAGATGACATATCAAATGTTTAAACTGAGAAAATGTATAATTTTAAGGGAAAATAAGTTGATTTTAAATTTCATGGCATCAACACATCTCAAAAAAGTTGGGACAAGGTCATGTTTACCACTGTGTGGCATCCCCTCTTCTTTTTATAACAGTCTGCAAACGTCTGGGGACTGAGGAGACAAGTTGCTCAAGTTTAGGAATAGGAATGTTGTCCCATTCTTGTCTAATACAGGCTTCTAGTTGCTCAACTGTCTTAGGTCTTCTTTGTCGCATCTTCCTCTTTATGATGCGCCAAATGTTTTCTATGGGTGAAAGATCTGGACTGCAGGCTGGTCATTTCAGTACCCGGATCCTTCTACGCAGCCATGATGTTGTAATTGATGCAGTATGTGGTCTGGCATTGTCATGTTGGAAAATGCAAGGTCTTCCCTGAAAGAGACGACGTCTGGACGGGAGCATATGTTGTTCTAGAACTTGGATATACCTTTCAGCATTGATGGTGCCTTTCCAGATGTGTAAGCTGCCCATGCCACACGCACTCATGCAACCCCATACCATCAGAGATGCAGGCTTCTGAACTGAGCGCTGATAACAACTTGGGTTGTCCTTGTCCTCTTTAGTCCGGATGACATGGCGTCCCAGTTTTCCAAAAAGAACTTCAAATTTTGATTCGTCTGACCACAGAACAGTTTTCCACTTTGCCACAGTCCATTTTAAATGAGCCTTGGCCCAGAGAAAACGCCTGCGCTTCTGGATCATGTTTAGATATAGCTTATAGAGTTTTAGCCGGCAACGGCGAATGGGACGGTGGATTGTATTCACCGACAATGTTTTCTGGAAGTATTCCTGAGCCCATGTTGTGATTTCCATTACAGTAGCATTCCTGTATGTGATGAAGTGCCGTCTAAGGGCCCGAAGATCAGTATGGTTTTCCGGCCTTGACCCTTACGCACAGAGATTGTTCCAGATTCTCTGAATCTTTGGATGATATTATGCACTGTAGATGATGATAACTTCAAACTCTTTGCAATTTTTCTCTGAGAAACTCCTTTCTGATATTGCTCCACTATTTTTCGCCGCAGCATTGGGGGAATTGGTGATCCTCTGCCCATCTTGACTTCTGAGAGACACTGCCACTCTGAGAGGCTCTTTTTATACCCAATCATGTTGCCAATTGACCTAATAAGTTGCAAATTGGTCCTCCAGCTGTTCCTTATATGTACATTTAACTTTTCCGGCCTCTTATTGCTACCTGTCCCAACTTTTTTGGAATGTGTAGCTCTCATGAAATCTAAAATGAACCAATATTTGGCATGACATTTCAAAATGTCTCACTTTCAACATTTGATATGTTATCTATATTCTATTGTGAATAAAAGTTTATGAGATTTGTAAATTATTGCATTCCTTTTTTATTCACAATTTGTACAGTGTCCCAACTTTTTTGGAATCAGGTTTGTAGTTCATTTAAAATTATAAGTACTTTACATGTGTTTTAGTTTGTTATTCCACACATCAGAATAGGTGTACTTGTTTAAAGCATGACAAAAATGTATTAAAACAACATGATATAAAATGTACTTTAAAGTAAAACTTTTAATTTGCGATTACAAAGTGCATTTTTTTTAAAGTGTACTTAAGTGTGTTAAAAAAAAAACTGGGTTACACTTTATTTTAAGGTGTTACAGTGTATATTTAAGTACTGAGTAATATTAATTAACAACATTTTATTATAGGTTTAGGCTAGGATTAGGATTTGGTTGAGGGTTAGTTGCATGTAATTATGCTTAATTTACTGCTTTTACTATAGTAACTGTATATAACATATGTAACAAGGACACCGTAAAATAAAGTGTTACCAAAAACGGATTAAAAATGTACTCTTTTTAAGTACGCTTAAAGGCACAATATGTACGATTTTTGGATTAAAATATTCAAAAACCACTAGAACAATGTTACATATTTTGTTGACTTGTGTACTTACATTATCCCAAATGTTTCCAACAATGTTTAAATCCAGAGAAATAAGCAATTTTAACCAGTGTAATGGCCTGTGTCAGTGCGTCGCCTATGACCTGTGTTACCCTCGATTTCCGGATTACCATGGAAACACCAAAGACGCTTTAATATATTGTGTGTTTTATTAGGTGAGTTTTCTGTCTGATACATTCATCGACAGAAAACGAATCATTATATAGCTTAACACAGTTAGTCTTATTGTTTAAATCTCGTTTTCTTGATTTACCGCGAATATCATGTTTTACCATGCCTAATATCGATTGCTTACTGCAGTGTGCACCAAGTATCTCATAGTAGCCGCCGAGCGAACGCACAGAGTAGTATTATAACATAACTTTCAACACACTTAAATGTATCAAATATGATAAAACAGCGCTGCGCTACCCCACATATGCATGACCGAAAGAAGCGGAAGCGGCCGTCTGCAGCATAATAAAAGCAATCCCTTACCCCTAATCAGATGGCCCACTCACGCCTGCCATACCAGTTTCATTTAACCACATCAAATGAACAATTTCTAGCAAAGTGTGTTGAGCTTTGAGCAAGGCTCTCGAGCCGTGTGTCACGCTTGTCTCTCATTAGCAATCACTCTAGTGGCCTCGTTCCGCTCCAACGGCTTTCAGCCCCACCCTGCTTCATACAACAAGTAATGTTAATACATTTTTAATACATTAACTCATCCATGAATATGATTTCTGCTCGAATCCCGTCGGATTCTTTTCCACCGGATGTAGAGGTGAAGACAACAACTCCCATGATTCCGCGAAATGTTTTGAATAAGCGACCTCTAGCAGTGAAAATGACATGTTGTGCCTTTAAGTGGTTTTTTATTTCATTAATATTATATTATATACTTTTAAGATTTGAAGAACACTACAAGTGAACATTCAAAACAAGTAAGTGCACTTCTTTTTCACAAGGGCTGACACCGTTGTCCCCCTGGTAACCAAGTACACTAACTTCTAAAAAAATATTTAGGGCAAAATTGTTGGTTATGGTAAAAATTACATCAAGAACTGATCTATAAATCAAATTAACGCATTTATGTTTATGCTTATGTCACTTTATTCACAATATTATAGTTTTATAAATATAATTATTTAATATTTATGATGTTTTTTCATAATTTAAGATTGAAAGTCTTTGTCTAGAACAAGGGTTAAACAATTTAAAGGCCTTTGAAATAAAATGAAAAAATAAGTTACGAAAGCATGGTGAAAACCATTTTCATGTGAACTTCACATAACCAAAAGAAAACAGTTGAAACATGTTCGTTTAAAAAAAAAAAAAAAAAAACAGCCCCTGGGGCATAAAAGTCATACATATTATAAGGCGAATTTACTTCTTTTCTGTTATAAAATACACACACCTGTCCAGTTCACGAATCAAAACAGAAAAATTCCATATCATCTGCATTTTCTTTCAATAAAAATGTAAATGTTTCCCATTCAGAGCTCTTCAGAATCAAGCAGCTTCACGGTCGTGATGTAAACTCATTCTCACAGCTTAAGGTGCATTGCTCACTTCCCTTCCGCTGGCCTCTCTAACAAGGGCTGAGTGTTCAGGTCAGCTGGTTCAAAGCGCTCTCAAAGACGCCACCAATTACTCTGAACGAATGCTTAGCCCCAGTAAGCACGCTTCATTTAAGCTTTTATTACGGGAGACTGAGGAGGAACAATGAACTTGGCATATTCTAAACGACAGCATTAAAATCTTCATTAATCGTCTGCTTTTCTCTCACATCTTACTTTCTGATGGAGAAATGGGGGCTTGGGGGAGCTGCTATTAGGTGTGTCCTGGCTGCTTAAATCTTGAAGTCATTAGGCCTATAAAGACAGGAAGAGAGGGGTTTTAATGCACCATCAACGCCACTGGATGCAGCGTACAATATTTGGTAACTGATTAAATACCACTGCTGGATTTAAAAGGGCAATTAAGCAAACCTCTCATGATCCAGTGTGCTTTCTAAAACTGTAAAACGTATTACAGCCATATTCTATGTAGGCCTACACTTTAGCATATACTTTTAAAAAGAATACTTATTATGGAAATAATATACTTTCAAAGAGCATGTGAACTAAATGTAAGGTTTTCAGACACTTAAAGCCACAATATGTAATTTTTTGCCGTTAGAGGTCGCTTATTCAAAACAAAAGCGTAGCTTGATGACGCCTGGATTTCACGGAGCTTTTATTATGCCGCAGATGACCGATTCCGCTTCTTCCGCTCATGTGTATGTGGGGTAACGCAGCACTGTTTTATCATATTAGATACATTTGAGTGTGTTGAAAGTTATGTTATAATGCTTCTCTGTGCGTTCTCTCGGCGGCTACTATGAGACACTTGTTGCACACTGCAGTAAGCTAGATTGATATTAGGCATGGTAAAACATGGTACTCACGGTAAATCAAGAAAATGAGATTTAAACAATAAGACTAACTGTGTTGAGCTATATAACAATGATTAGTTTTCTGTCGATGAATATATCCAAACAGTTGCTCACCTGTCTAATAAAACACACAATATATTAAAGCGTCTTTGGAGTTTCCATGGTTTCTACAAAATAAAACCGAAAATCGAGGGTATGATGTCATTAATAAGCAACGCACGCACACGGTCCGTGTCCTGGTCAAATTGCTTAATTCTCTGGATTTAAACATTCTTGGAAACATTTGGGATAACGTAAGTACACAAGTCAACAAAATATATAACACTGTTCTAGTGGTTTTTGGATATTTTAATCCAAAAATCTTACATATTGTGCCTTTAATTGCATGTTAATCACAACAAAATAAAACAGATGAGCAGTAATTTATCAATTTGCAATACTATATATAATACTTATTAGAATATTTTCATACTAATAAGGTGTGTACAGACCTTTATTTTGAAATAAATCCAACAGGAAAAATCATGCAAGATTGGTAGAAACCTCAGTTTGTTTTCATGCCAAGAGTTCAAAAGATAACATCCATTCAATTTTTTGAGAAAAAAAGGTCTGAAAATGTTTTAAATATAAAGAAAAAAAATTATAGATTCTCCATTTGTGATGTGGAGGCGAGATATAATGCACATACATGTTCTTTTTATGTGTTTATTAGAGGTTGAATTCATATCAAATTCTGCCAAACTTCCCATACTACTTCTGAATAGGAAGTCTACTTTATAAATTGTATGAAATATATGCTTCAGATCACTCAAACCATATATGGAAATGAAGGCGCCCTTATATGGTCTGTAATGGAGCTTGGTTGTCATCTAGTGAAAACGTTTGGTACTGCGCCCAAACAAAATCTTACTGAAACCTAATTTTTTGAGATATCAACCTCAAATTTGGAACACAACTGGATTTTTGGCTTTGATTTTCTTGCAGTTTTAGAGTAAAATATATACTTTATATAAAATATTATATTTTAACATTTTACATTTTCATAAACTAAAACTTCTATAACTTTTTTTCTATTTCACTTACATAATTTATTATTGACTTCTACAATAATCTGCCAAATGTCTTCTTTAAAACAAGACCAGCCTTATGTCTATATTCCAAAGCATTCTTGAATTACAACCATTTAAGTTTGGAAAGTGCATTTTCATGTCAATATGAAAAAAAAGGGGGGATGGGGGGTGACAGTTAACAGGTTAAAGCTTGAATTTAGTAGTTCTTTACAGTGCTGTTTTGACCTACTTAAATATGACTTAAGTATGTAATTTCAATTACTTATAGTCTTTGAAATATGGTTAAAGTGTACTGCCAATAATGACAAGCATTTGGTAAACTAAAATATACTTCAACCTAATTTCTATTGAAACTTGTATGTATTTAAATATATTTGGAATTACACATGTGTAATGATGAAGTTGCAATTTAGCACATTTAAAGCATATTAACTTTAAATGTAATCAAAAAACAAACTGCAGTTAAAATTACTATACATGTGCTTTAGTATGTTAGTCAACACATCTAAATGAGTGTACTTTAATGCATGACAGAAGATGATTTCAAATGTACTTTAAATAAAAAGTTTAATTTGGCATTATTACAAAGTGCGCCTACTATTCAATACATTTTTCACAAGGGATTCTGGTGTTCAGATATTAATGACAAAAACTGTATCATTTTTTTTTCTAAAAAAATATCTCTGTATTCTAAGAAAAAACGACCAGCATATGGGTTTGCAACAACATGAACATGAGTATATATATAACAGAATTTTCATTTTTGGTGAACTGTTCCTTTAGGAATGATTGTGTTTGTTGTTTATTGGTCATTGGAATGGTTTGTGTTGGGCTCTATGCCATATGGATCATAGTAATTGTGAAAAGTAATTTGTGTTCAATTGAATAACGTTTGCGTGCTAATATTATCCATTTACGCCTCTGGCAGCTGTTGCCTCTTTTGGCGGCTGACTGCACACAGCCTGAAGGAAATGGGATGTTGCATGTCCAGATTAGCGTTTCTCCCCACAGGGCAATCCTTTACCCCTAATCAGACGGCCCACTCTTGCCTGCTGTGCCAGTTTCATTTAATCACACCAAATTAACAATTTCTAGCAAAGTGTGTTGAGCTTTGAACAAGGCTTGTGTTTATTTTTTTTTCGTGCCAGGTTCCACACACCCAAAGAAACAAAATGTTAACTGTACTAATACTCTCTTTGCCTGCAACACAAAACACTAAGGCATTCAAAACCATGCTTTTTATTTGCTCAATGCAACTTTTCACTCAAGTTGTCTAGAAGCACATTTGAGAGTTCAGGCACTGTTGGACAAGAAGGCCTGATTCGCAGTCTCCACGCTAATTCACCACCAAACCCAGACTCGTCCTTCGGATTGCCAGACAGAGAAGTGTGATTGGTCACTCCAGAGAACATGTCTACAGTGCTCTAGAGTCCAGTGGCGGTGTGCTTTACACCACTGCATCCAACGCTTTGCATTGCACTTGGTGATGTAAGGCTTGGATGCAGCTGCTTGGCCATGGAAACCCATTCCATGAAGCCCTCTACACACTGTTCTTGAGCTAATCTGAAGGCCACATGAAGTTTGGAGGTCTGTAGCTATTGACGCTGCTGAAAGTTGGCGACTTCTGCGCACTGTGCGTCTCAGCATGCGTTGACCCCGCTCTGTGATTTTACGTGGCCTACCACTTCGTGGCTGAGCTGCTGTTGTTCCCAATTGCTTCCACTTTGTTATAATACCACTAACAGTTGACCGTGGAATATTTAGTAGTGAGGAAATTTCACAAATGGACTATTGCACAGGTGGAAACCTATCACGGTACCACGCTTCAATTCAATGAGCCCCTTTCACAAATGTTTGTAGAAGCGTCTGCATGCCTAGGTGCTTGATTTTATACACTTGTGGCCATGGAAGTGATTGGAACACCTGAATTCGCTCTGCGGCTACTATGAGACACTCGTTGCACACTACAGTAAGCTAGATCGATATAAGGCATGGTAAAACATGGTACAGTGCATCCAGAAAGTATTTACAGCGCTTCACTTTTTCCACATTTTGTTATGTTACAGCCTTATTCCAAAATGAATTAAATTAATTATTTCTCAAAATTCTACAAACAATACCCCATAATGACAACGTGAAAGAAGTTTGTTTGAAATCTTTGCAAATTTATAAAAAAAAAAAACTAAGGAAAAAAACAAAAAAAAAACATGTACATAAGTATTCACAGCCTTTGCTCAATACTTTGTTGAAGCACCTTTGGCACCAAAAGCCTTTTTGAGTATGATGCTACAAGCTTGACACACCTATTTATGGGCAGTTTCTCCTATTCTTCTTTGTAGGACCTCTCAAGCTCCATCAGGTTGGATGGGGAGCGTCGGTGCACAGCCATTTTCAGATCTCTCCAGAGATGTTCAATCGGGTTCAAGTCTGGGCTCTGGCTGGGCCACTCAAGGACATTCACAGAGTTGTCCCGTAGCCACTCCTTTGTTATCTTGGCTGTGTGCTTAGTGTCATTGTCCTGTTGGAAGATGAACCTTCGCCCCAGTCTGAGGTCCAGAGCGCTCTGGAGCAGGTTTTCATCAAGGATGTCTCTGTACGTTGCTGCATTCATCTTTCCCTCGATCCTGCCTAGTCTCCCAGTTCCTGCCGCTGAAAATGGTATTGACCAGGTGATGAGCGGCGCCTGGTTTCCTCCAGACATGACGCTTGCCATTCAGGCCAAAGAGTTCAATCTTTGTTTCATCAGACCAGAGAATTTAGTTTCTCATGGTCTGAGAGTCCTTCAGGTGCCTTTTGGCAAACTCCAGGCGGGCTGTCATGTGCCTTTTAATGAGGAATGGCTTCTGTCTGGCCACTCTACCATGCAGGCCTGATTGGTGGAGTGCTGCAGAGATGGTTGTTCTTCTGGAAGGTTCTCCTCTCTCCACAGAGAAACACTGGAGCTCTGTCAGAGTGACCATCGGGTTCTTGGTCACCTCCCTGGCTAAGGCCCTTCTCCCCCGATCGCTCAGTTTGGCCAGGCAGCCAGCTCTAGGAGGAGTCCTGGTGGTTCCAAACTTCTTCCATTTACGGATGATGGAGGCCACTGTGCTCATTGGGACATTCAATGCTGCAGGATTTTTTCTGTACCCTTCCCCAGATCTGTGCCTCGATACAATCCTGTCTCAGAGGTCTACAGACAATTCCTTGGACTTCATGGCTTGGTTTGTGCTCTGACATGCACTGTTAACTGTGGAACCTTATATAGACATGTGTGTTCCTTTCCAAATCATGTCCAATCAACTGAATTTACCACAGGTGGACTCCAACCAAGTTGTAGAAACATCTTGTCACGATCCCAGTTCTGTGTCTTTTGTTTTGTATGGACTTTTACAGTGGGGAGAACAAGTATTTGATACACTGCCAATTTTGCAGGTTTGCCCACTTACAAAGCATGTAGAAGTCTGTAATATTTATCATAGGTACTCTTCAACTGTGAGTGATGGAACCTAAAAAATCCAGAAAATCACATTGTATGATTTTTAAGTAATTAATTTGCATTTTATTGCATGACATAAGTATTTGATACATCAGAAAAGCAGAACTTAATATTTGGTACAGAAACCTTTGTTTGCAATTACAGAGATCATACCTGTTTCCTGTAGTTCTTGACCAGGTTTGCACACACTGCAGCAGGGATTTTGGCCCACTTTCAGCTCCCTCCAAAGATTTTCTATTGGGTTCAGGTCTGGAGACTGGCTAGGCCACTCCAGGACCTTGAGATGCTTCTTACGGAGCCACTCCTTAGTTGCCCTGGCTGTGTGTTTCGGCTCGTTGTCATGCTGGAAGACCCAGCCACGACCCAGCTTCAATGCTCTTACTGAGGGAAGGAGGTTGTTGGCCAAGATCTCGCGATACATGGCCCCATCCATCCTCCCCTCAATACGGTGCAGTCGACCTGTCCCCTTTGCAGAAAAGCATCCCCAAAGAATGATGTTTCCACCTCCATGCTTCACGGTTGGGATGGTGTTCTTGGGGTTGTACTCATCCTTCTTCTTCCTCCAAACACGGCGAGTGGAGTTTAGACCAAAAAGCTCTATTTTTGTCTCATCAGACCACATGACCTTCTCCCATTCCTCCTCTGGATCATCCATATGGTCATTGGCAAACTTCAGACGGGCCTGGACATGCGTTGGCTTGAGCAGGGGGACCTTGCGTGCGCTGTAGGATTTTAATCTATGACGGCGTAGTGTGTTACTAATGGTTTTCTTTGAGACTGTGGTCCCAGCTCTCTTCAGGTCATTGACCAGGTCCTGCCGTGTAGTTCTGGGCTGATCCCTCACCTGCCTCATGATCATTGATGCCCCACGAGGTGAGATCTTGCATGGTGCCCCAGACCGAGGGAGATTGACCGTCATCTTGAACTTCTTCCATTTTCTAATAATTGCGCCAACAGTTGTTGCCTTCTCACCAAGCTGCTTGCGTATTGTTCTGTAGCCCATCCCAGCCTTGTGCAGGTCTACAATTTTATCCCTGATGTCCTTACACAGCTCTCTGGTCTTGGCCATTGTGGAGAGGTTGGAGTCTGTTTGATTGAGTGTGTGGACAGGTGTCTTTTACACAGGTAACGAGTTCAAACAGGTGCAGTTAATACAGGTAATGAGTGGAGAACAGGAGGGCTACTTAAAGAAAAACTAACAGGTCTGTGAGAGCCGGAATTCTTACTGGTTGGTAGGTGATCAAATACTTATGTCATGCAATAAAATACAAATGAATTATTTAAAAATCATACAATGTGATTTTTTGGATTTTTGTTTTAGATTCCGTCTCTCACAGTTGAAGAGTACCTATGATAAAAATGACAGACCTCTACATGCTTTGTAAGTAGGAAAACCTGCAAAATCGGCAGTGTATCAAATACTTGTTCTCCCCACTGTATATTGAAGTGCCTTCACTATTTTCATTGTTTCCATGTTCTCTTCCTGTTTGGTTTCTGTCTCTCCTCGTTGTCATATTAGTAGTTATAGTTACCATCATTGAACACACCTGCAGTTAATTATCTACTCATTGTTCTGTGAATTTAAGGTCTTGGTTTTCAATTATGTTTTGCTAGTCGTTGTATGCTGTTTTCTGTGGTGGATCGTGTTTGTGTTCTGGGTCAGATGTACCTGTATTTTCATGTGGAGTGTTGTAATTAAAAGCGTGCGTGCAAGTCTTCTCTCTCTGCCTCTTCTCTCAGCAATTCATAACACATCTCAAGGATGATCAGTGGAAAAAGGATGCACCTGAGCTCAGTTTTGAGTGTCATGGCAAAGGCTGTGAATACTTATGTACATGTGATTTTTTATTTGTAATAAATTTGCAAAGATTTCAAACAAACTTCTTTCACATTGTCATTATGGGGTATTGTTTGTAGAATTGAGGAAAATAATGAATTGAATCAATTTTGGAATAAGGCTGTAACAACAATATGTGGAAAAAGTGAAGCGCTGTGAATACTTTCCGAATAAACTGTACTCTATATAACAATGATTAGTTTTCTGTCGATGAATGTATCCAAACAGTTGCTCACCTGTCTAATAAAACACATAATATATTAAAGTGTCTTTGGTGTTTCCACGGTTTCTACAAAATAAAACCGGAAATCGAGGGTAACGTGTGTATGATGTCATTGATAGGTGACTTTTGGCAATATAGTGTATATTAGGGCTATCGACATTAAAGTGTTAACGCATTTCTTTTAATTCAAAATTAACGCAAATAAATTACTGAACCATGTGAACTTGAATCATTATAGAGTGGTGCAGGTGTGACATAATTTTGTAGCCCAAAACACGGAAGCGAGTTAGCATTTTATCACTTTCGGTTCCATCGTTTTGAAGTCAATGGTTTTTTTTTAATGGGATTTTGGTTAAATGGCTGAAATAAGGTCTGTGGTGAACACAAACTCAAGACACTGTCACGTTTTATTCTACGATATAAAATACATCAGTATTACCCCACTCAGGTTGCTAACAAGTGGCTAAATGGGACTGCAGAGGCTGTCGAGGAGATTAAACCATCACGCCGAAAAGGTATACCTTAGTCTGCTTTTACAGCTTCGTTATGCTTATTATTGTGCTCTTATAAACTAGTCTCATTACAACATTCTGGGAAAATGTTTTTAGATAAAAACTGAAAGAGTTTTCGGAAGCTTAGTGATGGTGACGTTGAAGTTGAGCGACCGTGGTGTAGTTCATTTATAGTTTTTACTTCTGGCGATTGCATTTAGGTTTCAAAATTCATAAAAGTTGTGTTCATCTGTGAAAATGATCTTGATGGACAAAACGTGTGAGTATCATAAACTTGTGTTGATCACAGAGCTTGTTTTTTGCGATAATCTAAAAGCCTATGGAAAAATCCTATTGGGTGCGATGTTAACTGCTGGTTGGCCTACAAAGTGACATTATACCTGCACCACTCGATTAGCATAAGAACAAAAGTTGATGATACTTGCACGTTTTGACCATCAAGATCATTTTTACAGATGAACGCCAGAAGTAAAAAAGAACTAAAGGTAGGCTATAAATGAACTACACCACCACTTCAACATCACCACTAAAGCCAGGCTCACACTACAGGAGTTTTAGGCCGATTCATCCCCAATTTTCCCCTCCCGAGAATCTGAGAAAAAAAAAAAATCTTGTCGAGGACCTCGATTGGTTCCGATGTTCGGCGCAGATTATCTGGTAATGTGAGGCGTTCACAGATCGAATCTTGCACCCCCCGATCTGCTCTCACACAAATTGGGGCTGCCCCGATCATATCAAACATGTTCTTTCACAATAGCCACGTCAGTTCTTTCACAATAGCCAATAAGGGAATTGAATGAGAGCACTTTTGAAATTGTGATCGCGAAACAAGCTGCTGTGTGCGGGTCCGTTGAACAGCGGAGATGGCAGAACGGTGTGTGGAGTGTGCAACAACATGTCTATTTGTATAATGCGTCTTCTAAAACATGACACAAAACCGTACGGACAAAGAGAAGAGCTGAGGAGAAATCGCCTTGGTTTTGAACATATCGGGTGAGTGTAGAAAGCAGCTAGCAAATGTAAACATTACCTGTTGAGACATCAATGACGATCTGCTACGTACAGGTTTACATTCGCTTCCCCATGAGATCACGTGAGGTGCTCGTCCTGGCATGATAATCTTAATAATATCTTGTAGTGTGTGATGCGCAAAAATGTTAAAATCTTGTAGTGTGTGCATGTTTGAGATTTGAGAGAAAAAAATCTGTGAAGATTCTTCTTATGTGAGTGATGCCACCAGATTTAATAATCGGGTAGGATTTAAAAGCTCCTCTAGTCTGAGCCCAGCCTAAGCTTCCAACTCTTTCAGTTTTTATCTAAAAACATTTTCTGAGAAAGTTTGTGTTAGAATAGTTTATAAGAGAACAATTATACACATATCTACTTTATAAGCAGATGGAGCTTACCTATTTGGTGTGATGACGTTTAATCTCCCCGACAGCCTTTGTAGTCAGCCACTTGTTGTAACGTGTAAGTGTGCACAGGAACAGGCTGAAGACTCAGGAGAATGAAATCCAAACACTCTTTAACTGTCACACTCTGGAACAGGCTGACAGGCAGGGAATCTCATGTGAACATAACAGAACAGTGCATAACAGTGACTAGACAAAGACTGAGTGAATAAGAGGAACTTAAATAGCAGACAGAAACTAGACAATTAACTGAACACAGCTGAACAGAACTTAACTAACGAGGGTAACCAAGGAAACAGACAAGTGGCGGGAAACTAAGACAATGGAACATGTGACAGAATCAAAACACAACTGAAAGACCAAACAACGACAGACAGACATGTGACATTACTCCCCCCTCCCGGTAGGTGCATCCTCACGCTGTAGAAAGACCAACCGCAGGCAGGCACCCTAGAGTCCTGGAGGTGACAGGGCGATGCTAGCATGTTAAGATGACTCCAGGGTGGTGCTGGCGGTCCAGGGGCTGGAGCCATCATCACTGGACTGCGGTCCAGGGGCTGGAGCCATCATCACTGGACTGCGGTCCAGGGGCTGCAGCCATCATCACTGGACTGCGGTCCAGGGGCTGCAGCCATCATCACTGGACTGCGGTCCAGGGGCTGCAGCCATCATCACTGGACTGCGGTCCAGGGGCTGGAGCCATCATCACTGGACTGCGGTCCAGGGGCTGAAGCCATCATCACTGGACTGCGGTCCAGGGCCTCAGCCATCATCACTGGACTGCGGTCCAGGGGCTGCAGCCATCATCACTGGACTGCGGTCCAGGGGCTGCAGCCATCATCACTGGACTGCGGTCCAGGGGCTGGAGCCATCACTGGAACAAGTGAACAAGGAACTTGTTCCAGTGATAAAGGAACAAGCTGAAGACTCAGGAAAATGAAATCCAAACGCTTTTTAATTGTCACACTCTGGAACAGGCTCACAGACAGGGAAACTCATGTGAACATAACAGAACAGTGCATAACAGTGACTAGACAAAGACTGAGTGAACAAGAGGAACTTGAATAGCAGACAGAAACGAGATAATTAACTAAACACAGCTGAACAGAACTTAATTAACGAGGGTAACCAAGGAAACAGACAAGTGGCGGGAAACTAAGACAAAGGAACATGTGACAATCAAAACACAACTGAAAGACCAAACAAAGACAGACAGACATGACACTTGTTAGCAACCGCTTTTTTCAAGACACGTAATAGCTTAAAAAAAAAAAAAATGAGTGGGGTAATACTGATGCATTTTATGTTGTAGAATAAAATGTGAAAGTATCTTGAGCTTTCACCCATTTAACCAAAAACCCATTCAGGACTTCGGGAAGTTGGAACCGAAAGTGCTAAAATGCTAACTCGTTTCCGCGTTTTGGCCTACCTGCACCACTCTATTTACATCACGCAGTTACATGATATTAGAAGTCTGGAGTTTATCACACCGAGCATCTACAATGTAAAGAAAACTAGGCTGATAACATCAGAGAGGCAGAGAGAATAGAGTGAATTATTCATTCCAGCGTGTTTCGCTGTAAAACATGGGCGCTGTCATATTCTGTGATTGTTTCTGAAGAGCGCAACTGCCCTCACGCATGTCGCTGTGTGAAATACAGACTGAATGGAACATCAAAACATCCGATCCCACCGCTGTATGGCCAGATGATACGCAAACTATGTTTTTGTGAGAATCTCCCTTCAAACAGACGGTTTACTTTGCTGGATATAGCAAATGATAACCAAATGAATGTGTTAAACAAGATAAATAGTGTATGCTTTATTTCATGTTAAGTCTGCGATTAATCGTGATTTGGGTGTGATTAGATAATCGAGATTAAACATTTTAGTCTATTGACAGCCCTATATTGTTATCGTTAAAAATGTGGGGTCAGTCCCTTTATAAATAATAAAACAAATTTGCACTTTTATTCAGCAAACACACATTTAATTTGATCAAAATTTAGCAAATGAGCAATATCACACGAATAGCAGTGCGATATGGCTGTATATCAGCATGGCTATGATACAGCCATAGGTAATCACAGCATGCTGATATACAGCCATATCGCACGGCTACGAGTATGATATTACGAGTATGACATTGCGTTTATACAACAGTTCGATGGCACAAGTGAGTAAATAAACAAGAAACAGCAACGGATTGTCTTCAAAAACACTCTTTTGTGCAGAACTACTTCCTTCCGCCACGGATTTGAATCTCAAGTTGACAGTTAAACTGCCCAAGCCTCCGTTACTAATTCTAAAACGTCACTTTAGAACTAGTAACGAAGGAACGCTGAGTCACTTCATTGACGCTTATTGTATTATGTAGAGTAGAGGTATTATGGTATTATGAAAGAGAGATCGACTAAACGAGTGTATTACCTGCATCTGATATAGTATTCATTCTTCAGGTTTGAAGAAAATCACTTTGAATGTCTGCTGAGGAAAGCGATATCTTTGTCCTTTTAAAAGATTTCCCAAGAAGACAGCGCTAAAACAACTTCCTTGTTTACAACCAGTCACTCATAAAGACAGTCTTTGTCGCCATCTAGTGGTGTAATAATGTAATTGTCACTGATTTCAAAATTACAATCACTAACGGACCCTTTCTCAATACCAAATACAGCACATTATTTACAGTATATAAAATAATATTTTTCGAAGAATAATATTTAAATTATCAACAAAAGCCATTATAAAAGACAATGGGAAATAAACACATGCAAACAATTCATTCAAACGTTCAAAAGCAGCGCTCTATTAGGCCCTACAGGATTTAAAATAAACAGTCTAAATATAAAGTTATCAAACTTAATTTTCCCCTTAACCCAAATCCGTTTGCTCTGGAACAAGTAATAGACTAATAAGACCAAAGATTGCCTGTTTAATATACCCCAAATTAATTTTAACCACTGTCTATAACAGTAAGAGCCATCTGCAAATTCCCGAAGGACTGGCCGAGATGAAGTGATTCTCGGTAGGTACATGAGCGCTGAACGGCCGCTGACGGCCTGGAGCTCGCATCTGCGAAAGCTTATAAACAAATTGTAAAACAGACGGTGTGTTTATATATGAGTCATATACAGTGGGGAGAACAAGTATTTGATACACTGCTGATTTTGCAGGTTTGCCCACTTACAAAGCATGTAGAAGTCTGTAATTTTTATCATAGGTACTCTTCAACTGTGAGTGATGGAATCTAAAACAAAAATCCAGAAAATCACATTGTATGATTTTTAAGTAATTAATTTGCATTTTATTGCATGACATAAGTATTTGATACATCAGAAAAGCAGAACTTAATATTTGGTACAGAAACCTTTGTTTGCAATTACAGAGATCATACGTTTCCTGTAGTTCTTGACCAGGTTTGCACACACTGCAGCAGGGATTTTGGCCCACTCCTCCATACAGACCTTCTCCAGATCCTTCAGGTTTCGGGGCTGTCGCTGGGCAATACGGACTTTCAGCTCCCTCCAAAGATTTTCTATTGGGTTCAGGTCTGGAGACTGGCTAGGCCACTCCAGGACCTTGAGATGCTTCTTACGGAGCCACTCCTTAGTTGCCCTGGCTGTGTGTTTCAGGTCATTGTCATGCTGGAAGACCCAGCCACGACCCATCTTCAATGCTCTTACTGAGAGAAGGAGGTTGTTGGCCAAGATCTCGTGATACATGGCCCCATCCATCCTCCCCTCAATACGGTGCAGTCGTCCTGTCCCATTTGCAGAAAAGCATCCCCAAAGAATGATGTTTCCACCTCCATGCTTCACGGTTAGGATGGTGTTCTTGGGGTTGTACTCATCCTTCTTCTTCCTCCAAACACGGCGAGTGGAGTTTAGACCAAAAAGCTCTATTTTTGTCTCATCAGACCACATGACCTTCTCCCATTCCTCCTCTGGATCGTCCAGATGGTCATTGGCAAACTTCAGACGGGCCTGGACATGCGCTGGCTTGAGCAGGGGGACCTTGCGTGCGCTGCAGGATTTTAATCCATGACGGCGTAGTGTGTTACTAATGGTTTTCTTTGAGACTGTGGTCCCAGCTCTCTTCAGGTCATTGACCAGGTCCTGCCGTGTAGTTCTGGGCTGATCCTTCACCTTCCTCATGATCACTGATGCCCCACGAGGTGAGATCTTGCATGGTGCCCCAGACCGAGGGAGATTGACCGTCATCTTGAACTTCTTCCATTTTCTAATAATTGCGCCAACAGTTGTTGCCTTCTCACCAAGCTGCTTGCCTATTGTCCTGTAGCCCATCCCAGCCTTGTGCAGGTCTACAATTTTATCCCTGATGTCCTTACACAGCTCTCTGGTCTTGGCCATAGTGGAGAGGTTGGAGTCTGTTTGTTTGATTGAGTGTGTGGACAGGTGTCTTTTACACAGGTAACGAGTTCAAAAAGGTGCAGTTAATACAGGTAATGAGTGGAGAACAGGAGGGCTTCTTAAAGAAAAATGAACAGGTCTGTGAGAGCCGGAATTCTTACTGGTTGGTAGGTGATCAAATACTTATGTCATGCAATAAAATGCAAATTAATTACAAACCTGATTCCAAAAAAGTTGGGACACTGTACAAATTGTGAATAAAAACAGAATGCAATGATGTGGAAGTTTCAAATTTCAATATTTTATTCAGAATACAACATAGATGACATATCAAATGTTTAAACTGAGAAAATTTATAATTTTAAGGGAAAAATAAGTTGATTTTAAATTTCATGGCATCAACACGTCTCAAAAAAGTTGGGACAAGGCCATGTTTACCACTGTGTGGCATCCCCTCTTCTTTTTATAACAGTCTGCAAACGTCTGGGGACTGAGGAGACAAGTTGCTCAAGTTTAGGAATAGGAATGTTGTCCCATTCTTGTCTAATACAGGCTTCTAGTTGCTCAACTGTCTTAGGTCTTCTTTGTCACATCTTCCTCTTTATGATGCGCCAAATGTTTTCTATGGGTGAAAGATCTGGACTGCAGGCTGGCCATTTCAGTACCCGGATCCTTCTTCTACGCAGCCATGATGTTGTAATTGATGCAGTATGTGGTCTGGCATTGTCATGTTGGAAAATGCAAGGTCTTCCCTGAAAGAGACGACGTCTGGATGGGAGCATATGTTGTTCTAGAACTTGGATATACCTTTCAGCATTGATGGTGCCTTTCCAGATATGTAAGCTGCCCATTCCACACGCATTCATGCAACCCCATACCATCAGAGATGCAGGCTTCTGAACTGAGCACTGATAACAACTTGGGTTGTCCTTGTCCTCTTTAGTCCGGATGACATGGCGTCCCAGTTTTCCAAAAAGAACTTCAAATTTTGATTCGTCTGACCACAGAACAGTTTTCCACTTTGCCACAGTCCATTTTAAATGAGCCTTGGCCCAGAGAAAATGCCTGCGCTTCTGGATCATGTTTAGATATGGCTTCTTTTTTGACCTATAGAGTCAAAAGCGAATGGCAACAGTGAATGGCACGGTGGATTGTGTTCACCGACAATGTTTTCTGGAAGCATTCCTGAGCCCATGTTGTGATTTCCATTACAGTAGCATTCCTGTATGTGATGCAGTGCCGTCTAAGGGCCCGAAGATCACGGGCATCCAGTATGGTTTTCCGGCCTTGACCCTTACGCACAGAGATTGTTCCAGATTCTCTGAATCTTTGGATGATATTATGCACTGTAGATGATGATAACTTCAAACTCTTTGCAATTTTTCTCTGAGAAACTGCTTTCTGATATTGCTCCACTATTTTTCGCCGCAGCATTGGGGGAATTGGTGATCCTCTGCCCATCTTGACTTCTGAGAGACACTGCCACTCTGAGAGGCTCTTTTTATACCCAATCATGTTGCCAATTGACCTAATAAGCTGCAAATTGGTCCTCCAGCTGTTCCTTATATGTACATTTAACTTTTCCGGCCTCTTATTGCTACCTGTCCCAACTTTTTTGGAATGTGTAGCTCTCATGAAATCCAAAATGAGCCAATATTTGGCATGACATTTCAAAATGTCTCACTTACAACATTTGATATGTTATCTATATTCTGTTGTGAATAAAATATAAGTTTATGAGATTTGTAAATTATTGCATTCCTTTTTTATTCACAATTTGTACAGTGTCCCAACTTTTTTGGAATCGGGTTTGTATTTAAAAATCATACAATGTGATTTTCTGGATTTTTGTTTTAGATTCCGTCACTCACAGTTGAAGAGTACCTATAATAAAAATTACAGACTTCTACATGCTTTGTAAGTAGGAAAACCTGCAAAATCGGCAGTGTATCAAATACTTGTTCTCCCCACTGTATTTGAGGTCTAAATAACTACATTCTCGCCTAAAAATCTCTTAAAATTCCATTCTGTGACACAATAACAGTAGTATTTGTAAAATTATGGAGATTTGCTCATCCGCCATGACACTCTCTGTGAGAAATGTTGCAAGCAGAGTGATACAAACTGTGAAAAGGATAGAGTGCTGTTGTATATAGACATTTATAACGTTACAAAAGATTTCTATTTCAAATAAATGTTCTTTTGAACTTTCTATTCATCAAATAATTTCTGTGGTTGAATGTTTTTATATAATAATTATATTATATAATACACAATGAACATTTTTGAAGTTATGTCCTCCAATGCATTCTCTCTTTCTGCATTTGAAATATAGAGACTTTAATGGTTTTTAATGGGACCTGATGTGCACTAGACCTGATGCATTCCTCCAATGAACACATAGAAACTCTCCAGTGCAGAGCTCCACATCTAATTGGATCTAATTCCAGGCTGCATGTGTCTGATACATGGAGACCAAAGCTTTTGGATAAGTTTTGTCACTGTGTGTTCAATATAGCTACTGAATAAGGAAAAAATGAAAAGTCAGTTTCAAAGATGAGAAGAGAAGAGAGATTAGATTTTCTTAATGCCATACTGTAAATGTGTGGGTTTCACTTAAAGGGATATTCCAGAAAAATCATGAAACTTTTGCACAATGTTTAAGTATAATATAATATCTTCTGAAGCCATATAGCTCCATAACATTTTTAGCGGCATCTAGTGGTAAGGTTGCGAATTGCAACTGCCAACCATTCACCCCTCCCTTTCGAAACACATAGAGAAGCTACAGTGGCTGACACAGGACAAAGATGTCATCGTCTGAGAAAGCAGAGAGTAGCTAGCGCTCTGTAGAGCAGTTTGTCTGTTTAAGGCTACTGTAGAAACATGACGGCGCAAAATGGCGATTTCACTGTAAGGGGACCCGCTGTGTATGTAGATAGAAATGGCTCATTCTAAGGTAATAAAAACATAATGGTTCATTGTGTAAGGTCTTTATACACCACTGAAACATAGTTATGTATATTATATTGCATTTCTGTCAATAGATCCTCATAAATACTACACACTGCACCTTTAACCCTCTATGGTACGCAATATGATTTCAATGAGGAAAAAATTATTTGTGGTGTTTTTCCTGCTTAAAATTGGACACTATAACAATAGCAATAAAAATTTTCATAATTTTTTTATTTATTTATTTTTTAAAAGTTTGTTGTCTCAAGTCAACATTGTACCACAACGGACAAATTGAAACATTTGACATTTTCATGTAGAAAAAAAAATATATTTACTGAAAACATCCATTTTTTTTAACCAGACACCTGAACAAACACATTTATCCAGTTTTTAATGTATTACAAATTTCATATTTAATAAAAAGTAACATTTCAAATTCAGCTGTTGCTCTCAGACAACATTGTACCATCGTGGAATACAAGTATTACCAAACCATCATATCAAGTTATCATATCCATCTTCATTCTCATCTCCATCTTCGATCTTACCCTCACTCTCTCCCTGCCGGATTGTCACTATGACCTCATCTTCCTCATCACAGTATGACACCTCATCCTCACCCTCATTAACTGGCAGTTGTGTTTTATACCTTTTTTTAAGCGCTATAGAAAATGTGCAGATCATAATATGTGCAGTTATAGTATGTGAATTACTATTCTTATAAGTGCATTACAAAATCATACAAAAATGCAAATATATTTAGAGAATTCTAACACTTTTCCTTACAAATATACTATATTTGTATCCAACCTAGTGTGTCTGGTATGGCCTTATGCGATTCCATTATGGTACAATGTTGCCTTGAGGAAACACACAGTTTTTTGTTATTTACTCTAAAACATTTGATGATATATAATATCCAAAATCCTACCCTATGCCTCAACGTGGCGGAGGGGTGGCACTGGGTGTCTGTCGACGATGCACAGCGGGGATTCAACCCCCCCAGAAGGTCCAACCAAGCTGAGAAGCCGACAGACTTCCAGCTGGCATTAGCCAGTCGGGCCCAGCTAAAATAGGGAGGTTCCGGTCCTAGAGGCCCAGCAAGCCATGGATTGGACGAAAGAAAAACTCAAGCTACTACAACAACGAACACGGGCCCCAGTACCCTGCACGTCCGTGCGCCCGTTCTCCAGCGGCGGAGCAACCCGGCCACGGGCGAGAGGCTGCTAAGAATCACTGGTAGAAGGCCGCCTTCTGGAAACTGACCACGGAGCAACAAAATCAACATCTACATCGGCACCTACAACGCCAGGACAATATCCCGGGAAACGGATCTGGCTACCATCATTGCCGAGAAAGACAACATCCAATGCGACATCCTGGGCCTGTGCGAGACATGGCGCCGCGGACCCATGCACATACGATGGGAAGATGGGTCGACAGGATGTCGGTGGCACTGGGAGCCGGGGAAGGGGACAGGACGGTCGGCGGCGTCGGCTTCATCATCTCCAGACGTGGGCGACGTCAATGGGTGAGTCGGCATGCGCACCCTGGCGCTGACCAACAAGACGACCATCCGCATCGTGCAGGTATATGCGCCGACCACAGCAGCCAAGGACGACCAGATTGAGCAGATCTATGAGGACGTCAAAGCAGCCATACCACATTCTGATGGGCGGCTTTAACGCCAAGGTGGGGCGGGGGCTTGACAAAGAGAACGTCGTCGGCCCCTTCGGCAGCGGCGACCGGGGCGAGCGGCTGACGACCATGGCCGAGTTCAATCGCCTCTACATAGGCAACAGCTTCTTCCAGAAGCGCCTCGGCCGTCACTGGACGTGGCTGTTGCCAAACGGCACTACGAAAAACGAAATTGACTACATCCTCAGCAGCCACCGCCACCTCCTCCAAGACGTCTCTGTCATCGGCAAAGCATTCTGCACAGGCAGCGACCATTGACTGCTGTGTGCCAAACTGACCATCGATTCCAGGGTGGAGAAGCACGCACTGGCAGCCAGCAACCAGGCACAACGGCAGACAGTCATTGACCCGATCGTCTTCCGGCACTATGTCGACAGTACCAACTGGGCGCAGACCGACAAGGACATCACGAGTGACTGGGACCAGTTCACAGAACGGCTGCGAACGGTGCGCGACACTGCTGCAAAGCCACGCACAAAAGACCAGACCAGTCGAATATCGGACAACACCAAAGCCCTCCTGCTGAAAAGGCGGCAAAAGAGATCGGATGGTGCAGACCATTTGAAATACGGTCTGCTGTGCAAGCTGGTCAGGGCGCGGCTCAAAACCGATCTGGAGCAGTACAAGCGCAGCCGCCTGCTAGCAGCGGCCGAGCAGAACAAGGGTTTGAAGAAGTGCAGACGGCTGATGCAGCTGAAAAGATTGGTACTAAAGACAGTACCAACTGGGCGTTAACGGTATCAGCGTTAACGGCCAGTGGCTCAGCCACCTGCGCTTCGCCCGACGACATCGTCCTAATCAGCGAGTCAGTAGCCGACGTACAGTTGCGACTCAACCAGCTCGACCAGGCCGGCGCAGCGGTCAGCCTGAAGATGAACCTGGCCAAGACAAAGTGGATGCACAACCCCCAGGCCACCAACAACAACATCCACATCGGACAGAAGGAGATCGAGCAGGTCGACAGCTACATCTACCTCGGCCAGGAGCTGACTGCAGGGCACAAGAACAACCGCGAGCTGGCACGCCGTTAGAGGGCTGCCAGGGTCAGCTATGCGTCCATAGCAGAGGTGGTCACCAGCACGGCCAACGCCCCCCTGTGCGCCCACCTGTTCAACAGCACCGTCCTGTCGCTGACCACGGCAGCCAGGCAAAAGCTGGCCATGGCCGAACGCGCCTTCGAGCGGCGGATGGTCGGCGTCAAGAGGACGGACCACATCAGCAACGAGCTACTGAGGAAGACGAGCAAGGTCAAGGACGCCATCAACCAGGCCGAACAGGCCAAGAAGCGCTGGGCCGGACACGTGGCCACGATGTCGGACGGGTGATGGATGCGGGTCGTGACCGAATGGCTGCCTCTCGACATCAAAAGACCGCTTGGCCACCCCGCAACCCGATGGCGGGACTTGCTCAGACAAGACATCGGCAGAGACTGGATGGGTCTGGATGGGCCTGGCGAAGTTGTTGTGGCCTGCGTCAAAAGACCGAAATACAGGCCGATTGAAAGATTGAAAGATAATGTAAAGTTCTTGAAAATACTTCTTTACTTACCAGTGAAGGTGACTCATATTTTTTGAGGGTGATTAACTGGACGGAAATTTGTGAAAAATGCACTTTTCATTGGAGAAAATATAGAGCCATGTGACCTGTGCACATGTGCTAAAACAGGACACAAAATGGACCCCTGTGGATCATGTGACCAATTTTTTGCACTTTCATTGATTAGTATTTGAGTTCTTCTTCCCTGAGATAGGTTTGAACAATAAATTGGTGTTTCATTTTATTAAAAATAAACTAAAATAGACTATGTTGCCTGGAGGCAACACCGTACCATAGAGGGTTAAGTCATTTCTCACTGAAAAACCCTGGTCCCCATAGCCCCTGTCTCCATAGATTTGCATTGTATGGAAAAGAGCTGCTTTGGGTCCCATGTACAAAAAATACACATGACAGTAAGTAGGTGATAAGTATCACCTTATCACCTACTTAATAAGCATGATAAGTAAGCATGCATATTACTCGTATATTTGCTGTTTATTAGTACTTATAAAGCACATATTAATGTCTTATTCTGCATAACCATATTCCACATCCCTTAATCCTACCCAATACCTATAAACTTAATAACCGATAATAACTATAATTAAGTAGTAATTAGGAGTTTATTGAGGCAAAAATTGTAGTTAGTAGTTAGTTAACAGTGAGAATTGGACCCTAAACTAAAGTGTGACCTTTTTTTTTTTTTCAAGTTAATACGTCATAAGGGACATTAGTTCCTTCAAGGACTCAATACATTTGAAATTGTTCATCCTTCTGTGAAATAACAAGCTTTCTCCACAACTCTGATTATATCTGACAAATGTCACCCATAGACAGCAGACACACAAGGTCACCTGTCAAAATTACACAAAAGACTACAAATTGCAATGCCTCTGATAAGAGAAAAGAGAGGATGTTGCAGGCCAAAAATTGACTAGCACGCTGTGAGAAATGCTGTCATTCATGTATTTACATATTTTTCAGCTTATGAGCTTCTTTATATGTGCTTCAAACTGTTTGTGGAACTCTCAGTCATGTTACAGATTCTGTCATCCAAAAAAACAGAAGATACATGTACTGTCATCCTGATTTATACATAATGCACCAATTATAGTTTTAAATATTATATTTTTACATTACACAATCCAGGATGGTGTTATGCAGTTGCCAAGCAGTTGCCACGCTGCTATTCAGTTGCTAAGGTCTTTTGCTTGTGAACATTTAAAAATTTGTGAAATATCTTTTCAATTTAAAATAACTGGGGTTTTTTTCAAATATATTTTAAAATGTAATTTATTTCTGTGATCTATCTATCTATCTATCTATCTATCTATCTATCTATCTATCTATAGAAAGCTTTTCTAACATTATACACTACCGTTCAAAAGTTTGGGGTCGGTAAGATTTATTATTTATTTGTTTTAAGAAATTAAAGCTTTTAATTTATTTTTATTTTTTATTTTTATTTTTATTTTTTAAACTTTTATTTCCTGCAAGGATGCATTAAATTGATCAAAAGTGACAGCAAATACATGTAAATGTTACATAAACTATTTCAAATAAATGCCTGTCTATTCATCAAAGAAGCCTGAAATAAAATGTACACAACTGTTTTCAACATTGATAATAATAAATGTTTCTTGGGCAGCAAATCAGCATATTACACTGATTTCTGAAGGATCATGTGACACTGAAGACTGTAGTGTAGTGATGCTGAAAATTCAGCTTTCCAAGGAATAAATTACATTTTAAAGACAGTTAAAGACAGTATTATAAAAAAAAAACAAAAAAAAAAAACAGTTATTTTAAATAAATGCAGCCTTGGTAAGCATAAGAGACTTCTTTTAAATCATTAAAAAACGTACCGATCCCAAACTTTTGAACGGCAGTGTATATATAGATATTGCAGAATGGCATATTGGTGCCTATATATTTTACAATTATTTAAGAACATATATTTCATTAAGCAGTAAAATGTTAATAAATCAATCTACGATTATAATCTGCATTGTACCATAAACTGATAAACTAATACTGATAAACACCACAATTATACAGGTGATACAATAAAAAGCTACATGATGAATCCCTGTAAACTATATGGCAATTCAAAGTTTTTCCTCTCAAAAAACATAAATTGCCAGTACTCTACAATAAAATTCATTTCCTTAGACCTCAACACAAATGAAACAGTACGAGTTCCACACTGAAGTTTAAAACTTATAAGGGGGTTGTACCAATAACTGCTAATTGTAAGCAGGATTGATTGCATTAGCAAACAGCACTAACAATTATTTATAATTATATTTATGTTTTTATTTCATACAAACAAATAAATAAATAAATAAAAGTATATTATATATATATGTAATATTAGGTAATATTTTACCTAAATAGAATACCATAGAGCAAACATTTATGTAATAAAGAGTATAATTTGCTTTCAAATACACCTTTCAATGCTTGATTATGAGTACACAACACTATTCTGATTAAGTTATCAATGATGTTTTATGCAGTCATATTGGACATGTAGATGCTTGGGGTCTTCATTTACATCTTTCACTAGATGGCGCTAGTAATCTGCAATATTCTGCTCCAGTGTAAGCTGTGCACCTGATCATTTAAATGAAAGATTGTATCTTCTAATGTTTATTTGTGAGTAATATAGCCTACGAGAATGCAGTGGTGTTGGAAATATGTCAAATTAGAATAATTGGTCACGTAAATATTTTGTTTTGGCAGACTTTGACTTTTGGCCTTTAGTGCACATCAGGAAACTATATTATTTCCTTTCTCAAAACCAGTTTGTATTTCCTCAGGCAGTGAGTGAACTCTACTGATCATGCTCTGAATATTTGTCATAGCACTCTAGAAGAAATTTATTGTGTCACATTTGCCCATTGTTATAGCGGTCTCCCCTTAAGAGAAGCAAATGTAAACCTCACTGCCAACATCCTGTCATTGCATACAGTCTTGCAAATCAATCATTTCTGTGTGTATACACGGTGCAATAATGTATACTTCAGCAGTTAAATATTAATGGCCTGTACTGTAGTCCTGGTGAGTATTGCAGTGAAACGTATCATTTGGACCGCATTCTTTTATGATCTTTTTGGTCTAAATATAGGATGTAATGATTTTTCTACCTGATAGTTTCCACTGCAGCGGTGCTATAGACTCATGTTCCTCATAAGAATAATTTATCATCATTAACAGAGTTCTTTGGGGGGTCTGACAGATTCCTGAAAAATGTATGTGAATTCTGACACCAGAAAGTGACAATAGGACAGACAGCGAGAGTTTTTCTCTGTGCTTGTGTTCCTAACTGTTATTATGTTTAAATCAATTTTAAATTGAACATGGATATCTTTTTTGAAAATATTTGCTAGCCCAAGATCAGAAATTTAATGAGACACAAAAATATGAGATGGCGGGAAGATTAGAATTTATACAGACACAACTGAGGTCTTGATCTCATGCAAGTGTACAGCCGTGGCCAGTAAAACAAAGTTTGTTGCTTCAGTATTTGTAGATTATGTTTCTATTTTATACTAGAAAACAATGATAATGTAACGCGCTGATCCAAGGAAGAAGAAGATGATTATAAAGAACTCACGATTTATTACGAACACAGAATAACAGGCTTACATGCGTGACAGTGTGCTAATGCACAGACAACAATCGACCATGAACTGAACACAGGGAGGAACTTAAATACACAAAGATGATTAACTAGAAGACGAACAACTGTGATGATTAGTGTAGTGTCCATGGTGAACGATCATTGGCGGGAAAACAACGCCAAAGAAACACACATGCTGAATGAAAACAAACTAAATGTCCATGATATCTCCAAGATAAACTGAACATAACTGTGACAGTATCCCCTCCGGCACGGCACGACCTCGTGCCGTAACATATGAGAAGAGGAAGGAATGGAGGGGGTTTTGGAGGAGGATGAAGAGGTGGTGAAGGGATGAACACAGGAGGCGGTTTTGGAGGAGGACGAAGAGGTGGTGAAGGGATGGTGATGGAAGGACGACGATCCCCTGGCGGCAATGGTGGTAATAATTCGCTGGCACAGACCCAGAGCTTGTCAGTGCCGACAGCCCATTTCGGGGTCGAGAGAGGGAGGATTCCAGATGGTGCAGAGGCTGCCGATAACTGGGGGACGGCCAACGGAGACGTGGCCCATGGATTCACAAGCGCAGACAGAGAGCAAAGGCGATGCGGCGGCGACGAACGCTGAAGGAGGAGCCAAAGTACCCGAGGGCTGAGGTGGAACCGGTATGATGGAGGACAGAGGCAACACCGAGGGAAGGAGGAACCCTCTGCAGCCGTAGGGGTGGAGGGACGGAGTGCAGCGGACGGCCTGCAAGTCCATGGTGGAAGTGGTGTGACGACTGATCAAGGGGGAGCCGGCAGGACGAGGGTCTCTGGTGGAGCCGAAGCTGGGAGGAGCCAGAACGGAGCCGGCAAGTTGACAGGCTGAGATGGATCGAAGAGATTGAAGGCAGGAGGCGGAGCCACAAGATCCTCTCACACAGGCACTGCAGGTGGATGCACGACCTGTGGCTCGACGTCACAGGGACTCCCCAGAGACGGCGCAGGGCTGTAGACATCCAGCAACGGCGGGGCTGGAGGACTGGCTGAGCTTTGCGGTGCCACCTAAGTTGACAGAGCAACGGTCAGATTAACACAGTTTATGCAGGTTAATGAAAAAAGGAAATCATGGTCCATATAGTCATTAATGCTGTCTAATAACAGCGAGGATGAAGGTACTGGGTGGGATAGGGTGGGAATTAATGCTTCCTTATTGAAGTCGATCAGCCAGTCCTCATTTTCCATAGTCACTCTGCCCTCCGCTGATGTCGTGGATTCACACCCATGGTCACTCATGGTGGAGCTCCACTTCCGGGGTGAGGGTCGGCTCTGTCCTCTTTCTCTCGGCCTCTGGCTGACGCGTTGCTGCCGGTGGTAGCTCACCGTCTTTAGGGGGCACGCAGGAGTACTCTGCGGTCGATGGAGGTGATTGAGGCTCTGGGTCTGGCTGCGTTCTGGACCAGGGCGCGACACCGGATGAGGGCTTCTTTCCAGAACACTTTAATAAACACTTTAATAAATAAATAAACACAAAATGAAAGTAAAGCCCCTCACGGACGGCTGCCACACACACATAAATAAAACATAAACAAAACACAATGTAAAATTCAGGCCTGGTTCTCTCTTGTCCTTTACTGTCGCCGCTCCTCCTTTTATGCCTCCGAAGCTCCTCCGTGAGATACGAGACCGGTGCGGCGCGCAGCTAGCGCTCATTATCAATCACGCCACCGGCCTCGTGCCGTTCTCTCACGGCCCTCGGACTCGTCCTGCTTGCCACAATTACAAACACAGAATAACAGGCTTACATGCGTGACAGTGTGCTAATGCACAGACAACAACCGACCATGAACTGAACACAGGGAGGAACTTAAATACACAAAGATGATTAACTAGAAGACGAACAGCTGTGATGATTAGTGTAGTGTCCATGGTGAATGATCAGTGGCGGGAAAACAACGACAAAGAAACACACGTGCTGAATGAAAACAAAATAAAAGTCCATGATAACTAAGATAAACTGAACATAACTGTGATAGATTTAATACGTTTTTAAGGCTTTATTGGCAAAAACATTTAATATACGCAAAGTATAAATATACAGTGTGGACCCTTCTTTATAACCTTTGCAATTCACTCTGGCATGCTGGATATCTGCTTCTGGGCCAAATCCTGACTGATGGAGATCCATTCTTGCGTTATTAGTGCTTGGAGTTGATCACAATATATGGGCTTCTGCTTGTCCACTCGCCTTATGAGGACTGACCACAGGTTCTCTATTGGATTAATATCCACGGAGTTGCCTGGCTACAGATCCCAAAAATAATGGGATCCCAGATCTCCGAGCCATTTTGCCTTGTGACATTGTGCTCCATCATGCTCAGATCATCACCAAATTGCTCTTGGGTCGTTAGGAGGCGTTTTGATACCATTCTTATTTCTTGGCAGTGTTTTTGGGCAGAACTGTGAGAGTGCCCACTGCCTTGTATGTAAAGCAACCCCACACATCGATGGTCTTAGGATGTTTCACTGCTGGCACAACACAGGACTCATAGTAGCACTCACCTTTTCTTCTGCAGACAATCGATTTTCAAGATGTCCAAAACAGTCGGAAGGGGTATTCATCAGAGTAAATAACTTTGTACCGGTCTCTGCTGTCCAATTCTTGTACTTCCTGCAGAAGTATTGCCTTCACTGTGCGTTGAGATGCACTCACACCCACCTGCTGCCAATATTGAGCTCTGCACTGGTGGAGACAATTCCCTAGCTGATTCCTCAGAAGGATACAGTCCTGGCATTTCCTGGACACTCTAGGACGTCCTGAAGTCTTCTTCACTGCAGTTGAACTACTCTCCTTGAAGTTTTTGATGTTCTGGTAAATGGTTATTTTAGGTGCAATATTCTTTGCAGCATTTTCCTTGCATGTGAGAGCATTTTGATGCTAAGTGATGATGGCTACGCTTCTTTCTTTAACAAATTGCTAACAAAAGAACACAATGATTGGAAGCACTTCTTCCCTCTTTTTATAGTAATCAGTCTGCTTTTATAATTCAATCAGAGTAACAGATAGATAGATAGATAGATAGATAGATAGATAGATAGATAGATAGATAGATAGACTAGTATTTGTTCCCTTGTGCTGAATATATACTGTGAAATCTGTTTTTGTGATAGTTATTTTTTTTGGCAATCTGATCACTCTGCACATAATCTAGAAACAATGTGAATGAACACCACAACAACTGAAGCAGCAAACTTTGTGAAACACTAAACGTATGTCACTGCCAAATCTTTTGGCCACGGCTGTACATGATTTTAAACACATTTTCCAAAAGTACTGTTCACTTCGTTGAGTGTAAAGCAAAATGCATGAAGCAATTCATACTATTAAGCAACTTTAAATCTCGGTGTTTTAGCACCTTACATTAGGCCATATGTGAAAAATCTGGGTGTTTCACTTAACAGCGCATTAAAGCTGAATAGACAAGTTAATCAAGTTGTAAAGTCAAGTTTCTATCAGCTGTGAGTCCTGGCTTGACTATTGCAACTCTTTATCTGGGGATTAGTCAATCTTCTTTAAAGTGCCTTCAGATGGTGCAAAATGCGGCTGCAAGAGTTTTAACGGGAGCTCGCAAGCGTGAGCATATCACCCGTTCTACGGTCTCTACATTGGATCCCTGTATGCCATAGAATTGAGTTCAAAGTGCTTTTATTGGTTTTTAAATCTTTACATGGTTTAGCACCCCAATACCTCTCTGAGCATCAACCAGTGAGAGCTCTTAGGTCTGCCAATCAGAGGCTCTTAGTGGTCCCTAAAACCAGACTAAACTTTGGAACAGCCTCCCTATTTAAATCAGAACTGCACCCACACTATCTATTTTTAAATCAAAGTTAAAGTCATTTTTATTTGATCTGGCTTATAATCTATGAGTTAAATCTGTCTCATTCTATGGTTTGTTGTCTACTCATGGCTTTGTTTTTGTACAGCACATTGGTCAACAGCAGTTGTTTTTAATTGTGCTTTATAAATACTTTTCTTTTTAAAAAAGCAACTAGAACAGGCTTTTCAACCGCTGTCTCTCATTAGAAACTACAAAATGACTGACCTTGTGGACTTACATCAATGATTGAAGGGTTTAAAATGTAAAATCTTGAGACGGAACTTGATAATGACTTCCCAAATCTGAATAACCCACTGTCATTCTGTCCCTCGATCTTATCTATGCAAGTTATGCAAGCTAGATTACAGCATCTGTGCAAATATACCAGCAGTAAATCAAGCTGGTTCCTCTCAATCTGAATCAGCAACTTCACTGTCATGCTTTTACAAAAAAAAAAAAAAAAAAAACACTGAGCTGTTTAAATTGTGATTATTATAAAATACTCAGCAAAATCATTTTGAATTTAAGCATTTAGAAGACCTACAAATAAGGAATATTAGATAGACAAGTGAATAATTATAAATGGCACACATATTTTTTTTCTTTTTTGGCCATTTCATCCTGTTCTGTGACAGTAATACCACCCACACATTACACAATTTTAGACCACTCTTTTGGGCTGATAATGAATATAATAATGAAGATGTTTGAATTATGTGCTATATGTCACCGATGCCCGAGAGAATATCAGGAATATCTGGACCTGTCTGCGATCCAAGTCCTGCTGTGTGAAATTTGTTTTGACTGGAACTGACATTGGATTGACAGGCAGTTGTGTGTAGTGTGAAAAGAACAGCAATCCAACGACTTTGAAAGTTGCCTATAGTCCAAGGTTTTTCAATTTTTTAGATGCCACTGACCCCCAAATATGATTGCTCATCATCAAGGAACCCTCACCCTAAAATTTATGTGTAAAGTCATTAATACTTTTTAAAATTGATAATAACTCTTTCCCCACCTTTTTGACAGAATATTCTGTCATTTATGACATAATGCTTCCCTCCCATTGACAATTTTTTTTTATGTTTTCACCGTTATACGGTAGGGGGCACTGCTACGCATCTTCTGAAATAGTACAGCATCTCTGGATCCAAAAACAAGCGAAGAAAAAACAGAAACAAGCAATAGAAGCATTCAACAGCATATAAATAAAAACTGCCTAACGTTGCCAAATGAAATGTCAAACTCAGGAAGAGGTATAGGACTGTGCAAGCTTGGGGGCGTTGATGGATGCAATCTACTCAATGTTTTGATTATCATTCTGAATCCGACCCAGGAAACAAACACTTTTTTTTTTTTTTATAAAACTTATCAACATTCAAGTGTTGATAAAAAAAAAGAAAAAAAAAAAGAAAAGAAAAAGAATGCATATGTGGTTCTTGTTATTTTGTTTACAAACCCGATTCCAAAAAAGTTGGGACACTGTACAAATTGTGAATAAAAACAGAATGCAATGATGTGGAAGTTTAAAATTTCAATATTTTATTCAGAATACAACATAGATGACATATCAAATGTTTAAACTGAGAAAATGTATCATTTTAAGGGAAAAATAAGTTGATTTTAAATTTCATGGCATCAACACATCTCAAAAAAGTTGGGACAAGGCCATGTTTACCACTGTGTGGCATCCCCTCTTCTTTTTATAACAGTCTGCAAACGTCTGGGGACTGAGGAGACAAGTTGCTCAAGTTTAGGAACAGGAATGTTGTCCCATTCTTGTCTAATACAGGCTTCTAGTTGCTCAACTGTCTTAGGTCTTCTTTGTCGCATCTTCCTCTTTATGATGCGCCAAATGTTTTCTATGGGTGAAAGATCTGGACTGCAGGCTGGCCATTTCAGTACCCGGATCCTTCTTCTACGCAGCCATGATGTTGTAATTGATGCAGTATGTGGTCTGGCATTGTCATGTTGGAAAATGCAAGGTCTTCCCTGAAAGAGACGACGTCTGGATGGGAGCATATGTTGTTCTAGAACTTGAATATACCTTTCAGCATTGATTGTGCCTTTCCAGATGTGTAAGCTGCCCATGCCACACGCACTCATGCAACCCCATACCATCAGAGATGCAGGCTTCTGAACTGAGCGCTGATAACAACTTGGGTTGTCCTTGTCCTCTTTAGTCCGGATGACATGGCGTCCCAGTTTTCCAAAAAGAACTTCAAATTTTGATTCGTCTGACCACAGGACAGTTTTCCACTTTGCCACAGTCCATTTTAAATGAGCCTTGGCCCAGAGAAAACGCCTGCGCTTCTGGATCATGTTTAGATATGGCTTCTTTTTTGACCTATAGAGTTTTAGCCGGCAACAGCGAATGGCACGGTGGATTGTATTCACTGACAATGTTTTCTGGAAATATTCCTGAGCCCATGTTGTGATTTCCATTACAGTAGCATTCCTGTATGTGATGCAGTGCCGTCTAAGGGCCCGAAGATCAGTATGGTTTTCCGGCCTTGACCCTTACGCACAGAGATTGTTCCAGATTCTCTGAATCTTTGGATGATATTATGCACTGTAGATGATGATAACTTCAAACTCTTTGCAATTTTTCTCTGAGAAACTCCTTTCTGATATTGCTCCACTATTTTTCGCCGCAGCATTGGGGGAATTGGTGATCCTCTGCCCATCTTGACTTCTGAGAGACACTGCCACTCTGAGAGGCTCTTTTTATACCCAATCATGTTGCCAATTGACCTAATAAGTTGCAAATTGGTCCTCCAGCTGTTCCTTATATGTACATTTAACTTTTCCGGCCTCTTATTGCTACCTGTCCCAACTTTTTTGGAATGTGTAGCTCTCATGAAATCCAAAATGAGCCAATATTTGGCATGACATTTCAAAATGTCTCACTTTCAACATTTGATATGTTATCTATATTCTATTGTGAATAAAATATAAGTTTATGAGATTTGTAAATTATTGCATTCCTTTTTAATTCACAATTTGTACAGTGTCCCAACTTTTTTGGAATCGGGTTTGTATAATAGAAGTCATTTTATTGACAAAGAAAAAGGTTCATAATCAAAAGTTTACCTTGTATAACTAATGTAAAAAACAGTTATTTCAAGCATTTGTAATAATCAATTTGCATCTGTTCATGGTAATGGTTACCTGTTATGAGTATGTGATTATAGGTGCGTTCACGTCATGTTGAAATTAACGTAATTTCGAAGTTTCAACTTGTAAAAAGCGTTCACATCCTTGTAGAGTTTGTAATTACAGCTTGTAAGATGGGACTTTTCTGATAGCTCCTACTTGTACCACATGACCGCTGTACCACCTGACCGCTGGTGATTGATTAAGGCGTTGATTGTAGTGTCACCATAGAAATGCATAATTCCCAGTCCGAGGACATGAACAACTCTGAATAGAATGTCACGTGTTGCCATCTCGAGCCTACGGTAATTATGGCAGGCCATGTCGTAATGCTGCCTTCACATGTTATCGGAATTATTGTCCTCTCAAGTCATATTTACCACTGGAAAGCTCTGGGATAATCACCTTGTCTTGTTATTAAAGTAATGCATATGAATAATCATAAGCTAATTGTACATTTTATACACAGTGAAAATAGCCTGTAGGCTATTTGACCGAAATTCCAGAATCGTCACCAAGCTGACTATCTAGCTAGCGCGGTGAATGTTTATGGTTGTCGGTGAATGTTTATGGTTGTCAATGAATGGGAAGCTAAGTATCATTTTGACTTTAATAAGATTTTCCCAATAAATAGGCAAAAATTTCCAATAGCACATGAAGGAAGCATAATGTGTTTCTATGGCAACACTATAAACACCTAAATTAATCTGCAGTGGGCAGGTGGTACAGGTAAGAGCTCTAAAAAAAGTTCCCATCTTACATAATTACCATTATTACGAGAATTAAAGCATTGCACTGCTTTAATTAATTTTGACATTGACAAGCGATGACAGACTGCTGAGGCAGCTTAGAAGGTTGGTCATCTTGATGCTGTGCAATATCCTTGCAGCACTAAAGCAGAGTTAATACTATATTATGCCATTATTTCACAACCTTTATTATAAACACCTTGGAAAAGTACTGAGGTCCGGATCGCTCCAGATAGCTGGTAAACCACCATTGAGGAAGCACTGCATCCATGTTGTTCCTTCTTTAATTATTTTCTCCATACATCGCGGCAGTCTCTGTCGCACTACCTGTGGTGGGCTCAGGCCATCGATCCTCGTCGTCTGGGTGGTTCTGGCTGGGCACTGGATCGGGAGTGAGGCTTCTGCGACGGTGACCGCTGATCCGCAGGATTCCAGCACCCACTCCACATATGTTGCAAAGCTCCCTCGAGGAACCACCCTGGACAACTGTGCATGTGTGGCGGCGTTAAGTCTGACACGCAGGAATGTGCACAGGCAGGTCTGATGGGCGAGATCCTAAAATTCCTCTAAATGTTTCTCGAGGGAGCTTTCTCCCTGCTCAAGGCACATGAGTTTGACAGCTGGAAAGTCCATGGTGCACGCAAGGGTGAAAACAGAAAACAAAACACTGAACATGAAAACAGTCGCTATACTTATTCGGTCTGGTGTTCTGTCACGGGCTGGTTGTATAAACATACACGAAGATGAAGATGAAGATAACTTGGTAATATTTAATAAATCCACATGAAGATCAAACAAACAGAACAACATACAACACATCCATATACAACGACACCGGACAATGAACTGAAAACAGAACCAAACATATAAACCAGATTCCAAAAAAGTTGGGACACTGTACAAATTGTGAATAAAAACAGAATGCAATGATGTGGAAGTTTCAAATTTCAATATTTTATTCAGAATACAACATAGATGACATATCAAATGTTTAAACTGAGAAAATGTATCATTTTAAGGGAAAAATAAGTTGATTTTAAATTTCATGGCATTAACACATCTCAAAAAAGTTGGGACAAGGCCATGTTTACCACTGTGTGGCATCCCCTCTTCTTTTTATAACAGTCTGCAAACGTCTGGGGACTGAGGAGACAAGTTGCTCAAGTTTAGGAATAGGAATGAAGATCTGGACTGCAGGCTGGCCATTTCAGTACCCGGATCCTTCTTCTACGCAGCCATGATGTTGTAATTGATGCAGTATGTGGTCTGGCATTGTCATGTTGGAAAATGCAAGGTCTTCCCTGAAAGAGACGATTGGGAGCATATGTTGTTCTAGAACTTGGATATACCTTTCAGCATTGATGGTGCCTTTCCAGATGTGTAAGCTGCCCATGCCACATGCACTCATGCAACCCCATACCATCAGAGATGCAGGCTTCTGAACTGAGCGCTGATAACAACTTGGGTTGTCCTTGTCCTCTTTAGTCCGGATGACATGGCGTCCCAGTTTTCCAAAAAGAACTTCAAATTTTGATTCGTCTGACCACAGAACAGTTTTCCACTTTGCCACAGTCCATTTTAAATGAGACTTGGCCCAAAGAAAACGCCTGCGCTTCTGGATCATGTTTAGATATGGCTTCTTTTTTGACCTATAGAGTTTTAGCCGGCAACGGTTATGTTATCTATATTATATTGTGAATAAAATATAAGTTTATGAGATTTGTAAATTATTGCATTCCTTTTTTATTCACAATTTGTACAGTGTCCCAACTTTTTTGGAATCGGGTTTGTTTTGGAATTTATTTTGTCATCTCACTCATGGATCTGCATTGTTAATTAGCATCAAACAAACAATATAATCCTTATTCTAAGTGAATAAAGATTACTTATTAAACGAAAAGATTGAAAAAATGATTGCACAACCACCAAATAGGTGGCGAAGTGCACTAAGTATGTTATGTAAATCACCATTAAACAAAAGAAGAAGGAGGAAGTAGAATGGCACGCTTTCACTTAGCGTCTGTTTCCATAGTGAATCATTGATTCGTTGCTCTGTTGAGAATGTCATGTGTGTTAACCAGGAATATACTCTGAGCTGTCTGAACTCAAGGATGCATTTTTAAAACCAGCACACCTCGAGCACGCAAGTTTTGGGTTAATCAACTGAGAGTTCAAGGTATATGTGATGGTAAGTAAACATTGCTTTCTGGAATACCCCCCTGGTTTCCTGTATCTTGTTTTTTTTTTTTTTATCTTCTGCCTGTTATTCTTGGATTTCTCTGTTTTTTGACTGTGCCCCTTTGACTGTGTTTTATGTTTGGATGGATTGCCTGTGTTCTTGACCTATTGCCTGTTGTTTGGATAGCTTTTTTGGATTACCCAATAAAAGCTGCGTTTGGATCCTTAACCAAAGTCTCAGAGCAGTTTGTGACACTTTTGATATATTGTATGTTCAGATATTCATACAAAAAAATATTCTGGGGGCCATATTCTGTTGTGAAAATGATCAAAAATGCTGCCGCTAGCTGGCAACATTAAAAAAAAAAAAAAAAAAACACTGGCGGGGAAAGAGTTAAAAATTTTAAAATATTATTAGAAAAATATTTAGTTTCTAATGTTACATCATTAAATTTTTTTTTTTTTTTTTTTTTAGGGGAGACTGGGGAGTGTTGTAACACAGGGTTAGTTGTAACACTTATCAGTTTGACCAATCAGAAAAGAGCTGTGGTGATCAATCTCAACATCATACACTCCCAAGAGGGGCTCTGTGAGGGTCTGTGAGCAACATTGTGGGTTTTATTACTAAAAAACTGTTTCAGTGCATCTGCTCTCCGTCCCTCTCCTAAAGCAGGTCTAAGACAATCAGAAATCCTGAGAGGCACACCTGTGAAACAGGCACTTGAAGAGACAGAAAAAGAGAGGAACAGTGGAAAAAGAAAGAGAATGCCCAAGTCCAATGACCAAGAGGACTGTGATACCTCTGATGATGAGAATTTCTGCATTGTGTGCATGGGACACTTTGGAAACACAAGGTCAAAAGAAGTGTGTAAGTTGTCAGCTCTAGGCCCACGAAACCTGCACCCCAGGGGCAGCCATCTACAAGACACACACACACACACACACACACACACACACTCAAACACAAACACAAACAAAGCAAATGTTTTTGTGCTAAATTTAAAGTTCTGAAGGAAATAGATATTTTTTTGTCTGTTTAAATTGTTCACTTAAAAAAAAAAAATATATATATGACCATTGTGGAAATGAGAATGGGGACTTATCTTAGCTCTTTAATATTCTATATCATCAGCTGTACGCAGTCTTTTGTAGAAGGTTTCAGTCTCTTAACTGCTTTTCTTCATTGGTAACACTGCAATTACCCAGTCTGTCCCCCTGGACACGCAGCAGAAAGTTCTAGAGAATGAGTCATTTGCGGTCTTTAGCCAGCACTTATTCATGAGCTCATGCTAAACTAAAGCTGATATGAGCAGAAGATGTGCCGTCACTACAAAATCAAATCATTTTCTCTTAAAACTCTGAAAGAAAGAGCTTCATTTAATTCCATTCCTCTCTTTTCAACCTGTAAGGGGGAAAAAAAAGTGTGCTTAATTGTATTGAATGTGCATGTGTAGTGTACTATTAATGTAATATAATGTCAACAAAATAAAAGGCCACTTAAAGAGAATACACTTTCATGACTTTTTTTTAATTGCACTTAGTCATGCTTTACAGACTTATGTTGATGTGTTGATTAACATACCTAAAGGCACCCATCCATTATAAAAGTAATCCACACGGCTCCAGGGGGTTAGTAAAGGCCTTCTGAAGCGATGCATTTGTATAAGAAAAATATCCATATTTAACATGTTATAAAGTAAAATATCTAGCTTCTGCCAGACTGCCTTCTGTATTCAACTTACGGAAAAAGCGTAACTGACGTATGACGTAGCTTTGTAAGTTGAACATGGAAGGTGGTCTGGCAGCTAGATATTTTACTTTATTATGGATAAAGTAAAAGTTTTACATATGGATATTTTTCTTACAAAAACGCATCGCTTCGCTTCAGAAGGCCTTTATTAACTATGTGGATTACTTTTATAATGGATGGATACACTTTTTTGGGCTTCAAATTTTGGGCAGCCATTCACTGCCATTATAAAGCTTGGATTAGCCAGGACATTTTTTTTTAATATAACTCTAATTGTGTTCGTCTGAAAGAAGAATACCTAGGATGGCTTGAGGGTGAGTAAATCATGGGATAATTTTTATTTTTGGGTGAACTAACCCTTTAAGCACATGTAAAGTACATGATTATAATTTTAAGTGTGTTATTTGATAGTACATTTAAAGTATTTTAAATATTTTAACAGCAACTTCAACATTACAAATGACGAAAATGTAAATTACAAATATATTTTACATGGCATTGAAGTTTCAAATGACAGTCAGTATATTTTAGTTTACCATAAATGCTTTTATAGTAATTATGAAATTACATATAAAGACATACTTAGGTCCTATACTTTAATAAAATAATACAAATTTAAACTTAAATTAAATACATGCAATTAAGTGTCCAAAAACATAACATTCAGTGTGCACGATATAAAAGTATTCTAAAGTCTACTTCTTTTTCACAAGGGGAAATCTTCGGTAACGCTTTAGATTACAGCCCGGAAAGTACTGCGTAAGTAAAGCGAATTTACAGCGTAACTTTCGGTAATTATAGTGTAACTATAAAGTAAGTGCGTGTAGTTATAAGGGAACAATATGTAATATTTGGGGAATAAAGGGGTAACTATCAGGAAAATTAACAAATTATTTATAATGTAAGTATTTTTTAATTAAAGGGTAATTATCCATGTAGTTACAGGGTAAGTATGAATCTACGGGCTGTAAATTAAAGTGGTGCTTGTTCCCCTCTTGTTTCATGTAGTTACAGGGTAAGTATGAATCTGTGGGCTGTAAATTAAAGTGGTGTTTGTTCCCCTCTTGTTTCATGTAGTTACAGGGTAAGTATGAATCTACGGGCTGTAAATTAAAGTGGTGTTTGTTCCCCTCTTGTTTCATGTAGTTACAGGGTAAGTATGAATCTACGGGCTGTAAATTAAAGTGGTGTTTGTTCCCCTCTTGTTTCATGTAGTTACAGGGTAAGTATGAATCTACGGGCTGTAAATTAAAGTGGTGCTTGTTCCCCTCTTGTTTCATGTAGTTACAGGGTAAGTATGAATCTGTGGGCTGTAAATTAAAGTGGTGTTTGTTCCCCTCTTGTTTCATGTAGTTACAGGGTAAGTATGAATCTACGGGCTGTAAATTAAAGTGGTGTTTGTTCCCCTCTTGTTTCATGTAGTTACAGGGTAAGTATGAATCTGTGGGCTGTAAATTAAAGTGGTGTTTGTTCCCCTCTTGTTTCATGTAGTTACAGGGTAAGTATGAATCTACGGGCTGTAAATTAAAGTGGTGTTTGTTCCCCTCTTGTTTCATGTAGTTACAGGGTAAGTATGAATCTACGGGCTGTAAATTAAAGTGGTGTTTGTTCCCCTCTTGTTTCATGTAGTTACAGGGTAAGTATGAATCTACGGGCTGTAAATTAAAGTGGTGCTTGTTCCCCTCTTGTTTCATGTAGTTACAGGGTAAGTATGAATCTGTGGGCTGTAAATTAAAGTGGTGTTTGTTCCCCTCTTGTTTCATGTAGTTACAGGGTAAGTATGAATCTACGGGCTGTAAATTAAAGTGGTGTTTGTTCCCCTCTTGTTTCATGTAGTTACAGGGTAAGTATGAATCTGTGGGCTGTAAATTAAAGTGGTGTTTGTTCCCCTCTTGTTTCATGTAGTTACAGGGTAAGTATGAATCTACGGGCTGTAAATTAAAGTGGTGTTTGTTCCCCTCTTGTTTCATGTAGTTACAGGGTAAGTATGAATCTACGGGCTGTAAATTAAAGTGGTGTTTGTTCCCCTCTTGTTTCATGTAGTTACAGGGTAAGTATGAATCTACGGGCTGTAAATTAAAGTGGTGCTTGTTCCCCTCTTGTTTCATGTAGTTACAGGGTAAGTATGAATCTGTGGGCTGTAAATTAAAGTGGTGTTTGTTCCCCTCTTGTTTCATGTAGTTACAGGGTAAGTATGAATCTACGGGCTGTAAATTAAAGTGGTGTTTGTTCCCCTCTTGTTTCATGTAGTTACAGGGTAAGTATGAATCTACGGGCTGTAAATTAAAGTGGTGTTTGTTCCCCTCTTGTTTCATGTAGTTACAGGGTAAGTATGAATCTACGGGCTGTAAATTAAAGTGGTGTTTGTTCCCCTCTTGTTTCATGTAGTTACAGGGTAAGTACAATAAAAACACGTACACAATCTGATATCACTCGGAAATCTTTATTTGAAAAACAACTTTTTTTAAACAGATTTACAACACTTATTCGTTTCTCTTGCTTGGCTTCTCCTCCTCTTGTTCCTCTTCTTTTTCGTTCTTGACACAGATGAATCTTAAGAAGGAATCCTATGTCTCTAGCTATTCTGTAGCTATATTATGTATTTAAAGAAAATACAGTGCACGCAGAAATGTCCTCACCGTTTACTCATCTTTTACCCTCATGTCATCCGACATGTATACGACTTTCTTTCTTCAGATGAACACAGAAAAATAAATAATCTCTGATAATGAAAACTCATTTGGGTTCCTAAAAGTTGAAGCATCAAACAGCACATACAGCAATAACTACAGTAATCCATACGCATCCCAATTGATGAATCAATGTCTTCTGAAGTGAAACGTTAAGTGTTTGTACAAACCCGATTCCAAAAAAGTTGGGACACTGTACAAATTGTGAATAAAAAAGGAATGCAATAATTTACAAATCTCATAAACTTATATTTTATTCACAATAGAATATAGATAACATATCAAATGTTGAAAGTGAGACATTTTGAAATGTCATGCCAAATATTGGCTCATTTTGGATTTCATGAGAGCTACACATTCCAAAAAAGTTGGGACAGGTAGCAATAAGAGGCCAGAAAAGTTAAATGTACATATAAGGAACAGCTGGAGGACCAATTTGCAACTTATTAGGTCAATTGGCAACATGATTGGGTATAAAAAGAGCCTCTCAGAGTGGCAGTGTCTCTCAGAAGTCAAGATGGGCAGAGGATCACCAATTCCCCCAATGCTGCGGCGAAAAATAGTGGAGCAATATCAGAAAGGAGTTTCTCAGAGAAAAATTGCAAAGAGTTTGAAGTTATCATCATCTATAGTGCATAATATCATCCAAAGATTCAGAGAATCTGGAACAATCTCTGTGCGTAAGGGTCAAGGCCGGAAAACCATACTGGATGCCCGTGATCTTCGGGCCCTTAGACGGCACTGCATCACATACAGGAATGCTACTGTAATGGAAATCACAACATGGGCTCAGGAATACTTCCAGAAAACATTGTCGGTGAACACAATCCACCGTGCCATTCGCTGTTGCCAGCTAAAACTCTATAGGTCAAAAAAGAAGCCATATCTAAACATGATCCAGAAGCGCAGGCGTTTTCTCTGGGCCAAGGCTCATTTAAAATGGACTGTGGCAAAGTGGAAAACTGTTCTGTGGTCAGACGAATCAAAATTTGAAGTTCTTTTTGGAAAACTGGGACGCCATGTCATCCGGACTAAAGAGGACAAGGACAACCCAAGCTGTTATCAGCGCTCAGTTCAGAAGCCTGCATCTCTGATGGTATGGGGTTGCATGAGTGCGTGTGGCATGGGCAGCTTACACATCTGGAAAGGCACCATCAATGCTGAAAGGTATATCCAAGTTCTAGAACAACATATGCTCCATCCAGACGTCGCCTCTTTCAGGGAAGACCTTGCATTTTCCAACATGACAATGCCAGACCACATACTGCATCAATTACAACATTATGACTACGTAGAAGAAGGATCCGGGTACTGAAATGGCCAGCCTGCAGTCCAGATCTTTCACCCATAGAAAACATTTGGCGCATCATAAAGAGGAAGATGCGACAAAGAAGACCCAAGACAGTTGAGCAACTAGAAGCCTGTATTAGACAAGAATGGGACAACATTCCTATTCCTAAACTTGAGCAACTTGTCTCCTCAGTCCCCAGACGTTTGCAGACTGTTATAAAAAGAAGAGGGGATGCCACACAGTGGTAAACATGGCCTTGTCCCAACTTTTTTGAGGTGTTGATGCCATGAAATTTAAAATCAACTTATTTTTCCCTTAAAATGATACATTTTCTCAGTTTAAACATTTGATATGTCATCTATGTTGTATTCTGAATAAAATATTGAAATTTGAAACTTCCACATCATTGCATTCTGTTTTCATTCACAATTTGTACAGTGTCCCAACTTTTTTGGAATCAGGTTTGTAAGAAAAATAACAAGAACCACATATGCATTCTTTTTCTTTTCTTTTTTTTTTTTAAAAAAAAAAATTAAACCGTAAACTATCGCTTCCGACCAGCAGTCATCTGCGTGAATGAGAGGGTTGAGTTCACGCTTGACGTCGGATGGCGTCTGTTTTTATTTTCTTTTTTTTTTAATTAATGCTCACAACAGTAAACAAGCAATAACATAATATATGATAATAACAATGAGAAACAAACAAGACAGGAATACAGAGACGCCAGAGAGACTCGCCACTTGCGCGAGAACGTCATGAAAGCTTGAAGCTTCTTTACTCACGCACGTGCAGGTAACAGTTGGTCAGATGTGAAAAGATTAGTAAATTATGAGATCATCTCTGGATGTACTTTTTCTTTTAATAAATAATAATACAGAATATCAAAAAGACATGGGATTGCTCTTAAGATCCATCAGTGGAAATAACGAAAAAGAAGAAGAGGAACAAGAGGAGGAGAAGCCAATCAAGAGAAACAAAAAAGGGATAAAACGTGCCACTTTCTGTCAGGACGTTATTATTTAAAAAGAAAAGTTTATTTTAAAAAAATTAATAATAAGTGTCATAAATCTGTTTTGAATTAAGTTGTTTTTCAATAAATGTTTCCGAGTGATATGAGATTTTGTACGTGTTTTTTATTGTAGACATGAAACTATTAACAACCCGCAGATTCATACTTACCCTGTAACTACATGGATAATTACCCATTAATTAAAAAATACTTTCAGTAAATCATTTGTTAATTTTCCTGATAGTTACCCCTTTATTCCCCAAATATTACATATTGTTCCCTTACAATTACACGTACTTACTTTATAGTTACACTATAATTGTAAATTCACTTTAGTTACACAGTACTTTCCGGGCTGTAATCTAAAGCGTTACCAAATCTTCCTCTGTGAATGTAAATTTTTCTCCCTGAAGGCCAGCGTGTCTCCACAGCAGAACACAGCAGTATTCAAACCGTCTGTATGTCTGGGAGAGCGGCACAGTGTCACAATAAGAGCAGAGCACCATGACCGCTGCCTTTCTGCACACACTGATAAGGTTTTGTGTATCACCTCTGTGGCTCGACATGAATGGGAATCCTCTTCTACTGTGTGAAAAGAAGGTACTTTACTCGTACCCTCTCTTCTCTGGCCTTTCTACCATTACTGGAGAGTAATTCTAAAGCTCTTGTACAAAGGACAGCCCTGTTTTATTACATTTCAAGGTGTAATGTAAAAGCATGACATTCCTGCTAGCTTTTTTAGGGTTTTCATCAAATGCCAACTACAGTGGGGAGAACAAGTATTTGATACACTGCCGATTTTGCAGGTTTGCCCACTTACAAAGCATGTAGAAGTCTGTAATTTTTATCATAGGTACCCTTCAACTGTGAGTGACGGAATCTAAAACAAAAATCCAGAAAATCACATTGTATGATTTTTAAGTAATTAATTTGCATTTTATTGCATGACATAAGTATTTGATACATCAGAAAAGCAGAACTTAATATTTGGTACAGAAACCTTTGTTTGCAATTACAGAGATCATACGTTTCCTGTAGTTCTTGACCAGGTTTGCACACACTGCAGCAGGGATTTTGGCCCACTCCTCCATACAGACCTTCTCCAGATCCTTCAGGTTTCGGGGCTGTTGCTGGGCAATACAGACTTTCAGCTCCCTCCAAAGATTTTCTATTGGGTTCAGGTCTGGAGACTGGCTAGGCCACTCCAGGACCTTGAGATGCTTCTTACGGAGCCACTCCTTAGTTGCCCTGACTGTGTGTTTCGGCTCGTTGTCATGCTGGAAGACCCAGCCACGACCCATCTTCAATGCTCTTACTGAGGAAAGGAGGTTGTTGGCCAAGATCTTGCGATACATGGTCCCATCCATCCTCCCCTCAATACGGTGCAGTCGTCCTGTCCCCTTTGCAGAAAAGCATCCCCAAAGAATGATGTTTCCACCTCCATGCTCCACGGTTGGGATGGTGTTCTTGGGGTTGTACTCATCCTTCTTCTTCCTCCAAACACGGCGAGTGGAGTTTAGACCAAAAAGCTCTATTTTTGTCTCATCAGACCACATGACCTTCTCCCATTCCTTTTCTGGATCATCCAGATGGTCATTGGCAAACTTCAGACAGGCCTGGACATGCGCTGGCTTGAGCAGGGAGACCTTGCGTGCGCTGCAGGATTTTAATCCATGACGGCGTAGTGTGTTACTAATGGTTTTCTTTGAGACTGTGGTCCCAGCTCTCTTCAGGTCATTGACCAGGTCCTGCCATGTAGTTTTGGGCTGATCCCTCACCTTCCTCATGATCATTGATGCCCCACGAGGTGAGATCTTGCATGGTGCCCCAGACCGAGGGAGATTGACCGTCATCTTGAACTTCTTCCATTTTCTAATAATTGTGTCAACAGTTGTTGCCTTCTCACCAAGCTGCTTGCCTATTGTCCTGTAGCCCATCCCAGCCTTGTGCAGGTCTACAATTTTATCCCTGATGTCCTTACACAGCTCTCTGGTCTTGGCCATTGTGGAGAGGTTGGAGTCTGTTTGACTGAGTGTGTGGACAGGTGTCTTTTATACAGGTAATGAGTTCAAACAGGTGCAGTTAATACAGGTAATGAGTGGAGAACAGGAGGGCTTCTTAAAGAAAAACTAACAGGTCTGTGAGAGCCGGAATTCTTACTGGTTGGTAGGTGATCAAATACTTATGTCATGCAATAAAATGCTAATTAATTATTTAAAAATCATACAATGTGATTTTCTGGATTTTTGTTTTAGATTCCGTCACTCACAGTTGAAGAGTACCTATGATAAAAATTACAGACCTCTACATGCTTTGTAAGTAGGAAAACCTGCAAAATCGGCAGTGTATCAAATACTTGTTCTCCCCACTGTATCAATCAAAGGCAATAAATCATATTCTATCTAATAAGATATCTAAAAAATATTTGGTAACACTTTACTTAAAGTATTTTTAATGCATTAATTATGCCTTCTAATGCACCTTATAATGCATTGTATGATCTCATTGTATGCTCTCAGAGATATAATGCATTATGCATACCTTTATAATGCATTATACATAAAAGTAAAGTGTTACCAAATATTTTATTGCTATATCTGCCAGTGCCAAATGAGAAAACCATTAAGATACGTTCTGAAAACAACCTTTATATGTTTCATTTATTTTTTCTTATCAGGTCAATTTATTATTTAAGATATTTTTCCAGAAAAAAAAGACAAAATAAATGTTTTTTTTTTTTTTTTTTTTTTTCTCAGTATAAGCCTTATCTGTCAGTCCCTGATATTCAGTTCTTCAGTATTATTTTAGTTTTTGTTATCAAGAGGAATGCTTCTCATTCTCTTGTTAGTATCGCTGTCACAGTCTATTATGATATAGGAAATCACCACCAGGGATGAAAAGTAATTGTAATTCTATGGGCTGCTGCATAGAAAACATCCTTCACCAGCTGATTATTTGGATATTTGTGGCAAGGATGCAATTCATCTTATGTAATATTACAATCTGAATGTTAAATGGCACACAGTGAGGTTATAAAACATAATTATGGTTCTATCAGAGGTGCTCAGATGTAATATTTTTTAAATAATGATCTCATCTCACCTCTGTATGCCGTTACTGTGGAAACTGATGGCGTTGCCCTGGTAACGGCGCCGTCCTAATGCTGAAGAAAGCAGGGAAGCTTTAAGGAGTTTATATATATATATATATATATATATACACTCACCTAAAGGATTATTAGGAACACCATACTAATACTGTGTTTGACCCCCTTTCGCCTTCAGAACTGCCTTAATTCTACGTGGCATTGATTCAACAAGGTGCTGAAAGCATTCTTTAGAAATGTTGGCCCATATTGATAGGATAGCATCTTGCAGTTGATGGAGATTTGTGGGATGCACATCCAGGGCACGAAGCTCCCGTTCCACCACATCCCAAAGATGCTCTATTGGGTTGAGATCTGGTGACTGTGGGGGCCATTTTAGTACAGTGAACTCATTGTCATGTTCAAGAAACCAATTTGAAATGATTCGAGCTTTGTGACATGGTGCATTATCCTGCTGGAAGTAGCCATCAGAGGATGGGTACATGGTGGTCATAAAGGGATGGACATGGTCAGAAACAATGCTCAGGTAGGCCGTGGCATTTAAACGATGCCCAATTGGCACTAAGGGGCCTAAAGTGTGCCAAGAAAACATCCCCCACACCATTACACCACCACCACCAGCCTGCACAGTGGTAACAAGGCATGATGGATCCATGTTCTCATTCTGTTTACGCCAAATTCTGACTCTACCATCTGAATGTCTCAACAGAAATCGAGACTCATCAGACCAGGCAACATTTTTCCAGTCTACAACTGTCCAATTTTGGTGAGCTCGTGCAAATTGTAGCCTCTTTTTCCTATTTGTAGTGGAGATGAGTGGTACCCGGTGGGGTCTTCTGCTGTTGTAGCCCATCCGCCTCAAGGTTGTGCGTGTTGTGGCTTCACAAATGCTTTGCTGCATACCTCGGTTGTAACGAGTGGTTATTTCAGTCAAAGTTGCTCTTCTATCAGCTTGAATCAGTCGGCCCATTCTCCACTGTGCAGGCTGGTGGTGGTGGTGTAATGGTGTGGGGGATGTTTTCTTGGCACACTTTAGGCCCCTTAGTGCCAATTGGGCATCGTTTAAATGCCACGGCCTACCTGAGCATTGTTTCTGACCATGTCCATCCCTTTATGACCACCATGTACCCATCCTCTGATGGCTACTTCCAGCAGGATAATGCACCATGTCACAAAGCTCGAATCATTTCAAATTGGTTTCTTGAACATGACAATGAGTTCACTGTACTAAAATGGCCCCCACAGTCACCAGATCTCAACCCAATAGAGCATCTTTGGGATGTGGTGGAACGGGAGCTTCGTGCCCTGGATGTGCATCCCACAAATCTCCATCAACTGCAAGATGCTATCCTATCAATACGGGCCAACATTTCTAAAGAATGCTTTCAGCACCTTGTTGAATCAATGCCACGTAGAATTAAGGAAGTTCTGAAGGCGAAAGGGGGTCAAACACAGTATTAGTATGGTGTTCCTAATAATCCTTTAGGTGAGTGTATATATATATATATATATATATATATAAAATTTCTTTTTTCGTTATTGCTATTTCTGTGTTTTTTTTTGCTTTGCTGTTTGTGTTAAATAGGAATCCCATAACCAGCTGCAGGATGGTTCCACCTCTTTCCATGGGGATTGGACCGCAGTAATTGACAAGGGTTTAAAACCATCCCTTCCGCTTCCTGACGTTGAGCTGTTGCAATTCTGGGCCGGTCGCACTTCTCCTGTCTCCTCTCCAGCCGTCAGACCTCCATGGCACATTCTTTCGATTTTGTTAAATAGGCTTATGTTTTCTTTTTTTTTTCAGTGTGGGTGTTTTTGTAGGGTTGACCTGCCCTTTATTTTTGAAATTCCGTTCGCTCTGTTTTTGTTAGTGTAGTTAGGGTAATTTGTTGGATTTTGATTTTGTTACCTCGAGGGAAGTTAGTTTGAATTTTTATTTATCACCTGCTTCTGTTTGTAATTTTGGGCCTTGGGTCTTCCTGAAGATCATACACCCACTTTATGTTATTCGGGAAATACAAATTCAATTTACTTATATTTATGTCAACTTTCTTTATCTTAATAAAACGTTTATCTTTCTTCATGAATTTTTGGATTTATTGGTTTAATTTTTTTTTTTGGTCTGACAACTGGCCGGGGGAGTCATATTTTCATTTATTTATTTATTTATTACGGTTTAAACCTAGACGGATCGTAATAGAGGTAAAATGGAAGTAGCGATATAAATTTTGGACACCCCTCTGGCTCCGCCACTGCGTGTCGGCCCTACTTTTAGGACTACTAAATTTTTGCTCTAAGAGCATCTAAGAGACTCCAAAGTCACCAAGACCAAATCACAAACAATCCTAAAATGGCTGTTGTCGGCAATCCGTCTCAGAAATCTGCCCAAAGACACTGTACACCATTGAGGCAATAGGCGATAGAACCTTGGGTGCTGAGCCTTTTCTTCATAAATGTAATAAATATTTTGATTTATAGATTTGAATCTGCAATGAATCTCGTGGACCTTTCCCGATCCCGTCCCCCGTTCTCTCTCGCACTTTGCTTCCTGTCTACTCACTGTCCTGGGTCGGCTGTGTATATATATATATATATATATATATACACAGACCATTTGAATATGCTCCTTCCGAATTGTGTTTATAGAACATTATTTGTCGCTTGAATTCTGCAATCTCTCGAGATGCAGACATGTAAGAGGCTGACAATTAGCTGAACATGTACTTGTTTCATTTGTGACACTTAGCCTACATTTTAAAATCTTTATTTTAATATGGCAACATTTTTATTTTAAAATCTTTATTTGAATATGGCAACATGATAACTCGTTCTACAATATTTCTATGATTAAATCACTGACAGCGACCCATCAGCCAATCACTGTGTGCGTACTTAGTAAGCGTGTTGACATCATCCACAGCAACGAGGTCAACCCCGTCCTTACTCTTAGCTTAAGATTTCTCTTTATTCCTTAGTAAAAGTTGGTCTCCGCAGCTTTGTGAATGGGTTTTAAGAGGAAACTATTACCTAAGAACTTTTACTGCTATTTAGGAGAACTCTTAGTGGTAAGATAAAATGTTTTGTAAATATTGCCCCTGGGCCCGTATGTATAAAACTTCTCAGAAATGCTCTTAAGAATAGTCTTAAGCTTTGACTTAAGTATCAAAAAATTCTCAGTAAAAAGTAGGACATGTCTAGGAGTAGGAGACTTTTATAAAGAAGCTAAAAGCAACTGTCAGTAAAGTCTAAGACTGATTCTTAAGTGCTGACTGAGGTGCAAACTAAGGACTACAATGATGTCAACGCAAAATGGCCACCCTCAACCACTGAATCAGCCAACAGTGAGGCTGCAAGGGTAGTCACAGCAGCATGACAACAATCATTTTATATAATTATAGTACAAGCATTTAATTAAGACACCGAAACTTTAATATTTAAATTTATTTTTTTTAAAAATTGCATTGTGCAAAATTATCATTAGTATTGATGCTGTGGGATCCTTTTCTATTGATATATGTCTCCTCATTTACAGTTGGAGCAATGATGTGAACACGAGTTCCATCAACAGTTCCAACAACTCCAGGGAAGCCTGAAATCCCCTTAAAAGTGTCTTGCTTTTGCCGCATGGTTTGAATGTTAGTTGCGAAGTCAATGAACTGCCATACCGTAGTGCACTCAAAAAAAAAAACCTGTTGAATGAACTTAATTACAAACCCGATTCCAAAAAAGTTGGGACACTGTACAAATTGTGAATAAAAAAGGAATGCAATAATTTACAAATCTCATAAACTTATATTTTATTCACAATAGAATATAGATAACATATCAAATGTAGAAAGTGAGACATTTTGAAATGTCATGCCAAATATTGGCTCATTTTGGATTTCATGAGAGCTACACATTTTAAAAAAGTTGGGACAGGTAGCAATAAGAGGCCGGAAAAGTTAAATGTACATATAAGGAACAGCTGGAGGACCAGTTTGCAACTTATTAGGTCAATTGGCAACATGATTGGGTATAAAAAGAGCCTCTCAGAGTGGCAGTGTCTCTCAGAAGTCAAGATGGGCAGAGGATCACCAATTCCCCCAATGCTGCGATGAAAAATAGTGGAGCAATATCAGAAAGGAGTTTCTCAGAGAAAAACTGCAAAGAGTTTGAAGTTATCATCATCTACAGTGCATAATATCATCCAAAGATTCAGAGAATCTGGAACAATCTTTTTGTTCGTAAGGGTCAAGGCCGGAAAACCATACTGGATGCCCGTGATCTTCGGGCCCTTAGACGGCACTGCATCACATACAGGAATGCTACTGTAATGGAAATCACAACATGGGCTCAGGAATACTTCCAGAAAACATTGTCGGTGAACACAATCCACCGTGCCATTCGCCGTTGCCGGCTAAAACTCTATAGATCAAAAAAGAAGCCATATCTAAACATGATCCAGAAGCGCAGGCATTTTCTCTGGGCCAAGGCTCATTTAAAATGGACTGTGGCAAAGTGGAAAACTGTCCTGTGGTCAGACGAATCAAAATTTGAAGTTCTTTTTGGAAAACTGGGACGCCATGTCATCCGGACTAAAGAGGACAAGGACAACCCAAGTTGTATTCAGCGCTCAGTTCAGAAGCCTGCATCTCTGATGGTATGGGGTTGCATGAGTGCGTGTGGCATGGGCAGCTTACACATCTGGAAAGGCACCATCAATGCTGAAAGGTATATCCAAGTTCTAAAACAACATATGCTCCCATCCAGACGTCGTCTCTTTCAGGAAAGACCTTGCATTTACCAACATGACAATGCCAGACCACATACTGCATCAATTACAACATCATGGCTGCGTAGAAGAAGGATCCGGGTACTGAAATGGCCAGCCTGCAGTCCAGATCTTTCACCCATAGAAAACATTTGGCGCATCATAAAGAGGAAGATGCGACAAAGAAGACCTAAGACAGTTGAGCAACTAGAAGCCTGTATTAGACAAGAATGGGACAACATTCCTATTCCTAAACTTGAGCAACTTGTCTCCTCAGTCCCCAGACGTTTGCAGACTGTTATAAAAAGAAGAGGGGATGCCACACAGTGGTAAACATGGCCTTGTCCCAACTTTTTTGAGGTGTTGATGCCATGAAATTTAAAATCAACTTATTTTTCCCTTAAAATGATACATTTTCTCAGTTTAAACATTTGATATATCATCTATGTTGTATTCTGAAATTTGAAATTTGAAATTTGAAACTTCCACATCATTGCATTCTGTTTTTATTCACAATTTGTACAGTGTCCCAACTTTTTTGGAATCGGGTTTGTAAATTAAGGAAAACTTTTCCACGAAATTGAATTACATTTTTCCAACAAAATCTAATTTGTTTGAAATGATTTGTTGTAATCTTGTTGTATGAACTTAAATTAATTTAGTCAAGCTTTTTTGTTTTTCTAAAACATGTAGCTGTAGTTTGCCTTTTTTGTCAGATAAATACCTTCACTAAGTTTAGTGTTTTGTTCTTCCCTCATATTTTAAAATATTTAAAATATATAAGTATAACAATATTTTGATGTTTAAGCAAACTTGTAGGGTCTTTTTTTTTTTTTTTAAATCTCCACACATCACTTTTGGCCACTAGTGTATGTTTAGTGTGGTCAGTGCCACAATAGTGCTACTTAAGACCCTGTATACTGTGTGCTTACCCACTGCTGGGTCCAAGTCATCACCGGTGGACTGCTGCATTTTTTTCTGTTGCCAAAATATTTAATTATGACTTTTATGTAACAAATTAAAATGACAAAAAGAATATCTTGACAATCAAGCTTTTATCATTTTATAAACTCCCTGTCATTTAAATCCAATACATTATATTTTTGTTGGAAAGTGTGTGTCTCCTCTCTGCTGCCATCTTGTTACTCTTAACTAGGTTAGGGTACCCCAGTTCTCTTAAATAATTTAGGGGCTGAGACCTAGTCTTAACGCTTAGGAATCTTTATGAATCACACTTATTTTTAAGTCTAGGAATAAGAGTAAAATGATGTCATTCTTAGATGGAATCATTTCAGTCCTCTGCCCCAGAAATATAACACAATGCTCGAAACCTGCAATACAGAGGAAGAATGTTTTTGAAATGTTTGACGATGAGCAGTTAATCAAACAGTATCGTTTGGACAGAGCAGGCATCATCTTTGTCAGCGCTGGTTAATGTTGGGCTGAACTTGCCTTTTATAACATGTTTCCGCTGTTTGACTAATTCAGCAAGCAGTGGCGATCGCTTCTTCCTCCCGCCAGTTCGGTTTTCTTTTGGAATCAATGGTGGCTGAATATATCTAATAAATCTAGGCTATATATGAGCAGGTCAGTTAACAGCACACAGGTTTAAAATTTGTAATTGAGACGTGGCTGGAAAATGTGTTTATCTTTCATTTCCAATGTGAATATCATAATGTATTCTCTTAAAAATTCTTTATTGTTAAATGTGTGTTGAATGTAAACTCCTCTTAGGAATTTCACCATTAAATGTGAATTTATCTGAGAATATTCTTAAATAAGGAAATCTATTCAGTGATTGGTCCATGCCTATGTCGTCATCCAAAATCCTGTTTGTGGCACAGCAAAGTGTCGTGAATCATCTCTAAGACTGACACTTAAGATTTAGTCCTACACTTCACTTAAATTACAACTGAGATGCTTGATAACTAACTTTTAAGCGCAGCTGAGCCAAGAATTTTTTTACTCTTAAGTCAATTCTTAGCAGTGTTCTTGTGAGTAATTCTCAGAGGCTTGATAAATACGGGCCCAAATCTCTGAAGAGGATGTGACAGTTCGATGCGAAGGTAAGTAATCCACAAGTAGTTAGTCAGGTAAGTGTTCAGGGTAGAACAAACTAGACCAGACAAAGGTGAACTGGAGAGTGTGAACTTTATGGTGCTAGTGAAGGTGACCATGATTGGCTGATCAGTAATCAGGTGATTGGGAGCGTGTGTAGGAATCACAGTGTGTAGGCGTATTACAGAAACTTTCTATCTTAGGTCTTAACTTAAGATATGATAAGTTAATTTAGGATTTTTCACAATTTTGTATTACAGAAGCAAATCTTAACTTGATTTAGGATTCTTATCCTACCTTACTGATAGGATAAGAAAATCTCATCTGTAGTTAGGAAATCTTAAATCGCTCCATCAAGTTCAGTAATCAACTGTCAGGTCTGTTACAAAGCAACCAATAATGCACAAACTGCTTCTGAGGTAAACCTAAAATCAAAATGGAGAAACAACGGCGTGCTTTTAATTTAAGTGCGGCAGAGATTGAAATTTTGATAAGCTCCGTTGAAAAGTTAAAGCCTGTTTTATAAATTGCCTTTTTCAAAAAAAAAAAAAACATAAGGCGTTAGTCACTTGAAAAATGACCGGTAATGCTCCGTGACGGCTCGTTGGCCTCTGTAATGTTGGTCGCAATTCGTCAACTAACTGCAAACTCATGGGAGTAGGAGATCGTGGGAGTCTGTAATCAATCTATAATCAATAAATGTAACGCCAATTTCGAAAAAGATTTTTGTACTGTGATTTTTACCATTGGATTTCAAAAGGTTTGAAGTTAGAACATCAGTGGGGTTGTCCTAAAGTTAAGACAGCTTTTAGGATTTTTTGTCGAGTTAGGATGCTTTTGTAATACACGTTACCTATCCATAGTTAAGATAAGATTATGCACTTAAGAAATGTCATTCTGTAATAGCTTTTGTCCTAAATGAGGTCCTAACTGAAATTGCCATGGTTACCAAACAGATAAGATAGGATTCTAAAGTTAAGATGTTTCTGTAATACGCCCCCTGGTGCTGAGGGTGTGGCTGATGGTGTGGCTGATCCTGTGACAGTTAGGGCCTGTCATTTAAATATAAAATAAGGAAAGAGGAATTTCAATTACATTTCATAATTCACAACTATAGCAGACAGGTGGTATGTCTGAAAAATGCAACAACAACAACAAAAAAAATGCAGGTCTGGCATGACAACACAAATGTCCTTTTTGCAAGTTTTTCAATATTTTGTAATGGATTTTGGAACACTGGAAACACCCCATTCTCAAAAACGTGTGGCTGTGTTTATTTTATTTTATTTTATTTATTTTGTGTGTGTGTACGCTATTCATATGTAAGACAGTTAACATCTAATGTCAATCAAATCAACTGGCTAAACCAATACTGAGGACAGATGTGATGTACTGTCAACATAGTGTCACAGAATTCGTGTGAACGCCTCATTTTCAGAGCAGTGTAGCCAGTTCAACATGAAATTTTTAAAGTCAATGTAAATGTACTTCGCTCACAAGTGGACGTAAAATTGTTCTAGGAGATCATCAGACTTAGCCATGGTCATACCAGCCACAATGAAATCAAATCCACCAGGTAATCAGTAGTTTATTAATATTATATTTGGCGTATAACATGGGTCAAAATCGTTTAATGTTTTGAAGGATTTGGAAATTGGTCATTTCTGTGCATTTTCAGCCTGCAAGTATTTATTACTACTGGCATTTTTTCTTTGGACGTCATTATTTCTGGTAAGTTCATGAAAATGTAGATACATCAAAAAGTTTATGTGTGTGTAATATGTGTAATTATAGCCTATATTTAAGTACTGACTACTATTAGTTTACAATGTGTACTTACTATAGGGTTAGGAAAGTCGTTGGCCACAATTATTGGCACCCCTAGAATTTTTTATGAGTAAAATATCTCTGAAGTATATTCCCATTAATATTTACATTTTTTAGCACACCAGGGTGACTAGGAAGATGAAATTGTCCAGCTATGATGTCTTGTTCCACAAGAGTATAAATATGAGGAAACACAAAGGCCAAATTCCCTTGATCATTCATCACAATGAGTAAAGCCAAAGAATATAGTTCTGATGTGCAGCAAAAGATTGTTGAGCTTCACAACATAGAAAGTGGCTGTAGGAAAATAGCTAAAGCACTGAAAATTCCAATTTCCACCATCAGGGCAATAATTAAGAAGTTCCAATCAACTAAAGATGTTACGAATCTGCCTGAAAGAGGACGTGTGTCTATATTGTCTTAATGCACGGCGAGGAGGATCATTTGAGTGGCCAAAGACTCTCCAAGGATCATAGATGGAGAACTGCAGAGATTAGTTGAGTCTTGGGGTCAGAAAGCCTAAAAAAAAATTCAAACAACCCCTACATCACCTCATGTTGTTTGGGAGGGATTCAAGAAAAATCCTTCTTGCTCATCCAGAAACAAACTCCAGCATATTCAGTTGTCAGACACGACTGGAAATTCAAAAGGGACCTGGTTCTATGGTCAGATGAAACTATAAAAAGAGCTTTTTGGCAGCAAATCCACCAGATGGGTTTGTTGCAAACAGGGATAAAAAGTACCCCATACCCACGATTAAAAATACTGCTGGATCTTTAATGTTGTGGACCTATTTTTTTGCTGGAGGTCCTGGACATCTTGTTCAGATACATCGATTTGATTCTAGCAAATACCAACAGATGAAAAAATTAAAACCTGACGGCCTCTGCTAGAAATCTTATAATGGGCCGTGGTTGGATCTTCCATCAGGACAACGATCCAAAACAAACATCAAAATCAACACACAAATGTGTCACTGAACACAAAATGAAGCTTCTGCCATGACCATCCCAGTCCCCTGACCTGAACCCTATAGAAAATGAGTGGGGTGAACTGAAGAGAAGAAGCGCCAACATGGATCTGGGAATCTGAAGGATCTGGAGAGATTCTGTATGGAGGAATGGTCTCTGATCTCTTGTCAGGTGTTCTCCAAACTCATCAGGTGTTATAGAAGAAGACTCAGAGCTGTTATCTTGGCAAAAGGAGGTTGCAAAAAGTATTTAATAAAAGGGTGCCAATAATTGTGGCCAACGTTTTTTGGAGAAAAGCATTTATTTCATAATGTGATTTACCCCCCACTTTCAATTCTTTTACTTCAATGAAAGGTTAGATTTTTGTGAATTTTTTGAATAAGCAATCGTCAGTAAAATTACATTTGAGGGCTGGTCAAGTTGTTTGCGGGCGGGCATTATGCAAATGTTTTCTAGTGATGTGTGAAAGTCATGCAGTAACACCGTGTCCTAACTACACGCGACACGACGCCGCGACACGCGATAAAAGGTATCTTTTCCATGTTAATTAAGAGTTTTTGTCCTAACCAGCCGCGACGGCGACACGCGATGATTCTATTTTAGAAATGGTTTCTATTTCTGCGACGTCGCGGCTGAAATAACAACACAAAACATGGCAATAATAATCTCAGGTAGTGTTTATGTGCTTTATTTAATGTTAAAAGCGTGTAATGTGACTTTGAATATCATTTAGTGCTCCCAGTTTTGTAACGTAGTCGTACTAAAAGCAACAATAATTCACCTCAGATCTTGAAATTAAACAAATGGAAACAAGAACGTTCAAACTGTGAACAAACAAGTATATTCTATAACAAAGATTGTTTTAGTAACTCAGTATATATTTTAGTAATGTTTAAATGGTGTAATATTTGTGAATTTGATTATGTAGGCTACTTATACATTTCCCAGCGAGTGCCGTCAAGATTAATCTCTGGTGCCGTACATTTGCTGCGAGAGCCCGCCGACGCACTGTTCTGATTGGCTGTGGTTTTTGATTGATTTGTCGCATCTTGTAGTCGCGTCGCGTCTGGTGTGGACAGACAAGTTGCTTGTCGCTGGAATCTTATCGCGTCGCGTGTAGTTAGGACATGGTGTAAGACTCGAAACAGAAACGACTCGTATAGGCGGTTCAGAGTCAATCCTTTTTTTTGGGAGATGCTAGGCTTGTTCGACTTCATACAGCGCCACACAGACCGATCGGTAGCTGACTTGAAGCAGTGCATTCTGGTTAGAAATTTTGTCCGACTTGAGACAGCGCCAACGCCACGTGACTGTGACGTATGCCATCAAAGTAACGTGATAGCGATTCGAGAGCAGCCGGCTGGTTCATTCTGCGCAGCTTCTCCAGAGCGGCTGCACGAGCTCTGATGACGACACAGCTGTTCAACGATTGGCTGGATTCACCGCATGACAGCAATCATGTGTGTTTCGTGTTTATTCTAAAACCTTCAGTTCCACTAATGCTCACAAATCTGTACGTTATAACAGTAAAACCTCTTTTCATGTAGTCGCGATGTTATATTGTGTCATGTTTATCCAAATAAAACTGATAAAAAAAACTTAGACCTCACTTCATTGATAGTGTAGGCTTATGTTGAACTTTATTCTTGTACAAACAGACGCTGTATTAAGTAAAGTATTGAATGAAAACGTCTCTGAAACATCTGTGTATTTGACAAATATTGCATGTATTTAAATTAATCTGTGATAAAGTATGTAAACACAGCGCAAGCGTCACTACGGGAAGCAGAAAGTGTCCGACTTCACATCTCCGTTTTCAGCTCCTCCCCGCATGCACGCGGCAACTCTCGCCAATCGGTTACATCATGCCGCAGCCGATGTCGAACACACCAAATAACTTTAAAAAAAAAATGTCAAAAAATGTATTGTGCACTTTTGAATTTACAACTTTGCAGAAGTTGTTTACAATCACAATCAGCTATATTACACTCTGCATGAAAGGGAATATTCGAAAAACCATAATGGGGCACTTTACATTGTATAATTTCAACTAATAACAATAATAAGAAAGGTTTCTTGAGCACCAAAATCAGCATATTAAAGATTTTTGAAGGACACAAGTATAAAATATAGCTGCAAGCAGCGATGACGGGCCCAAGCCCGGTGCCACCGCCACCCCGGTGGTTTTAGGGCAACTCTGCATGACAGGCAATTTGAATTTAAACCCGGTAAATGTAAAAGCCCTACAAATGAACTGGTTATATGCCTTTATCTTGTTATTTAAACTCAGAAAAAGAGATTTCTTATACTTTAATGCAGGCCAAAGCACACAGCAATGAAAGGGCTCAACTCTAAACCACACACAGAGAGAGAGAGAGAGAGAGAGAGAGAGAGAGAGAGAGAGAGAGAGAGAGAGAGAGGGGCAGAGTGAGATAGTTAGAGCCAGAATGTTCAACATTTTAAACAAAAAAAAAAATAGAATCTAAACTGTGACAAAGTTGTTTTTGATCATGTCTAAATGTATATCCAAATAAGTACTTATGTCTGAAAACACTTTTTTAGTAACAAGAGTTTGAGCTTTTAAACACTGTTCCTAAGGATTTAGCCAACCCTGTTTAAAATAAGCCTATGCTGGCATCTTGTGGTTATACTATATATTAAATTTGTTTTCATTGTCCTCAAACACATAGCACTGATGTGCTTATTTTTAAGTTACACAAACTACATTGATTGAAAAAGAAACTCAAACATTTTTTTCTAATGTTAGTATTATTTTATATAGAAATAAATGGTGTAATTAATTAATTCATGATTTTACAAGATATGAGCCTCTGCCAGTTTTCATTTTTGTCATTAATCTAATCCCTTTCCATGGCAACACCGTTTAAGATATCCAATACCCGTTCACAATTTAGCATCTTCAATATATTGGCATCATGTTGAGAAAGTTTGGTGTGAATCGTATGACGGCCTTTGGAGCAGTAGTTAAAATTTGAGGGCTTGGTTCAAAAAATCCACATTCAAACAAAATTAGCTGACTTCCTGTTGGTCTGAGGTAATGACTGTAAATTAGAAAACTGTCCGGCTCGATGAGAACAATATATGCACCAAGTTTGGTGACTGTAGGTAAAACTAACCCCCAACTTTAGACAAAAGGTGGCGCTAAAGAGCCCCTCCTCCACGCCCATTTCTAAGGCTTTGCCCATGTTTTCTGGCTGACAACTCTGATATGTGTGTCGAGTTTCATGCAATTGATGCAAATTCATGCTAAGAGTCTCAAAAACACCCAAAAAGAATTTTAAAGTTTGACGTGTTGCCCTGACAACTGTCAACAATCCTTTGGGCTGGCCCTAAAAAGGCATTTTGTGAATGCAGTTGCCACACGCTATTCCCGCATCCGCACCCACCTACACCTTATGTTTGGTTGCAAATGATAGTTGATGCTATGCACAGGAGACAATAGCAGTCTGGTGCTGAGAAGCAAAAAAGAAAGGTATGTTTACCAACCTGTGAAACTTTATTATTACTTTTTTGGCTATTGAAGTTAATATGATTAATTACACGTTTAATCCCATTAATAATTTAAACACCACTAACACATCTATCGGATTTGATAAAAGTACCAATAATATATATACAATTTATGCCATATTGCAGTTCTTTAAATAACACTGTGCTCTGCATTGTGTTTTGAACTATGGGTAAAGATATTTGTCATATCTGTCATTGACACTCAGATCAGATGCTTTAGTATACAGTACATCTGTGGTGCATGATTTTGCGTGTCAATATGCCTAGTGTTTTCTTCTTTGTAAATTATTATTTGATGTCACAATAACTGCATAATCTTAGTTTGTATGATTTCTGAATGCTTAAGGCTATAAAACCAATCAGACAACTGTATTAATAAGAACATAGTTATAGGACATAATTATGTTTTATATTTATTAATAAGCAACAGTTGTTTTATTAAACAATCAATTTTTATAAGTAACTGTTTAATTAAAGGTGCACTCAGTAATTCTTACAAAATGGCAGATGTCTGACACATAAACTCAGTTTTTGTCACTTTAGGCAGTGCAATGTTAAATTCAGTTGTTGGTTGTAGTTTAGAATCAGTATGCAGAGTAACTAACTAACAAAGTATCCTAAAACTTTGTCATGAGTGTTCTTGAATGATTAATATATTACGCATTATTAATTTAATGCAGGATCAATGCTGAAATTGGTCACAACAAAAGCCCTATTTGGACAGGGGATTAGTTTTACATGGAGAGGTGGGGTAAAGTAATTATTACCAGAGCTTCTTGATTTTAGTCCCGTCCGAATGTTTCATCTCAATAATTATTACGGACAATGTCAATAAAGATTATGGCGACTTTTACCTTCTGTAAAAAGGTCAAGAAAAATTACCTCAGGTAATGCTAATCCCGTGTGAATAGACAAGCTGTAAATATGTACGTAAGTATTTTGTAATTTCCTGCTTAAAAGTAGTTTTACTTCTTTTCCTGTGCGAATTGGCCATTAATGTTACAGATGTTCTGTGGTAAAATTACATTACTTCATCTACCTTGCAAAAACTAATCCCGTCCGAATAGGGTTAAAGAATGGAGTGGCAACATCCAGCCCTTCTCCAGAGGAACCCAGAAGCTACACAGGCACTGACACGTACAGAATCCAGCACTGGGCCAAGTCCATCAACCAGTAGATATGTAGGTCAGTGGTTTTCAAACCTGTCCTGGAGGCATACAAGGGAGACATAAGGGAGACATACAAAATGTGCAGGGCTGGGGTGCTCCAGGACAGTTTTGAAAACCACTGATGTAGGTAAAGTCACAAATGTCTGTATTTTAATAATTACAGTTTAATGTTGTCATGTTTCAATAAAGTTCTATTCTGACACCTACTGTAGTTGTGTGTTGTTTTTCCACTTCCATAACGTTTGGAGGTGACATCATTAAAGATATGTGTTAAATAACTCTTTAGTAATTTGACATTCAAACTCTGCTCCTGGAGGCCCACTGTCCTACAGAGTTTATCTCCAACCCTTATCAAACACACCTGAACCAGCTAATCAAGGCCTTAAGAACTGCTTGAAAATCACATGCTGAAGCAGGTTGGATATTAAATCAGTGGGCCTCCAGGAGCTGGGTTGAAGACCTCTGTAGATTATCACAAACTGCAATGGGGAGAGCAGAGGCTTGGATCCAGAACAGAAATATTAATTTATTTCACAATATTAAACTTTTCAATATGCGCCTCATTAAAAGCATATAGAACTCATTATAATTTGTCTACATTTGATGCGCGCCCAGTTGCTGACAGTGAATGGATGCCCCATTTTTATTTCTGACGTACTCCACCCACTGATATATATATATACACGACTGGATTGCTCGTAGAATTCTAAACTGTTAGCAAGTGGTGAAGTTGGAAGTGTCCAAGCGGCCATATTGCTTTTTACTGACAAAAGAAAGGTGCTTTCTCTTTTCTCTTTTTCTCCCATGGGGGAGTAAACAAATAGGGGAATTTTTATAGCACCACAGACACAGTGTTCAAAGTTACTTAGTTGTTTCTGCATATTAAGCTTGGATTGAAAGTATTTTAACACCAAAAAAACCCCCCACAAACTTCAGGTTTAAGTATTCTCATCATTATTTTAGTAGTGGGAAAGCAGATAAAATGTCTGACATATAGACCTTGGTGTTGCTAGCGCCATACACTCTCCTGTTTGAGCTACATAGAAGGATCTAATCCATTCACACTTACCCTAACCACATAGAGATCCACATAACTTTTCTAGTATTATCCAGAAAGTATCTTTATCCACAATGAACATTAAACAGAGGAAAAGCGGAATTTGGTGTGATTGATATCCTCGTCCTTTCTCAGGCTCTATGGGGATTGAATGAAGGGATCCAAATAAGACTATTTCAGCCCCCCAGTCCTAAACCAGTTCCTCGAAATAATCATTCTTCATCCACAATATCTGCTCTTGACATGGGAATCAGTGAAGAGGAGTGGGAAAGGCTACAGAAGGCTCTGGACTGGCCCGGTCCAGATCAAGAAATCACTCAGCTGGATCAGAGCACAAGTCCAGTCCACTCAACATTCTCTATTGTGGGACTCAAGGAGAGTTACAAAGTGGGAGAAAAGATCTCCGTTTCCATCACAGCCAGAGACCACAACAAGAACCTGAAAAGATATGGAGGAGATTTTTTCAAAGCAAAGCTTTTCAATTCAAAGCTAAAGGTGTGTTGTTTATAATATTTTATAATAATTTTTTTTATACAAAAAAATCAATATACCAACATTTGTCGCACTGAGTTTGATTTGCCGGTTAATTGTTTATTTACACAATATTACATATAATGGTTAGGTTTAATTTTGTGCATTACACTTTAACCTTCTCCATTCTTCTTGAAGGCGAGTGTGTACGGGGAGGTTGTGGATCACCGTAATGGGACTTACTCTGTTGCTCTTCTTCTGCCCTGGGAAGGTCAGGCACAAGTTTATGTACGTCTAGAGCACTCCAGTGAGGTTGTGCAGATTCTTAAAAAATACAGGGAGTCCTCATTCCCACGCAGCCACTATAATGGCCACTATGAAGGGCCAGGACCCAATAAAACCAGGATCAGTGAAGTAGTACAATGTAATCTGAAGTGGGGTGCAGATGGAAGTTGGAGGAAAGGCGACTGCTGCTGTGAGTATAAGGATGTAAAAACAGGGACGGTGTGGCAGTGTGAGAGACCGAAGAAACTTTCTTGTGACAACCTGGTTCATCATTCTAGTGGTGGTTTGGAAAGCCCATTAAGTCCTTTTGAGAAGCAATTTTTGACAAAGTAAGTGGGAAATGGTTCAGATCAACTTCTTTAAGAATTGCAGAACTGTGGAAAAAGTGTTAAATGTATTTTTTTTCTCCACAGGGCATTAACAAATGTTGCTATTACTGGAAACACACAAATCATTAATGTCCTTCCCAACACTGCAGGCATTGGTATGTTCACATATGATCTGTGTACCATTTCATTAAATATTTGGAAAGGAATAAATAGAAAGGAAATAATGACTCCTTTTTCATTTAGCAAACCAAAAACAAGAATTCAGTTCATATTCGCTTTAATTTTGTCATTAATTCTTTCCAAATAGTAAAATGTTAAAACATACACAGAGAGATGTCATCAAATGTAGTTACAAGAAAATGCAGAATTTACATAATTACAACACAACGTCTTTTCAAGTAAATGTTTCTTTGCTTTAGGCACAAAAGAGAGATGCATATCTGGCATGACGACACCCGTTCCTGCAGGGTTTTATCTGAAAAGATGTCTGGAATTCTTTTGTATGTAACATTGGGCAGTTCAGTTCTGCATAAATGGGAACTTGTCTTAAAAACAAGATAATCTACTTGATGGGAGACTTTAGAAAAGTGCCAGGCAAGTTATTCAGTGACATAAATGGCTTTGATTTGGGGGTGGGTGACTTTTATGTTATGTTATGTTATGTTATGTTATATGTTAAGGCTTCATAGCATGAATGTACAAAACCAACATACAGAGGCCCCACAAAGTGAAGTTAGTTCTGAGGAAAGCCCATGCAGTATTTGTTTGCAGATGCTACTTGGTATATTTAGTCTCTAATGCAATGACACATACATGAATCAGTGCGACTTAAGAGATAGTTCTCCAAAATTTTAAATTCTGTCATCACTTATTCACACTTGTGTTGTTCCAAACCTTTTCTTTATTCTGTGGAACACAAAAAAAGATGTTTTTGAAAAACATTGAAAGTCAGTGGGAATCAGTGTTGTTAGTGTTTCACGGTGCAAGCAAGGGAAGAGAACCAGAGGATGTAAATTGCAGCAGATTTATTTAATTTACAAAAACAAAGAAGGCAATCCATAAGGCAAGAATCAACGTAACAGCTTCAATTATGCAAAGACAATACACGACAAAGAGAAGAACCAAACTGAGGGCTTAAATACATGGCTAAAAGAGTAACCAAACAAGACTCAGGTGAACAAATCAATTAACCAATGAGTAACCATGGAAACCAACTAGCAACGGGAGCAAAGGAAACATGAAATTAAGGAGGTTTCTGGACCTAACAGGAACTACAGGAAGGAAACATGGGAACCAAAAGGTAAAACAACACGAGACCACACATAGAACAAACTCATTACAGTACTCCCCCATCCTGGAAGGCGTGTCCTTGTGCCGTAAGGACCTGGAGGAGCTGGTAAAGGGAGAGACCAAGGAAGGGATGATGGAGAGAGGAGCCAAAGAGTAGATGCTGGAGGGAGGAGACAACAGAGGAGCCATGGAGCGACCCAGAACAGTGTCCCAACAAAGGGACATGGTGGAAAAGTCCAGACAGAACCAAAGGGAATTTCAGACAAAGGTGGCGCCGTGAGAGGTGGAGACCCAGGCGGAGCAGAGGAGACAAAGACCAAGGGTGACACCGATAGACTGGAGGGCCAAGGCAGAACCACAGGCTCACGGGACCAAGGTGGAGATGGGGGCTCGGGGTGCAACCGGTGGGAGTGAGGACAACAGTGGAGCCAAAGGGGAAGGAGGAGCCCGGTGGGGGAGGCATAGCCAGAGGCCCAGAAGTCCATGGCTCAACAAGGGTGATGACTGATCAAGGCAGAGCCGGAGGGACGAGGGAGCCTGGCGTAGCCTGAGGGATAACAGACCATATTAGAGCCCAGGAAGCGTGGAGCCAAGGTGGAGCCAAAGGATTGACAGGCCGAGGTGGAGTCATGGGTTTGGAGGCCCAAAAGTGGAGGTTAGGGGACCCTCATACCAATGCAGATCTGGGATCTGGGCAGCCTGAGGTGCAGCCAGAGAAGGATGGCTGGACAAGGCCAACGAAGGCGGGGCTTGGAAGCTTGAAGGTGTAGTCAGAGGGAGTGGGAGGCTGGGCAGGACCAGCAGCGACGAAGGCTTGGGCTCTGGGTCTGTGGTGGGCTCTAGTTTTTTGTTCATGCATGCAGGCTTAATAATAGGGCCATAATAATTTTCTCCTACCCAAAAAAATATATTTTAGTGTGGCATAATCAAGATAGGAGCACTTGGCTGACTCACAGACCCTGGCAGAGTATACCAACAAAGGAAGAGCTTCTCGGGTGAGGGCAATGAAGGCAGCTGATAGATACATGTTTGGTCCTTTATTCTATCAAGTTGCAGGCAAGGGAAGAGGAGCATAGGATCTTAATTGCAGCAGATTTACTGTATTTACAAAAACAAAGAAAGCAATCCAGAAGCCAAGAATCCATGTAACAGCTTCACTTATTCAAAGACAATACAGGACAGAGAGAACAACCAAACTGAGGGTTTAAATGCATGGATAAATTAAGAACCAAACAAGACTCGGGTGAAGATAATCAATTAACCAATGCGTAACCATAGAAACCAACTTGCAACGTGAACAAAGGGAACAGAAACTAAACACATACAGTAAAGAAAACATGGGAACCAAAGGAAAACAACATAAATGTTCACACATAAAACATAACCATTAGGCCTACAGAGTGTGAGTAAGAGAGTGTGAGTGGCCATGCTTTTTGAGGCTGCTGTATACAATAAGCAAAAGCAACTTTGTAAAGCTGTTTAAGAAATTAAAGCAATGATTCTAATGTATGTTTTACTTTTTAGGCATAAAAAGAATGGACCTCCACACTCGTCGTTTGGGTGGACCCCTAATGGCTGTAGAGTTGAAAAATAATATCATTGTTCACTGAAGGCCACACGGTGTTCCTTTGCGATTTTTTAAAGTGCTCATTACCGACCTGCATTATATCAGCAATGATATTGATGAAATAGCTGGTGGTCCTCATGCAGTCGTTGTCTTCACAATCTTTGCCCACCGGGTTTTTCACCCAATAAGATTTTACGTGCATGAAGTGGCCAAAATCTGTCAGTCTGTTGTTGCACCGCTGAGTCGTGCACCAGAGACCACCGTCATCATCAAGTCTGGAAACACTGCAGGACTGAAGGTACAATTGCTCATTTTCCAATCCTACCCCATTTTTAATATTTTTCTATCTTGTGTTCTTATGATAATATTCATGTTCATTGTTTGCATGGAAATGAGCATCTTGGACATTGTGCTAGAAATATAGACCTCAAAAAACATGAGTATGCGTGAATAAATGAATAATTTTTGGACAAACTATTTCTACTAGATAAAAGGGATAGGTTTATTGTAATTTCTATGGGTTAGGAGAGGTATAGAATGTGACATACAATAAAAGTTCTTGTTTATTTGTTACTGATCTGTGTTGTTACAGGACATTTTTCAAAGTGATTGGTATGCAATGCAGCTGAACACTGTGATGCAGGAGATGTTCAGAGATATTGATGGAGTAATCTACTTCGATGTCTGGCAGATGACTACCTGTCACTATCTACCTGAAAATATTCACCCAGGTCCTGTTATCATTGCTAATGAGGTCGATTTTTGCTCTCTTATATCTGTCCTTCCTAATACATTCAGACAGATATAGATACAGTGAGATAATGTACATACAGTGTATCTAGAAAGTATTCACAGCGTTTCACTTTTTCCACATTTTATAATGTTTTATGATGTTACAGCCTTATTCCAAAATTGATTAAATTCATTATTTTCCTCAAAACTCTACAAATAATACCTTATAATGACAACGTGAAAGAAGTTTGTTTGAAATCTTTGCAAATGTATTAAAAATAAAAAACAGAAAAAAATCACGTGTACATAAGTATTCACAGCCTTTGCCATGGCACTCAAAATTGAGCTCAGGTGCATCCTGTTTCCACTGATCATCCTTGAGATGTTGCTACAACTTGATTGGAGTCCACCTGTGGTAAATTCAGTTGATTGGACATGATTTGGAAAGGCACACACCTGTCTATATAAGGTCCCACAGTTAACAGTGCATGTCAGAGCACAAACCAAGCCATGAATTCCAAGGAATTGTCTGTAGACCTCCGAGACAGGATTGTATTGAGGCACAGATCTGGGGAAGGGTACAGAAACATTTCTGCATCATTGAAGGTCCCAGTGATTACAGTGGCCTCCATCATCCGTAAATGGAAGAAGTTTGGAACCACCAGGACTCCTCCTAGAGCTGGCTGCCCGGCCAAACTGAGCGATCGGGGGAGAAGGGCTTTAGTCAGGGAGGTGACCAAGAACCCGATGGTCACTCTGACAGAGCTCCAGCGTTTCTCTGAGAGGAGAACCTTCCAGAAGAACAACCATCTCTGCAGCACTCCACCAATCAGGCCTGTATAATAGAGTGGCCAGACGAAACGATAGCCCACTTGGAGTTTGCCAAAAGGCTCCTGAAGGACTCTCAGACCATGAGAAACAACATTCTCTGGTCTGATGAAACAACAATTGAACTCTTTGGCCTGAATGGCAAGCGTCATGTCTGGAGGAAACCAGGCAACGCTCATCACCTGGCCAATAAGCATGGTGGTGGCAGCATCATGCTGTGGGGATGTTTTTCAGCGGCAGGAACTGGGAGACTAGTCAGGATCAAGGGAAAGATGAATGCAGCAATGTACAGAAACATCCTTGATGAAAACCTGCTCCTGAGTGCTCTGGACCTCAGACTGGGGCGAAAGTTTATCTTCCAACAGGACAATGACACTAAGCACACAGCCAAGATAACAAAGGAGTGGCTACAGGACAACTCTGTGAATTTCCTTGAGTGGCCCAGCCAGAGCCCAGACTTGAACCCGATTGAACATCTCTGGAGAGATCTGAAAATGGCTGTGCACCGATGCTCCCCCTCCAACCTGATGGAGCTTGAGAGGTCCTGCAAAGAAAAATGGAAGAAACTGCCAAAAAATAGGTGTGCCAAGCTTGTAGCATCATACTCAAAAAGCATATATAGCAAGTTACTTGAGAGTAACCTAATCTCAGAGGATGATGTTGAGGAGCAAACTGGACTTGGGAGATGGATTGAAGAAATCAGTTTTTAGACAGATGTCAGAACACATTTTCTAAGGGTTCCACGTTCGTAGCAGAGCAGCCGGTAATCCCGTTTACTTTCATTTTAATGAATGTCATAAAGGAGGCGTGTTAATTATGAAAGCAACGCATAAAAAGGGACAAACTAGCGCACCTAGGGGGCATTGTTCCTGAGGCAGATTTCCTGCAGGGTAAACGTGACGACGTGTGAGAGGACGAGTGACGTGTGACGTATGACGTGCGGTTCCGGCCTGTTGCTTTTGGATGCGCTCCAGTGAGTTTGGGAGAGAAATTATTTTTTGTACTTGCCTGTACAAGGTTCATTCAAGCCTACTCCAGTCTATGCGTGTTGGCACAACGGCGGATACAGAGATATCCGATGGATTCACGTCAAAGACGCTTCATCGTTCCCTAAGCACTCATCATTGAACCTGCGATATGCTCAAACCTGGTCAGTGACTCCCCCTCTGCTCTGTACACACACACACACATATACACACACACGTGCACTCAAACGCACCCACTCACGAACACACACACATTAATTTACCCACTCACATTTCTTTTTTTTGTTCATCAGTTTATTTTGAAGATATATATTTTTATATATATGCTTATTGGTATGACGTTTTGTTTAATGATTTCATTTTTCTTTTCATGTGGAAAAGGTGCTGTTTTTAAATCTGTTGATGTGAAAAGAAACCCACTGTAGCGTCTGGAGTCTGTTTTGGATCAAGATGAGTCGGTTCTGCTCTAAGTGTCAGAAAGCTTTTAGTTTTAGACGTTTGCATATAAATTAAATGTCATGGCACCGAGAAGTCTGAACTAAATTGTTCCGTTGTCACTTCTATGGCTTGGCCGAGACCAAGCAGACCACCCCTATAAGACTTCAAAGGGGGACACAATCTCTCCCCCTTATCAACACGTCTCCCCCCCCCCTTTCCACTCAGACAGAGAGTGGCCTGGACGCACTGAGACTCAATCCAATACACAGCACGAACATTCTCCTACTTTCCCTTATAATTAAACTATTTCAGAATGTATATGAAATATTCCTATGTGTACGCATGTTCCCTACGTTATACCCTACAAAGTACGTGTGTATGTGATGTTAAAGTCATTTTAAATTCTTGTATTAATCTGTAAAGGATGTATTTCTGCTTCTATACCTGCAAATCAAAGCTTGATTGGTATCTGAATATTCACTGCTCTGTTTCCTAACCAACGATGCACAGTATGTGATTGTGAGATACAGTGGGGAGAACAAGTATTTGATACACTGCCGATTTTACAGGTTTGCCCACTTACAAAGCATGTAGAAGTCTGTAATTTTTATCATAGGTACACTTCAACTGTGAGAGACGGAATCTAAAACAAAAATCCAGAAAATCACATTGTATGATTTTTAAGTAATTAATTTGCATTTTGTGGCATGACATAAGTATTTGATACATCAGAAAAGCAGAACTTAATCTTTGGTACAGAAACCTTTGTTTGCAATTACAGAGATCATATGTTTCCTGTAGTTCTTGACCAGGTTTGCACACACTGCAGCAGGGATTTTGGCCCACTCCTCCATACAGACCTTCTCCAGATCCTTCAAGTTTCGGGGCTGTCGCTGGGCAATACGGACTTTCAGCTCCCTCCAAAGATTTTCTATTGGGTTCAGGTCTGGAGACTGGCTAGGCCACTCCAGGACCTTGAGAGGGTTCTTACGGAGCCACTCCTTAGTTGCCCTGGCTGTGTGTTTCGGGTCGTTGTCATGCTGGAAGACCCAGCCACGACCCATCTTCAATGCTCTTACTGAGGGAAGGAGGTTGTTGGCCAAGATACATGGCCCCATCCATCATCCCCTCAATACAGTGCAGTCGTCCTGTCCCCATTGCAGAAAAGCATCCCCAAAGAATGATGTTTCCACCTCTATGCTTCACGGTTGGGATGGTGTTCTTGGGGTTGTACTCATCCTTCTTCTTCCTCCAAACACGGCGAGTGGAGTTTAGACCAAAAAGCTCTATTTTTGTCTCATCAGACCACATGACCTTCTCCCATTCCTCCTCTGGATCATCCAGATGGTCATTGGCAAACTTCAGACGGGCCTGGACATGCGCTGGCTTGAGCAGGGGGACCTTGCGTGCGCAGGGGGACCTTGCGTGCGCTGCAGGATTTTAATCCATGACGGCGTAGTGTGTTACTAATGGTTTTCTTTGAGACTGTGGTCCCAGCTCTCTTCAGGTCATTGACCAGGTCCTGCCGTGTAGTTCTGGGCTGATCCCTCACCTTCCTCATGATCATTGATGCCCCACGAGGTGAGATCTTGCATGGTGCCCCAGACCGAGGGAGATTGACCGTCATCTTGAACTTTTTCCATTTTCTAATAATTGCGCCAAAAGTTGTTGCCTTCTCACCAAGCTGCTTGCCTATTGTCCTGTAGCCCATCCCAGCCTTGTGCAGGTCTACAATTTTATCCCTGATGTCCTTACAGAGCTCTCTGGTCTTGGCCATTGTGGAGCGGTTGGAGTCTGTTTGATTGAGTGTGTGGACAGGTGTCTTTTATACAGGTAACGAGTTCAAACAGGTGCAGTTAATACAGGTAATGAGTGGAGAACAGGAGGGCTTCTTAAAGAAAAACTAACAGGTCTGTGAGAGCCGGAATTCTTACTGGTTGGTAGGTGATCAAATACTTATGTCATGCAATAAAATGCAAATTAATTATTTAAAAATCATACAATGTGATTTTCTGGATTTTTGTTTTAGATTCCGTCTCTCACAGTTGAAGTGTACCTATGATAAAAATGACAGACTTCTACATGCTTTGTAAGTGGGCAAACCTGCAAAATCGGCAGTGTATCAAATACTTGTTCTCCCCACTGTACATCATGAGTTGTTTAGCCCCTTTGGAGTAAAATTGTACTAATTCTGAAATCCTCATATAGACATACCATTGGGCCATAAAACTAAGACAAAGGGACCTTCTCCCGCCTAAAGTCCACACCTATGATTGGCCATTACAGGAAAGATGGTCGTATGTTAACGAGCCTTAAAAAACAAAGCACAGGCCTCCTCGAGTTCGCTCTTCCCCTTCTTCGCACCTTCCTCCCATCATCTCAGCTCGGCTCGTCCCCTTGCCAGGCGGCTTCGGCCCTGGCTTGGTGGCTCAGTCACGTTGGTTGGTTCCTTTGAAGTCGACGCGCTCCGCGACTCAGTCCCTGGCCACAGAGGGCCAGGCGGACAGGCAACACGCGCCATCTCAGCGCGCTCCATCTCAGCGCTCAGTCATCTTCAAAACTCCGACGAGACGATCTTCTTTTCCTCCCTGTTTCGGCAACATTCGCTCTCAGGCTACCTTCAAACTTCCCGCGGATCGGAAACACGACCTCCGGAAGAGAGAGAAGCTCCCGCGCAAAGAACGCTTTCAGAAGCCTCGCACACATCCTCTTATACTCAGCACAAAGAAATCCATGCAAGTATAAATTCTATCGAGCTTTAGAGGCGATTAAGATTGGTGCCCCTATTAAGGTGATATTATCCTTTGCTGACTCTCTCGGGTTACTTGCTTGTGAAACTGCCATCCTTGATCTTTCGTTACTTTTCGTTATTCTGTATATACATGTATTCTTTATTTAGCTAGTCGTATGTATTTTTAGTATCAATTATTAAAACCATTGTATCCACGTTTGGTTGTCATTGTTGCCGCTCATAGAACATAGTCACTTTAATGTTCAGATCTAGCTACGAGCTCTCATAAGTATCTTTAAATACTTTAATTAATATCCTAATAGTTCGGAGAGTTTTATTCTTCGTGGCCAGAAGGATAACCTTCCCGAAGATTTGATAAAGAATAAAACTTCATGAGAGTTGATAAAAGATCGTACTGTTCATTCGTTAAACGAACGGATAAATTTTGAATGAATTCTTTAAAGGTTATTCTGTAATGATTTAATATATACATATTCGTAGTTAATTGCAATCCATTGTTGTTAACCATGTATATATTGCATAAATACCTAGGTTAGGTATTTCCCTTTTGGGTGATTTAGAGATTTATAATTTAATCATAATCCGTTACGATTTATTATAAATAATTAAATATTAATACCCATAATTCCCTATTGAGTTAATTTTAATTTAATAACATCTGTAGCCGAGTCGCTACACCACTGTTTCTGGTGACGAATTTTGGGAATTTCTATTGAACTGCCATGGCTTTGCATGAACTATGAGTGAAAAAAAAAAAGAAAGAGAAGAACTCTACTGGCCTGAATCACTTAGTAGGACAGTCACCAATTACTAAACTGAGTTGTCGTTGCATTCAAAGTTGTTGTTTTTTTTTTTATCCTTGTTGCTCCACTCTATGCAAACCTGTTTTTTTTCTTCGTAATAATTAAATGAACTTGATCATTTATCTTGTTTTCCTTCCTTATTTGTTGTTTTTGTGAGTTTTGTTTATTGTATGTAATGGGTGGCTTTAGGGCTATCCGGGAAAAGTTTAAATTTGACAGTCCTTACTGTCTGGCGAAAAATAAAAAAAAATTATAATAATAATAAATAAAAAAAATAAAGTTAAAAGTGTACAGTCGGGTGAAGCCGCTGTTACAACGTGGTCTTTTCAACTGAATATTGGGTTGGGACAACTAAATCTTAGTATAAGCTGAAACTCTGGGTAGTGGATGAAAAAACTGTCACCCTAATCAATGATTTATTTGAAGATTGAAGATCTCTATCCTAATGGATGATTCCCAGCCTCAGCAGTGTTTCATCTGATGCAGTGACTTTCAATATTGTGATACCTAGATCTTGTGAGCTGAGCCTAACTGATATCCAAGGTTGGTTTGATATGCTTCTGTGTACCCCAAACAAAGATATTCAGCAGTACACAGGCCACTGCAGACTTAGGTGAAGCGGTTCAGAATAAAAAAAACATTATGCACAGTGTGTTTACAGTGCATACAGCATGTATACACATTCCTTTTGTAAATCTGGCGGTACTACTCCAGTAATGCCACCCTTTGGAGTGTTGAATGTTAAACTGGCTGACAAACACGTCTGGGAACACGTAGACTCATTTAAATATTGCCCACTGTGTCCCTCCATGGCCTATTAGTCGAGTTCCGGTGGCCTTTAGGACCATAGTTCTGCCACACAAACACTCACACACAATGTTAGACCTTATTAGTGCCTAGAACGTGACCCTGTCAGAGGAATGTTAACAAGCTTCAGATGCAGTCAGGCTTGTGGTAACTTGCCGTTCCTCCTGCTGCTGGGTCTGTCCACTATTCATCCTGAAACTGTTGGACTCACAGGTGTCTGATTTGTCAAAGCTGCCTCATGAAATACAATACAATTCAATATTTAGTGAATCTTGAATCTGAATGGTCAGGTAGCCTTCAAAGAGTGCTAATAAAACAGTCCAACAGCACTGAGACTTTTCACTGTATGTATCTGTATCTGTATGTATTTATTAGACAGCAAACAAGACTAACAGATATATATATACAGTATATATATATATATATATAAATAATAAATATATATTTATTAAGAGCCTATTCTTCTTATGTTTTTCCAAAAGACAGTTTTCCAAAAGACATGTAAACATCCTGATTTATGGTTCATCTTTCTCTACGCTGATTTGTAAGCAGTGATGTTTGTTCCCCCTCAACTGGTTAAAACTGCTGCTCATTTTGCAGACTCATGCAGATTTTTTAATGCAGAAGGCAATTCTGAGGTGGAAAAGGGAAAACAGCTGCCATTTTGCAAAGCGTTACACAATACAGAGTGACACGACTGATGTTGGCTGCTGATGTCCATGTGTCAAAACAGCTCATATACACAATAATGCACCAGGAACATTTTTGTTTAATCCAGCCAATCACAATGCAAAACAGATATAAACTCCTGCTTATCTCACTTCAGCATAGCTTCATCTAATATTTAGATTCCAGAAAAATAGCTTTAGTCAATTGTCATGCTGAAGTCGCTTCATAGCAGATAACCTGTTTAATATAGCTCTCAGACATGTCTTGAAAATGTGGACCAAAAATACAGGAACCACTGGCTGGGGAGTGCTGAGACTGGGACATTCATGGCCGAAGTGGTACATGGTGCATCAAGCACCACGGTTGTCAGAGCCACATAGTGAAGAGCAGGATCTAAATGCAGTGTACTTCAATAAAATACCAAAAGAAAGATATACAAATGCAAGAAACCAGGAAACAAAGGAACATGGTGAAACTGAACTTAGAGCAACCGCACAAATCGATAGAAAAGACTAAACCAACAAAGACTGGGAACACTGGGACTTACACTATATTTCCAAAAATACTGGGACACCCCTCAATGGCCACAGGTGTATAAAATCAAGCACCTAGACATGCAGACTGCTTCTACAAACATTTGTGAAAGAATGGGTCGCTCTCAGGAGCTCAGTGAATTCAAGCGTGGTACCGTGATAGGCTACCACCTGTGCAATAAGTCCATTCTTCAAATTTCCTCACTACTAAATATTCCACAGTCAACTGTTAGTGGTATTATAACAAAGTGGAAGCAATTGGGAACAACAGCAACTCAGCCACGAAGTGGTAGGCCACGTAAAATCACAGAGCTAGGTCAGCGCATGCTGAGGCGCACAGTGCGCAGAAGTAGGCAACTTTCTGCAGAGTCAATAGCTACAGACCTCCAAACTTTGTGTGGCCTTCAGATTAGCTTAAGAACAGTGCGTAGAGAGCTTCATGGAATGGGTTTCCATGGCCGAGCAGCTGCATCCAAGCCTTACATCACCAAGTGCAATGCAAAGCGTCGGATGCAGTGGTGTAAAGCACGCCGCCACTGGACTCTAGAGCAGTGGAGACGTGTTCTCTGGAGTGATGAATCACGCTTCTCTGTCTGGCAATCCGATGGACGAGTCTGGGTTTGGTGGTTGCCAGGAGAACGGTACTTGCCTGACTGAATTGTGCCAAGTGTAAAGTTTGGTGGAGGGGGGTTATGGTATGGGGTTGTTTTTCAGGGGTTGGGCTTGGCCCCTTAGTTCCAGTGAAAGGAACTCTTAATGCTTCAGCATACCAAGACATTTTGGACAATTTCATGCTCCCAACTTTGTGGGAACAGTTTGGGGATGGCCCCTTCCTGTTCCAGCATGACTGTGCACCAGTGCACAAAGCAAGGTCCATAAAGACAGGGATGCAGAGAGTCCTGACCTCAACCTGATGGAACACCTTTGGAATGAATTAGAGGGGAGACTGTGAGCCAGGCCTTCTCGTCCAACATCAGTGCCTGACCTCACAAATGCGCTTCTAGAAGAATGGTCAAAAATTCCCATAAACACACTCCTAAACCTTGTGGAAAGCCTTCCCAGAAGAGTTGAAGCTGTTATAGCTGCAAAGGGTGGGACAACTCCATATTAAAACCTACAGATTAAGAATGGGATGTCATTAAAGTTCATGTGCATGTATATACACAAAGGGTAATGGACCAACAAGACAACTACAAGTGACTATAAACGTGGCACAGGAAACAGCAACACAACTTCAACATGAAGCAGGTTACAAATACAGCTCCAGAAATCACACAGAACAGAATGGAATTTTTACACTGTCAAACAAGGCAAACGTAGCCTAAATGTAATGACGTTAAACAATAAAATCAACCTATTAATTCCATGAATTCAATATTCCAGGAACCTAAAAGATTCTTTGACATTTCTACATCTATAAAGTTGTTAAAATGCTTGTTTGAACTTCCGTTTTTATGGAGGCTCTGTATATTTCTGTCCAAGAGTAATTAGCTGGTGAACTTGATTTACTTATTGTAGAGTTAACAAAAGTTGTCATGAGCATTGTAATGTTTAAAGTGGATGTCATAACAAATGACAGCACACCGGGGAAATTTTAAAATGAGCGGTTCATTCATAAACAGTGGCGGCTGGTCAATAGGGGCCAGCACCTGCTTCAAGTTAACCAGAGAAGAAGGCTACTTCAACCAAGTGGCAACCTCCCCCAGTTTCTCTTAAAGCCAATAAGGAAGTGACTGCAATTCATCGACTGGCCGCTAGGGACAGGCTCCAGAAGGGAGCAGAATCTCATTGAGCCCCATTCTAAAATGCCCAACTTTACAGCAGAAAAAAAACATGTTTACAGCCTGGTACAAATTGTGGTTTTGGTCTATACGGCTAATTTTGCCCTTCATGACAACTGTGAGGGGGGTGGATTTTTTTATAACTCATTCGTTTAAATTATATTAAGCCTTAAAGCTCTGCATAATTAAGGGCATGGTCACTTGAGTGACAGGTGTATTGCCGCTGCTGTCACTACTAGCCGTTTGTCTGCTGTCTGTTAGCTCCACCCACTCCACCTGTTAGCTCTTCTTTGCCCATTTTCAGTTATCCGGGAGTGACGTGCGGTGACGCCCTGCCAAGATGGCAACGGCCGCACCTTAGGCTTCAGAAACACTCTTCAGAAATCTATGGGTGACTTCACGGACACTACGTCCATATTTTTTTTACAGTCTATGACTTAAACATGTTAAAAATAAGTTAAATATATATTGCAAAATAATTACGAAATAACATTATTTAGTCATACTATTCGACTGGTAGTCATGTTGGCTATTAAAAATCAAAAAATCAAAATTGTACTTTTTCATGATTTTTTTTAAAGCATGTGACTTGAGGCTGAGCGCTAATTGGCTTGTTTTAGATTGTCCTCGGGGCTCAGAGCGCTGCACCCCAGACCCTCCCACTTTTGATTTTAGCTAATCAATACATCTTTTATATATTAATATATAAAAAATATTATTAAAAAAAATTAATGGTCTATAAGTATTTTGGAGATCACAGTTTTTGCAAACTTATTATATTGGGCTTTATTAAACTTTATGAAACTATAATGAATTTGTATGCTATTTTTACTACAAGTCAATTTATTGAACAATTTTCATAGTCTTTAAACTGATTTGCTATCCTGTGGCTCCCTCTGGTGGACAACATTAGTATTCATCTTTGAATCGCATTGATATGAATAGCTGATAATTGTTTTTTAATGATTACAATTTTTTTAATGATTATTTTATTACTGATAATATACCCACATAAAAATCTAATTCACTGATTCGTGGTACCTTATTTCATGCTTTAACAGTTCAACTACCAGTTTTTAGCTAAGCAGAAATGATACATTATTATATCACTTGTTAAATGGTTATTTAACAATTACATTCAGTCCTGCATTAACAGTGTGATTCAGTTAGTTTGCGCCCCCAGCACCAGCCGCCACTATTCATAAATCTGTAAGATCTTACCTTCATGCTCTGGAAATACAAATTGGAAGACAGCACACAACGAGTGCAGCACTGAAAAGGAGAGGAGCTGCGTAAGGTATATATGAGATCACCTTAAGCTACAATATAAAACAGCTAGCTTAACATAGATTTTCCAGCAGGCATGGCACCTCTTGTGCTGTAACCACGTTTGCCTTGTAATTGCACATTTAGACAACAGTTGCATGTTGAATGTGCTAAAGGATACTGTGCTAAAGGTTCTCCTAGCAAATTGCGGCTCCTGTCGCGATGGAAAGGTCACTGATCAGCAGGGGGCAGTGCCTGATGAGTTTTCGGCCAGCTGTGTTGTCTCTTCTAGGCTATTTGAATTAAATTGTTTATAGTTAAACAGCAGAGAGAGAGAAGAGCCCTGACATTCCCTTCCCTCCCCACACTGACCTCATTCCTCGAAACCGTTTGTCCAACGATAGCCCTTTTGGCACCTGATGAATCTAGAAAGCCTGCAAGACAGACATGTTAATATTCATGCTTTTGTAAGAAGTTATTTACAGTAGGATATGCTTTTATGCAAACCTTATTGAAATAAAACAGCATGTTATGTTTTTGTTATGTTAACCATCATCAAGCCTTCCTTGGTCAAACAGTTTAACCAGAAAGCCATTGCTGGTTGCCCAGTATTTTGGCTAAAGAGGTCGATGACAAATAAGAATGTCCATGATAAAGAAAAGGAGAAATCTTATAAATATCTAGTGATGTGTTCTTAAAAATGTACTCTGTGTATTTGTGTTTCGTTTTTTTTTGTGTGTGTCTGTCATACTCTTTTTTAAAAGAAGTTTAAATGTAATGAAAATATATCATGTATTTTATAAATTCATTTTTCAAGGTATTTTTTATAACCTGAACCAACCTTCTCTTGTCTTAAAAGATTAAATTATCTGATATTTTAAGAGTTTTATTGACCTTGACACACAGTCATGAGGGTCTATAGGGGTGCAGAGAAACAGAGAAAAGTGAAGTCAATTAGAAGCACTCACTTCCTGATGGCTGAGCGTACTGCGCAGCCTCAGACTGAGCTTGACGACGTAGATGTGACGTGAGTAACCTGTCTGACAGTTGTAAGTCTTCTAGTAGTTGTGCAAAGTGAAATGTGAATCACCGAATCTTGCAGAGACGGAGAGTGTGAGCAGGAGCAACTTTTGGTAAGTACTCTAATTAATTATTTTGTCATTATGCATAGTATTTATTTATTTTAAAATGTAACGCCAGATTGCCTGTGAGCTTCTCCTCCTGTCTATACGGTAATTTCTCTACTGTGCGACAGAGAGTCGCGTGGTTATGACGCAAACGTTAGCCTATTTTTACAAAAACGGCTTCTACGGGGCGATAGTGTAAGATACAAGGTGATGGAGTCTTTTATACATTGTCGTGTTTCTTTAGAAATAAACAATGGACAAATGAGTCTTTAAACGTCTCAGATGTAAAAGTTATTTGCTGTCAAAGTGACGCCAAAATGAATGGGAGTCAATGGAATGCTAACAGCAGGTGATGGCTTGGTTAGCAATGGCTGCCCCTATGGAAGGTACGCTTTCCGGGTGCTGGATTACCCCCTTGGAGAAGAAGGCTACTTCAAAATGTTGAAAATAAGTGAAATATATATTGCAAAATAATTACGAAATAACATTATTTAGTCATACTATTCGACTGGTAGTCATGTTAGCACCTATTAAAAAAATCTAAATTGTTTTTTGGTCCGTTTTGTGTGTGCAGGGTGCTGGAATTTTTTAAAACACGTGACCTGAGGCTGAGCTTTAATTGGCTTATTTCAGATTGTCCTGCGCCCCAGGCCCTCCCACTTTTGATTTTAGCTAATCAATATTGTTTTTATATATTTTCGCCTCGTGTGATTGGACCGTTCTCGACTTTCAAGTAGGCGCAATATCTCTTCCGAGATGAATTTCTTGGACGGAGTTGGCTAGCTGGATGCGATGTAAGTCATGCCTTTTATTGTTTTCCCTGTTTGCTATTTCAAAGTCCTGTCACCGAAGCATTGTGGGCAATGACACAGAAAGGAAAATGAAACAATGCAGTTTAACTTGAGGCGATCATCGGTGTCTAAGCACAATGGCTTGTGTAGATGATGTATAGTTATACAATGGACATGTCTTTTTTCAAATAAATATGAGTCTTTAAGTGTCTCTTTGTGGAAGTATTATTATATGTACTATATTAAAATAGACAAATAAAATAGTGTCTCTTCTTCAATTGGACATACATTCAGTCATGTCTGCAACTTGACAAATATGTTGTCAATATCATTAAAATTAGGATAAAAAAGATAATGGTCTATAAGTATCACACTTTTTGCAAATTTATTATATTGGGTTTTATTAAGCTTTATAAAACTATAATGAATTTGTATGCTATTTTTAGTCAATTTATTGAACAATTTTCATAGTCTGATTTGCTGTACTGTGGCTCCCTCTGGTGGACAACATTAGTATTCATCTCTGAATCGCATTGATATAAATGGCTGATAATTTTTTTTTTTTTAAATGACTACAAATGTTTATTATTTTATATACCTAACAATATACCCACATCAAACTCAGATTCACTGATTCGTGGTACCTTATTTCATGCTTTAATAGTTGAATTTTCAACTTCCAATTTTTAGCTAAGCAGTAATGATACATTTTTATATCACTTGTTAAATGATTATTTAACAATTACATTCAGTCCTGCACTAACAGTGTGATTCAGTTTGTTTGCGCCATCTGTAAATACAGATATCGGATATGGGTCACTTTTAAAAGAAGATGTAATGGTCATCAAAAAAAAAAAAATGGGATATAGTCAACAAATCAGTATTGGGCATCAAGACCTGCAGTTTAATGTGATCAGTATTGGTCAACCAGCTATAGATAGCACCAAACAAGTATACATTTAAATAGTTCCAATATTTTTTGCTATGGTATTGGAATTGGTACTGAAAACCATTTGTAATAATGTATAATTAAGAACTCATATTAAACATCTTATTTTATAATAGCCATACACTGTCTTTTAAAGAATTCTGCAAAGAGGAATATGTTACTTAAGAGCAGAGATGGGCAACGTTGGTCCTGGAGTGCTGCTGTCCTGCAGAGTTAAGCTCCAACCCTGATAAAAAAAAAATCACCTGTCTGTAGCCTTGTATCCACACGAATCCAGAGCTTTCCCTATCCGATCTTTTTTTTCCCTCGTCTCAAGAAATATCTGCGTACACACAAAACCATTGAAACTGACTCAAAACAATGTAGTATACATGCCAGACCAGTATGTGGCGCTGTAATTCTGCCACAGAGATACACTAAAAACGGAGAAGAAGAGTTGTGGCTAGAAGGGGTACAGCAACGGTCGGAAGTGAGGCAAAATCTCACGATAAAATAACAATAAATAAATTTGCTACTTACCAGATTGTGTTTTATTAACGCCTACACCTACCCCAACCCTAAACCTACCCTTACAATAATGCAAATACAGTAATTAAATGACGCAATATTGATGTGCTCATGCCCAGTGGCCGTAGCTGTATCCCTTCTAGTCTTTACCGTGGGACGTGGTGTAATGACATCACCGTTTCACAAAATATACGGATTGGCTGTACACACGAAAACGCAAGGGTGTCGGTTTCAGATTTATCCACTCTGGGACCCGGTTTCAAAAAATACCGGTTTCAGGCTCATAAAACGCCGGATCCGTCTGGACGAAACGCTGATACGATACAAAATTTTTACGTATACAGCTAAACGCGTCTCCATGTGGACGGGGCCTTAGTAATCCTAAAGACATTGATTAGCTTGTTCAGGTGTGTTTGATTAGTGTTGGAGCTGAACTCTGCAGGACAGTGGCACTCCAGGACCAACGTTGCCCATCCCTGCTTTACCTTTATTCCCATTCCTGCTTTACCTTTATTCCCACCAAAAGTTCTGGAAAATTGTCACTGAAAAAAAGTGGGAACTCTGGTTATGTTGTGCAGTACATAACCCCAAGACAAAAAATAAATGGCCCAGGTTGTGTGGTTGGTTGGAACAATGTTAAAAGTCTTTCATTTTAAGAGGAAAATAAAAATCTTTGTTTGACACAAAGCTAACTATGGAAGCTTGTTTCCACCACAGAATAAAAAAATTAAAAAGGTAATTGCGACTTTAATTCTTAGAATTGTGTGATATAAAGTCTCAATTGCGAGTTATAAAATCAGAATTGCGAGATGTAAACTCACAATTGTGAGATAAAAATTTGCAATTATCTTTTAAAATCTTTTATTCTGTGGTGGAAACAAGCTTCCATAGCTAACACACCATCTACAAAAACCATGGTCATAAATAATTTCTCACATGCTTCCAAATCTTATATAAACATACATAAAAATTAACTGAATAAATATTTTCAATGATACTTATCAACATCTTTCAGTTCCATCTGTGCTGTTCTCTGTTAATGTCAAAACTTTATTACTTTATTAAACCATATTAGGATCCTTTTGTCTGGGCTATTTCCAAAAAGGATGTGGGCTGTTAGCACAGGGTGTGGAGCTCATTATGAGAGTCCCATGATAATGGGATGTGTTTAGACAATATTTAGAATTCAGAAATGTCGTGTTTCTCAGAATGGGCTTGGTCAGTTGCTGACTGTTTAAACGTTTTGTTTGATAGTTCTAGTCCCATATCTGATAACCTCAATCCACCAGCAGCTGTTCCTCCTTAGCTGACTGGTCTGTGTTTATTTTTCTCAGAACTTTTTTCTTTGCAGCCCAGCCTTGAGGTGAATGGTATTAGAGGCAAACTGGTTTGGCTTCAGAACACTGATCTGTCATCAAGTGATGTCCCACTACAGCCAAAACTGCCAAAAAAAAAAATGTTATTCAGATTTAATAATATAATGATATTGGTAAAATATCATAGTTTCACAGTAGCTTAAGTGTTCAATTTTATCATTTGCAATTATCATTGTTGTTTCCACTATCTGAACAGGCCTGCGACCCATTTATGGCTCATAACCCAGTTGAGAACCACTGATGTAGAGTTTAAGCATCGCTGATTCCCCTCTGACTTATGAAGTCAGAGATATTTTACACAGACATGCACAGACCGAGCTCATCTGCAATTAAACGCTCTTTACACACCAGAAGAGGAGGCACTGCCTCTGGCAGAAAACTGCAGGCTTCACTGCACACCAGAGTAGGCTGCTCTCCAGCTGCTGCAGATGTTCACATGATAAGCACTGTATGTGGCTATTGTAAAACACACTCGTCTTGGGGTCCCAAGAAGGCAAACTATATCCAAGGATTCTATTCCATGGCAGCCTAGATTTACTTCTAGATTCAGTGAGGGTTACACTTTATATTCTACTAAGTAATTTTGCAACTACATGTCAACTAACTCTCATTAGAGTATTAAGCCGCATTTCCACTGAAATTACCCTGAACAATTTGTCCCAAGAACTTTTTTCCCAGGAACTTTTTTCCCCCAGACCTGTTTCTGTCTGCGTTTCCTACGTAGTCTAAAGTACAGTGAAGATTAGTCCGGTGACGTAGGACTGCGAACACTTTCCAGTTCCCGCTGGATTTTTTCCTCCACATATAAGCTTAATAAAGCCTGAACCTCGTTGTCGCTCCATCAGTTATATTTTTTAAACTTCATTGTTGATTCGAATAGCAAACAACTCTTACTGCACGCAACATCATTTAGACCTGGTCTCTGTGGTCGAAACACACGAGTACCACCCCAAAGTCCCTAGTTCCTGGGGAAAGTTCCTGCAGTGGAAACGCGGCTTCAGTAGACTGTTAGGTTAGGGTTAGGTGTTAGGGTTCGGGTTAGTAGAAGTTGATGTAGTTGCAAAGTTACTTAGTCAGTAGAATGTCTGCTGAGGGACCATCAAAAAATATTTATCTCAGAAGAAGAATGTGATTTTAAGATTTATTCTCACTTATATTAGCGTTTTATTGTTGCATAAACTTGAACTATTGCCAGACTAAAATGTGTGAAATCAACGGAAACATGTTGAAATATGAAATATAGACAGGTAGGCAACCTTTCAATGATAAATAAATACACACATATGACATGAGGATGTTTTTATGCTCTATAATATAAAACACAGCATGATATAAAAGTAGTGTGAGTGTTTACACTAACATGATATTATAATGTTTAGACCAGTGTTTACTGTGAAGTACTGTGTTCGCGGGGGCCAAGACCTCTCAAGCCCCCTGATATCAGCATGTTCACAGTTGTGACTTTTTGTCCTTCGTTATGTATTTTTGGATTATGTTGTGTTGTAAATAAATGCAAACAAATCAAAATGCCATTCTTTTAATCTCTTCACATTCTTTGTTCAAGTTCCCTCACAGTCCCATTCAGCTGATATAGGGTCATTAGGGGAGTGTCTTTGTCTTCCCAAGTGTGAAACACATCAATATTCATGATGATTCACGCCCTCCGTGCATAAGCCTTCCTGACACAAAACATGTCTTACAAATTTTAAATCAATATATTGTTTTATGTGAATGAGTGGGCAGAGTTTTGAAGCAAAAATTCTAGCCTACGTGATCCAGTTTTCAAAAGTCTTGTGAACCAGTATTCAGTATGGGTTTTATGGCCTTATTTCAGTGACTTAAAACATTTTACGCAAACGTTATTTTTTCAAAACTACAAACTTTTGAATACATGCTGCTCACATATTATTGTAGCAGAGTTTGTGCTGAATACAGAGTAATCAGACTTTAGCTGATTCCAATCTAATATTAAATTGTGGTTTTATGCACACTGTAGTGACCAATAATCTGCAGCTACAGAGCAATTCACGCTCTTTTTACCGCTCAATAAAGCACTCCATTAATGAAAAAGTTTCCAAAGATATTCAATAATTCATAAATATGAATAAACGTTTGATTATTCTATTCAACTCTTTACTTTATATTTTTCTCGTTCCTTAGGAATCTATGTCACTTAGAACTGGTAATCTGTGTCACTTTAAGTGGTACACAATATTTTCTCAACTTCTAGAACTTCTTGGAGGTTTGTATTATGGCTGAGAGAATGAGACCGTTTTACCAGATGCACTGAGACATTTCAAATGATACCAGACATGTATAGTTACTCATTGGACAGGGTAAACGTTGCATAGATTTTGAATAAGTTTTCGGTGAGGGAGAGAAGAGGCAGAACAGAGGGTGATGGGGAGAGTGTGAGGGTGAGGCGTGAACCTCTCGGTGTGGTGCTTCTCGGATGGGGTTGCTATTTATGCAGGAGAGTGTCCAAATGTTAATCCTCAGAAAAGTTCTTTGTTTCTCAGGAAGTGGTCGTTTCTCGGTCCAGACTTTCTGGCATCCGCCTTACAATCGCAATAAGCTTTGTGCTGTCATAAATCTTTTATGAAAACAATTTTTTGAATAATAAACTGGAGTAGAAACATCATTATAGGGATGTCAAAAGGACTGGTACTTTGGTACCAAGTCGGTACTGAAATTTTGAAAATGTGACGATACCAGCATTTCTGTAGTACCGGTAGTACAGAGTACCGGGTATATTCAGTACGTACTAATAGGCAGCTGCTTTCAGTTGCTTCCGTGTTTATCTAAGTGCAGGGCTCCAGACTAACTAACTGCAAAAAGACTATTTAAATATGAATCCTGGATGTTCTGCGCGTCTCTGTGTGAATGAATGGTGTAGATGCGCGGTTTCGTTTACCACACACACACACTGAGGCACGTGTGACGCTCGTGGCATTTTCAGCCTCTGCCGTCTGTATGAGGACATGAATGCATGAACTTCATCTCCAGAGCCGCTCTGAGAGTCACTTTATGAGCATTTTACCGTTTCATTTGAGAAAAAACTATCGTCATATCATATGTCATACACCCACAGAAACTAATAAAATAAATAGTTTGAAGTAAAAGTTCGGTTTAACTTGAAGAAATTGACAGAAATATATTAGGCTACTGTTGTACAGTAGATTTAGCTACGTCTCAATGTAATAATAATACTAACACTAATAATAATAATGATAATAATTATTATTATTATTAGGTGTGTGTAGAGAATTTGCTTATTTTTCACTTGATCTTTTCATAAACAATGTTTACTTTTAAACATCATGTTGCCTTCAAATGTTTATATGAATTATTTACTTATAATGATCACCATCATAACTCATTGAATTTAATTTAATATTTTTATCAAATAGTTAAATAAAATAGTAAAATAGTTCCAACAGATTTTGCTGTGGTACTGAAATTGGTACCGAGAACCGTAAAATGTTAATGGTATTGGTATAATTTGTGTGTGGGATGGATGGGACATGTTCTCATGTGTAATTTAATCTGTACATTTTTCGTGTCTGTAAATCATACAAGCCAGGACATAACTTGCTAGGAGTAATAAGAACAATTTTGACTTGGAGACTATTCCCCTCCAATGCATTAAATACCTAATTCTGTCCTGCAGCACAAAGTCTAACAACAGTCTCGGGACTCTTAAAATATCGATTCGCTCCAACCTAGTTTCCATCACAATACATACTAAAAAACACTGCAGACATTTTTTGCATAATTTTGTGTTTTTCTGACCTTCACATTTCTTTTATAGTCTGTCCTTGGTGAACTTTTAGCAGCATCTATGAAAGGTATGCGAGTAGCTTGTTAAATCCATAACAAATATTCAAAGTGTGTGTTCTGCGTGTCCCAGATCTCATAGACGACATGATGCTTGCTTTGGCATAAAACTAAGAAACCTTAGATATCTCGCATAACCTTTGAAATTCAATAGTATTCGTTTCAGTCTCACTCTACATCTGCCAAAATAATAGCAAAGCTATTGTGAAAATTCACAGTTGAATTCCTCTTTTGCAAATGTCTCCTTTGAAGTTGTCTAAGGCCATCTTGATGAGTCTGATGTTCTTTTACAGTGTATATACACACCACCCCTTTCAAGAGTATACATTTCTCTCTGTTCCTCTCTATCTCTGTCTGTCTCTCCAGGCCTGAACACATGCTCTCGCACTGTCTGTGAGTGCGTGTGGGAACTGAATTTGTAGTTGGATTGAACATGATGTTCCATAATGGTCCTTGTCCATGTGTTATTTAAATACATCTTACAAAACCTGTCTAGGTCATATTTCACCTCCAAAACAAAAAGTCGCAAATGATGCAAATAACATACCTTGCCCACAACAAGCTTTTTTTGCACAACAAACTTGCATTATTGAAATATTTATTGAATTATTTACTTATTTACATTACTGTAATGCAAAAAAAGGCTATTCAATGTAGGCCATTTATATAGTAGTGGTCGGTCTAAAATGGACATTTTTACCCTTATTCAAATATTACAAATATTCTGTAAGCATATTGCATAGTCATGCTTGGAGTCAATTGTTTTATTTGTGATGCCACAATTAAACATGCCAACAATTTTTGGGGCTTTTTCCTGTAAGGTTTTTTTTTTTTTTTTTTTTAAATAATTTATTTAGCATAGTAAAATAAAACCTGTAGTAGTTAAACCTGTAGTAACTTTGTCAAATAAATACCTTGATCATATTGAGTGTTTTGTTTTTACCTCATTTTTAAAATATATTTATATATATAAAATTGTATATTTTGTGGGGTGGGGGGTATACTCAATTATCATAAGTTATTTTCAATTATCAGTGTTTATTATTATCAGTCAATTTATTATTTTGTGTTTTTATTTTGCGGTGATATATGGACATGTTTTGGGGAAATTCATTCAATTAGTATCATTTGTAGAGGTGTAATAATGCAACACGGATATAACTCAACCTTATGACCAGATTCCACCAAACATCAACCCAGTGACATGTGATAATCAATCCTGTCATTGTTATTTTCTCTCTCTCAGATACACTGGGGGTTTAGTCCTCAAGGTTTACCACTTTCATTAACCCCATTTTCAATCAATTAACCTCTTTAACAGGAATCAGCTCTTAACTCTGACCTCTGCGATGTCAACTACACATGTGAGAGGTGACCTCTCACCTCTATAATTTAACATGCCAAGCTTCTGGCTCATGAGTCTCCCAGAAGAGGGAGATTCCCTTTCGAAGGAAACTCGCATTGCATCCAGCGCTATGGGGAACGCCTCAGCGTGACTGATGACTGAAGCACCTGTACAATCACGGCAATCCTATTGGCCGGCGACAGCCATGAATTCATGCTAGTGTGACCCGGAAGTATAAAAGGGGCGCCCAGAGAACATGTCATCCTCTTCTTCGTCTTCAGGGACTGAGTTTACCGTAGTCACGTTTATCATCATGGCAAAAAGTGACAAGCGTTTCAGAAAGTGTGCCGATCCTTGTCAGAGATTTCTGACACCAGAGGACTCACACGATCTGTGCGTGTCCTGTCTGGGTGAAGAGCATACACGCTCCGTTTGCGGGCACTGTGAGTGTCTACGGATGAGGACGCTCCGCTCTCGTTTGTCCTTCTCGAAGGAAGGAGGACAGGCAGCTGTGCCTGGCGGCTCGGGTCCCGCTCGTGCTGAGGCGGAGAGGAGACTGAGATCGTGGGGCTCTCAGCTGGAACTTGATGAGGAATTGGAGAGAGTGAATCTCTCACGCCCCTCGGCTGCTGACGAGAGCTTGCTGCTGGAGGATGACGTATTATCCCTTACGTCATCGGATCCAGCGGCCAGTGCTCTGTTGGCATCTAGCCAAGATGAGCAGGAGGAGGCTGAAGCAGGTGAGGATGCGGAGATGGCTGAACCTGCTCAGTCCCCCTGCCCCGCGTATGCAGAGCTGGTGGAAGTAATGGAGCGTGCTACTGCAAGGCTCGATTTGCCATGGCGACGTGGCAGAGAGGAACCTGCTCGTGGTAGGCTCGACGAGCATTTCCTCTCGGGCCACAGACCACCAGCTCTGGTGAGCCTTGCATTCCTTCCCGATCTCCATTATGAGATTGAGAAGGCATGGAAGAACCCGTATTCGGCACGCATCCATCGCCATCAGCATGCAAATTATGCCAATGTTGAGGGGATGCGTGAGCACGGGTATGTGTCAATGCCTTCTATTGATGGGACGTTCGCGAGCTATCTCTCTTTAGGGGAAGCATCGACACTAAGAGCTCCATCCCTGCCATCCAGACCACTGAAAACAATGACGCGTCTGAATGGCAGGGCATACGCGGCAGCAGGTCAGGCTGAGGCTGCACTGCATATGATGGCAGTGCTTCAGGCTTACCAGGCAGACCTGCTGAGGGACTTGGACCAGGGCAAGGGGCTTTCCCCTGATGCGGTTGCCAAGTTGCAGCGCACAACATATTTAGCTCTCCGGGCCACCAAACAAACCGCAGCCACGGTTGGGAGATCGATGGCGGGCATCGGGGAGAAAGAGAAGGAATTTCTCCTGGATGGCCCGGTTTCACCCTCAGAGAGGCGAAGGCACACTCGGCCGCATTTAAAACATTTATACCGTGCCAGTCCAGGCAGGGGGTCCTGGCCCGTCTCGATTCGAGGAATCGTAGGCAGGGCCAGAGAGGAAGCGTCACCACTCGAGCACCGCCTCCGTCGAGGAGCAGGTCACAGAGACGGCATGACTTGAGCAGGACCTTAGAGAGGTGATAGAGTACAGAAGCGACCAGCAGTCTAGGTCTGGTAGAGGCAGATAACATCGCCTCCCTCTCTGAGGGTTATTACAACTACCCTCTTTGTCTGCCTTCCCCCCTTTTTGTTTTTAAGCATCAGGACCTGGGCTGGACCAATGATGATATCATTGTTCTGAAGGTCTCGCTAAGGCTTTTTGTTTAATAAACAGAAGTCATAGAGCATGGTAGGCCTCCTTTTAATATTAACGTGGTGAAGGCTTCCGCTCGTGGGATACAGGTAAGAGCTGTTTATCTCCTCCTAATAGTGTGATTCATTTTGTAGAGATGTCAGTTCACTGTAACTTCGTTTTTGATCGTAACAGAGTTGTTGGTTGTTTGGCCTCCTCTAGCTGGCCTCTAGGGGGCGTAGGTAGGCCATAGATCCCCTTAAAGGGGGTGTGTAATGGGCCTCCGTTCCCTCAGGTTTACAAAGTGTTATGTTGTGTATTGGAACCCGTGGTGGGCGTTGCAGACTTCCTCTCGGTTTGAGAGTCATTCTGCTGAAGTCTTCACCCCCAGAGCTCAGCGTAGAATATGTATTATAGTAGAGAAGGCAGATTTATTGTAGGCCTCTTGCTTTTTGAGCTTTGTTGTTGGGTTAACTAGACACCGTTCTCGGTGCACACAGATTTCGGGATGATGGCGAGTGGTTTCCTCCCGGTCGGGGAGTCTTTTTGCTGAACGCTTTGCTCTCTATGTTAGTCTAGTAAATATGTGTGATCTCTGTAGGCCTCCTCTCGTGTGAGAGTCATTCTGCTGAGGCCTTGGCTCATCCTCCTGATTTTTGGAATTAGCACAGGTTAGACGGATCTGGATGGTGAGTGTGGTAGGTTTCCTCTCGATCTGGGAGTCGTTTTGCTGAAGCCTCCGCTCCCTGGGAATATTTTTGGTCTGATTATTTCTCTCACTCTTAGGAGTTTGTTGTGTTTATACGAGTGTTGTAGGCCCCTCTTATGTGAGAGTCTTACTGCTGAGGCCTCCGCTCTCTTTAGAGCCTCCGCTCTTCTGGAGCGTTTGTGACATGTTTGTAAAGTTGCTGTGCCGCTGCTTGGCGTTGAGCTTATCTAGACTTTGGTCTGCTAGAGTGATAATTGTGGCGAGGGTGTTGCTCGTTTAGAGCATTTTCTGTTAGACCTCTCCCTCTCTTGAGCTCATGATAGTGAGTGTTGTAGGCTTCCTCTTGTGATTTGAGTTTCTATTGAGGCCTCCGCTCTTAAGAGCTTCATATAATATGAGCATGCTCTGGTTGAGCTAAAACATTACTCCTCTCATTCTGAGAGTCGTTCTGCAGAGTGGTTTGCTCCCTAGAGTTTATGCTTAAACCCAAGTATATGCCCGCGGCAAGTGTAAGGCTCTGGTTAGAGCCTCCTTGATGTTAAGCAGGGGTATGCGAGGAGGTTTTTGGTTTAACCCTTAACGCTCTGGTTTAGTGTCATGTTGCAAGGCCCATGAGGAGCCTCCATGATATGGCTTCCAGGTTGGTAGGTGATTGTTGGTACTCCCCTTGTTTAAAGGGTCATTATGCAGAATGCTGGCTCCCTCGCGTAGAGTTATAGTAGGCCTTCAGGAAGCGGCCTCTATATATATTTATATACATGTGTATTTATTTATATATAATAAACAGGTTGTTGGCTGGGCGGTTATCAGTTTTTAGCCTCCCTGTTAATAGAGGTTGACTTTGGGTCCTTCTTGGAAGTGGCAGGCCAGGGCCCTTGAGCCTGGGCCATACTCCCTTAAAGGAGCCCACCTTTAAGGTTAGGTTGAGGTTTCCAGGCCTTTGAGCTAGCGCCCTGGAAGGAGTCCTTCCTTGTTGGAATTAGACTCTTCTTTGAAGCATGTAGCTTGGGCAAACTGGCCGAAGGGAGTAGTGTCACTGACAGCCAGGCTGGTGCGTACCCGTGAGGGGAGTTAACCTTGGAATTTTCCATGAATTTAGCCTCTTGTGCTTGTCACAGCCAATGTTGACAGCGCACCCCCTCAGCATGGCGGCGTGGGTATTCTCGTTCCCCATAGCGCTGGACTCAATGCGAGTTCCCTTCGAAAGGTAACGTCTCGGGTTACAACTGTAACCCTGGTTCCTTGAGAACAGGGAACGAGACATTGCGTCTTTTTGCCATGCTTCAGGGCTGCCTGCGTCGTCCCTTCAGACGAAGAAGTGGATGACATGTTCTCTGGGAGCCCCTTTTATACTTCTGGGTCGCACTAGTATGACGTCATGGCTATCGCCAGCCAATAGGATAGCCGTGATTGTACAGGTGCTTCAGTCATCAGTCACACTGAGGCGTTCCCCCATAGAGCTGGATGCAATGTCTCGTTCCGGGTCCCCCTCTCGGTAGAAATTACGTTCGCGGGGGCACTGCGGTGCGATAGAAAAGGGCACTTTCACTTTCAAAGTGTGCACCCTTGTGCACGCCACTGAAATTTGTTACAAATCTATGTAAGTTTGTGCAGAATGTAAGAATGAGAGTTTTTAACGTAAGTTCTACCAGGAAGATTCTAATAACAAGTCATTCATTCATACTAACAGGTCTGGCCAATCACTGCTTGTCTTGACACCTGGAGTATATACGCACTGAACTCTCTGTTTCACCTTTGCAGTTGATGATGCTAACGTTCCACCCCCCATCCTCCCCACGAGGTTGGCCCTTGTCCATCCACTGGGGTAGGCAACGCCCCTGCCTTCGTCTTCAGGCAGGATCAGCCGAATCTGCATCCCCCATGATTTGGACTAAGGACGGGGCCTACGCCAAAGAACTTTTCTATACAACTAAACACGAATAATTGTAGCTCACAACCATCTGTTTGTACTTTATGGAATAAATACCATGAAAACTTGCACCTGCCCTCTGAAACTTTCTGGTCAAACTGGAATTACTGACAACTCATTTAAGGCAGTTCGGAATAGTTTCTTTCTTTTGGGAGACAATCACTCCATTTATCATGCACTTTAATCTTTGAAACTTTGCGGACCTTTTACATTCACAAACAGCTATATAACAAAAACACAATACATAAAAGGTAATATCCGAAAAAGCATAATAGAGAGGCACTTTACGAGTCTCCTAATTTCCTCAGCCGATGGTGGCTTGCGAACTGTTTTATGTGCCCCCTAATTTCTGAACCAAGCAGATAATGAATCCAACTTACGAATATAGATTATTTTATAATCACTGTAAATTACATGATTTTTACATAAAAAAGCATTTAGGGCTTATGGGGGTGGTTATTTTTGGGTCTCCTTACTTAATCAAAAACTGTACCATTAGACTAAAGGCCCGTTCACACCAAGGACAATAACTACAACGATAACGATATAGTTCTTAAAATCTTTGTAAATATAAAAGAATAGAAGAACTATAACAATAATGGCACAGAGAAACAATATAATTCGAATGACTTCCAGAACGATTTTTTCCAGCTGATTGAAGACAAAAACATTGACAGCCAATCAGCCCATCGTTCTTGATGTGAACTGGCCTTAACACATAATTTTTTGTGTCTGTGTGTTATCTTATGTAAAGAAAACTGTGATGTTTAAGCTGTCATGCAGAGTTTGATTTATATGACTTTTTTGTATGCCACTTCATTAATATGTAAGGAATAATTGACGACGGGCTGTTGAATTATTCGAAAAATAATTTTTTCGATAATAATTTTTTTAATAATTCAACGACCAGGAGTCAATTATTCCACTTATACTACGGTTACCACACCTTAAAAAATTTAAAAGATTATTTATTTCAAAAAAATTTGTCAGGTTTTGTCCGTAAAACGCTCTTGTGTGCAGGACTAATTTCTTACGCATCTAAACCGTTGCTAATTCCAAAATGTCATTTTAGAACTAGTAACGGAGGCTTAAGCCACTGATAGCAGACTAATGCAGTTATTAATGCAGTAATATTAGTTATTAGAGCGAGCGAGCGAGAGAGAGAGAGAGAGAGAGAGAGAGTGTATGTGAATTATCTCAGTCTGTGTGTCTCTTTCAACAGTGTTCGGCAGCTGCATCTACTAATACGAAACTGTAAGAACAGCGCCTTTATTACCTCGCTAGTGAGAAATGTCATGTAGCTTTTAAGTTAAACTATTTTACTGATAAAATCGTCAGAGCCGCGATGAAAACATGTTTCTCTGCGAGTGTGTCCGCACTGCATGTATGTGTGTTTGAGTGGAAGAGCGGGAGAAAGAGAGTATGTGCGTTTCGTACATAATTAAACGTAATTTTGTGGGGAAAACATGGAAATAATTTGTCGTTTTTATCCTATTGTTTACTATATTTCTTTGCTTGGTGAGTGTCGTTCTGGGTTTTGGTTATTTGCTGTTGTAGGCTGTAAAGACATTTGAAATAACTGAAATCATTTGGCGAAGTGATATGGAACTGTAATGCGTCAAGACCTGCCTGGAACTACTTTTGCCGTGCGTTTCCCTGAAAATAATTGCACACCTTAGAACGTCAGATTCATGCATTCAACAGCCCTGTAGTATAATTCATTTTATGACACAGCATATATTTACAGTGTACTTTATGGTTAGAAATAGGGATGGAATTGGGGATAGGATTACAGTTATATTTATTTGACAGAAATGTTCTTCCAGGATCAACAGAAGACGATTCCAGTAACATGACTTAATTTCACTGTTTAATAGCACACAATATGATCTTTTATGATAGTGATTACTTTTTTCTGAACCATGAGCAACACTTTTATGAGGGTTAGATTAAGGAAGGTTTCAGTCAACATTAGTTGTGCTGTTTCCCAGAGAGGTTTCTTTCATCTTGAGTTTATAGGGGTCCTGCGGTGTAAAATCTTTTAACAAGTAGGCTAGCAACATTTTAATACCACATCCTTCAAATATTATCAACAGCTCAGCTATTCGTACCACAGCTATGAGACCACAGATTTCAAAGCTGCCAAAACATGACTTTATGCCTTTCAGCCTATTTATTGAAGCCATTTGTGCCTCATCCATCTTTTCTCTTGTTTAGTGCATATACTGTGTGATAGCAAATCTGCATGTCTGTCAGTTTACTTTGTGTGTTTGTCATCATAGTTGTTGACTTATTGGGCCCCATCATACACCCGGCACAATGTGGCGCCAGGCACGACGCTAGTGTTTTTTGCTAGTTGCAGCCCGACAGTTATCATTTTCACGTCCTGCGCCACGTTGTTTAAATAGCAAATGCATTTGCGCCCATTTGTATGCCCATGGGCGTGCTGGTCTGAAAACGAGGTGTGTTCAGGCGCATTGTTGGCGTGTTGCTATTCTGAGGCAACTGAAATAGACTGCGCCATTGACCAACTGAAACCTGGTCTAAAGTCAATGGTGCAGTATTTTGTGTGTTATTTAAAGCCTGCGTTAGTAATATGCGCCTATAGGCACTTTAGACCATGCACTTAGATCATTAAAATAGGGCCCATTGAGTTTGATGTTTTCTGTAGAACATCTGTCTCCTTTTTGAGCCTTATTTTGAGGAGAACAAAATAAACCCAATGCCTGCACATTTAAATACTGTGCTATTCACTACGGTTTGACTGAACACTGGACTTCTGAACCCTCTCTGTGGAGTAGTGCAGTGCTGGCTACAGAGACTGTCTAAACACTTTAGTGACACCAGAGCAAAGCTCAGTCCCCATGACAATCTGATATGGCCTATTTCCAAAAGGCCTGACTTTTCACTGTGGACGCCCAAATGCTTAGCCATCATTGCTCCTATTAAATTTCACTGTCAAGCCACAGAGACTAGCAGTGAAATGGAAAGCAATGAATTGTGGGGCATTGCGAGTATAGATATGTAATAAACATTTTTAGAAGTATCCTAATCCTCTAGAGACATTAATTGGGTGCCTTTAGGGAGATGATGTTCAATCTAATGTTGTTTTGCAGAAATGAGCTGTCTAAAAATCATTCATCAAAGATGTAAATAAAGAAAATGAGGTAACAGTTTAGTTTAGGGTCCAATTCTCACTATTAACTAGTTGCTTATTATCATGCATATTGGCTGTTCATTAGTACTTATAAAGCACATATTAATGCATTATTCTGCATGGCCATATTCCACATCCCTTAATCCTGCCCAATACCTAAACTTAACAACTACCTCACTAACTATTAATAAGCAGTAATTAGGAGTTTATTGAGGCAAAAGTCGTAGTTAATAGTTAGTTAATAGTGAGAATTTGACCCTAATCTAAAGTGTGACCGAAAAGTATTATAGGAGTACGTTTAAAAACAAAAAACTTTTTCAGTCTTTCAACTTCATGGTTAATTCAATGTATTACTTGCCGTTTCTCTGTGAATTTGTATATTCACTAGCAATTTCTAATTGTGAAAAATTGTTACAAAGCCATTTTACTCGATACTTAGGTATCGGTCAGTCAAGTATCAGTCAGTCCGATACTGTGTGTTATGGTTGTTACTGTCATTAGACTTTGGGTAACACTTTAGAATAATGGTCTGTCATTAATAGGTACAGTGGGGAGAACAAGTATTTGATACACTGCCGATTTTGCAGGTTTGCCCACTTACAAAGCATGTAGAGGTCTGTAATTTTTATCATAGGTACTCTTCAACTGTGAGAGACGGAATCTAAAACAAAAATCCAGAAAATCACATTGTATGATTTTTAAGTAATTAATTTGCATTTTATTGCATGACATAAGTATTTTATACATCAGAAAAGCAGAACTTAATCTTTGGTACAGAAACCTTTGTTTGCAATTACAGAGATCATACGTTTCCTGTAGTTCTTGACCAGGTTTGCAGACACTGCAGCAGGGATTTTGGCCCAATCCTCCAGACAGACCTTCTCCAGATCCTTCAGGTTTCGGGGCTGTTGCTGGGCAATACAGACTTTCAGCTCCCTCCAAAGATTTTCTATTGGGGTCAGGTCTGGAGACTGGCTAGGCCACTCCAGGACCTTGAGATGCTTCTTACGGAGCCACTCCTTAGTTGCCCTGGCTGTGTGTTTCGGGTCGTTGTCATGCTGGAAGACCCAGCCACGACCCATCTTCAATGCTCTTACTGAGGGAAGGAGGTTGTTGGCCAAGATCTCGCGATACATGGCCCCATCCATCCTCCTCTCAATACGGTGCAGTCGTCCTGTCCCCTTTGCAGAAAAGCATCCCCAAAGAATGATGTTTCCACCTCCATGCTTCACGGTTGGGATGGTGTTCTTGGGGTTGCACTCATCCTTCTTCTTCTTCCAAACACGGCGAGTGGAGTTTAGACCAAAAAGCTCTATTTTTGTCTCATCAGACCACATGACCTTCTCCCATTCCTCCTCTGGATCATCCAGATGGTCATTGGCAAACTTCAGATGGGCCTGGACATGCGCTGTCTTGAGCAGGGGGACCTTGCGTGCGCTGCAGGATTTTAATCCATGACGGCGTAGTGTGTTACTAATGGTTTTCTTTGAGACTGTGGTCCCAGCTCTCTTCAGGTCATTGACCAGGTCCTGCCGTGTAGTTCTGGGCTGATCCCTCACCTTCCTCATGATCACTGATGCCCCACGAGGTGAGATCTTGCATGGTGCCCCAGACCGAAGGAGATTGACCATCATCTTGAACTTCTTCCATTTTCTAATAATTGCGCCAACAGTTGTTGCCTTCTCACCAAGCTGCTTTCCTATTGTCCTGTAGCCCATCCCAGCCTTGTGCAGGTCTACAATTTTATCCCTGATGTCCTTACACAGCTCTCTGGTCTTGGCCATTGTGGAGAGGTTGGAGTCTGTTTGATTGAGTGTGTGGACAGGTGTCTTTTATACAGGTAACGAGTTCAAACAGGTGCAGTTAATACAGGTAATGAGTGGAGAACAGGAGGGCTTCTTAAAGAAAAACTAACAGGTCTGTGAGAGCCGGAATTCTTACTGGTTGGTAGGTGATCAAATACTTATGTCATGCAATAAAATGCAAATTAATTATTTAAAAATCATACAATGTGATTTTCTGTATTTTTGTTTTAGATTCCGTCTCTCACAGTTGAAGTGTACCTATGATAAAAATTACAGACCTCTACGTGCTTTGTAAGTAGGAAAACCTGCAAAATCGGCAGTGTATCAAATACTTGTTCTCCCCACTGTACCCTGTAACTACATGAAACAAGAGGGGAACAAGCACCACTTTAATTTACAGCCCGTAGATTCATACTTACCCTGTAACTACACAAATAATTACCCCTTAATTAAAAAATACTTACAGTATAAATCATTTGTTAATTTCCCTGGTAGTTACCCCTTTATTCCCCAAATACTACATATTGTTCCCTTATACCTACACATACATACTTTATAATTACACTATAATTACCAAAAGTTACGCTGTAAATTAATTTTACTTACGCAGTACTTTCCTGGCTGTAATCTAAAGCGTTACCTAAATTTGTCCCTCAAATCTGATTTGTTGATTGGAATGTTGTTCCAGGTCAACAAAGATGTTGCACTTGGTGCAATCAGGTTCTGCCAAACCCTAACCCTAACCCAAATTATATAGTAGCCTACGTATGTTTTGTTTATTAATATTACTCAGTACTTATTTGTATAATTACACTGTAACAAGGGCAACAATAAAGTGTAACCTTAAATTAATGACAAACTCAGACAGGAGAATTACATTTTCACTGTTACTGCGACAAGGTATACAATTAAGAATGTGTTCTAGTTGTATTTTAATGTATTTGTATCCATTGTATTTTAATGGATTTAACTCATTGGAAAAAGCTAACTATATAGCTAACTATACCTTTTGAAATGGGTAGCTTGAATTACTTTCAATTACAAGTAACTTGGGAAAACTACAGTTTCGAAGTAGCTTCCCCAACACTGATGGTAACAGACTGTGAGCTGTTAGTTTTCAGTGTCAGACACTTTGCAACAAGATATGGTGTATCCAGAGCTCTCCTCACACAGTCCAACCAATGCACAAAACCTAGTTTTCTCTCTAGTGTAATCAGAGGAGGAGAGTGTTGTGTTGGCCTGGACCAAAAATCCCAACAAAAGTCAGCCAACAATGGAAGGACTGATAAAAATAGTGGAATAAAGAAATGACTACCATGCCACCCTCTGTCTGATACCACTTTCCCTCCAGCAGCCTGAATCTATCGCGCTCTCATTCCTTCCGTCCCCTCAAACAACTCTCTTCAATCTAGCACAGAAATAAATGAATTTTGAAAAATGTGCATTCAAAAACCAATTTAAAGGATGGCTGGCTTTGAGACATGAAGTTTGCAAATGAGAGTGCACTTTAAATAGAGAAATATGAAGCAAGCTGTAATGAGATTTCTGGACTTACAGGGCCAACCATATCTCCCTGGGTTGGGAATTCTGAAATGAGCAATTTTTGGTGTGCATTATTATCAAACAAAACAGAGGAAGCTATGGAATACACAATGCAGCACTGTGTGGGAGATGAGTCTCTTAGTGGTATAATGAGATATGGATTGCAGCCGTAATATTCCTCCAAGGCCTCTTCTGCCTCAATTTCACTATAAAATCGCAATTTCTGTCTCTGTTTTTTTTGTAGTCATTTGTGATAGATTTATAAATATGCCTTAGAATATTAACGAATAAGTTCAAGGGTCATTCTATGAAACGGGAGCCATTTCCAATTTAATAATGTGAATATTAATAAGGTATATTTTTGTAAGATGTATTCTTTCAGATGCAGTAAATAGTGTTTTGAAGTGTTTATAAATTGCATTTTGCTAAATTAATACAAATTGTGAATTTTTTTTTCATTTTTGGTGATCTAACGCTTTAATATTTAATATAAAAATAAATAATTTGTATATTCCATACATTCATTCTCCATGTTTTTTGTCTTTTGTTGTGAGCACACAGGTTGAGTGTTCATTCCCTCACTATGGGCTCTTGACTGGTTTAGTGTGTTTTTGTTGAGCACCTGGCTTTTTCATGGAATTTTTTCATTCATCATTTTTCATTGGCCAGCTACTCTTGTATTATAATGTTTGGTGTCTGCACATGGCACATGATTATGTAACATGTATGGTCTGTGTTGTCTAGTTTTCATTACGTTTCCCATGATGCTTTGTGTTCTCCTTATGACCTTCTTTCTCTGTGTTAACTGATTAGTCATTATGTTCCACCTGTGTTCATTTATCATCTCATTAGTTCCTTTGTTTGCCCTGTCCATTTAAACCCTGAGTTTTCTCTGTTCATCCAATATGTTTCATAAATAACCGGCAACACCATGCATCGCAGAGGGAGTGTTAGTGGAGCTCGAGGGAATGGAGGAAGGCCCCGCCCACTACCCCGCCACGGTGGATGCCATGAATAAAATCTCTGGAGGATATTTGGAGGAACTTATGGAGGTTTTTGATGAGGACCTTATTGACTGGTTTGGGGAAGTTAAACCCAATGTCCCTGTATCTCCAGCGCCCCCTGCATCTCCAGCATCCCCTGTCTCTTCTGAATCCCCGCCCAGCCTCCCTCTCCCACCTCCACTATCAGCCAGTTCCTCTGCCTTGTCTCCGCTGGTATCCGTCAGCCCCTCTGCATCTCCTACACCATGTCCAGATCTGCCTCAGTGCTTTCGGCCACCAGCTCCACGTAGCCCAGAGGATCCCCTGGCTCTGCCTCCAGCCTCTTTGCCCATTGCTCCACCTCGGCCTGTAGACACGTCAGCTCCACCTTGGCTCCTCCCTCCCTCGCCTCCAGAGGAAACCATCGACCATACGGCTTTACTGGGCTCCCTCGTTCCTCCAGCTTCGCCTTGGTCAGGCGTTGACCTGCCTGCTCCTTCGGCTCCGTCTGGCTGTGCCTTCCCCTTGGCTTCGCCTTCGTCCTTGGTCCCATCAGCTCCACCTCTGTCCTCTGGTTCACCGGTTTCACCTCGGACGCTCATCACCGTGGCTCCACCTCGGTCTCCAGTACCATCGGTTCCGCGTAGGCTCTTCAGCCTGTCCTCTTCTTCACTGTCTCCATCTTCGGCAGCTCCATCTCCGTCGTTCGTCTCCAGGGTGCATCACATCAAGTCGTCTCCATGGCGCCTCCCGCCTTCGACTGCACCCTGGTTCCTCGTCCTGGCTGGCCTCTGGCTCACCATCCGGCTCCTGATCCTGCCTTCCTATTGGCTCCTCCCACCCTCCACTCCCCCTGGGACTGTATTATGTGCCTTGGACTGTTTGTTTTTCGGTTGCTCTACGTCCCCCTCCAGAGCCCCCTCCCTCCCTCCCTCCCTCCCTCCCTCCCTCCCTCAGTTGGACCAGTTACGGTGCGAGGACGCGCCTTTTCGGGATGGGGTGTCCTGTAACGTGTATGCTCTGTGTTGTCTAGTTTTCACTACGTTTCCCATGATGCTTTGTGTTCTCCTTATGACTTTGTTTGCCCTGTCCATTTAAACCATTCTCACCCATTCTCTGTTCGTCCTCGTTAATATTAGCGTTTGGCTGTGTATTTCTATGTTCTACTCCAAGTTTATGATTAAATACTGTTCCTGTGTATTCCTCTTCGTCTAGCGCTTTCATTACCACACCAAACCGTAACAGATTATTTCTATGGCTGCATTTGAATCCCTTTTTTTTTATGCCCTTCCCTCGCTAACTTCCCTCCATCTTGTTCACTCAGATGTACGTCAATGCTTATGTTGCATAAGTGCCCACTACTGGCGGAACCCTTGCAATGTCTTCAAATGGAGCACCCTAAGCCCTTGATCACTTGAAATCTGCAATGGAGCTGATTTATTATTTACATTTTTTTCCCCTTATGAATTTGTTTTATGCACCATTATTTAAGCCTGTATGTATGCTTGGGCTGTTGGAGAAAAGATTAAAAAAATGACACAAACGAAAATTATAACAATACAATAAACTAGGCCTTTAACAGTCAGTCAGTTTTTTACAATCGCTATGACAATTTTTTCAATACTTTTAACAATTTTCCTAAATTCTTAACACAGTTAGCACAACATCTGTCTGTGTAGGGTATACAATTAACACATTTCTTGTTGCTTTTACACAAAATGCATACAGTTAACACAAATTTAAAATGCTGATCTTCTGTGAAAAAGGAACAATATAGAGCAACACAAAGAAAGTAAGAAAAATGCCTGCATGAGGGAGAGGAAGATGAGTACCAGGACAAGGAAGAGAAGTGGGACAAGGGAGAGGAATGCCTGGACGAGGACAAGGTAGAGGTTGAGGAGTTAGAATGCATTGTGGTGCTCAAAGAAGGGCCAGAATTAGGGTAACTGATGAAATAAGAGCTACTATCATAGACCATGTCATAAACCATAGGCTATCATACAGAGAGGCTGGTGAACGAGTACAGCCAAATCTCAGCAGGACACAGTGGCATCCATTATCCAGAATTTTCGAGAAACCAACAGGTAGGATATTGTATAAGGGCTTCTCCTACTGCAAAGTGTAAATAATTGTACCATGTATTACAGTGACTCTATGCCTCTGGTCTCTAATATGTAACTGTATTCTGTCTATCTAAGGATTCAACACCTCCCTCAGGGTGCAGAGAAAAGCTCCTAAACGAAGAACAGGAACTTGCTATTGTCAACACTGTGATTGCTGATAATGGAATAAAACTGAAGGGCATAAAGCTACTCTGAGATGGGTCATTCATTTTTTGTTTTGAATTTCTGCAGCAAAAGAAACAAAATGCAATGCAAAAATGTGGAGAGGCTTCAAAAGACACACAATCTATGATCAATAAAATATACTTTCTATTGTATAAGGGCACACCTGACACATAAAATAATGCAGTTTCTGTAATTCCGTGTTAGTGTTTTTATGACATTGTGCTATGATTGACTAAATGTTCCTGTTGGAAGAGAACATGTGTTAGGGTTTTGGTAGACATAGTGTATTGTGTTAGTGTATTGTTGTATTTTGAAAATTAGTGTTAGAGTTTAGTTTACAATGTGTGATTCTGAGCATGAAATTAACCGTTTTGACAATTGTGTGTTGTAGGTGTGTTGGTGTGTTAAGAGTTTAGGAAAATTGTTAAAAGTATTGAAAAAATTGTCATAGCAATCGTAAAAACTGTAAGGTAGATACAAGTATTATGCAGTTAAATGTCAAAATAACTCTAATATCATACACTAGAGAGTAGTGTGGGGTAGGGGGTAAATTAAGTACGATCTGCTGTGATGTCACAATCATGTTGCAATGTGGTCTATGGATCTGCCTGAAGTGCACATATTGAGTAAAATTAAACTCAATAAAAAAAAATCGAGGGGTCGAGGGTCCGTCCAAATAAACTTCCTTTGTCCACTTGACAAAGTTGAACGCACTTCAAAATGGTGGCAGGGATTCTCCCAAGGGGAAGTGCCAACCCGATCTCATGGTAATTCGTAAGTATTTTACAAGGTTGCTAATTCGTACAAATTTGTACGGTTTGAATCATACGATTTCGTAAAAATTTTCAAAAAAAGTCACCAAGGACCACCCCCAAACCCTGCCCCTAAACTTATCCATCACTGGGGTCTAAAATAATCGAATAGTGAGGTCGGGCGAATTTGTACGAATTAGCCACCTTGTAAAATACTTGCTGTGAGATTGCGTTGGAAATGCATAGGGAAGTTTGCGAATGTATGTCTAAAAGTTAATCGTCTAATGTCTTGACCCCACCCTCCTTGTTATCTGATTGTTAGTTAATTTCCCTGGTTACCCTCCTCATTTCCTTCCCTATATATTTCCCTTGTGTGCTCTGTCCTGTGTTGGTTCATTTTGTATTCTTGCTCATGTTCTATGGGAAATGCCTTTCAACTTGTGTGTGCAAAATTCAGAATTACATGAATGTGCAGCATTTTGTACAAATAGAGACATAGTTGTGAATACAAAACTTTGATTTTGTATTAACGTAGGTCAGAATTTGTGCATGCAACAAGTAAGATGTGCATTTGTGGATCCGGTGACGTGTGCATTCATTGACTCGTTTCTGAGTCGATCCTATTTTATTCATTTAGATTTTGAGACTTTCATTTCGCTGGTTTAGCCTTGCACGTTCCACACACACACATCTGTCTAAGAAAACCTGCTACCACTAGATGGCAGTATCCTGCTAAAGCTGACAACGGCACCGTAATCAAGCGTTCTTACCCATATAAGACGCTTAAAGTGGCTTAAGAAAGTGATATAGAAGCACCAAATTCATTACACACCTTATTAATAAAACATAGCTTAAAAATATGAAAGAATATGAAAAGTAGAAAATATGAAAAGTAGAAGACAAGCAGAAAAATATCCGCAAAGTTTCACATCGAATGTTTCCTCGTTATAAAGAAAACGCTTCGTAATGCATTAAGACAGTAGGCTAACATTAAAAGGTATTGATAACTCATACTTTGTATAGGCAAGCAGATAAACTCAGGTTATGAACACAACACGAGATGTTAGGCATTTTTCTCCCATAGAAAACCATTATAAAAACGCTTAACATGCAATATAGCGCGTTGCATGTTCAATAAGGTGTATATTGAGTTTTAATAGCGCTGTCTTACTGCATTAACGTTAAGCGTTTTCTTTTATAATAGGCTCTATGGGAGGAAAACACTTAGCCTACTATGTACAGACAAGAGCTAATGAATGCAACGTTGTAAAGTATTAATTTAAATGTAGTAATGCACATTTGGTAGTTGTGCACACATTAATAATTATAGCTCCAGGCTTATTCAGTGGTAGTTGTTTGTGTGTGGGTTGTGAAATGCTTGGAAACCGCGAAAAGAAAGTCTCAAAATCAGTGTTGTAGTCGAGACCAGCTCATTCGAGTCCGAGTCAAGACCGAGTTCAGAGAGGGTTGAGTCCGAGTCAAGACCAAGTTCAAAGAGGGTTGAGTCCGAGTCGAGACCGAGACCAGAGAGGGTTGAGTCCGAGTCGAGACCGAGTTCAGAGAGGGTTGAGTCCAAGTCGAGACCGAGTTCAAAGAGGGTTGAGTCCGAGTCAAGACCGAGTTCAGAGAGGGTTGAGTCCGAGTCGAGACCAAGTTCAGAGAGGGTTGAGTCCGAGTCGAGAACCGAGTTCAAAGAGGGTTGAGTTCGAGTCAAGACCGAGACCAGAGAGGGTCGAGTCCGAGTCAAGACCGAGTTCAGAGAGGGTTGAGTCCGAGTCAAGACCGAGTTCAAAGAGGGTTGAGTCCGAGTCAAGACCGAGTTCAGAGAGGGTTGAGTCCGAGTCAAGACCGAGTTCAAAGAGGGTTGAGTCCGAGTCAAGACCGAGTTCAAAGAGGGTTGAGTCCGAGTCGAGACCAAGTTCAGAGAGGGTTGAGTCCGAGTCGAGAACCGAGTTCAAAGAGGGTTGAGTTCGAGTCGAGACCGAGACCAGAGAGGGTCGAGTCCGAGTCAAGACCGAGTTCAAAGAGGGTTGAGTCCGAGTCAAGACCGAGTTCAAAGAGGGTTGAGTCCGAGTCAAGACCAAGTTCAGAGAGGGTTGAGTCCGAGTCAAGACCGAGTTCAGAGAGAGTTGAGTCCGAGTCGAGACCGAGTTCAGAGAGGGTTGAGTCCGAGTCGAGACCGAGTTCAAAGAGGGTTGAGTTCGAGTCAAGACCGAGACCAGAGAGGGTCGAGTCCGAGTCAAGACCGAGTTCAGAGAGGGTTGAGTCCGAGTCAAGACCGAGTTCAAAGAGGGTTGAGTCCGAGTCAAGACCGAGTTCAGAGAGGGTTGAGTCCGAGTCAAGACCGAGTTCAAAGAGGGTTGAGTCCGAGTCAAGACCGAGTTCAAAGAGGGTTGAGTCCGAGTCGAGACCAAGTTCAGAGAGGGTTTAGTCCGAGTCGAGAACCGAGTTCAAAGAGGGTTGAGTTCGAGTCGATACCGAGACCAGAGAGGGTCGAGTCCGAGTCAAGACCGAGTTCAAAGAGGGTTGAGTCCGAGTCAAGACCGAGTTCAAAGAGGGTTGAGTCCGAGTCAAGACCAAGTTCAGAGAGGGTTGAGTCCGAGTCAAGACCGAGTTCAGAGAGGGTTGAGTCCGAGTCGAGACCGAGTTCAGAGAGGGTTGAGTCCGAGTCGAAACCGAGTTCAAAGAGGGTTGAGTCCGAGTCGAGACCGAGTTCAGAGAGGGTTGAGTCCGAGTCAAGACCGAGTTCAGAGAGGGTTGAGTCCAAGTCGAGACCGAGTTCAAAGAGGGTTGAGTCCGAGTCGAGACCGAGTTCAAAGAGGGTTGAGTTCGAGTCGAGACCGAGACCAGAGAGGGTCGAGTCCGAGTCAAGACCGAGACCAGAGAAAATCCCCAAACAACATTAGAACTTAATTTGATTCATTTTTTAGTTACGGAGGGCGTGCACAAGAATGACTGCCGAAAAATTGCTGCCTTTTTAATGCAAAAGTGTGAATGTGCCGGAGGGAGAGAGGGTGGGTGGCCTTCTGTCAGACATTTTTGTGGGGAGATGCTAAGTGTTGAGACTGTCATCAGTCATCGTATCTGTATTAATTTTATTATTTAATTAAACAAGATTTGGTTTTCTCTGTGACACTTTCGTCCTACTTTGTAAACAGTAAATATATTAAAATAACACAGTTGAGACAAATAATGTAGCAATGTGACTTTCTGGAAAGCGGGATCACTACAGGTGGATGGCAGGTGGACACAGCGTAAAATAGAAGCGAGAACGGGCGGGTCACGGGTGTGGGAGAGAACCTGGCGGGAGTCTTTGCACTAATGTCTCAAGTCATGTGCAGTTGCGCACAAGAAAATCACCAATCATGACGTGTCAATCAAACATCAATTTAAAGAAATATTAACATACAGTAATAATCATGAAATATTTTGAATGGGACTCGAGAATAAGTCCAATTCCTAATATTTCTGAGTACGAGTCAATACCAAGTCCAAATGCACACGAGTCCATGACAAGACCAAGACCATTAAAATATGGTCTCGAGACCGAGCTCAACACCGAGTACTACAACACTGCTCAAAATCCAAATGAATCAAATGAGATCGAGTCAGAAAAGACATCAATAAATGCATGCGTGTCACCTGATCCACAAATGTACATCTTCTTTGTTGCATGTGCAATTTATGATACACTAATACAAAATAAAATAATTAAATTTTGCACACACAAGTTGAAAGGCATTTGTTTGTGGATGGTAAAACATATCTGCAACATTTATCAAGTTCATGGATAATTGTGCGTGCATTTATTTTTTTTATTTATTTATCATTTTGAGTCAAAAATCATCCCATAATGTTCCTAATGGTCAGTTGTAGTGATGTTTGATTCTTGAACAAATTGTTCTTTTAAGCTGGTAACCGGTCAAGCTGGTTCTCAGAATTGAACTGAATTTAGTAGCATGCATGTTAGAACCATGCTCATTTGGTTCTTTTTGAGTCAGTTCTTTTTATTCGTTAATAACCCATCTGTAAATGCTCATTGGCTCATTGGGTACTTGGCTGCTACTTCGGATGTGCTCTTGCATCATCAACCTGGAATTAAAGGTAGATTCTATAATTGGTCTAGTAGTCTATTTATATCTGCCTGTTTATGCTCCCTGAAGTTTTCAGTTTTAGTTTTAGAAAAAAATTTAAAGTGTATAAAGGAAAGAAATGGCACTCTGTAGAATGACCCTGGCTTTGGGTTTATATAGTGAGCTTTGTCGTAGCTAACTCTGCTATTGATTTAGTTTTTACTCTGCCTCTAGAAAGAATTGAATCTCTCTCTCATTTTATTACTCCCTGTTAATATAATATTCCTTTCACTCCATTCTTTTTGGGATAGGTCTATTACATTTCCAACACAGACATTCATGTCTCATACAGCTGTTTCAGACATTACTCACCAACCTGTTCACAGCTGGAACAACACTCGGCTATACTGACACAGCGAAATATGTCAGCAATCAGGAAGAGCTAACATTTACATTAACTGGGCCTGACCTCTGAGCTGATGAGTTGATGTGGGGTGTAATGTGTGAAGAATGTTAATTGCACATCTTGCTTGAAGGCTCTGGTAATGAGACAGTGAGTAGAAGCAGGGATTACTGCACTGATGCTGATCAGAAGGGAAATGTTATCTTGCCTAATCATATAGCCCAGGCACATTTTCCCCTCTCTCACTCTCTGTCTTGCACTATTAAGATGCTAAGTTGCAGCCATCCTCATGGGGTTCTCTTGAACTCTTTTCCAAAACCCAGTGAACTGCCTTGCTGTTTACTGCCTACGTAGACAATTCGCACTTTCCACAAATGTGAAAAGTGTCACTTTTTAGACCATTAGAGGCACAAATTCAATGTCTTTGAGTGCGAAAACTTGACAAAGGTAGCCTCACCTTATGGTCTCGACCTTTTCAGCTGTATCTAAAAATTAAAATCATGAGAGAAATGTCATTATGTCTGTAGGAAACGATTAAGAATTCATTTTAATAAGCAAACATACAATGTAGCTGTCATATTTTGCATGCTCCCCGTTACATGATTTTACCTGTATTACATGAATAACAAAATGTTTAAATGTTTTTTTTTAATATAATTTAGTACAAATTTGAAACCTGTTACTATTTATTTAATATTTATTTGTTTATTTGAAGAAGGATTCATGCCAATTAATCCGATTGAATTGCCAAAAGTATTGGGACACCCCTCCAGATCATTGAATTCGGGTGTTCCAATCACTTCCATGGCCACAGGTGTATAAAATCAAGCACCTAGGCATTCAGACGCTTCTACAAACATTTGTGAAAGAATGGGTCGCTCTCAGGAGCTCAGTGAATTCAACCGTGGTACCGTGATAGGCTGCCACCTGTGCAATAAGTCCATTCATGAAATTTCCTCACTACCAAATATTCCATGGTCAACTGTTAGTGGTATTGTAACAAAGCGGAAGCAATTGGGAACAACAGCAACTCAGCCACGAAGTGGTAGGCGCACAGTGCGCAGAAGTCGCCAACTTTCTGCACAGTCAAGAGCTACAGACCTCCAAACTGCGTGTGGCCTTCAGATTAGCTCAAGAACAGTGTGTAGATAGCTTCATGGAATGGGTTTCCATGGCCGAGCAGCTGCATCCAAGCCTTACATCACCAAGTGCAATGCAAAGCGTCGGATGCAGTGGTGTAAAGCACACCGCCACTGGACTCTAGAGCAGTGGAGACGTGTTCTCTGGAGTGACCAATCACGCTTCTCTGTCTGGCAATCTGATGGACGAGTCTGGGTTTGGTGGTTGCCAGGAGAACAGTACTTGCCTGACTGCATTGTGCCAAGTGTAAAGTTTGGTGGAGGGGGGATTATGGTGTGGGGTTGTTCTTCAGGGGTTGGGCTTGGTCCCTTAGTTCCAGTGAAAGGAACTCTTAATGCTTCAGCATACCAAGACATTTTAGACAATTTCATGCTCCCAACTTTGTGGGAACAGCTTGGGGATGGCCCCTTCCTGTTCCAGCATGACTGTGCACCAGTGCACAAAGCAAGGTCCATAAAGACATGGATGAGCGAGTTTGGTGTGGAGGAACTTGACTGGCCTGCACAGAGTCCTGACCTCAACCCGATAGAACACCTTTGGGATAAATTAGAGCGGAGACTGCGAGCCAGGCCTTCTCGTCCAACATCAGTGCCTGACCTCACAAATGCGCTTCTAGAAGAATGGTCAAAAATTCCCATAAACACACTCCTAAACCTTGTGGAAAGCCTTCCCAGAAGAGTTATAGCTGCAAAGGGTGGGCCAACTCCATATTAAAGGGGTCATGAATTGAGAAATCAACTTTCCCTTGAGCTATAGATAAAAAAAATGAATGGTAATATAAGAATATCCTGTAAGTTTCAGAGCTGAAAACTTCCTTGTTAGTCAAGAAAAGCTTTTATTGACACTAGGCCCAGCAAACGAGAGATCTCAGAATGTGCCAGGCTGTGACGTCAGAGTGTGGTGAAACACCGCCTTAACAGAAGAAGATAAACGGCTGATTCTGTAGCCCCGCCCACCGACTTGTGCCTGACATGATAAATAACATAGGCCTACCTGGAGCTAAACTGGATCAAACTTCCAAGCAATAAACAAGCCGCATAAGCTTCATTCAGATTCCAATATTATGAATGCATGGATGAACTTTATTTTTAATGAATATCCAGCTCACATGGGGAAGACATTGCGCGTTTGTTCCTTCATTTCACCATGGATTCGTTTGTAAACAAGAGACTGGATTTGCAGACAGGATAAGATTACATGAATGAATGAAGCAACACACTTGTGTGAGTAAAAATTTTTTTTTTTATATGTGATGGTATTGATTGTTACAGATCGTTTGATATCTATTGATTATGTGTACGTGTCTAACTGAACATAACTTAGCACGCTGTCACAGGCTGGAGAATCCTTTATTTGAGGTGTTGTGCTACGATTCGTGATCACTGCTCAGACTCGGACATGTAGCCTATGGGCCAGGGCTCGCAAAGCCCAACGTCCCGGGGCTATGTGTTTTCCAGATGGGCTACCAAGTGTGTTGTTCACTCTCTCTTTACTTGATATTTGAAGGAAAAATGCAATCGCGGAAGTTTTGATCATGCTTTGATTTGTCTGACTCTGCAGTGAGGCTTGTGTCTGTGTGTGTGTGTGTGTGTGTGTGTGTGTGTGTGTGTGTGTGTGTGTTAGTTGATGCACGGTTCGCGGTTATATCCACCGATCGGGCGGGCCAAGTAATAAAAAAATAACATGCCAATTAATTGCGGGTGGATGAGAGATAAATCATTGTGTTTGTTTGATAAAGACATTTTGCGAGCTGGGCGAATCTTTCCAGTTGCCGTTTCCCCACATGCTTTCAAAACAATCCCTCACATGTACTCGCGGGGGAGCCGGAGCTCATTATAATATGCAAAGCTTATCCAATCGTAGCAGTGGGCGTTTACTTCCAAGTCTTCAGTGCGGCACGCCCATAAAAACCGAGCGTTCCATGAGAGAGGCTCAAAACCAGGATAGAAAGTAGCCTATTACTTATTCATTATGATGTTTTTAAATTGTAAAAACCACGCGAACGTCATAAGTTGACCTCAGACAACAGCATAAAAAATGAAAAAGCCAGTTCATGACACCTTTAAACCCTACGGATTAAGAATGGGATGCCATTAAAGTTCATGTGCATGTAAAGGCAGGCATCCCAAAACTTTTGGCAGTATAATGTATGTCTTTATGGTATACATTAATGCATAATGGTTTTTGGAACAACTTTTGGTAACATTTTACAGTAAGGTCCCATTAGTTAGCATAAATATGCATTAATATTGCAATACATTTGTTACAGTATTTAATCATCTTTGTTAATGTTAGTAAATAATATTACAACTGTTCATTGTTGTTATGGAATGGAACCTTATTTTAAAGCATTACACACACTGTAAAAGATTATTTTTCGAAGTTTTAAAAGAATTTAAACTTTAATTCAATACTTCTTCTAGAAATTTTTTTGAGGAAAACACTCCAGGATTTTTCTCCATATAATGTATTTCAATTGCAACTTGTTGAAGGTCCAAATCAATGCAGTTTCAAAAGGCTTCAAAGGGCTCTGTATGATCCCAGCTAAGGAACAGGGTCTTATCTAGCAAAACGATCAGTCATTTTCAAGAAAAAATAAAAATTTATATACTTTTTAACCACGAATCCTCGACTTCAGTGTTGTGCTTCTTCACGACGTATGACGTCATCACATCGGAAATGTTACGGCCATGACGTACGTGGAAGTACCGACCCGTGTTAAAACGAACGTGCAAAGACTAAATCAAACGCCCTTTACAAAAATAAAGGTAAAACAATGATTTTGAAGGTGGAGGAGAACATGAGATGGAGTTTTTCGACACTGGGTCGGTACTTCCACCGTGATTTCCGACGTGATGATGTCATACGCCGTGAAGAATCACAACACCGAAATCGAACGTTCATGGTTAAAAAGTATATACATTTTTATTTTTTCTTGAAAATGACATTGTTTCGCTAGATAAGACCCTATTCCTCAGCTGGGATCGTTCAGAGCCCTTTGAGGCCCTTCGAAGCTCTTTGAAACTGCATTGATTTGGACCTTCAACCCGTTGGTTGCCATTGAAATCCATTATATGAAGAAAAATCCTGGAATGTTTTCCTCAAAAAACGTAATTTCTTTTCGACTGAAGAAAGAAAGACATGAACATCTTGGATGACATGGGGGTGATTAAATTATCAGGAAATTTTCATTTTGAAGTGAACTAATCCTTTAAAAGACTGTGTAGTCAGCTCAGATTTTGTAACAGAACTTGTCTTGTTTCTCTCTCTCTCTCTCTCTCTGTAACTATCCCCCTCATGGACTTCTTAGCCTCACTGCTGTAGATAAATGGTGCTGTTTTAAAGTGATAGCATATGACAGTTGCAGCAGGCAGTGGTGAGTAGGCGACCAGCAGGGAAACCAGAGAAGCCAACGTCTTCCACGCATCTAATCAAGCCAACAGCTATTAGAACTGACATGACATCAATAACGACACAGAGAGATACGGACATAAAATTATAATGGCATGTGATAAACTGGCAGAGAAAGAAGGGAGAATGTTGTGCTGGTCATGTAGTTTGCTCCATCATATACAAGTGTCAGTGCTAGCAGTCTGCCACATAACACAACTATGTACAATAATAATAGCACAAAAATTATTATTAATAAAAAAATAAACAGCATAAAACTGCAATCCGACCATTTCAGGTAGCCCATTGCCAGGAAACCTATTTTGTCCTGGGGATTTTTATGTGACTCTTCCTGCAGATAACATCGTTATGCCAGCAGGAGGCGACAAATGAGTCATGAAATCATTCACTCAACCCATTCGTATGCATAATCCTGAAGTACTGCATTTGTCATGTTGTCATCAACGTGACCTACCAGCGTCAGTTGTGTCGCTTTACTGCCATTCACAACTCCTCTCCCGTGGCCTCATGGGATAGTAAAGTGTCCATTATATGCGCACTTCAGAATATTGTCGTAAGTCATAAGTCATCCAGGCACTCTTTGCCTACTGTTTTATGAATACTGTGAATTCAGACATTCTACTCTTTTAACTTACTGTTTTTCACTTACTATATAGAAGCACCTCTATTGTGTGTTGCTTGGAGATGGACTGGTTTATTGTGCATGAAATCGTTTCAAATTATTTTCATTGCCAGAGCAAAAATATACAAGTAACAGGCAATTGTATCTAAGATGTAAGTTACACAACATTAGCTTTTGTTTACTGAACGGTTGAAAAAGGCTCGAAATTGCGACCATTTTGGTCACATATGCACCCGAAATTTAATCTGTGCGACCTCAAAATATATTTGGGAGCATTTGTGTGAGTGCAAATAATTGTTGAGGTGCGACCTGTTTTCATTTCTCTACAAAACGTTCGCTAGTTACAGTACTGCACAGTGTGTTCCTGCTGCGAGCTGATACAGTGACCGATCCACCGTTCTATCACATAACCAATTAATCTTCATCTTTACGCTCTTAACTTTAAAGCAGACTTTAGGTTGGTTAATATTAGTCGTCAATCACTCCCTCTCACCGCTCCACTGTCACGTGACAACGAGCTCAGCTAACTATCCTGCAAAATGTAAAGAGCTGAAGAGAGAGATTTTTGAAGGGGTAAGTGAAAGAGAGTTTTACTTGCCCGACCGGACAAGTAGCCTAAAACGTCAATAACAAAAAATAACTAAGGAATCACCAAAACGTGATTTTATTTCATTTAGTGTAAGTAGCGATTGATGGTGGATAATAATGTACATACCATAATGTTACTGACTGTAACAAGGTTGCGTTGTTGAGGCTCACGGAGCCTCTCGAGGAGAAATCAAAACAAATCAGTGCAGCAGCACACACAAAGATTGAAAATGTGACATTGATTTCATACAACAGTTAAAATCAAGTCACTTACATTTTAGATGTAAAAATTACTGTTTTTGTTCTGTTTCAGCGGCGAAAATAGTTCCAAACAAAGATCACACCAGAACCAAAACGCATCTCATAGCAATAGTGTGTTACTGAATGATTCAGCATTTTGAATGAATCGCTTGAATCAAAGATTCAATGACCTATTCATAAACGACTGCCGCATTCTTGAATGAATCAATCGTTTCAATGAATCGACTCATTGACTCATTCATTAAGACGGTCACCTGCTGCCACCTACTGGCGGTTTAGTTTCATGTTTAAAAGTATCATTCCTTCCAACATTTCTTATTTGTATATTCAAAATATATTTAAAACAATCTTATAACATTATTCAATGCAATTGTAATTTTTTCATTGTAAATGATTTAATTTGATTGGCAACAGCCCTATAGTGTCTTATTATTCTGACTGAATTTATTGATCAAATTTAAGAATTTAAAATGAAAGATGAAGCACACATTTAATAAGATTAGGGGGAAAAAATGCCATTTATAAAGGGTAAAAAAAAAAGCCCAGATTTAAATAGGCTATGATAGAACTGATAGAACACTAATGAGAATATTGCTTCAGAATAAACTATATTTATAATACAAAAATCCAATTTTTAAAAAAAATCCTTATTTATTTTTTTTATTCTGACATTTGAATGACCGATTTACTTGCACATGACACACACACACACACATACGTTTAAACATAATATAATATAATATATAAACATTTTAGTTGTGGTGCTCCTAAATTTTTGCTGGTGCTCCTAACTTTTTAAAGTTGGGAGCACCAGTGCTACCAAGTAAAAAAGTTAATTTCGAGCCATGCAAACCATTAAATGATTTGCCATATACATGCCAAACTGCATACAGATGTAAAACTCTCTCGTGTCTTTTGCTTGTTCAGTGGAGTGTACAGGAGTTTGTCATAGCACAAATACACTGTATATATACACTCACCTAAAGGATTATTAGGAACACCTGTTCAATTTCTCATTAATGCAATTATCTAATCAACCAATCACATGACAGTTGCTTCAATGCATTTAGGGGTGTGGTCCTGGTCAAGACAATCTCCTGAACTCCAAACTGAATGTCAGAATGGGAAAGAAAGGTGATTTAAGCAATTTTGAGCGTGGCATGGTTGTTGGTGCCAGACGGGCCGGACTGAGTATTTCACAATCTGCTCAGTTACTGGGATTTTCATGCACAACCATTTCTAGAGTTTTTTTTCTTGGCACACTTTAGGCCCCTTAGTGCCAATTGGGCATTGTTTAATGCCCTGAGCATTGTTTCTGACCATGTCCATTCCTTTATGACCACCATGTACCCATCCTCTGATGGCTACTTCCAGCAGGATAATGCACCATGTCACAAAGCTCGAATCATTTCAAATTGGTTTCTTGAACATGACAATGAGTTCACTGTACTAAAATGGCCCCCACAGTCACCAGATCTCAACCCAATAGAGCATCTTTGGGATGTGGTGGAACGGGAGCTTCGTGCCCTGGATGTGCATCCCACAAATCTCCATCAACTGCAAGATGCTATCCTATCAATATGGGCCAACATTTCTAAAGAATGCTTTCAGCACCTTGTTGAATCAATGCCACGTAGAATTAAGGCAGTTCTGAAGGCGAAAGGGGGTCAAACACAGTATTAGTATGGTGTTCCTAATAATCCTTTAGGTGAGTGTATATATATATATATATATATATATATATATATACGCACAATTGATAAACTTTATAGTTATTGAACTGAACTGAATCAACACTGAACTGACTTGAGCTGTATAATGACACTTTTGGCTTATTAGAGCTGCTTTACAGCTAAATTTTAATTTGAATATGTTACTATTGTAAAGCTGCTTTGAAACCATCTGTATTGTGATGTGTCTTCCTACATGGTTGTTTAAGAAATGAAAAGCTGCTACACACTCCATAAATTAGGGTTAGAAGAACTGTTGCCAAACATATAACATGCTAGAAACATAATAATCACTGCAATAATGATCCCGGGCAGTGTACATGCATTCAATGTGACTGTGCCTGATTCAGTCGTTAAACCCATTAAATGTACAAAACTATTCATCTTGAGGACAAAACAGAGCAGGGGTGGAGGGACCATATTATGATGAACTCTTGCTGGTTAATGGATATATCAGCACTAGCGACTTACTGCTCTCAGGTTATAACATTTTTAATGATTACAGTTCGACCAACTTCCATCATCATGAAGTGCTTTGAGTGATTTCTCAAAACATTTGCATGCACTTCTCCACCTGCCTCCATGGCTCCTCTTTAGTTTGCATATTGCTCTTATAGACAGAAGACGCTCTTGCTTTTACATTACACAATGCTCTGAGCCATCTGGAAAAAAAGAACTCCTATGTGAGAATGGTGTTTGTTTATTGAATACACCTCAGCATTCAACACCATTATTCCAGCCAAGCTACAGAACCTTCAGCTGGGCGACCGCCTATGCAATTGGATGACAATAGGAATGGCATTTGGTAGCCTTACATCCTCCACTCTCATCTTCTGCACCGGTGTCTCAGCGGGATGCTGTTTACGCGTGTGAGGCAAAGCATAACACCAACACCATTGTGAAGTCTGCTGACATGAAGTTTGCATGTTCTCCCTGTGTCTGCATGGATTTCCTTCTGTTTCCCCCACATTCCAAAGACATGTAGGACTGGTTTCCCTGCATATAGCCTCAAGATAGCCCACAGATGCTTGATTGGATTGAGATCTGGGGAATTTGGAGGCCAAGTAAACACCTCAAACTCATTGTTGTGCTCCTCAAACCATTCCTGAACCAGTTTTGCTTTGTGGCAGGGCGCATTATCCTGCTGAAAGAGGCCACAGCCACCAGGGAATAGCGTTTCCATGAAAGGGTGTACATGGTCTGCAACAATGCTTAGGTAGATGGTACGTGTCAAAGTAACATCCACATGGATGGCAGGACCCAAGGTTTCTCAGCAGAACATTGCCTAAAGCATCACACTGCCTCTGCCTGGTGCCATGTGTTCCCCAGGTAAGCAACGCACACGCACCCGGCCATCCACGTGATGTAAAAGAAAATGTGATTCATCAGACCAGGCCACCTTCTTCCATTGCTCCGTGGTCCAGTTCTGATGCTCACGTGCCAACTGTTGGTGCTTTCCGCGGTGGACAGGGGTCAGCATGAGCACCCTGACTGGTCTGTGGCTATGCAGCCCCATATGCAACAAACTGCGATGCACTGTGTATTCTGACACCTTTCTATCAGAACCAGCATTAACTTCTTGAGCAATTTGAGCTACAGTAGCTCGTCTGTTTGATCAGACCACACGGGCCAGCCTTCGCTCCCCATGTGCATCAATGAGCCTTGGCCGCCCATGACCCTGTCGCCGGTTCACCATTGTTCCTTCCTTGGACCACTTTTGATAGATACTGACCACTGCAGACCGGGAACACCCCACAAGAGCTGCAGTTTTGGAAATGCTCTGACCCAGTCGTCTAGCCATCACAATCTGGCCCTTGTCAAACTCGCTCAAATCCATTACGCTTGCCCATTTTTCCTGCTTCTAACACATCAACTTTGAGGACAAAATGTTCACTTGCTGCCTAATATATCCCACCCACTAACAGGTGCTGTGATGAAAAGATAATCAGTGTTATTCACTTATCTGGTGTGATCTTTGAAAATGAAAATGAACAAATGTTCATCTTTTAGTTAATTATCACCATGTATTTAGTTCCTCCCTTAGTTCTGGTCATTGTCGGTTGTTGTTTGTGTTAAGACACACTGTCTCGCATGTTGGCTGTCTAGTTTTGAGTTGTTTAAATAAAAAAAAAAAATGTTATTTCATCTTCGTCTTCATTGGATCCAGTGTTACAATAATAGCTATTATTTTTGAAGAAATACAAAAGGATACAACCTGATGAGACTTTGTGACTAATATTCTCACAAAAATATACTGACAAAAATATTATGGTATTGGTTGCTTGTTGAAACTGAGCAAACATTATAATGGGACATGGTTTTAAATTAGACTGTAAAAAAAAAAAATCCAAGGACCTAATTTCAGAAGACCAACACACCACTGATATGAACTCATTCTCTCAAATTCTCCAAGAGAAATTGATGGATCACTTATTGACTGTAAAGTGGCATTGTGAGAAATGTGGGTTAGTTCTTGCAACTTGTATTTGCAAGGAACTGAAAGGAAAAAGGAACTAAGATGCATTTCCTGTGTGTATGCATAAAAAATACCAAAACTCTAAGCATTATTGGAGCCATCTTTGCAGAGTGTGTGGGTTGTCACTGGAGAGTGTGTACAGAGAAAGAGGAATGAGTCGTCCATCATTCTCAGCTTTGGCCCTCAATAACCCCCATTCCACAAAATGAGCAGAACTATTTATAGCAGACTATTCTTGGTATGCTAATTTCAGCAATCTTCCTCCTGAGCATCAAAAGTGAAACTGATATGTTTAGACATTCAGGACTGACTGTGGGTTTACCGTTAAAGGGGACTTTATATAATATGTATAGTACACATGCATACATACATACATACATACAGTGGGGAGAACAAGTATTTGATACACTGCCGATTTTGCAGGTTTGCCCACTTACAAAGCATGTAGAAGTCTGTAATTTTTATCATAGGTACTCTTCAACTGTGAGAGACGGAATCTAAAACAAAAATCCAGAAAATCACATTGTATGATTTTTAAGTAATTAATTTGCATTTTATTGCATGACATAAGTATTTGATACATCAGAAAAGCAGAACTTAATATTTGGTACAGAAACCTTTGTTTGCAATTACAGAGATCATATGTTTCCTGTAGTTCTTGACCAGGTTTGCACACACTGCAGCAGGGATTTTGGCCCACTCCTCCATACAGACCTTCTCCAGATCCTTCAGGTTTCGGGCTGTCGCTGGGCAATACAGACTTTCAGCTCCCTCCAAAGATTTTCTATTGGGTTCAGGTCTGGAGACTGGCTAGGCCACTCCAGGACCTTGAGATGCTTCTTACGGAGCCACTCCTTAGTTGCCCTGGCTGTGTGTTTTGGGTCATTGTCATGCTGGAAGACCCAGCCACGACCCATCTTCAATGCTCTTACTGAGGGAAGGAGGTTGTTGGCCAAGATCTCGCGATACATGGCCCCATCCATCCTCCCCTCAATACGGTGCAGTCGTCCTGTCCCCTTTGCAGAAAAGCATCCCCAAAGAATGACGTTTCCACCTCCATGCTTCACGGTTGGGATGGTGTTCTTGGGGTTGTACTCATCCTTCTTCTTCCTCCAAACACGGCGAGTGGAGTTTAGACCAAAAAGCTCTATTTTTGTCTCATCAGACCACATGACCTTCTCCCATTCCTCCTCTGGATCATCTAGATGGTCATTGGCAAACTTCAGACAGGCCTGGACATGCGCTGGCTTGAGCAGGGGGACCTTGCGTGCGCTGCAGGATTTTAATCCATGACGGCGTAGTGTGTTACTAATGGTTTTCTTTGAGACTGTGGTCCCAGCTCTCTTCAGGTCATTGACCAGGTCCTGCCGTGTAGTTCTGGGCTGATCCCTCACCTTCCTCATGATCATTGATGCCCCACAAGGTGAGATCTTGCATGGTGCCCCAGACCGAGGGAGATTGACCGTCATCTTGAACTTCTTCCATTTTCTAATAGTTGCGCCAACAGTTGTTGCCTTCTCACCAAGCTGCTTGCCTATTGCCCTGTAGCCCATCCCAGCCTTGTGCAGGTCTACAATTTTATCCCTGATGTCCTTACACAGCTCTCTGGTCTTGGCCATTGTGGAGAGGTTGGAGTCTGTTTGATTGAGTGTGTGGACAGGTGTCTTTTATACAGGTAAAGAGTTCAAACAGGTGCAGTTAATACAGGTAATGAGTGGGGAACAGGAGGGCTTCTTAAAGAAAAACTAACAGGTCTGTGAGAGCCGGAATTCTTACTGGTTGGTAGGTGATCAAATACTTATGTCATGCAATAAAATGCAAATTAATTATTTAAAAATCATACAATGTGATTTTCTGGATTTTTGTTTTAGATTCCGTCTCTCACAGTTAAAGTGTACCTATGATAAAAATTACAGACCTCTACATGCTTTGTAAGTAGGAAAACCTGCAAAATCGGCAGTGTATCAAATACTTGTTCTACCCACTGTACATACATAAATGCATGCATATTGCATAGTATATTTTTTAAGTAATCTTTTTTTTTTCTGCAGCGGTATTTGTGGCATCACTGAAACTACAAGCAAGTAAGTTTACCAGTAGGCTGAAAAATTAAATAAAGTACCAACTGGTACCAAAATCCGTAACTGACAAAAATAACCGTCAATTAAACATCAATGCATACATCAATAACAGCTTTAAGTTGTCAATGCTGGCAAATGACCATGGTATAAGTGGGTTAATCCACGGCTAGCTGTGCATTAAATGATTTTAATGCACAACGAGTAGGCAAAGAACCACCCAATGTGAAGCGGAGTGCATTGAAATCGTTTAATGCACAGCTAGCCGTGGATTAACCCACTTATACTGACAAAATAGTGTATATTAAACCTGCACAGTTCTGGATTATTTTCTGGATATTTTACAGACAACCAAACATAAGTAATGTAAGTAATAATTGCTGCAGTCTATTAATTAATTTGAATTAATTAGAATGAATTCTAGAGAGAGAATTTAGAGTTTGAATGAATGATTCAATGATTCACTCATAATGACTTCAATTGTTTCATTACTTGGATGAATGAGCATTTTTAAACAAATCTCTTGAACGAATGATTAAATGAAAATACATTTTTAACAGTCACTTGTCGCCACCTACTGGTATAACAATGTAAATGATACAATCTTTATTTGAAGCATCTAGTTCCTTTCAAAAGGATTTAGGCCTACTCTATTTTGATCGGTACCGTAGACATCAGTTAACTTATATATGAAATATAAACTTTTATCCAAGTATATTATTATATATTATATCCAATAATTTGAATTTTTGTTAGACAGAAATAATGTTGAAAAGACTATTTCTGTTGAAGGGGTGGATTCTGAAATCCACTGCCGCTTCAATATACATATTGCCTGTACTTCTATTCTATTGCCTGTACTTCTGCCTGAGGAGAAGAACATGTTATCTGTGTGTTTTGGAGAACTATGTTGTTTTTAGTTGACGCTCCATCAACTCCAACCTTGGAGAAACTGTGTATCTGTGTATGTGCGCCAGTATTCTGTGTTACAGATCAGTATTGGAGGTGGATTACGGGCATCCTAGGAGATGGGTGGACTTGTTTTCTAGGCAAGCTGGTGCCTGTTCCAGAACTGGAAGGTCACTACGTGCCTAATTCCGGGGTGAACGTGTCAACAAGTGATCTATGGAGACGTGCATCTGATTAACTGACAATGTGTGGAAATTTACTATGACTATCTATTTTCTCTTAGCCAATCAGAATCATTCAACCTGCAGTAATGACGTAGCTAGACCTTGTGTTGAGAAATTGTATGTACGAAAAACTGGTAGAGAGGGAGCGTGGCCTACAAACTCCTTGTGAGACTTGAAGCTGGCTTCTACTGATGAAACTGCAAACTATTTTTTCTTTAATTAATTGCACTCCTGACTCTTGGTCTTCATTCTTCACAACTGGTCTTGGGTCCTAAACTGTTGTCCCCTAACACTGTTTTGTTTTGATTTTTATGAGCATTTTATGAGCATTTTTAAACAAATCTCTTGAACGAATGATTAAATGAAAATACATTTTTAACAGGACTGTTTAAGACGAACCGATTCAATAGAATAAATCGGATTTACCACAGCGCTACATACGAGATAGAGCCGACAGTGTGGTTGTTTACGTGATGCTACTACAAAATGTCCTGATAAACTCACAAAAACTTGTTGGATTGCAAAAATGGACCATCTGATGCAGAGGCTAACATTTATCAACACCTCTTTGATTAATTACCTGGTTTCTGCTGTTATTCCTACAGTCCACATTCCTATGTTTGGTCTAGTTGCTGTTCCTATAATAACATGTTCCTGCCTTTGTGCCTGTCTTTGTTTCTAAATTGCCCATTCCAGATTTTGTGAAGCTTGCAGCCCCACTTCTATTCATGTCTTCTCTCAGAATACACACTTCTCTTGTATTCACGTTACACTTTTCCTGGACCTGAGACTATATGGTAATATGTTTATGAGGCCTCAGCCTACACACAGCCGCTTGGTTCACTTGGGTTTTTAAAATCCCTGTGCCTGAGCCATTTGTTATGCCAGCACACCTTGGGATATTAGAAAAGTGGAATGTTCTGGAAGTCAGGCACAATATTTTGACAGGAGGTACATGGTTTTCTGCTATGCTTTTGGCAGAAACCAATAGATCAGAGTGGGCTCAGGCCAAAACAGACTGAGAGTGTGAGAGACAGAGGGAAAGAATGATAAATGAATGAAGAAAGGAATAGGGGTGTAAAGTGGACTGTGAGGGTTGTGGGCGAAGGGCCGAGTGGCTGGACTTGGCAAGATCAATTTAGGACATCTGTTCTTGTGTGTATAGCACAGCTGAATTTGCTCTCCTCTGGTTGTTCAGTCTGGCTCACACCCCAGTCAAGCAGCTCAGATTCTAGTCTCCGCAACTCTGCATGACACCACAGATGGTCCTGAGCATGGTTGTTTGTGAATCCATGCCTACCTATGCCTATGTGTGCCTAGAAAAGACAGAGCTCCTTGTCATTTCAGTCACAATACAGCTGGGCTTGACAGGACTGTCGTAATCCAGTCAATGAAATCAGACTCTCTTTTTTCCGGATCTATAAAAAAAAAACAATTAATACATTCAATGACTTGAATCATCTTTGATATTTTTGGGCGCATAAAATCAGACATGTCAGGGTGATACAACTGTTCTGATATAATGAAAAAAGCCTGATTAAAATTGTGATTGAAATTCTTTCAAAGAAAACCATATTACAGTTTTTTACAATCGCTATGACAATTTTTTCAATACTTTTAACAAATTTCCTAAACTCTTAACAGTTACCACAACATCTGTCTGTGTAGGGTATACAATTAACACATTTATTGTTGCTTTGACACAAAATGCATACAGTTAACACAAATTTAAAATGCTTCAACTTCTTTTACACACAAGCTCAACCAAGACCAAAACAATGCATTTTTACTGCCAAATTTACCAGTGCTTTAACACTGTATGTCAGAACAGATAACACCAGGTTCTAAACCTAACCTTATAGGCCAAAGTCAAGATGAACAGCTGTTCATATTGTGAATTGAAACACAAATATATCCCCTGTATTTTATTCCATTGTTACTGAGAAACAGCTGATTGAAGTTATGAAAATATATAAATCACAACTGATTCCCATCTAGGAATTGTGTGTTGATGTTCTTTCAATCACATGACCATATGGTATACAGTAAAAGAGAGCCTCTTTGGGCTAATCTTGTGTGAAAAAGGAACAATATAGAGCAACGAAAAGTAAAAAAAAAAATGCCTGCATGAGGGAGAGGAAGATGAGTACCAGGACAAGGGAGAGGATTGGAATAAGGGCAAGGGAGAGGAATGCCTGGACAAGGACAAGGTAGAGATTGAGGAGTTAGAATGAGCGCATGGTGACACTCCCCCAGAATTACCCCAGAATTAGGGTAACTGATGAAATAAGAGCTACTATCATAGACCATGTCATAAACCACAGGCTATCATACACAGAGGCTGGTGAACGAGTACAGCCAAATCTCAGCGGGACACAGTGGCATCCATTATCCAGAATTTTCGAGAAACTAACAGGTAGGATATTGTATAAGGGCTTCTCCTACTGCAAAGTGTAAATAATTGTACCATGTATTACAGTGACTCTATGCCTCTGGTCTCTAATATGTAACTGTATTTTGTCTATCTAAAGATTCAACACCTCCCTCAGGGTGCAGAGGAAAGCTCCTAAACGAAGAACAGGAACTTGCTATTGTCAACACTGTGATTGCTGATAATGAAATAAAACTGAAGGGCATAAAGCTACTCTGAGATGGGTCATTCATTTTTTGTTTTGAATTTCTGCAGCAAAAGAAACAAAATGCAATGCAAAAATGTGGAGAGGCTTCAAAAGACACACAATCTATGATCAATAAAATATACTTTCTATTGTATAAGGGCACACCTGACACATAAAATAATGCAGTTTCTGTAATTCCATCTGGTGTTAGTGTTTTTATGACATTGTGCTATGATTGACTAAATGTTCCTGTTGGAAGAGAACATGTGTTAGAGTTTTGGTAGACATAGTGTATTGTGTTAGTGTATTGTTGTATTTTGAAAATTAGTGTTGGAGTTTAGTTTACAATGTGTGATTTTGAGCATGAAATTAACCATTTTGGCAATTGTGTGTTGGTGTGTTAAGAGTTTAGGAAAACTGTTAAAAGTATTGAAATCATAGCGATCGTAAAAAACTGTAAGCAATTGGGCTTAACGCTTTGACGCGTACGATCACACCGGTGTGATCAGTCTTGGCTGGTCCCTGGAGCGTACGACACACCCGTGTGATTAGAACGTTCAGTGCATCACGTGATCAACTGCTAAATTCAAATGTGCTTTCACACTTTGGCTGGCACTGAGCCAGAGATGGACACGCTCAGCGCTTGTCATATATCAAAATTATATATGACAACTATTTAGTGTTTTTAACCACATAATGTTTATTTTAGGTTTCAGACATTTAAATACACATAAGTACTAGCAAAACAATACATTTATAGTTTGTAAAATATACACTGATGTCTATGGAAGCGGCAATAACAATCCTTTCAATTATAAATGTGTTTTATTCATATCAGATACGCATTGTGTAGTAACCAGTGTTGGGCAGTAGCGACGCTACTAGCTTAACTACATTTTTCAGTAGCTTGTCAGTAGCTCAGTTCCTTTTAAAACAGTGTAGCTTTCCCAGTAGCTAACTAATTTATCCAGCAAGCAGCGGTGTAGTGCGACCAAAAGCTACATTCCGTTTTGGGTTCTGACGAGAATGAACCTGTAATGACGCTCAGCTCAATATTCCGCTCTATGACAGCACACTCCACTCAATCGCTCAAATCCAGTTCCGACATGAAATTTCTCTGTACTGTAGCCTACTATACTTTTTGTAGCCATTAAACAATGTATTTTGTTTCATATTTATGTTTAAATATTATAATGATATTTTTAAATTTCATCTAGGCTATATTTACTGGTTTGTCCTGCTGCCTGCTGTGCTCGTGTGTGCTTTGCTTGCTTTTGAATCTTTATTTGATATCATTCCCTGTTGTTTAAACTGCTAAATATAACTTACCCATCACCATATATTGTCTAATATTGCCTACCACATTAAATCTGACATCTCTAGCTTTTAATCTGAATCACTATCACACGTTAGCATTTCACTAGCCTGTTAGCTTGCCATCTCTGCACTCGGGTCTCTTGTTTTCTTAGTTCATTAAACAACTGTGGTGAGTTGGATTAGTAAATAGACTCCATCAAACAACTGTGGTAAATTGGATTAATCAACAAATACGGTAAGCCATGTCTTCTCCTGTCATTGTCACTTGCACTGCATGTTTCATGTTTAGTATATCTTTCTCCGTTGGCGAACAGGGCTTCACATGTGATAAATATAAGGAGATAGTCAGGCTGACGGAAAAGATTTCAGAATTAGAGACACGCATCCAGACTTTATTTGAGAGTAGTGAGAATGTAACAGCTTTAGACACTGCTTTGGATGCGAATAGCTTAGTGAACTCTGTACATTGTTTGGTTCCGGCTGTAGAGCCCGTGCAGCAGGGCAACTGGGTGACGGTGAGACGCCATAGTCGCGGATCAAAAAAACACTCTTTCGTTCTGATTAGAACATCAAACAGGTTCTCCCCACTCAGTGATGCACCCACTGAGAATCCTGTTGAAAGTGCCCTAGTTATTGGCGATTCTATTACACGGAACGTGAAAATAGAGACACCAGCCACCATAGTCACATGTTTACCGGGAGCCAGAGCGCCTGACATCAAAGCAAATTTAAAAATGCTGGCTAATGCTAATCGTAAATTCTCTAAGATTATTATTCACGTCGGCACAAATGATGTTCGACTTCGCCAGTCGGAGATCACCAAAATTAACATTAAAGAGGTGGGTGAACTTGCAAGTACGATGTCACGTAAAGTTTTTTGTTCTGGTCCCCTCCCCGTTAAAAGGAGTGATGAGATACTTAGCAGACTATCATCACTCAATGGCTGGTTGTCTAAGTGGTGTCCGCAAAATAACATACATAGGGTTCATAGACAATTGGAAAAGCTTTTGGGGCAGACCTGACCTGTTGAAAAAAGATGGCATCCATCTTTCCTGGGATGGTGCCGTTCTTCTCTCTAGTAATTTGGCACATAGTCTTAGAGCTTGACTAACTGGGGCCCAGGTCAGGAAGCAGACGGACTGGCTTACCCGACCGCCTGCTAGCTGTCTCACGTCACAGAAGTCCGATAAATCCCAGCACATAGAGACTCTTTCACCTAGATATTATCACATAGAGACTGTGTCTGTTCCACGAATTAGTAAATACAAAAAACATCAAAACCATTCAACGGTAAAAATTTAATTGATGTCCAACAAATAAACAACAGATATAATACAGATGATCAAATGATAAAGCTCGGGCTGCTGAATATTCGATCCCTTTCCTCAAAAGCGCTTATTGTTAATAATATGATTACAGATCATAACCTAGTTGTGCTGTGTTTGACAGAAACCGGGCTAAAACCTGACGATTACATTACTTTAATTGTTATAAACACGAGCCGCGTCTGAAAGGTAAAGGGGGAGGTGTTGCTGTAATTTATAATAATATCTTCGGTATTACTCAGAAGTCTAGTTTCAAATATAATTCCTTTGAAGTTTTGGTGCTTTATGTAATGTTATGTAGTGAAATTGATAAATCCCATTTGACATTTGTGTTGGCTACTGTATACAGGCCACCAGGGCACCATACAGACTTTACCAGAGAGTTAGTACTGGCTGCAGATAAAGTCCTAATTGTTGGTGATTTTAATATCCATGTAGACAATGAAAAAGACGCATTGGGATTGGCATTTAGAGACATTCTAAACTCTATTGGAGTAAGGCAACACGTGTCAGGACCCACTCATCGCCGTAATCATACTTTAGACCTAATATTGTCACATGGAATAAATGTTGATACCGTTGAAATTCTGCAGCAGAGCGATGACATCTCAGATCATTACCTAGTATCATGTACACTTAATTTAACAAAGGCTGCAAAGCCGTCCCCTTGCTTCAAATATGGCAGGACTATCACTGCTGCGACTAAAGATTGCTTTGTAAATAATCTTCCTCATCAGTTTCATCTCCTCAGCATCCCAGATAGCCTAGAGGAACTCGATGTTGCAACAGAAACTATTGACTCTCTCTTTTCCAGCACTTTAGACATAGTTACTCCCCGGGGCTTAAAGAAGATTAAAGAAAATAGTCCAACGCCGTGGTACAACGAGCACACCCGGGCCCTTAAAACAGCAGCCAGAAAAATGGATTAACGGAATGACTAGTAATTTCCTTCAACTTAATTCAGAAAAAAATGAATATTTAATCATTGGACAAAAAAAACTCCACAAGTAGTAACCTAGAATACTGTCTAACACTTGATGGCTGCTCTGTCAAGTCCTCGTCGTCAGTTAGGAACCTGGGTGTGCTCTTTGATACCAATCTCTCATTTGAAAGCCACGTTTCTAGCATCTGTAAAACTGCATTCTACCATCTTAAAAATATATCTAAATTACGGCACATGCTTTCAATGCAAAATGCTGAACAGTTAGTTCATGCGTTCATGACCTCAAGGCTAGATTATTGTAATGCTCTACTGGGTGGTTGCCCTGCTCGCTTAATAAATAAACTGCAGCTGGTCCAAAACGCAGCAGCTAGAGTTACTAGAGTTACTAGAGTTACTTACTAGAACCAGGATGACCATATTACCCCGGTTCTGTCAACACTGCACTGGCTCCCTATTAAACATTGCATACATTTTAAAATCTTGCTGATTACTTACAAAGCACTAAATGGTTTAGCTCCCCAGTACTTGAGCGAGCTCTTAACACATTATACTCCATCACGTCTATTGCAGTCTCAAAATTCTGGCCAGTTGATAATACCTAGAATATCAAAATCAACTGCAGGCGGTCGATCCTTTTCCTATTTAGCACCTAAACTCTAGAACAGTCTTCCTAGCATTGTTCGGGAAGCAGACACACTCTGTCAGTTTAAATCTAGACTAAAAACACATCTCTTTACTATGGCATACACATAAAACATTTTTAATTTATATTATTCAAATCAGTTAAATGATTGTTTTAGGCTGCATTAACTAGGTCAGCCGGAACCAGGAACACTTCCCATAACACCTGATGTACTCGTTACATCATAAGAAGAATGGCATCTACGCTAATGTTAGTCTCTCTGTTTATCCCGAGGTTTACTGCAGTCGGCCGGATCCGGGCCTCATCTGGACCCTGACCCTGAAGGAGTTTTGGTTCCTTGCCACCGTCGCCTTTGGCTTTTGGCTTGCTCCGTTGGGGACACTTAAATTTCAACTATATTACTGATCTGCCCGCATTGACACTATATGATAATTGAAATGAGCCGGATGACATCACCGTTTTCTCCAGAGCGGCTGTACAGCCGAATCAAATTCTGTTGCATTATTTTCCTGTTACCACTGTGAAGCTGCTTTGAAACAATTGGCACTGTAAAAAGTGCTATATAAATAAAGGTGATTTGATTTGATTTGATTTACTAAGGTTTGAGCTCGTCAATTTACTGGTATTTGTGCCATTATTTACAGCCCCAAAAAAACATGTCTTAAACAAGATGCTAATTTGCTCTGCTCTTGGTAGATTGCGTTGGTCATTATGGAAATGATCCAGCTGTGTCTGTGTTCTTTAATTTGTGTGTCGTCAGTAGATCACGTGCTGAACTTTCCATTCCCATCAGCGCTTCTTTGGAATTGTGCTCTCACGCTAATTTGCCCTGTTTAGTAAATCTGGCCCTAAATTGTTAAACTGTAGAAGCACAAGAAAACCGAGAGAATACCACACCAAGATAAACTCAACAAAGATGGCGGGACCCATTATTTTTGGATAAACTGTCATCGATTCAGAACATTTATCCATACAACCTGACCAAAATAAACTTAGGAGGACCCTACATTGCCTACATAACTCTCTTGTTCACGTTTCGTGGATATTGTTAACTATCTTGTTTAAGGTATACGTGCGTATACCTTTAAACAATTCAAAAACTATGAATCTCTTACCCTGTGTGTACAACATTTGGTTTCCATACTTCATTTGGCTGTTTAAGTGTCGATAACAAGAAGACAATAAATAATACATTTAAAAAAAAAAAAAAAAGAGTAACACTTTAGAATACTATTCATTTATGAATAACTACACAGGAACAAATGAGTAACACACTATTAACATTCTAGTAACTACTATTAACTAACAAAAAACTCTGATTAACAAATTAGTAAGTAATAGCACTCAGTCGAATGTTGTAGTTCATTATTAGCTAATCAATAAATAAAAAAATTGTATACCTCCTGGAGAACTACTAAGAACTACTGTATATACAGGTTCAGAATTAATGTGAATAATGCATAATGTATAATTAATTCGGTAACATTTTAGTTTAGGGTCCAATTCTCACTACTAACTAGATGCTTATTAGCATGCATATTAGGATATTGGATGTTTTTTAGTACTTACAGTGGGGAGAACAAGTATTTGATACACTGCCGATTTTGCAGGTTTGCCCACTTACAAAGCATGTAGAAGTCTGTAATTTTTATCATAGGTACAAAAATCCAGAAAATCACATTGTATGATTTTTAAATAATTTGCATTTTATTGCATGACATAAGTATTTGATTTAACAACCAGTAAGAATTCCGGCTCTTACAGACCTGTTAGTTTTTCTTTAAGAAGCCCTCCTGTTCTCCACTCATTACCTGTATTAACTGCACCTGTTTGAACTCGTTACCTGTATAAAAGACACCTGTCCACACACTCAATCAGACAGACTCCAACCTCTCCACAATGGCCAAGACCAGAGAGCTGTGTAAGGACATCAGGGATAAAATTATAGACCTGCACAAGGCTGGGATGGGCTACAGGACAATAGGCAAGCAGCTTGGTGAGAAGGCAACAACTGTTGGCGCAATTATTAGAAAATGGAAGAAGTTCAAGATGATGGTCAATCTCCCTCGGTCTGGGGCACCATGCAAGATCTCACCTCGTGGGGCATCAATGATCATGAGGAAGGTGAGGGATCAGCCCAGAACTACACGGCAGGACCTGGTCAATGACCTGAAGAGAGCTGGGACTACAGTCTCAAAGAAAACCATTAATAACACACTACACCGTCATGGATTCAAATCCTGCAGCGCACGCAAGGTCCCCCTGCTCGAGCCAGCGCATGTCCAGGCCCGTCTGAAGTTTGTCAATGACCATCTGGATGATCCAGAGGAGGAATGGGAGAAGGTCATGTGGTCTGATGAGACAAAAATAGAGCTTTTTGGTCTAAACTCCACTCGCCGTGTTTGGAGGAAGAAGAAGGATGAGTACAACCCCAAGAACACCATCCCAACCGTGAAGCATGGAGGTGGAAACATCATTCTTTGGGGATGCTTTTCTGCAAAGGGGACAGGACGACTGCACCGTATTGAGGGGAGGATGGATGGGGCCATGTATCTTGGCCAACAACCTCCTTCCCTCAGTAAGAGCATTGAAGATGGGTCGTGGCTGGGTCTTCCAGCATGACAACGACCCGAAACACACACCCAGGGCAACTAAGGAGTGGCTCCGTAAGAAGCATCTCAAGGTCCTGGAGTGGCCTAGCCAGTCTCCAGACCTGAACCCAATAGAAAATCTTTGGAGGGAGCTGAAAGTCTGTATTGCCCAGCGACAGCCCCGAAACCTGAAGGATCTGGAGAAGGTCTGTATGGAGGAGTGGGCCAAAATCCCTGCTGCAGTGTGTGCAAACCTGGACAAGAACTACAGGAAACGTATGATCTCTGTAATTGCAAACAAAGGTTTCCGTACCAAATATTAAGTTCTGCTTTTCTGATGTATCAAATACTTGTATCAAACATTGACTAAATGTTTCTGTTGGAAGAGAACATGTGTTAGGGTTTTGGTAGACATAGTGTATTGTGTTACAGTTTTTTACAATCGCTATGACAATTTTTTCAATACTTAACAGTTTTCCTAAACTCTTAACACACCAACACAACACACAATTGGCAAAATTGGCAAAATGGTTAATTTCATGCTCAAAATCACACATTGTAAACTAAACTCCAACATTAATTTTCAAAATACAACAACACACTAACACAATACACTATGTCTACCAAAACCCTAACACATGTTCTCTTCCAACAGGAACATTTAGTCAATCATAGCACAATGTCATAAAAACACTAACACCAGATGGAATTACAGAAACTGCATTATTTTATGTGTCAGGTGTGCCCTTATACAATAGACAGTATATTTTATTGATCATAGTTTGTGTGTCTTTTGAAGCCTCTCCACATTTTTGCATTGCATTTTGTTTCTTTTGCTGCAGAAATTCAAAACAAAAACTGAATGACCCATCTCAGAGTAGCTCTATAGAATGCCCTTCAGTTTTATTTCATTATCAGCAATCACAGTGTTGACAATAGCAAGTTCGTGTTCTTCGTTTAGGAGCTTTCCTCTGCACCCTGAGGGAGGTGTTGAATCCTTAGATAGACAGAATACAGTTACATATTAGACACCAGAGGCATAGAGTCACTGTAATGCGTGGTAAAAGTATTTACACTTTGCAGTAGGAGAAGCCCTTATACAATATCCTACCTGTTGGTTTCTCGAAAATTCTGGATAATGGATGCCACTGTGTCCCGCTGAAATTTGGCTGTACTCGTTCACCAGCCTCTCTGTATGATAGCCTGTGGTTTATGACATGGTCTATGATAGTAGCTCTTATTTCATCAGTTACCCTAATTCTGGCCCTTCTTTGAGCACCACCATGTATTCTAACTCCTCAGTCTCTACCTTGTCCTCTTCCAGGCATTCCTCTCCCTTGTCCCACTCCTCTCCCTTGTCCTGGTACTCATCTTCCTCTCCCTCATGCAGGCATTTTATTACTTTATTTGTGTTGCTCTATATTGTTCCTTTTTCACACAAGATTAGCCCAAAGAGGCTCTCTTTTACTGTATACCATATGGTCATGTGATTGAAAGAACATCAACACACAATTCCTAGATGGGGATCAGTTGTGATTTATATATTTTCATAACTTCAATCAGCTGTTTCTCAGTAACAATGGAATAAAATACAGGGGATATATTTGTGTTTCAATTCACAATATGAACAGCTGTTCATCTTGACTTTGGCCTATAAGGTTAGGTTTAGAACCTGGTGTTATCTGTTCTGACATACAGTGTTAAAGCACTGGTAAATTTGGCAGTAAAAATGCATTGTTTTGGTCTTGGTTGAGCTTGTGTGTAAAAGAAGTTGAAGCATTTTAAATTTGTGTTAACTGTATGCATTTTGTGTCAAAGCAACAATAAATGTGTTAATTGTATACCCTACACAGACAGATGTTGTGCTAACTGTGTTAAGAGTTTAGGAAATTTGTTAAAAGTATTGTGCGATTGTAAAAAACTGTAGTTACGCCACTGATCTGTTAAATTAATACATGTAAATGTAATGTGTTCATTAAAAAAAGGCTAAAAATGACTACATCTACAATTAAAAAGCTTTTCTGTACATTTATAGAGGACCTGGGCCAGTAACGTTTTATCAAACTTTGACAAGTTAGCTTAAAAGAGAAAGAGAAAAGATCTGGGCAGGAAGTCCAGTTTCCTTTAAACAGTATGATCAGTTTGGGGCTCAAGGTTTGATAGGCATGACAAAGTGAGTTTTACGGAGCCTTTAGGGCCAGAATGAACCCATCTTCTCCAGCCGCAGCCTGCAATGCCATGCGATTATTATTCTGCTCTTCAATTATTCAAAAGCACTCTTAAAATTTTATCACCTGCATAGGAGTTGAATAATTTTCAAAGCAGAAAGAGAGAAAGGGGAGGATGAAGAGGATGTTGTGATGAAAGCGGATTCGAACAAAGGATGTCTCTTTCTTTCTCGTACATTCACCCACACTTACTCCTGCAATCCCGCTTTGGTTCCATACATTCAGAGGCAGCTGTTTTTCGTCCCACAGATTACAGAGCATATTAGAAGGCCAGGTCAGAATGACGTGATTCTGCCAAAAACAGAATGAGACCCTTCATCAGAAGTGTTCATGTTCATCTTTTCACTGCTCTACAGACAGATAGAGAAAGAAATGAGTCACAGGAACCAGATTCTCACTATTCAACCTTCTGCCGCTGAGCCTGAGAGTGATAGAAAATGCATTGGAAGAGGGGTAATAGTGAAACTTGGCAAGTACTTCAAAACTTAGTTATGGGCCATTCACACACAATGCATTCTTGCATTCTGCATCATTGTTTTCAGTCTGTAGGTTTTTTAACATCTCAAAACATCTGTTTTACTATTTCATGTTACTCTTTGAAATGACAGTGGGGTTCCAGGAGTGAAAGGAAGGATATACACAGTGCTGGAGGGTGGAGCATGTTTAGCTCTCATGCTGCCAGCACTGGATCTGACTGTTACAGTCTCTGCACACACGAGTCATACAAACGACAACATTATTAAGAGATTTTGACCAAAATATAGTCTGATGACTCACAAAACAGAATCCATTGAGCCAAGTTCAAGTCTTCATGGAGTCTCCTTAACATCTGTACAGTTCTTGTGGCTCAACTAGTGAAAGTAAGTTGTTGTTTTTATACAAGTGTCTACCAAATGCTTAAATGTTGAAGTAGAGCAAATTTGATCATCTTTCAATCGTTGTTCATTGGGATAGACACTATAACTAAAATGTAATTCCATGTTATGTTGTAATGCAGCAGTTTTGTTTATTAACCAAAAATTACATAGCGTACCTTTAACAAAACAGTTATTGTAACAGTAGGTTTATAACTGACATTTATGTCGTACTTTCCCTTACGAAAAAGAAGTATACTTCAAGTTAATTTTATTAAGTATACTTAAGTACTGTTCAAGTACATTTTCAAGTATACTTTATGTAGTAAGTATACTAATATCAATGTACTATTACTTGTAAGTGTATTTAGCAATACTGCTTGGAACTAAATTGGCCCACTTTTGAGTATATACAGTATACGTTTAAGTGTACTATAAGTGTAACAGTAGTAAACTTTAAGTGCACAACTAGTTCACAACTATTTTCTTCATTTGTACTGCATCTGTACTTCTAATGAACTTATAAGTATACTAGTAGTTTACTATTTTAATACTTGTAGCACATTTTTGTAGTTTATGTAAGTGCACTTTGAAGTATACTCAGTAAACTACTCGTGTTGTAGTTTTATAAAGCAAATATACTTGTAGGTTTTCTTTAAGTGAACATAACATCATACAGTTTACTATTTATATATTATTTTTGCACTTTAAGTATTCTACTGTGTTCCTGTTTAGGTATTATTTTTTATACTTGAAATATAATGTACCTTTAACTGTACTTTAACTCTTTCCAGTTTAAAAACATTTTATTCTAGCTTTTTATCAACACTTGAATGTAAGTTTCATTTATAAAAATGTAAAAACAAAATGCTGAGAAAATCACATTTTTGTGAAAGACTACGTCTGGATGGGATTCAGAACGATGATCAAAACACAGGTGGAGTAGATTGAGTCCATCAACTGCCCCAAAGCTTCACAGTCATTTCCTCTTCATGGGTTAGACTTCCTGCTCTGTATTTTTATTATTCCATGTTGCTCTCACACGTAGGCTAGTAAATGAACAGCAGTACTGCCCACTGACTGCTATGCAAACATCTACCACAGTATAATCGATATCACAGAACATCTACTGATTGATCAATTTCTTCCATCAGAGATACAATCTAGGTAAACATATAAGTGTTTGGTAATTATGCCAAATATACCATCCAGCCCAACATCTAGGTCGACTCTATGCTGTTTCCTTTCTCAAGTTTTATTAAGACTTTCCTATAATGGGAAGTGTTCAGTGTTGCTGCAGGCTCTCTGTACCTTTTTGAGCCCACATGGGCCCCGGGGCAGCGCTGACTGCCTTTATCTAGCATTCAGACGCTTTACTTCTTATTTTATTAAAAGCTTTGCATTCTCCTCTGTTGCCACTTATTTCTGTTACATTGCTCACAACTAACCAAATTTACTTTTGTTACATTTAAACAGTCTTTTTGTTTTTGTATTATTATTTTTTCCATTTTTTAAATGCCTTTTTATGTATAGATTATATTATAAATGTTCTTCTCATGAACAGAATACTTTAATGAGATGTCCATGCTTGTGGACTCTTTTCTTTAGTTCTTTGCAGCCGTCGTTTTGGATAAAAGCTTGTATGCAAACATAAGAAAATGTATGTGTGCTAGACCATAAAATACAAATTAACTCATGAGATAATGTTGGGGATTTAAGTCAGGGGACTGGGATGGCCATGGCATTCTGTGGTCAAGCAACCATTTTTGTGCTTTAAATCATTTACTTGCTCGAAGATTCAACAATTGCCCAGTTTGCTTCCTGCCAGAGGCAGTCAAATGTTGATTTAATATCTGCTGGTATTTGAAAGAGTCCATGACACCATGTATCCTGACAAATTGTCGAACCTCACTTCCTCTCAAGATCCCCCATCATATTTCACAACAGGTGATCAGGATGGGGTACTTTTCTGTAAAAAGCTTTTCTTGGTCTAATCTGACCATAGAATATAGCCCCATTGAAAGTTCAAGTAAAGCTCCAGTAAAGTGTAACGATTTTTCAAGACAACACTTCCAAATAACTTGTGGTTATGTGGGTTGGTCCAAGTTTTGGAGAGTTTATGAAACCAAGACCCAATAGACATCTGCAACTGACATTTCATTTGGTTTAAAGCCTTCTGGCCTGATAGTTGAACCAGTCATAACAAGAACCAGAACTATAACTATTAAACAAAGTTATAAAAAAAAAAAAACTCTAACTCTAAGAGAATAGTCCATGGCAAAACCAGGCACAGATGAACAATATAATTATAATCCCTTTCAGAGAGATTTTGTTTTCCAACTGATAAAAATTTCCAGCCAAAATCAAAATTCATCCTACCTTGAAGTGCGCATTGCAAACAAATATGTCCAAAATTACATATCTGCTGTAGCCGTCTACTGAAGCCATGGAATAAAAGAATAAAAAAAAGTAATTTAATTACGATTAATAAAGTCAGAATTGGGAGATACATATACTGTACATTCAAATCAGAATTGCGAGATAAAAATGTTATATGTTTAAATGTTATCTATGTAAAATGTTATTGGTTTAAATATTATTTCATGCTGTAACTGTAACTCCATTATGTTCCTCTCAAGAATTATGAATTTTGAGTTTACTTTCACAACGTCTCTTGAGTCTGGTTTTCCTCTTGACAGTACTTACTATGGGGTTAGGGTTTTGGTTTGGTTTAGGGTTACTTTTCTTGTAATTATGCACAAGTGCCTTTATTTATAGACATGGTTCTTGATTATTGTCAGTTGCTTTTGGGTGTATTGTGCTTTTTTGTGTTAAATGTTTCAGTGTTAACAAGGCAAACTATTTAGATATCTGCGAACATTGTTAGTGGGCAAATTATACTAGTGAGTTTGGTTTGTGTTTCAAAAGGGCCTGCATGGCTAAAGGTGGCCATCCTTGTAGCTGTCAATACTCTGTCACATTCGGTTGTATTGCCAATTGTCAAAATGTAAACAGCAGAAAAAAGTATGTGCCAATAGCTGTAGCTAAGGGACATACTGTCAGATAAAATCTATCAGAAAAGCTGTTCATATTCCAACAAGGAACCTGCTGACACTTGTGTCTGAAAAATACAGAATAAAAAATACGGAGTGTCTATTTACACCAAGTGCAAATAGCGTGCCTTTTTGGCAAGTGCTATTTGCACTAGCTCTGCCTAACTATGCCTGGTTGGGCCAAACAAGATTAAAAAAAAGATGCATGAATTTCAACTTCTTCAGTGGTGTAGTCAGTAAAGTGTAAGGTTCAAGGATCTAGGTTTTGACACCATCGACCCGGGTTTGGATCCGCCTTTTGCCGAGCTCGCCCTTCTCCCTTTTCCCATCACATATCACATCGGAAAGGCATTTACTTTCAATAAAAATGAAGAAAATATTCTAAAAGTGAAAATAAAGTACCTAACGAAATGGGTAGGGTTAGGGATAGGTGTAGGGAGGGCTTTTATTGTCCCATTAAGGTGGCATCCATTTAATAATTTTAATAAATATAATCATTTACACTGTATGTTATTATTGAATCCTGTTAATATACAAAAATACTGAGGTGCAAATAGTATGTATCTGTCAAAATAAAGTATAAATAGCATATAAATACTACAAAGTATTTACGCATATTGCAAAGAACTGCTACTTTTACATGGTGTAAATATCATCTATTGCTAAGAAAATGTTATTTTCACTTAGTGTAAAAATAATCTAGTTGCTATTACACTTGGTGTAAATAGCATCTATCGCTATTTGCACTTAGTGTAAATAGCAATTATCACTAAGAAAATACGCTGATTTCACTTAGTGTAAATAGAATCTAGTTGCTATTTACACTTGGTGTACACATTTACACAGGGTAGCTCCCTGGTTTTCTCTCTTCCCAAACCAAACTCTGGATTTGACATTCTGTTCAGTAGCACTCTGTTTATACAGGCAATACCATTCATTCTCTTCGAGTTTTGTTGTTCCTGCTGTGGTGAAGAACATTGCTTTAGGTATGTGTTGAATTAGACGTGTATCAGCTTCACAAGAGAAATAATGTAGGCCTGTAAGTCATTTAGTAATTATTAGTCATTTTGAGCGTATTTCCCCATCCTTGGCCTGATCTGTTTTGACGTCTGTAATAGGTGTAACTAAACCAGTTTGTGCTTTGAGTAATTGCCAACACTTGATGCATCCGACCTAATAGATGAACAAGTGTCTATTTGTCAGTAGTGCAGCAGTGGACCAAAATAGAAGCAGGCTTTTTCACAGAGCTTAGCTCTCATGAAGACTGCTTGACAGTTCGATGACTCATTTCCAAATGAACTGCTTCAGTGGCTTGATTCTGTTCAGCAGAGTTCATCTGTTTCTGCACTCTCAATATCACACAGAGCACTATGCACCATGGTTGAAGGAATAACAGTGAACGCACATGTATCTATCTGCCACCTGTCATCCAGTTTGTCAAAGATTGCATGCAGTGTATGAAATAACTTCAGTTATATGTGTTGTGTACATGAGAAGAATTGTACATTGTTGTCAAGTGAAGAACAATTTTGAAGTGTTGTGGAATGACGTAACGTGTGAGAACAGAGGTGAATGAGTAGCCTATACAAGATAGATGAAGTTTGCTACTCCTGTCTCGTGTGCTTCATTGCGTAATAACTCCTGACAGATACCACAATGTGCACATTAAGGCTGTCATTATATTGTCCAATCCATTCATTTTCTAAATATTATATTATACTATATTATATTATATTATATTATATTATATTATATTATATTGTGGCAAGCAGCGAGGCCGAGGGACCGTGAGAACGGGGCGAGGCCGGTGGCGTGATGATAATGAGCGCCAGCTGCGCGCCGCACCGATCTCGTGTCTCAATAACAGTATTGTGTTGGTCCCCCTTTTGCTGCCAAAACAGCCCTGACCCGTCGAGGCATGGACTCCACTAGACCCCTGAAGGTGTGCTGGCACCAAGATGTTAGCAGCAGATCCTGTAAATTGCGAGGTGGGGCCTCCATGGATCGGACTTGTTTGTTCAGCACATCCCACAGATGCTTGATTGGATTGAGATCTAGGGAATTTGGAGGCCAAGTCAACACCTCAAACTCGTTGCTGTGCTCCTCAAACCATTCCTGAATCATTTTTGTTTTGTGGCAGGGCGCATTATCCTGCTAAAAGAGGCCATAGCCACCAGGGAATACCGTTTCCCAGCAGAACATTGCCCAAAGCATCACACTGCCTTCGCCGGCTTGCCTTCTTCCCATAGTGCATCCTGGTGCCATGTGTTCCCCAGGGAAGCCACGCACACGCACCCAGCCATCCACGTGATGTAAAAGAAAACGTGATTCATCAGACCAGGCCACCTTCTTCCATTGCTCCATGGTCCAGTTCTGATGCTCACGTGCCCACTGTTGGCGCTTTCGGCGGTGGACAGGGGTCAGCATGGGCACCCTGACTGGTCTGCGGCTATGCAGTCCCATACGCAACAAACTGCGATGCGCTGTGTATTCTGACACCTTTCTATCAGAACCAGCATTAACTTCTTGAGCAATCTGAGCTACAGTAGCTCATCTGTTTGATCAGACCACACGGGCCAGCCTTTGCTCCCCACGTGCATCAATGACCCTTCACCACTGTTCCTTCCTTGGACCACTTTTGATAGATACTGACCACTGCAGACCGGGAACACCCCACAAGAGCTGCAGTTTTGGAGATGCTCTGACCCAGTCGTCTAGCCATCACAATTTGGCCCTTGTCAAACTCGCTCAAATCCTTACGCTTGCCCATTTTTCCTGCTTCTAACACATCAACTTTGAGGACAAAATGTTCACTTGCTGCCTAATATATCCCAGGTGCCGTGATCAAGAGATAATCAGTGTTGTTCACTTCACCGGTCATAATGTTATGCCTGATTGGTGTATATATATACACTCACCTAAAGGATTATTAGGAACACCATACTAATACTGTGTTTGACCCCCTTTCGCCTTCAGAACTGCCTTAATTCTACGTGGCATTGATTCAACAAGGTGCTGAAAGCATTCTTTAGAAATGTTGGCCCATATTGATAGGATAGCATCTTGCAGTTGATGGAGATTTGTGGGATGCACATCCAGGGCACGAAGCTCCCGTTCCACCACATCCCAAAGATGCTCTATTGGGTTGAGATCTGGTGACTGTGGGGGCCATTTTAGTACAGTGAACTCATTGTCATGTTCAAGAAACCAATTTGAAATGATTCGAGCTTTGTGACATGGTGCATTATCCTGCTGGAAGTAGCCATCAGAGGATGGGTACATGGTGGTCATAAAGGGATGGACATGGTCAGAAACAATGCTCAGGTAGGCCGTGGCATTTAAACGATGCCCAATTGGCACTAAGGGGCCTAAAGTGTGCCAAGAAAACATCCCCCACACCATTACACCACCACCACCAGCCTGCACAGTGGTAACAAGGCATGATGGATCCATGTTCTCATTCTGTTTACGCCAAATTCTGACTCTACCATCTGAATGTCTCAACAGAAATCGAGACTCATCAGACCAGGCAACATTTTTCCAGTCTACAACTGTCCAATTTTGGTGAGCTCGTGCAAATTGTAGCCTCTTTTTCCTATTTGTAGTGGAGATGAGTGGTACCCGGTGGGGTCTTCTGCTGTTGTAGCCCATCCGCCTCAAGGTTGTGCGTGTTGTGGCTTCACAAATGCTTTGCTGCATACCTCGGTTGTAACGAGTGGTTATTTCAGTCAAAGTTGCTCTTCTATCAGCTTGAATCAGTCGGCCCATTCTCCTCTGACCTCTAGCATCAACAAGGCATTTTCGCCCACAGGACTGCTGCATACTGGATGTTTTTCCCTTTTCACACCATTCTTTGTAAACTCTAGAAATGGTTGTGCGTGAAAATCCCAGTAACTGAGCAGATTGTGAAATACTCAGACCGGCCCGTCTGGCACCAACAACCATGCCACGCTCAAAATTGCTTAAATCACCTTTCTTTCCCATTCTGACATTCAGTTTGGAGTTCAGGAGATTGTCTTGACCAGGACCACACCCCTAAATGCATTGAAGCAACTGCCATGTGATTGGTTGATTAGATAATTGCATTAATGAGAAATTGAACAGGTGTTCCTAATAATCCTTTAGGTGAGTGTATATATATATATATTTTATTTTTTTTTTTTTTGAAAATGACCGATCGTTTCGCTAGAAAAGACCCTTATTCCTTGGCTGGGATCGTGCAGAGCTCTTTGAAGCTGCATTGAAACTGCAATTTGGACCTTCAACCCATTGGACCCCGTTAAAGTCCACTATATGGAGAAAAATCCTGGAATGTTTTCCTCAAAAACCTTAATTTCTTTTCGACTGAAGAAAGAAAGACATGAACATCTTGGATGACATGGGGGTGAGTAAATTATCAGGAAATTTTAAATCTGGAGTGAACTAATCTTTAACACACATTTGAAAATAGTTTAGCATTAAACTGTTTGTCATTAATACACTTCAAGATATAGAATAAACTATAATAATATATAATATACTTACATGTATATTTATACAAATGCTTCGATTCATTAAAAGAACTGGATAGAGTCGTGATCAGGCTGGTTGCAATGTATGTGTATAAATCACTAAAACGAAGCAGTTCATGAGAGTCATTTGTTCGGACTTCACTATAGTAGAAAGACGTGTTTTCTTGCCATTATTTCTGGGTACATGGTCTTTTCATCTCATCACATTGAAGTGCAGCTGCTGTAAATCGGGCGAGGAAACCATTTATATTTTATACATTGGGATATCAGTGCTGGGGTGGCTCTTTCTTAGGGTGGCAGTTGTTTGTTGTTTGTCTTCTGTCTTGTTGTGTGAGCGTATGCTTTTGAGTTCGCTCGGGCCGTACACTCTTCTGTCCGCCTGTTGTTGTGTAGCACGCGCTTTGCATTTACATAAGTCGCATGCTTTCTCGTTGTCTTGCGTCGCACACAGTTCATGTTTTCATCGGCCATGTGTTTTCATGTTATGTCTTGTGTGAACACACGGATTATGAATGTTCTCCATAGCTGCGTGTTTGGCCTCCCTCGTTACGTGCTTTGTTTGCTCCCTATTTTCTCCTTGCGTCCTGTGCCAGTTCGTCGTCACATGTTCCAGTCCTGTGTTGCCCAGTCAAGCTGCTGGTCATGTTTTCCCCCACAGGGTAGTTTTTGTCTGTTATTATTAATTAAAAAGCCCATTGTTTCTGCATTGAGTCCTCGCCTCATCCCTTCAACTAACTTTGACACAAAAAGGTTATTACACAAATACCTTTAAAGGGGTCATGAACTGGCTTTTTTTATTTTTTTATACTGTTGTCTGAGGTCAACTTATGACGTGCGTGGTTTTTACATTCAAAAACATCATAGGCAAAAACATTTTGAGCCTAGCTCTTGAAACGCTTTTTCAAAAGTTTTTATGGGCGTGCCGTATTGAAGACTTGGAAGTAAATGCCCACTGCTATGATTGGATAACAGTTTTGCATATTATAATGAGCTTCGGCTCCCCAGTCATTACACGTGAGGAATTGTTTTGAAAACTTCCAGTGTGGAGAAACGGCAACCGGAATGATTCGCCTACAGGGCTCGCAAAATGTCTTTATCAAACAAACACAATGATTTATCTCTCATCCACCCGCAATTAATTGGAATGTTATTTCGATCCGGTTTAGCTCCACGTAGGCCTGTTATTTATCTAACATGCCAGGCATGAATCGGTGGGCGGGGCTACAGAATTAGGCGTTCGTCTTCTTCGGTTAAGGCGGTGTTTCACCGCTCTCTGACGTCACGGGAACGCACATTCGCAGATCGATCGTTTGCTGAGCCAGCTGTCAATAAAAGCTTTTCTTTGACTAACAAGGAAGTTTTCAGCTCTGAAACTTACAGGATATTCTTATATTACCATGACCTTTTATATATCAAAAGCTCAAGGGAAAGTTGATTTCTCAATTCATGACCCCTTTAAATAAAAATAATAATTTCTTCTAGTGGTGCTCCGATTGAATGGCTACCGGCCTATCGCTTTGGGAAGATTGATTGGTGGTCTCTATAAAGGCCGATCTCATAAACCGATCTCATGCTGACGACGCATAAAGATGCGTGAGAGATGCGTCTCAATCTCTGTCCGGCATGGGTAAAATAATTATAATGCTGAAGGTGAGGTACGATTCATATTTCGGTAACACTTTAGAGTACTGTTTAGTCATTAATGAATAACTACACAGGAACAAATGAATAATGCATTATTAACATTCTAGAAACTACTATTAACTAACAAGAAACTCTATTGAACGAATTAGTAAATAATAGTGCTTAGTTGAAGGTAGTAGTTCACTATTAGCTAATCAATAAATACACATTTTTTTCACACTTTCCAGAGAACTGTTAAGAACTACTATATACAGATTCATAATTAACATGAATAATGTATAATAATTCTAAAGTGAAGGTCATAGTAATCCACTATTAATGACTCAAGTATTACCAAATCCTTTAGAAGGAATTACTAATTATTTGGATCAGTATTCTAAAGTGAAAAACATGATATCTCCCTAGTAATAACTGAAGTCATTGTAAGATTTTGAGCTTTTTGTAAGTTCTTGGATAGTAATGGCTTCTGACGGATTTGGTAAGTCAAGTCAAGTCACCTTTATTTATATAGCGCTTTTTACAATGCCGATTGTATCAAAGCAGCTTCACAGTGTTAACAGGAAAATAATGCAATAGAATTTGATTCGGCTGTACAGCCGCTCTGGAGAAAACGGTGATGTCATCCAGCTAATTAGTAGTATAATACTACGGGCAGATTAGTAATATAATTGAAATTTTAGTGTCCCCAACTGAGCAAGCCAAAAGCCAAAGGCGACGGTGGCAAGGAACCAAAACTCCTTCAGTGGCCAGAATGGAGAAAAAAAACCTTGGGAGAAACCAGGCTCAGTCGGGGTGCCAGTTCTCCTCTGGCCGACGAACAAATAGTGTATGATTATGATTCTGGCAACTTTACAGTTCTGAAGTCATATTAGATCTAAAGATATTCGCAAGATTATTCGAAAGATTGAAGTCGTCACGCCAGAGACGGGTTTAATGAGGATGTCGTGTCGATGCGGCATTTACAGGGTGGAGTTTAATTGAGACGGTCTCTGCAGACATTTCAGGGATGCGTTGGTCATGTCTAGGCACAGGTCCACCATCTGATCTGGATACGGCCCGGATCCGGCCGACTGCAGTAAACCTCGGGATAAACAGAGAGACTAACATTAGCGTAGATGCCATTCTTCTTATGATGTAACGAGTACATCAGGTGTTATGGGAAGTGTTCCTGGTTCCAGCTGACCTAGTTAATGCAGCCTAAAACAATCATTTAACTGATTTGAATAATAGAAATTGATAATGTTCTATGTGTATGCCATAGTAAAGAGATGTGTTTTTAGTCTAGATTTAAACTGACAGAGTGTGTCTGCTTCCCGAACAATGCTAGGAAGACTGTTCCAGAGTTTAGGTGCTAAATAGGAAAAGGATCGACCGCCTGCAGTTGATTTTGATATTCTAGGTATTATCAACTGGCCAGAATTTTGAGACCGTAATAGACGTGATGGAGTATAATGCGTTAAGAGCTCGCTCAAGTACTGGGGAGCTAAACCATTTAGTGCTTTGTAAGTAATTAGCAAGATTTTAAAATGTATACGATGTTTAATAGGGAGCCAGTGCAGTGTTGCCAGAACCAGGCTAATATGGTCATACTTCCTGGTTCTAGTAAGAACTTGAGCTGCTGCGTTTTGGACCAGCTGCAGTTTATTTATTAAGCGAGCAGGGCAACCACCCAGTAGAGCATTACAATAATCTAGCCTTGAGGTCATGAACGCATGAACTAACTGTTCAGCATTTTGCATTGAAAGCATGTGCCGTAATTTAGATATATTTTTAAGATGGTAGAATGCATTTGTACGCGTTTACGCATTTTTATGCATTTTGAAACGTGGCTTTCAAATGAAAGATTGGTATCAAAGAGCACACCCAGGTTCCTAACTGACAACGAGGACTTGACAGAGCAGCCATCAAGTGTTAGACAGTATTTTAGGTTACTACTTGTGGAGTTTTTTTGTCCAATAATTAAAAATTCTGTTTTTTCTGAATTAAGTTGCAGGAAATTACTAGTCATCCAATTTTTAATATCAGCTATGCATTCCGTTAATCTTGTGAATTGGTAAATTTCGTCAGGGCGTGAAGAAATATAGAGCTGAGTACTGTCAGCATAACAATGAAAACTAGCGCCATGCTTCCTAATGATCTCTCCCAATGGTAGCATGTACAGGGTGAAAAGCAACGGTCCTAGCACTGAGCCTTGCGGTACTCCATACTGAACTTCACTTGCACAATCGAGGCAGTGTCGCATCGTCACTAAAGTGTATAATTTGCATTTCTTTCTAAGTCTTGCCAGTGTTCAAACCAAAGCGCACACACATATGCCGCCTCACAAACAGCTTGTGAGTACCAAATTGCGCTTAAATGGTCAAATACACCATTCTATCAATAACTGAAATGCCATAAAAAATTTGAATTTAAATAGATATTTTCATTGTTTAATAAATTAAAGTTGATCCCAGAATCCTCTAAAGCACTCCATAATTATGATGATTCTGTAGGATGTTACAAAGCTATCTTTAAAAAAAAAAAAAAAAAAAACGTTTTGGGTGCTGAGTGACTTAAATTAAAATCTGATAGCAGCGTTAAATGATTTGACAGTAAGATGAGAGAAATATGTCTAACCAGCTGAGTAAATTTGACTTGCAATTCAGTACATTCCTCTTCCAGTCATTCTGCAGTAGGCGTAAACAAAAATTCAGTATCCTGTGCATGATACCAAATCAACTCATATACTGAGTCGATTCTGAATCCTCTATCAGAGAACATCCTTCATGCTCTTAAGTGCAGTGAAAGAGACACAATGCAAAAACTACAGTCAAACCTATATCAGAGGCTTAACATCTACAAAGCTACATAATCCAGTCATAACATGATCAATTCCAACATGTGATGATGTCACCAAAAGTGTAGCCCCTGTTAATTCAACAAGAGTGTATACAGCATCTCTCTCTTTGTCTCTCTTTCACTTTCTCATAAGGTTGAGTCTTCACCACCTGCTTCCGTTCATACACAAATAATAGCTGCACCTCCTTGAGTTGTTGTCATGGCAACTGCACAAGACATCGTCAGAGGCAAGCAGACAGATCCTATGGTACTCGGTCATTATGATGTACATGGGGAACAAAGTGTACGCAAGCTTGTTCCTGTGTACAACTCGTCTTAATATGACACAGCATGTGTTTGTAGCAAGCCCAGCAGTCGTGGCCTAACGGTTAGAAAGTCAGTAACCCGAAACTGGTAACCCGAAGGTTGCTGTTGCTATTCTCAATACTGGCAGAAATGGACTGAGGTGCCCTTGAGCAAGCCATCTAACCCCCAATCGCACCCCGGGCACCACAGCAAAATGGCTTCCCACTGCTCCGGGTGTGTGCGTCCACGGTTTGCACTGCTCCTAATGTGTGTGCACTAACTTGGATGGGTTAAGTGCAGAGGACAAATTCCTCCCATACTTTTCCATACTTGGCCTTCACATCATGTCACTTTCACTTTCCACCAAGTTTAGCTGAAGCCATTTGTTTCTTACAGAACTCCTAAGGCCAATTACACAGGGTTCTATATAACATCTATTAATTTTGAGAAATATGAAAGCTGTAAAGTAGTCCCTAATGCCCCTGGAAATTACCTGCAGTACAAGAAAGACATTGGACCTTTTTTCTTCTTAGTATCCAGAGAGCTATTATAACCACTTGAGCATTTTATTATTGTTATTATTGCCAGTAAAATGTGTGTTGAAAATGACTCCATTTAATACAGAAATGTTGTTTGGTAGGAAAAAGATAACTATAGATTTACTTGATTATTGTAGTTTTTTGGTTTTGCTGACTACGCCGAAGTTATAACAACAAAGTAGCGGATTTGCTTAAAATATTTTTACATTTTTACAAGTCCAACCAACAATGCAGTTGATCTGTAACTGCCTCTTTTTTTAGGCTGAAAAATTGGTGGTATTTAGTCCTATTTGCTTTCTTCCCAGCATGCATTATAGTGAATCAAAGGAACAATTTTCATAAAATGATTAAAAGCTGCCTAAAATCTGACACTTCACATAGTTCCACAGTCAAAGTGGAAAAACAAATTGTCTAATTCTGGTTAATGGTGCAGTGTGTAGTATTTACGAGGATCTATTGACAGAAATGCAATATAATATACATAACTATGTTTTCAGTGGTGTATAAAGACCTTACATAATGAACCATTATGTTTTAATTACCTTAGAATGAGCCATTTCTATCTACATACACCGCCGGTCCCCTTACAGTGAAATCGCCATTTTGCGCTGACATGTTTGTACAGTAGCCCTAAACGGACAAACTTATCTACAGAGCGCTAGTCACTCTCTACTCTCTCTGACGACAACATTTTTGTCCTGTGTCGGCCCCCGTAGCTTCTCTATGTGCTTCGAAAGGGAGGGGTGAGTGTTGGCCGATTGCAATTCACAACCTCACCGATAGATGCCGCTAAAATTCACACACTGCACCTTTTTCGTACTATAAAGTAGTGCTGTCAAGAAGACACCGGTGTAGACACGGTGTCACAGTTATGTTTAGTTTTCATGGACATTCAGTTTGTTTTCATTAGTCACATGTCTTCCTTTGTTACCATGGTCACGTCATTATGAGTTTGTTCTGTTCAGCTGTGTTTCATTAATTAGTCTCGTTTGTGTTCCTTGATAAGTTGTTACCTCACAATCATTCTGTGTCAGGTCACTGTTATGTTAGATGTGTTTGCTACTTTCTGTCTGCTTATCTTTTGAGTTATTATTAAACTTTTGAGATTTTGGAAACTGATTCATCTGTCTTCATCGGTCTGCCTGCATACATCTTTACAATGTGTGTGTACTGTGTATAATTATTATGTATATTTGAATACACACACATACATGTGTGTATATATAAGAAATATTTGCATGTATATACTGTATATATATATTTATATAATTTATATTATATATAAATATAAAAAAATCCTTAAATATATACATGCATGTGTGTATTTATATATAGGCTGCATAATAATTATACACAGTACACATACATATATTATGTAAACACAAACTTTTATTTTGGATGCGATTAATTGCGATTAATCAATTTGATAGCACTACTATAAAGATATATTAGCGCCAACACCAGCGAACGATATCGTTCTGTTTATTCTAAGTGTGCTGTCACTTTACTCAAGCTTGTTAAAGCAGGGTGGATGTCAATGTTTTTATTGTTCAACAGCTGGAAAAAAAAAAAAAAAAAAAACATTCTGAAAGTAATTCAAACAATATCTTTTCTAGGTGCCGTTATCATTATAGATGTGGTATGGACTCTGCTGTTCTTTTATATTTAGAACAATTTTTAGAACTATATTTTTATCGTTATAATTATGGTCCTTGATGTGAACGGGCCTTAATTGTTTACTATTGCAGTTTGCAGACTGCGATCGGAAAATTAGGGGTGATTTTGAACTAGTTCATGGATCAATCCTTTGTGCAGTGGTTATATCACTAGTCACTTTAACAAGATAAACCAGTCTCATGATTTACCAATTTACCAATCAATGGTAAATAAGTGACACCCTGTTTGAATCCATGTTTGATAGCATCAGTGTTCTCTCACTCCCACTGCATGCCTGAATAGCAAATGCAGATCAATATTATATTTTTGACCAGTATAGGACTCTGAAGTCCCAAAATGTGCACTGAATACTTGAGCTACTTCCAAGTTTTGGTGAAGATGACAAAATGTCTGAATGTCACTGCAGTACTGTACATGACAAAACAGCCAACAAAAGCTGCTCGATCTTTTCTCAGAACTAACTAAAACTGGACCATTTTTGCAGTGATTTTTTACTCCATTGAAATATAATTGTAGCCTAATGTGATGAAGGCTTTCTTGACAAAATAAGCCTGGAATAAGCCTTTAAGATTTTGTAAAGAATTGCTTTAACGTTTTATTTGGTAATGAGAAATATGCCTTACATAACACATAACACTGGCATTCATTGTGAACTTTAATGATTGTCTTTGAATAAATTCTAAAGAAATAGCATTACCTGCACTCTGCATAACAGTTTTGATCAGTATTTTTGTTGTTGATTTTTCATACAGCAAATGAACTGAAACTCAAAAACATACCTAGAACATTCCAAACAACCTTAAGCATCCATTTAAGGGGAAAAAAAGGGGGCAATGCAACATTTGTTTTGTACAATATAAATTTTCCGGCTGTGGTTCACAGATGCTGCTGTATCAAACATCTACAGGTTAATTTAGAAAACTAACAGTGCTATTGAATGACCACAAAGAGCTATGACATTCCAGAAAGTGATTGTGAAATCCTTCCAAAGCTCTTTGATTTGAACAAACAAATCCATAGTTACTGAGCTGTGACCTCTAGTGACCTCTAGTGCAAGAACTCTGTCACAGTTTGGAGGCAGTCAATAAAGATTTACTCAGGTCTTTTGCTTCTCCAGCTGTTCTTACACGTTCATAGCCCAGGATGGCCATTGCATTATGGCAGTACTCCTCTACTTGTTTTATCTGTTGAATACTCAACACTGTTCTCCATGCACTGGCCGCCTGTGTCGCGTTCCTTGCTGACACAATAAATGGCTTTGAGGAAGAGCTTGTGCCATTTGTCATGTTAAGAGAAAAAGACTCGATGTCAAGGTTGGCACTGAGATTGGCAAATTGGTAAACATTCCGGAGTGTTTTGACAGGGTTATCCACCAGATCTTCGTAGCGCACTGCCAGATATTTCCCTCTCAGCCAGTCGGGCGGATTTAAGGCAGTCCTCAGGCTCCTGTACGTCCGATCACATATCACTTCCATAGCCCCAACTGAATGGTAATCTGCACCGTCTTTTTTGCTAATTTTGTGGCCGGGATCCACAAAGGGTATCCGACGGAGTTTGGGATCCCTGCTTCGGACCACTTGCAAGTTCTCACGAATCAGCCCGTGCCTCGATTTGATCCTGGAGTTGGCTACAGCTCTGGGATCTCGCACAAGGTGAATCACCTTCAGATCCAGAGACGGATCCTCCATGAGAGGCGCCAAAACATTGACGTCCAGAACTCGGACCCCTTTTATGACTATAGTGTTGTACTTAAGGCATTCTTCCTCTAAGAGCCTGAGGCTTTGTGGAGGACATTTTTTGCACACTTTGTCATCCACCATCCCAACTATATCTTTTCTATAAGCTGAGCAAAGAGGATACGAGCAGATGACTTTATTAAGTGTGGCCCCAAAAAGTCCAAGGGAGGTGAAGTTTTTGCTCCCGGGGCTGTTGTACAGCTGAAAAACTGAAAGGTCGCAGCGGTAGAGCGAGCTCAGCATGTCCCTTGCTGCTCCCTGTAAGGACACAGCATCACCCGGGTACAGCTTCTGCCAGATGTGCCACATAGGTTCATACAAGAAGAAAACCTCTGGGTGCTGATTAAATAGCTCTCCGAAAAATGATGAACCGGACCTCCATGTGGTCAAAACGTAGACAAGCTGTCTCTTCTTAGCAAGAGATGGTCTGTAAAGGAATCGGATGTCCGACCTTCCCTGATACGGAGTGCTTCTCATCTGGAGATTACACTGTTGAGGTTCTTTAGTCCATCTGTAGTTAACCAAGTTCAGCATGGTGAGAACTAACAGCAGAAAATACGCTATAAACAGTACAATTCTTTTTCTCCGCAACACTTTCATCACGATTCCTGGCTGGGTGGCTATTTTCGTGGGATGATTCCGATATGTTTTGAGATTTCTGTCATAAACACCATTCTTTTCCCCTAGTGCAGTCAACTGAAGTTGTAGGAACTGGTTGCTTCTCATCTGTTGAAGGACAGAGTGGCTTAAACCACTCAATCACAGTGAATGAGCAACTGCACAAACACTATCAACTCAAATGATGTTTTCATGCAAGCAAACTTTGTTCTTAATGAAAACCCAGACGTGATCTCCTCGTTTGCCAACAAATATCCAATATCCATCACATCCACAGTCCAGTTGTGTGCATTGTTGAATGTCACTGCAGTGCGCAGATTCTCCCCTCAGTCCTCAGAAGAAGAAAAAATCGCGAACGTTCACAATATCATATCCGTTTGTACGTCCATCAAAGCAGAAATCCCTTATAATGTTGTTCTGCGGTCATGGAGAACCACTACAGTACCGCGTCGCCTTTATGCATGCAGTCAGGACGCATTCAATACTCTGCAATCATCTTGTTTTCCAGTCGCGCGTCGTGATGCGCGGCTGTTTTCGCCGATGTAGCGTCTGTCTCCGGCTCCAACTGTACTGAACTGATTCAGTCTCGGTCCGGGGATAATAAAGACCCTCCCCTTCTCCACATCCAGTGGAAACAGACCGGTGCTTTCGCCACTTCAAACGCCCCCCACCATATAATGTCAGTGGTTGAGATGGCTAAACACAGAATGTGCGGCTGTAAAGTAATTTACGTGAAGACTGCACATTAATATCACTTAAAATCACGGAAATCATACATCAAATAATTTAAAATACATGCACTCATTTCTATCTCCTATCTTATTCTTAAGGAATTTAAACAGGACAAAAATAACAGTTAATTAATGAATTAAATACGAATCATCTAAGAATTAAGTAAGTGAAAAGCGTAGTCTATTTAATAATGTATAAATATTATCAGAAGCCTGCTTGTATGGAATAATGTATTTCTTAGTGACTGTAAATCACAACAACAACAAAAAAGAAAACACAGATAAACACAACAATAGTAAGATAGTATAACCAAGCAGAATCCATGTGTCAGTTTATTAATTCTTTATCAACATTAATAGCCACCAAATGTGAAGTAATGACACACATTGCCATTTAACATTATCATTAATACTAATTTAATATCAATACAATTAAATTTAAAGAAGTTACTTAGCCATATTGCTTACTTATATACACTGCCATTCAAGTTTTTGAACTGTAAAATTTTAAATGTTTTTAGAAGAAGCCTCTTATGCTCACCAACGCTGCATTTATTTTATTAAAAATACAAAAAAAAACAGTAATATTGTGAAATATTATTAAAATAACTTTTCTGTTTGAATATATTTTAAAATGTAATTTATTTCTGTGATGCAAAGCTGAATTTCAGCATCACTCCAGTCTTCAGTGTCACATGATCCTTCAGAAATCATTCTAATATGATGATTTGCTGCTCAATAAACATTTATTATTATTATTAATGTTGAAAACAGTTGTGTAAAACATTTTTTTCAGGATTCTTTGACAAATAGAAAGTTCAAAAGAACAGCATTTATTTTAAATAGAATCTTTTGTAACATTACAAATATCTTTACTGTCACTTTTGATCAATTTAATGCATCCTTGCTGAATAAATGTATTAATTCTTAAGTTCTTTCCCAAAAAAAAAAAAAAAAAAAAAAAAAAAAATCTTACTGACCCAAAACTTTTGAACGGTAGTACAATGTTACAAAAGCATTCTATTTCTGATAAATACTGTTTCTGCATCCTAAAAATGTTTTTACACAACTGTTTTCAACATTGATAATAATCAAATGTTTCATCATATGGATCATGTGACACTGAAGACTGGAGTAATGATGCTGAAAATTCAGCTTTGCATCACAGGAATAAATTACATTTTAAAATATATTCAAACAGAAAACAGTTATTTTACATTTTAATAATATTTCACAATATTACTGTTTTTTTGTATTTTTAATAATGCAGCCTTGGTGAGCATAAGAGACTTCTTCTAAAAACATAAAAAATCTTACCGATCAAAAACTTTTGAACGGCAGTGTATTTCTCTAGATTTATATTTACCTTAATCAAGTAATCATGCCAAGTATTTTTTTTAAGTAGTTTAAGATCAGAACTAGAAATGTCAGAGTCACAAATGATTCACTCTTTTGATTTGAATCTTTTCTAATGAATCAACAAGAAAATGCTTAAGGCTGGGGCTATACTAACTTAACTTATAACTTAATTAAAAAAATTAAAATTGCAAAATACAAGAATATTGATATGAATAAAAAATGATATTATATAGGCTATGTTGCTAGCAGTCCTTAGATTTAAAATTACTCAATGCTTAAAAAAAAAATGACAAACATCGTTGTGACAGGTTGGATGTTGATTTGATAAAAGTGGCCTGAAAGTAGGTCATTTGTGCACATGCAGAAAATCTACACCGTGTGCACAGGGGTTTGCTATTGCTGTGATCTCATGTGAGTGACAGGTTGTCCCGCCCTCGCACCGAAAAGCATGTCATCAGAGAAGAGAAGAGATGTCACTGCAAGAGAGAGGGGATGTTATTTTGATTCAAGACTTTGAGGGCACATGAATAATAGTAATAAAAAAAAAGATGTGCACAGATAAATCATTTATAATAAATACTGCAATATTCCATTAAAAAAAAAAAAAAAAGATTTGTCCATTTTGATTTCATGGTGACTTTAGAAATGAAGCTTCCAAAAGGGGGTTTTGGCAGCAATGCCATATAGGTTCCCCAAAGAACAGTGAATTCAGTGAAATAATGATTCTGAGAACAGTTCTTAAAAGAACCATCTTTATCTTGGTGTGAAAAACATTTTAAAAATCCAACAAACCTTTTTTCACTATAAAGAACCTTTTGGAAAGTTTCCATCTATGTTAAAGTTCTTCGTGAGATTATCAATGCTAATAAAGAACTTTATTTTTAGGAGTATACACTTGTTTTTAAACACATGCATTTTAGTGTAATTATGGGTAATAAATATTGCTAGTTTAAAGTAAATTTTTATTTACACAGTGCGTGCCTGTCTGCTACACCACTGAGATGCAATTTGTTCCTCACTTTATCAGAGACATAAAATAAGGATCACAAAATAAACTATATTAATGCATTTTTTGATTTTTGCAAAGCTAATGTAGAATATATTAGAGAATGAAAACTCTAATATAAAAAAGGCAGAGGCTATTTGCACTAAGTGAAAATAACAGTATTTTCTTTGCACTAAGTGTAAATAGTGTTACGATCCGCTCGTTTAAAGTCGCAACATAAAAGAGGGATCAGACAACAAGGCCTAATCAGTGCAAAGTATTTTATTAAAGTTAAATAATACCATAACAATAAGTAATGAAAATAAACAGAAGTCTAGGGGTAATAAAGAAATGAATAAACTTACAACAGAATATTTACGCTACATGACATAAGAAAATGCAAAGGAAAACAAATGAGAAATTAATCAGTAAGGTCTTACATACTGCACAGGAGCCACCTCTGGGAATGACTATCCCACAGAGAGTGCCTGCCTCAAATGATACACATCACTCTTATATACTCTAACTAATTAGCAATTAACATGGGGAAAACCAATCAGAAGCTCCCCCATTCTGCCCTATAGGAAGACAGGGAGACTCGGGGTCGTCACAATAGTGTTAGATGCTATTTATACTTGGTGCAAATAGTGGCAAAAAGTTTGCACCTCAGTGTATGTACTACATTGTAAAACAGTATGATTATATTTATTAAAATCATAAATGGATACATTACTTGCTATTCCTAAAGCCCTCCCCTACACCTACCCCTAATCCTAACCATATTGAACCTTCTGAACAGTAAAGCTGTCCTTGAAGGTCCAGGAAGGGAACCACGGTTATATATGGAGATATATATACAGATATGCTAGTATTCGCTTCAAAAATATATGAGCTGCACACGTCGCGTCCAATCAGCGCTAGAACACCACATTAAATTTCAGTTATAGGCCTATTGAATACCCATTAGTCACTTTATTTTAACTTTTCGAATATTTTATGCCATAGAAAAATGGAGAAGAATAGGATCGGAAAAAGGTGGATTCAAACTCGGGTCGGTTGGTCTCGCCACACGACTGTTCCTGTGAACATGCTGGCTTCTTCCTTAAGTTTCTCTCATTCAACTAGACCTTTAACCAACTAGGCTTCCGAACATCACGTTTCGGTGTAGTGGTATGAGTGTGTGTGTGTGTAGTGAGCAGTGTTCTCAGCTGGAGTTGTTGGTGTGTATGGAAATGCAGTGAGATGGGAAGCAGTCCATGTCTTTCCATCACTAAGAACATATGCATCCACCCCCAGTCTTTTAGCAACTATGAGAGGATCAGTAACTTTCTGTGTCCCTTAGGAACATGCAAGGGGTTCCATAACCTCACTTTATCCCCCTCCTGGAAACAAGGACTGCGAGCACCTTGCTTAGCATCAGTGTTAATTTAGCCGCGTAACCCTTCGGTGAACAGTAATGTCAGTTGGCATGTGCACAGGAGCCGATGGCAAATTAGACAGCCTTGCAGCATGTGGAGTGGCACGGTCCACCTGCAAGAAGTTAACCACAGGTTTCCATGGCTGATGTTGCTGGATGGCTACTTGGACAGTGTGTTTGAGCACACATCTGGACCTCTCTACAGCAGCAGAAGTAAACTGAACACCGTTATCAGTAACTATACTCAGTGGATTTCCATGGCGGCTGAAAACTGATGACAGAAACAAAATCACAGAATCCGTAGTGACAGTGTGAGTAAAGGAGACCTCAGGCCATTTGCTGTAATAGTTAGTTAATGTTGTAGCAACCCTGCAGTCGGATGCAGTGCTGTTAAATGGCCTGCCTATATCCGCAGCCAATTTTTCCGCCACGCTCCATCTGGCAGCGGCAGTGCTCGAAGTGCACTTTTTACATGTTGCCGGTAGCAGGGGCGGCCCTTTTTGTACTCAGCCCCCCCAAAAAAATTGTGATTAGCTCCGTAATCTGTATACAAAATCATTTTCAAATGAAAATAACATTTTAAAAAGTGTCTTACGTTCTGTTCTGTGTAAAATTGATTTGTTGGTTTAACTTAACTCTTTCCCCGCTGTTGACGAGTTATCTCGTCTTTTATGAGAAAACGCTTCCCTGCCATTGAATAGTTTTTATGGCTATCCATGTTTTCACTGTTATAGGGTAGGGGGCGCTATTACGCATCCCCTGAACGAGTACAGTATCTCCAGATCAAAACACAGGAAAAGAAGAAGCAGAAAGGAGCGATCTTATATGTAAGCAGATGCATATGAAAAATAATGCAATCATCAACAATAAACAGCATATAAATCAAAATGTTACCAAGTGAAATGTGGACCCATGTGGTCAGGATTGTGCAAGCATTAGGGGTGATGGACTCGATCTACTCCATCTGTGTTTATAGCCTTAGATTAAAGGGATTTGTGGTTTTTGATGTCACTTTGAATTAAAGAAGTGGCAAATTGATACAGTAGATAGATTTATTGTTCTTTAAATAAAAAACAAAAAAAGGAATGTTTAATATAGGGCAGATTAAACATATTGCCAATCTAGACAATTACACTAATATAAGGTTTGTCTATATTCTAAATTAATGAATGAATATGACAATATACACTCACCTAAAGGATTATTAGGAACACCATACTAATACTGTGTTTGACCCCCTTTCGCCTTCAGAACTGCCTTAATTCTACGTGGCATTGATTCAACAACGTGCTGAAAGCATTCTTTAGAAATGTTGGCCCATATTGATAGGATAGCATCTTGCAGTTGATGGAGATTTGTGGGATGCACATCCAGGGCACGAAGCTCCCGTTCCACCACATCCCAAAGATGCTCTATTGGGTTGAGATCTGGTGACTGTGGGGGCCATTTTAGTACAGTGAACTCATTGTCATGTTCAAGAAACCAATTTGAAATGATTCGAGCTTTGTGACATGGTGCATTATCCTGCTGGAAGTAGCCATCAGAGGATGGGTACATGGTGGTCATAAAGGGATGGACATGGTCAGAAACAATGCTCAGGTAGGCCGTGGCATTTAAACGATGCCCAATTGGCACTAAGGGGCCTAAAGTGTGCCAAGAAAACATCCCCCACACCATTACACCACCACCACCAGCCTGCACAGTGGGAACAAGGCATGATGGATCCATGTTCTCATTCTGTTTACGCCAAATTCTGACTCTACCATCTGAATGTCTCAACAGAAATCGAGACTCATCAGACCAGGCAACATTTTTCCAGTCTTCAACTGTCCAATTTTGGTGAGCTCATGCAAATTGTAGCCTCTTTTTCCTATTTGTAGTGGAGATGAGTGGTACCCGGTGGGGTCTTCTGCTGTTGTAGCCCATCCGCCTCAAGGTTGTGCGTGTTGTGGCTTCACAAATGCTTTGCTGCATACCTCGGTTGTAACGAGTGGTTATTTCAGTCAAAGTTGCTCTTCTATCAGCTTGAATCAGTCGGCCCATTCTCCTCTGACCTCTAGCATCAACAAGGCATTTTGGCCCACAGGACTGCCGCATACTGGATGTTTTTCCCTTTTCACACCATTCTTTGTAAACTCTAGAAATGGTTGTGCGTGAAAATCCCAGTAACTGAGCAGATTGTGAAATACTCAGACCGGCCCGTCTGGCACCAACAACCATGCCACGCTCAAAATTGCTTAAATCACCTTTCTTTCCCATTCTGACATTCAGTTTGGAGTTCAGGAGATTGTCTTGACCAGGACCACACCCCTAAATGCATTGAAGCAACTGCCATGTGATTGGTTGATTAGATAATTGCATTAATGAGAAATTGAACAGGTGTTCCTAATAATCCTTTAGGTGAGTGTATATATATATATTTTTTTATAATCTATCATCATAAGGCGTTGATGCGTTCTTGCACCACAGCTGCTTATAAGTGATTTAATTCCTCTGACACAGCACTGTGAACAGACAGTGGCAGACGGCGAAGTTTTTGGCGCCCAGGTGTGACCGTTTCATCCAGCTTTACTTGGTGTATATTTAGCACATCCAAACTCGGTTGATTCAGCAACAGTGAACTAAAAGACTGGCACAGGAGAAGCAGGCACAGGAAGGGCATTAGGAGGCAGGACTTGATTGCTTTCAATCCTCACATGCAGTGCAAACATTAGGTTCCTCCTCACGGGTGGTGTCCTTTTGTCCACTATAAAGAATGTAGCAGGAGTGTTCATGTAGGGAAACGTTTGCTGGCAAACATCCAACCACCGGAATTTGGCCTTTTGAATACGTCACAAGCCTGACTGTTGGTTGTGACAGCACAACGTTACTGAAATTGCATGCATAAGTACTGTAGTATACGTAGATGCGGAAAACCCACCAATCCACCACACAAGTCTGTATCAGAAGTAGATATAGTCACTGTGCTTGTAATGCTGGGTACGAGCTGAATATAGAGGGTATGCATGTGACATCACCGTGGGCCGGAGTGACTGCGGTTACGCCCACTGAGTGGCAAAAAGACTAAGAGGCAGCATTGTTTTTCAGCGTGAATGCCACGAAAAACACACAAAACCAGACCTGGCTCCAGAGGGGGGTGGGGGTATGTCTTGGCCCCCGCATGGACATCCCTGTGCCCCCCTTCAGACAGAGGGAGACGGACTTGATAATAGCATGTAATTTTCTCACTCAAACCACTGCCGCCTGCTGCTTCTGCTACTGATTGCTTTTAGATGGAAAAGCTGCCCATAACTGCTGGTATAGGATCTGTTTTCTTCGTAATAATAGCATATTAGGTAAAAAGAGTTGGCATAAGATCCAGTGCGTATCTGTATTTGCGCTCGTCAAATGATTCAATTTCCAACTTGTTTTCGCTTCGGTGAGTAATGTAGCCAATCACAGACATGTTTGTTGATTTCTTGAATGCAATGGCCAATCACAGGTGTTGAAGTTAGAATCCACTCACCGCTTGAGTTTTTGTCCAGTGCTGAGTTCTGTACGTGCGCAAATCCTCTCTAATAAAGTTTAGACATTATGTAAATAAGAGATTCATTGTGTAGTCAGCTTCACTGATTAATATAACAGAACTTTGTAAGATCGCATTCATTAAATGAGTGACAGTTTTTTGCGCTTTTTGTGCGCTGTCTAGGCAATATTAAAAAAAAATGAATAGGCCAATAATATATTCAGAAATTGAATACAACTTTTGTTTTCCATTCTTGACAAGCAGACACATACACACTTCAATACATAGGCCCATCCACATATAAATGCGGGATTCACTCTCGAAATTGTGATGACTGACAGTGATAAATATTTATGTTGAATCAGGCTCATATAAATGTCAGGAAAACACGATTTTCCTGGCTGCATGTCAATATCCATGGATCACTGGATTTTTGGTAAGTTGTATGGAACACTATATCAAGTCCAACCTTTAGTTTAAACTAAAAAAATGTTTGTTTTACTCGTGTTTTCCCCTATTAAATCCATTCATGCAGCAGCTCTTCTGCCACTCAGTCCTGGGTGAGGGGGGGCGTGTTCCGGCGGGAAAGTGACGTCAATGCATACCCTCTATTCTGTGTACCGTTCAGTAACTTCTGCTAATTAAATTTCTCGCGCATGTTTGATTGCGTTATACTTATACAACGTACTTTTGGGCAATGGAGCAGAAAATCCGTTGTCCCTCAGTCTGTACTAGAGGTCTGCTACCCGACCCGGTTCATGTTTAATGAACAGCCTCCGGTTTGGGTCCGGTTCGGTTTTGTAACTAAGAAAAACTAAATAGGCTATATATACATATAGTTTGCGTGCCGCGTGCTTTGCCTGCTTGCTGTGTTGTGACCGAAAGAGCAAGCGTGAGAGAGCAAGCACCTGCGCAGATTAATGCATACATATACACTCACCTAAAGGATTATTAGGAACACCTGTTCAATTTCTCATTAATGCAATTATCTAATTAACCAATCACATGGCAGTTGCTTCAATGCATTTAGGGGTGTGGTCCTGGTCAAGACAATCTCCTGAACTCCAAACTGAATGTCAGAATGGGAAAGAAAGGTGATTTAAGCAATTTTGAGCGTGGCATGGTTGTTGGTGCCAGACGGGCCGGTCTGAGTATTTCACAATCTGCTCAGTTACTGGGATTTTCACGCACAACCATTTCTAGAGTTTACAAAGAATGGTGTGAAAAGGGAAAAACATCCAGTATGCGGCAGTCCTGTGGGCCAAAATGCCTTGTTGATGCTAGAGGTCAGAGGAGAATGGGCCGACTGATTCAAGCTGATAGAAGAGCAACTTTGACTGAAATAACCACTCGTTACAACCGAGGTATGCAGCAAAGCATTTGTGAAGCCACAACACGCACAACCTTGAGGCGGATGGGCTACAACAGCAGAAGACCCCACCGGGTACCACTCATCTCCACTACAAATAGGAAAAAGAGGCTACAATTTGCACGAGCTCACCAAAATTGGACAGTTGAAGACTGGAAAAATGTTGCCTGGTCTGATGAGTCTCGATTTCTGTTGAGACATTCAGATGGTAGAGTCAGAATTTGGCGTAAACAGAATGAGAACATGGATCCATCATGCCTTGTTACCACTGTGCAGGCTGGTGGTGGTGGTGTAATGGTGTGGGGGATGTTTTCTTGGCACACTTTAGGCCCCTTAGTGCCAATTGGGCATCGTTTAAATGCCACGGCCTACCTGAGCATTGTTTCTGACCATGTCCATCCCTTTATGACCACCATGTACCCATCCTCTGATGGCTACTTCCAGCAGGATAATGCACCATGTCACAAAGCTCAAATCATTTCAAATTGGTTTCTTGAACATGACAATGAGTTCACTGTACTAAAATGGCCCCCACAGTCACCAGATCTCAACCCAATAGAGCATCTTTGGGATGTGGTGGAACGGGAGCTTCGTGCCCTGGATGTGCATCCCACAAATCTCCATCAACTGCAAGATGCTATCCTATCAATATGGGCCAACATTTCTAAAGAATGCTTTCAGCACCTTGTTGAATCAATGCCACGTAGAATTAAGGCAGTTCTGAAGGCGAAAGGGGGTCAAACACAGTATTAGTATGGTGTTCCTAATAATCCTTTAGGTGAGTGTATACACACACACACACACACACACACACACACACACACACAGACAGAGCACAGGCATAGGCTATATATATATATATATACAAACCCGATTCCAAAAAAGTTGGGACACTACAAATTGTGAATAAAAACAGAATGCAATGATGTGGAAGTTTCAAATTTCAATATTTTATTCAGAATACAACATAGATGACATATCAAATGTTTAAACTGAGAAAATGTATCATTTTAAGGAAAAATAAGTTGATTTTAAATTTCATGGCATCAACACATCTCAAAAAAGTTGGGACAAGGCCATGTTTACCACTGTGTGGCATCCCCTCTTCTTTTTATAACAGTCTGCAAACGTCTGGGGACTGAGGAGACAAGTTGCTCAAGTTTAGGAATAGGAATGTTGTCCCATTCTTGTCTAATACAGGCTTCTAGTTGCTCAACTGTCTTAGGTCTTCTTTGTCGCATCTTCCTCTTTATGATGCGCCAAATGTTTTCTATGGGTGAAAGATCTGGACTGCAGGCTGGCCATTTCAGTACCCGGATCCTTCTTCTACGCAGCCATGATGTTGTAATTGATGCAGTATGTGGTCTGGCATTGTCATGTTGGAAAATGCAAGGTCTTCCCTGAAAGAGACGACGTCTGGATGGGAGCATATGTTGTTCTAGAACTTGGATATACCTTTCAGCATTGATGGTGCCTTTCCAGATGTGTAAGCTGCCCATGCCACACGCACTCATGCAACCCCATACCATCAGAGATGCAGGCTTCTGAACTGAGCGCTGATAACAACTTGGGTTGTCCTTGTCCTCTTTAGTCCGGATGACATGGCGCCCCAGTTTTCCAAAAAGAACTTCAAATTTTGATTTGTCTGACCACAGAACAGTTTTCCACTTTGCCACAGTCCATTTTAAATGAGCCTTGGCCCAGAGAAAACACCTGCGCTTCTGGATCATGTTTAGATATGGCTTCTTTTTTGACCTATAGAGTTTTAGCCGGCAACGGCGAATAGCACGGTGGATTGTGTTCACCGACAATGTTTTCTGGAAGTATTCCTGAGCCCATGTTGTGATTTCCATTACAGTAGCATTCCTGTATGTGATGCAGTGCCATTTAAGGGCCCGAAGATCACGGGCATCCAGTATGGTTTTCCGGCCTTGACCCTTACGCACAGAGATTGTTCCAGATTCTCTGAATCTTTGGATGATATTATGCACTGTAGATGATGATAACTTCAAACTCTTTGCAATTTTTCTTTGAGAAACTGATATTGCTCCACTATTTTTCGCCGCAGCATTGGGGGAATTGGTGATCCTCTGCCCATCTTGACTTCTGAGAGACACTGCCACTCTGAGAGGCTCTTTTTATACCCAATCATGTTGCCAATTGACCTAATAAGTTGCAAATTGGTCCTCCAGCTGTTCCTTATATGTACATTTAACTTTTCCGGCCTCTTATTGCTACCTGTCTCAACTTTTTTGGAATTTGTAGCTCTCATGAAATCCAAAATGAGCCAATATTTGACATGACATTTCAAAATGTCTCACTTTCAACATTTGATATGTTATCTATATTCTATTGTGAATAAAATATAAGTTTATGAGATTTGTAAATTATTGCATTCCTTTTTTATTCACAATTTGTACAGTGTCCCAACTTTTTTGGAATCGGGTTTGTATATATATATAGGCTATATTTATTTTATCATTATAATAGGCTATATCATTTATATCACAAAACTGTTTTGCGCATGAGATTTCAGTCACTAAATCTCAGACGACAGCAAGCAAACATTAACCATAACATTAAACATTAACCAATTATTGAGGGAAAACTTATCACAGTTCCAAATGATGCAGGACTGCAGCTGCACTCTGGAAGAATTATTATTAACTGTCGATGCCGTTCTTTTGCTTCATAACTAGTACTGAGAAGGATATATTTGTGTAAATAGTTTAGCAACACTGCGTGAACTTTTTGAAGTTTAAAGTTTGACTGTTTACACCTGTGACTGTTACACCTGTTCGACCACAGCAAAGTTACGTAATTGGTAAGTCTTACTGCTGTGTTGATGAGGACGCTGTGCCTGTGTTTGTACATGTATTTGTTTACCGTTGCAAGCAATCTTTAAATACAACATATTGCAAAAATGGTATTTGCTGTGAGAAACGGACCTCGGGTTCGGGTTCGGGTTCGGGTCCGGGTCCGGTTCAGGCTTAACATGTAAATGTAATGGTCGGGTCGTGTCGGGTTAAATGATCTCGGGTACGGGCTGGGTTCGGGCTTCAGTTTAAAGCCCGTGCAGACCTCTAGTCTGTACCAAGGCAGTGAAGCAGTACAGCTCGCCATCTTTCATCTGGCATAGCAATCCCTGTAACGTCAATAACGTAAAAATAATTTTGATAATTTTCAAAACTCTGAAGCTATGTGCTGAATGGCATAGCAGGCTAACCGGGGTAAGGTAGGAGGGAAAAAAGTTAGCAACAGCCATCTTCGTTACCAACGAAAGCGGAAAAAATGCCTAATCCTCGTCGCCAATTTGTGGTATCTGTCAGGAGTTATTAAACAATATAGCACACGAGATAAGATGGTTGAAGTTTGCTAAAACCTGTTTACTTATCACTTACCTTCTCACACACAGTTCAGAATTCCTTTTCAAAATAGCAGTCCACAATATAATTTACTTATGAACAGAACATAATTTGAAAGATGTAGTCATTAAAAGTATTTTGTGCCAAAGCTATGATAAATGATCCACAGTTTAGCCCACATAGATTGAGTTTTGAAAAAGTGAACTAAGTATTGAGAAACTGGTCCTAGCGATTGTAAAAATAAATAAATAAATAAATAAATAAATAAGAGAGAGAGAGAGAGAGAGAGAGAGAGAGAGAGAGAAAACCCTGTAAATATCTGCTTTAAATTTGAGGACCGCACTGTTGTGTTCTGTAGTGTTGCTTTCGTCAACGAAAATTATGACTAAATATCGTCGTCAACGAACCTTTATCACGTGACGAAAACGAGACGAGACGCAACGTAAATGCTGGTCATGTGACGATGACTATAATTAAATGTATAATGCAATATTGTTGACGAATAAAAACGAGACTAAATGTGGTTTACAAAATAAAAACTATGCTAAAATGTCTCTTCATTTTCGTTGACCAAAACGAGACGAGACGAAATGTTATAACGTAATTTCGTCTCGTTTAGTCGCGTTAGTATTTCTGTGTGTCTCACTTCAGGGGCTGCATCAGGTCGCACTGCGCAGACGCAGGCGACGTCACTCTCTTCAAGCCCCACTCGCGGCATTATTTAGAAGATGCAGCTGCGGTGAGTTAGCGTAAACGACAACAAACAAAGTTAAGTCTGACACGGAGAAAGGGACCGATGGCCGTTCGGGGGTTCGTCGTTAGCCATCGGGGTTCGTCTTTAGCCCTATTCGGACGGTAATTGTTTCTCGTGGGGTCATAAGGTATTTTCATCATTGACAGGGGCTGTCTGTGATTTAATTGCCATCCGAATCCAGAATATCAGTGTTTTTCTCCCACTACCCGCGTAAAAATCCCCGGCCGAATTACCGACTGTTTTTTTGACAAATACCAAGGTCGTGTGGTGATTTAATTGCCATCCGAATCCACATCTCTGAGTTTTCAAGAATATATCACTTCAAAATGCACTGTTTATATCCTTTTTGATCACTGCAGAGCACCGTACGGTTGCGCTTCGCTGTAATTCGGATGCATTTTAAAGATCTAGACATTTATTACTGAAATGCTGGCAAGTATTTACAAGAGCAATATATTTCACACCGTTCAGAAACTAAAAAGAAGAAAAGCACATAAACATTTGAAATGGGCCGTTATTACGGCAGCAATTATATATGTTAAAATAACCAAGCAGCATTATGTTTACCTCATGTAAATAAGAGGCTGTATTAACTTATTTCCGCTCATTTCCATGTGGAATAAAATGACATCCTTTATTTTGAGAGAAAATACAAGACAGAAAACCATTTTAAATATAATGCGCATCTATATATCTTCCTATTTTTAAAGATTTAAATAATTAAATAATAATTAGGATATTATTTTCCTATTATTAAATTAAATATGCATTTATTCTTATTATACCAAGCATATGACATTATCACAAAACTCGCTCCTCCACCGTGAATAAATCACCATCCGAATGCACGAGTTTTATCACTGAGGTGGCATGCAAATTTATTTTTATGGACTTCCACGTGAGAAACAATTACCGTCTGAATAGGGCTTTTGGGAGAAAAAGAAGAAACGACATTTGGAAAAACTTTAATTACATAGAAGTGGAAAAGAAAATGGAATGTGTTGTTAAAAAAAATGGGGAGAAATGCGGCCACAAAAATCACAGGAAAAAACACCACGAACCTTAAGAGACATCTCAATGTTTTTATTTATTTTATTTAAATTTATGTGTGTGTACTTCTAACATGTTTGGTTGGTAAAATAAATATGTTGTAAATTCAAATCAGACCGTCTTCCGTATTTGGAATGGATGTATTCTTGAGTCTATAACGTAACAATAATATAATAAGATATCCTTGTCTGAAATGGGTTTGGGTAAAAGATTTTGGTTTCGCCTATACTACTATGTACTTATACTACAAACCCGATTCCAAAAAAGTTGGGACACTGTACAAATTGTGAATAAAAAAGGAATGCAATAATTTACAAATCTCATAAACTTATATTTTATTTACAATAGAATATAGATATATCAAATGTTGAAAGTGAGACATTTTGAAATGTCATGCCAAATATTGGCTCATTTTGGATTTCATGAGAGCTACACATTCCAAAAAAGTTGGGACAGGTAGCAATAAGAGGCCGGAAAAGTTAAATGTACATATAAGGAACAGCTGGAGGACCAATTTGCAACTTATTAGGTCAATTGGCAACATGATTGGGCATAAAAAGAGCCTCTCAGAGTGGCAGTGTCTCTCAGAAGTCAAGATGGGCAGAGGATCACCAATTCCCCCAATGCTGCGGCGAAAAAAATGGTGGAGCAATATCAGAAAGGAGTTTCTCAGAGAAAAATTGCAAAGAGTTTGAAGTTATCATCATCTACAGTGCATAATATCATCCAAAGATTCAGAGAATCTGGAACAATCTCTGTGCGTAAGGGTCAAGGCCGGAAAACCATACTGGATGCCCGTGATCTTCGGGCCCTTAGACGGCACTGCATCACATACAGGAATGCTACTGTAATGGAAATCACAACATGGGCTCAGGAATACTTCCAGAAAACATTGTCGGTGAACACAATCCACCGTGCCATTCGCCGTTGCCGGCTAAAACTCTATAGGTCAAAAAAGAAGCCATATCTAAACATGATCCAGAAGCGCAGGCATTTTCTCTGGGCCAAGGCTCATTTAAAATGGACTGTGGCAAAGTGGAAAACTGTTCTGTGGTCAGACGAATCAAAATTTGAAGTTCTTTTTGGAAAACTGGGACGCCATGTCATTCGGACTAAAGAGGACAAGGACAACCCAAGTTGTATTCAGTGCTCAGTTCAGAAGCCTGCATCTCTGATGGTATGGGGTTGCATGAGTGCGTGTGGCATGGGCAGCTTACACATCTGGAAAGGCACCATCAATGCTGAAAGGTATATCCAAGTTCTAGAACAACATATGCTCCCATCCAGACGTCGTCTCTTTCAGGGAAGACCTTGCATTTTCCAACATGACAATGCCAGACCACATACTGCATCAATTACAACATCATGGCTGTGTAGAAGAAGGATCCGGGTACTGAAATGGCCAGCCTGCAGTCCAGATCTTTCACCCATAGAAAACATTTGGCGCATCATAAAGAGGAAGATGCGACAAAGAAGACCTAAGACAGTTGAGCAACTAGAAGCCTGTATTAGACAAGAATGGGACAACATTCCTATTCCTAAACTTGAGCAACTTGTCTCCTCAGTCCCCAGACGTTTGCAGACTGTTATAAAAAGAAGAGGGGATGCCACACAGTGGTAAACATGGCCTTGTCCCAACTTTTTTGAGATGTGTTGATGCCATGAAATTTAAAATCAACTTATTTTTCCCTTAAAATTATACATTTTCTCAGTTTAAACATTTGATATGTCATTTATGATGTATTCTGAATAAAATATAGAAATTTGAAACTTCCACATCATTGCATTCTGTTTTTATTCACAATTTGTATAGTGTCCTAACTTTTTTGGAATCGGGTTTGTATATTGACTGGGTTAAATATAATTGCATTACTAAAAAGAGACTAAAATACAATTTTCATTGACTAAAACGTCATCAGTTTTCGTCGACTAAAACTAGACGAAAATATTCATGGATAATTCTGACTAAAATAAGACTAAAATGCTCAGACTTTTAGTCGACTGAAACTTGACTAGACTAAAAAGAGTATGAACGTGACTAAAACTAATAACTAAAATGACAGCTTGACACAAAGACTAGACTAAAACTAAAATTAAAACAGGCCGCCAAAAACAACACTAGTGTTCTGGTGATTAAATCAAATGTTTTTATTAAATGTTGAGGTCCGGTTTTAAAAGAATGACCAGCTGTGTTACAAGGGTGATCAGTCTAGTTGTTTTGAAAATGTAACGCTTGAAAAAATGGAAACATGGAAAAAAATGTAATTGTGAATGTACACACAGCAGGTTTGTCATTCTGGAAACATCCCACCCTCAGAACAACGCTGCAAGTTTCACCATGATACTTGTTACTGTACAGTATCTTATAGGAAACCATTGGATGTGACCATGTTCATTCCACCCACAGCTGATTCTAAAGGTAAATAGTAGTTTATAGGGAGCTTTTTATGATAAAGAATATAAATACGATTAGAATATAAATCAAAACACTGTTTTTTGGTTTTAGTTTTTTTACTTTTTAAATGTAATTCAATGTGTGCTTGTACAACTATCTTTGTGAGGACCAGTTTGACCAGCTGAGTGAGGACAAAGTGAGTAAAGTGAGGACATTTTGGCTGGTCCTCACTTTCTGAGACCCCTTTAAAGGCCTGTTTGAGTGTCAAGACTTGGTTTTAGGGATAAAGTTAAAATGAGGTTAAAGGGATAGTTCACCCAAAAATGAAAATTACCCCATGATTTACTCACCCTCAAGCCATCCAAGGTGTATATGACATTCTTCTTTCAGACGAATACAATCTGAGTTATATTAAAAAAAAATGTCCTGGCTAATCCAAGCTTTAAAATGGCAGTGAATGGGAGCCCAAAATTTGAAGCCCAAAAAAGTGCATCCATCCATTATAAAAGTACTCCACACGGCTCCGGGGGGTTAATAAAGGCCTTCTGAAGCGAATCGATGTGTTCCATATTTAAAACTTTATAAAGTAAAATATCTAGCTTCTGCCAGAACACCTTCCGTATTCAACTTACAAATAAAGTGTAACACCTCTCGCAGTTCAAAACACTTACGCTACGTCCGACGTCATCGTTGCGCCAGTTACGCTTTTTCCGTAAGTTGAATACGGAATGCGGTCCGGCGGAAGCTAGATATTTTACTTTATAACGTGTTAAATATGGATATTTTTCTTACAAAAACCCATCAATTCGCTTCAGAAGGCCTTTATTAACCCCCTGGAGCCATGTGGATTACTTTTATAATGGATGGATTCACTTTTTTGGGCTTTAGATTTTGGGCTGCCATTATAAAGATTGGAAAAGCCAGTACATTTTTTAATATATCTCAGATTGTGTTCATCAGAAAGAAGAAAGTCATATACACCTAGGATGGCTTGAGGGTGAGTAAATCATGGGGTAATTTTCATTTTTTGGTGAACTATCCCTTTAAGGGTATGTTTAGGGTAAGGGTTTGGGTTAGGCTTCTAGTTGTAATGGGTAAGGTAAGGGTAAGGAGCTAGAGATTGCATTATCAATTAATGTCCTCACAAAGATAGATGTACAAGAATGTGTGTATTATAGGTCACATTTGCAAATTTTCACTCATTACAGTGTCTTATTAGTTCACAGAATAACACATTGTAGCATTTTCTTTTTGCTGCTATGTCTTTGGACATCCACCTGTATGGTAAGTTTATGTAAAACATTAAATCATATATAATATTAAATAATATGTCATGTTTATACCCTTTTATGTCATATATATGCAAATGAAGCTTTGTTGAGAGTAATGCACAGAACTGGCATAGAGTCAAAACCACAGGGCAAGCAATACAGAGTCCAAAATACATTCAAACAAGGAAACCCAGGGAGACAGGCAGAAGATAAAACCACAAATAAGCGCTCAGACAACTCAAACAAGACTTCACAAAGAGTGAATGAACACACAGGACTTATATAAGCAAGCATAACGGAGTTAATCACACACAGGTTTAAGTAATCAGACCATAATGAGTCCAGGCAATGGGCTATGGGAAATGTAGTTCATGATGAGATAGCAAAGGAGACAGGAGGAGTGCCCTCTGGTGGAGATCATGGGCACTCCAGCTGGCGGATGTAACACATTCTGTTAATTTGGCCGATGTGTAGGATGTGTAAAATCAAACTTTTAATTGGCATCTCTTCTCGTTCAGTTTAATACATTTGTCTATTATTTAATCCAACTGATCCTGTGTCATATCTTCATCATACCTTTTCTGATAACACACTGGACATACACTATTACATACTTTATATATTTTATGTCAATTACATAAGATAGGTGTTGCCTGTATACAACAAGGCTGATTTTAAATATGTATATTGCATTATTTGCTACTGAATTAAATTATTTAAATGTTTTGTTCTGATGACAAATCAAATGTTACATTGTTTATTACATATTACAATGGTATTTTGATTTGAAACAATGATTATGTGGAAAGAAAATACACTGTATTGCCAAAAGTTTTGGGACGCCTGCCTTTACATGCACATGAACTTTAATGAGATCCCATTCTTAATCCGTAGGGTTTAATATGGAGTTGGCCCACCCTTTGCAGCTATAACAGCTTCAACTCTTCTGGGAAGGCTTTCCACAAGGTTTAGGAGTGTGTTTATGGGAATTTTTGACCATTCTTCTAGAAGTGCATTTGTGAGGTCAGGCTCGCAGTCTCCACTCTAATTCATCCCATAAGGTGTTCTATCGGTTTGAGGTCAGGACTCTGTGCAGGCCAGTTAAGTTCCTCCACACCAAACTCTCCCATCCATGTATTTATGGACCTTGCTTTGTGCACTGGTGCGCAGTCATGTTGGAACAGGAAGGGGCCATCCCCAAACTGTCCCCACAAAGTTGGGAGCATGAAATTGTCCAAAATATCTTGGTATGCTGAAGCATTAAGAGTTCCTTTCACTGGACCTAAGGGGCCAAGCCCAACCCCTGAAAAACAACCCCAGACCATAATCCCCCCTCCACCAAACTTTACACTTGGCACAAAGCAGTCAGGCAAGTACCGTTCTCCTGGCAACCACCAAACCCAGACTCATCCATCGGATTGCCAGACAGAGAAGCGTGATTGGTCACTCCAGAGAACACGTCTCCACTGCTCTAGAGTCCAGTGGCGGCGTGCTTTACACCACTGCATCCGACGCTTTGCATTGCACTTGGTGATGTAAGGCTTGGATGCAGCTGCTCGGCCATGGAAACCCATTCCATGAAGCTCTCTACGCACTGTTCTTGAGCTAATCTGAAGGCCAAACAAAGTTTAGAAGTCTGTAGCTATTGACTCTGCAGAAAGCTGGCGAACTCTGCACACTGTGCGCCTCAGCATGCGCTGACCCCGCTCTGTGATTTTACGTGGCCTAACACTTCATGGCTTAGTTACTGTTGTTCCCAATTGCTTCCACTTTGTTATAATACCACTAACAGTTGACCGTGGAATATTTAGTAGTGAGGAAATTTCACAAATGGACTCATTGCACAGGTGGCAACCTATCACAGTACCACGCTTGAATTCACTGAGCTCCTCAGAGCGACCCGTTCTTTCACAAATGTTTGTAGAAGCGTCTGCATGCCTAGGTGCTTGATTTTAAACACATTTGGTCATGGAAGTGATTGGAACACCTGGATTCAATGATTTGGAGGGATGTCCCAATACTTTTGGCAATATAGTTAATGTACTACTTTAATGGAAGCATGGGATCAGGTTTTGAAAGAATGACTAGCTGTGTTACAAGGGTGATCAGTTTAGATTTTTGTGCTAAAAGTTTTTGAAAATGTACACTTTACTTCTAAAAATAGTACCAAATCGAATAAAAAAAAAAAACTAAGCACAAAACCATGTGCTTAAGTGAGGTAAGAGAGAACATACAGTGGGGAGAACAAGTATTTGATACACTGCCGATTTTGCAGGTTTGCCCACTTACAAAGCATGTAGAAGTCTGTAATTTTTATCATAGGTACTCTTCAACTGTGAGAGACGGAATCTAAAACAAAAATCCAGAAAATCACATTGTATGATTTTTAAGTAATTAATTTGCATTTTATTGCATGACATAAGTATTTGATACATCAGAAAAGCAGAACTTAATATTTGGTACAGAAACTTTTGTTTGCAATTACAGAGATCATACGTTTCCTGTAGTTCTTGACCAGGTTTGCACACACTGCAGCAGGGATTTTGGCCCACTTCTCCATACAGACCTTCTCCAGATCCTTCAGGTTTCGGGGCTGTCGCTGGGAAATACGGACTTTCAGCTCCCTCCAAAGATTTTCTATTGGGTTCAGGTCTGGAGACTGGCTAGGCCACTCCAGGACCTTGAGATGCTTCTTACGGAGCCACTGCTTAGTTGCCCTGACTGTGTGTTTCAGGTCGTTGTCATGCTGGAAGACCCAGCCACGACCCATCTTCAATGCTCTTACTGAGGGAAGGAGGTTGTTGGCCAAGATTTCGCAATACATGGCCCCATCCATCCTCCCCTCAATACGGTGCAGTCGTCCTGTCCCCTTTGCAGAAAAGCATCCCCAAAGAATGTTTCCACCTCCATGCTTCACGGTTGGGATGGTGTTCTTGGGGTTGTACTCATCCTTCTTCTTCCTCCAAACACAGCGAGTGGAGTTTAGACCAAAAAGCTCTATTTTTGTCCCATCAGACCACATGACCTTCTCCCATTCCTCCTCTGGATCATCCAGATGGTCATTGGCAAACTTCAGACGGGCCTGGACATGCGCTGGCTTGAGCAGGGGGACCTTGCGTGTGCTGCAGGATTTTAATCCATGACGGCGTAGTGTGTTATTAATGGTTTTCTTTGAGACTGTGGTCCCAGCTCTCTTCAAGTCATTGACCAGGTCCTGCCGTGTAGTTCTGGGCTGATCCCTCACCTTCCTCATGATCACTGATGCCCCACGAGGTGAGATCTTGCATGGTGCCCCAGACCGAGGGAGATTGACTGTCATCTTGAACTTCTTCCATTTTCTAATAATTGCGCCAACAGTTGTTGCCTTCTCACCAAGCTGCTTGCCTATTGTCCTGTAGCCCATCCCAGCCTTGTGCAGGGATTCTATAGATAAATTGTAGATAAAATAGAAATCCTTCTACAATTTTATCCCTGATGTCCTTACACAGCTCTCTGGTCTTGGCCATTGTGGAGAGGTTGGAGTCTGTTTGATGGACAGGTGTCTTTTATACAGGTAACGAGTTCAAACAGGTACAGTTAATACAGGTAATGAGCGGAGAACAGGAGGGCTTCTTTAAGAAAAACTAACAGGTCTGTGAGAGCCGGAATTCTTACTGGTTGGTAGGTGATCAAATACTTATGTCATGCAATAAAATGCAAATTAATTATTTAAAAATCATACAATGTGATTTTCTGGATTTTTGTTTTAGATTCCGTCTCTCACAGTTGAAGTGTACCTATGATAAAAATTACAGACCTCTACATGCTTTTTAAGTAGGAAAACCTGCAAAATCGGCAGTGTATCAAATACTTGTTCTCCCCACTGTATGTGGCAATCAATATTTATATATTGATCAAAATATATTACTTTGTATTGCATATTGATTTGTGTAAACATAAATAATAAAATTGAAGATTTGATTGAGCTAGAGGTGCACTACTCCTGTTTTATTCTGCTTCAAATTAAGAAAAGTCTATCTTTAACTTCAATGTTAGTAATATTAACAGTCTCGTATAGTTAGACCTTTGACTGACAGCAAAAGGTCAGGACCTTTTCGCAGTTTATTCCAGCCAAGAACCCACTTAACAGGCAGAGCCGCCTGACTGACATGCAAAGTAATGTCACAATTAGTTTTGTTCATATGTGCAGTTTAAGAAAGGGGATATCAGAGATATATTATATTACTGTGGAAAAAGCTCATTTAAATAATTGAAGCAATCTCAAAGAATGCTCAGAAAATCCTTTCAAATATTTGATGCCCCTAACCTTGCAAACTTGGGCCCACCATGCACATACCACATCACAACAACTATACTCCAAATTATAGAAATACTGTATATTAGTTGCACAACACTGCTCCACAGAGGCCAAACACAGTAATTACACCAACACTGGAACTGAGAAAGATGTCTTCAAAGTTTCTTGATTATAGGGTGAATTCAGGTGGATTGGGATTATATCTAACCAAAACTATCAATTGGTTTGACAGTCAAACCTTTCTGCAACAAATCAAATCATAAACTTAGATACCTGATTTCACAGGGGCCCTGCTATCTGTAAAAATTAACTTGAGGAGACTTCATCTTTACAAAATGCCTAAGACACAATACATAGAAGGCTACACACAATTTTGTAATACACAAACACGGCAGGGTCTCCAGCTCAACAGATGAAAGACGATATCATGGTTAGCCACCACTGAGGAAATTAACTTGCAGTGTTGGGGGTAACTATAATTATATAATTAAATAAGATTTTTTTAATGTACCGGGTAAAGTAACACATTAACACATACATATTTACAAAGTTGGAGACTTCTGCGCACTGTGCGCCTCAGCATGCGTTGACCTCGCTCTGTAATTTTACGTGGCCTACCACTTCGTGGCTGAGTTGCTGTTGTTCCCAATTGCTTCCACTTTGTTATAATACCACTAACAGTTGACCGTGGAATATTTAGTAGTGAGGAAATTTCACGAATGGACTTATTGCACAGTTGGCAACTTATCACGGTACCACACTTGAATTCACTGAGCTCCTGAGCGCCTAGGTGCTTGATTTTATACACCTGTGGCCATGGAAGTGATTGGAACACCTGAATTCAATGATTTGGAGGGGTGTCCCAATACTTTTTACAATACAGTGTATTTAAAATTGAAGTTGATGTAATTCATTTGTGTTAAAACTACATGAATCATTTTTTTGTGGGGCAGTGGATCTGTAGTTCCCAACATGCTTTGCAAGGGAGAGTAAACTTAGGGATTAAAGTGTTATTTTATTAGTTTTTCAGTAAAGGGAAAGATATTGTTAGTTAATGTTCAGTTATGTTGGACATTTAGAGGAGTTTCTGTAATGTTTGTGAATTTTGTGGTTCCCATTGTTTAGAAGAGTGTCACCTGTGTTTAGGCTGTGGGCACTCAGTGATTTATGCTAATGTCAGGAGTGACACCACTCTTTTTTATTTGTTCATTATATACATTGTGTATTATGATGAATGAAACTGCTTATAATTGATTTTCCAATTAAATGTTTTAATTTAAGTTTGACAAGCATAAAAAGTCACTTTATAAATGTATCAATTTCATTTAAACTGTATCTGATCAAATTGAGTTGGACCACCTCAATTCCATTTCATTAATTCGTTTTTCATGAGTTATTGGATTGAAATCTTGCCCTCAATTAAACTGAGTTTGTCCAGTTAGTTATTTTTTGAGTGAACTTTCAATAAAAAGAGTTGTACAGTAAGTAATATAACCAGTAATGTCAAGGGATCTCGTTGTATGACATGCGTAGCTCTAGGGGTCAGAATATAATAATATTATAAATGTGTTTTTTAAAAGAAAATGAAGGTGTATGTTATATAGGCTATGTTGTTGAGTGCAATACTGTTAAACACTTGCAAAAAAAGAGATCGCGCCTCAGCCAGGTGAGAAAAAAGTAAAGCAACACATTACTTTCCATAAAAAGTAACTAAGTAACATAATTAATATTGTAATGCATTACTTAAAAGTAACTTTCCCCAACACTGTTGGCTTGTGATCATACAACACTAACATTTAAATATAAATAGATTTCTTGTTCATCTTTCAGACTTTATGGAGATTCCTGGAGAGTGGTCATCAGATACAACGATTCCAGCCCCCTATTCCTAGACATGATAAAGGAAAACAGATACAAACAAATTCCTCATCTGTAATTTCCATTCATGACATGGGAATCAGTCAAGATGAGTGGGAAAGGCTACAGAAGGCTCTGGACTGGGCTGGTCCAGATCAAGAAATCACTCAGCTGGATCAGAGCACAAGTCCAGTCCACTCAACATTCTCTATTGTGGGACTCAAGGAGAGTTACAAAGTGGGAGAAAAGATCTCCGTTACCATCACAGCCAGAGACCACAACAAGAACCTGAAAAGATATGGAGGAGATTTTTTCAAAGCAAAGCTTTTCAATTCAAAGCTAAAGGTGTGTTTGTTTTATATTATTTTTTAAATAAATATTTGTCATATTTGTCACGTGACGGTATGGGTGAAAGGAGCGATATGGGCTTTATCAATGACAATAAAGGGGGAAAACTAGAACATACCAAACACAAGGAACCAGGAAACATGAAGCAGGAACGTGAAATAATGACAACGAACCAACACAGGACTGCAAAGTTTAAATAGGGAGCAAACAAGGCAATAAATGAGGGAAGACAGATGGGGCAAATGAAACAATTATCAGGTAACAAGGGGGACGGGGTCAAGACAATAGATATGAGAGCACATGGCACAAAGAAACACATGACAAGCCATGTAAGCCAAATATGACAATATAGCAGTGTCAGAGATCTGTCACAAACCCAAGAGCAAAACTAAACCGAAGTGACAGAACCATGACAATATTGAGTTACATTTGCCGGTGACACTTTATAATAGGCTTTACTTTACAATTATAATGTGAAAAGTACTTACAATAGTAAATACATTAATAGACTATATACAAATAGTGAGTTCTTCATTCATTGTTACTGTAATTAACAAATTATTATTGTTTAACCTCATTAGCTCTGGGACCATTTTTGGGGATTTCCGCCTGGATTTGGCCTACCCAAATTGAAAAACTTCCCATACCCACATACAGTGGTCTAAATACACAATTTTATTGTCATTTTACAGGAAACCCTTTGAAGTTACATAAAACAGCTGTAATAAACTTTTAGCAGTGTTTTATGTAACTTCAAAGTGATACCAAAATTGGGTATTTAGACCACTGTATGAATGGGAAGCTTTTGGGTTTGGGTAGGCCAAATCCAGGCGGAAATGGTCCCAGAGTAATTTAGTGTAAATAAGTTACTTTTTGTAAAACAAATTCCAAAGTGATGCATATCTCCAAAAAGTAGACATTCTAAGCTTTCAAATGGTACCACATATGAGGTCAGAGCTCCTCCACAGACGTTTAAAATATATATACTTGATTACGTCATTCCTTATCAGGGTCCTTGGAGTTTAAGAGTTTAATTAGCTCATATGTAAAGAGTTAGATAGTGCTTTGTTAACAACTTATTAACAGTAAATTGTTCTCACTTTAGATTTAGGTCATGGAAAATGGGAAAATGACATTAATTAAACCTTTATTGGGCATTAATTGCGTTAATATTCAGTGTTCCTTAAAATGTTTACGTTTCAATATTTTAACAACGTGATCTTATGAGTATTTGTCTGTAATTCATATTAACAGCATTTATTTATTTATTTTAAGTGGTTATGTTTAGCTTTGGGGATAGGCTTAATTTATTTGTAAACATTTTAATGAACTCTTAATAATAATGCAATTAATTTCCAATGAATGTTGGTTTAAAGCTCATCCTTCCCTTGGGTCATTTTGACCCGAAATGAATTTTTAAATTTAAAAAAAAAAATTGTGTTCATCAGAGTGGTCCAAGACCTAAGAAATTTTGTCACAGTTGAACCACGAATACACATAAAAAATATTAATGATTTATGTGGTTGAAATTAAAAAATCCTTTCCTCACACACAACAACACACACAAATGAAGGCATGAGACTATAGAACATCCCCAATGCAGAACACATTCACATGCATACACACACACATAGGAATTTCCATTAAAATGAATGAGAGGTCATATAACGGGGGCAGTGTTTGCTTTTTTGCACACAGATATTAAGTGGTTAGATTTGAACACATTTATAATGCAATACAACCCCAGCCCTACCCCACCACCCCACACAAATACAAAATTAAACAATAACACCTTGTTAACAGTGACAATGAATGAAAAACTTACTATTTGTATATAGTCTATTAATGTATTAACTACAGTTTATAAACTATTAATTAACTATTTGCAAATGATTTGTAAATACTTTATTGCACTATACTTATTATAAAGTGTTACCCATTTGCCTGAAAATTGTTGATTTATTTACAAAATTTTATATATTATAGTTTTACATGCTTTAAAATTGGATTTACCAACAGAACAACAGTTTTCTGCATTACACTTTAACCTTCTCCATTTTTCTTGAAGGCGAGTGTGTACGGGGAGGTTGTGGATCACCGCAATGGGACTTACTCTGTTGCTCTTCTTCTGCCCTGGGAAGGTCAGGCACAAGTTTATGTACGTCTAGAGCACTCCAGTGAGGTTGTGCAGATTCTTAAAAAATACAGGGAGTCCTCATTCCCACGCAGCCACTATAATGGCCACTATGAAGGGCCAGGACCCCAAAAAAACAGGATCAGTGAAGTAGTACAATGTAATCTGAAGTGGGGTGCAGATGGAAGTTGGAGGAAAGGCGACTGCTGCTGTGAGTATAAGGATGTGAAAACAGGGACGGTGTGGCAGTGTGAGAGACCGAAGAAACTTTCTTGTGACAACCTGGTTCATCACTCAAGAGGAGGGTTGGAAAACCCATTAAATCCTTTTGAGAAGCAACTTTTCACAAAGTAAGTGGGAAAGAACTAAAAATGAATTACAGAGGTATTGTAAAACTAGAAAAACTTAAGAGAACGTATTATATATTTTTTCTCTACAGGACATTAACAAATGTTGCTATTACTGGAGACACACAAACCATAAATGTCCATCCCAACGCTGCAGGCATTGGTATGGTCATATATCAGGACCGATATAATCTAAAATCAAATGTAGTTAGTTACAAGAGAATTAAGAATTTGCATAATTTTGGCACAGTCTCTTCAAGTAAGTGTTTCTTTGCTTTAGGCACAGTGGAGAGATGCAGATCTGGTATGACGACACCCGTTCCTGCAGGGTTTTATCTGAAAGATGTCTGGAATTCTTTTGTATGCAACACTAGTCAGTTCAGTTCTGCACAAATGGGAAATTGTCTTAAAAACAAGATAATCTACTTGATGGGAGACTCTACCACAAGGCAGTGGTTTGAGTATTTAGAAAGAAAAGTTCCAGGCAAGTTATTCAACTGCATAAATGCCATTAATTAGATTATTGAAAAATATTCTCATGTTATTTAAGACTTGATGTCATAAAAGTGATATAACTGAAATATATACACCGATCAGGCATAACATTATGACCACTGACAAGTGAATAACACTGATTATCTCTTCAGGCAGCAAGTGAACATTTTGTCCTCAAAGTCGATGTGTTAGAAGCAGAAAAAATGGGCAAGCGTAAGGATTTGAGCGAGTTTGACAAGGGCCATATTGTGATGTCTAGACAACTGGGTCAGAGCATTTCCAAAACAGCAGCTCTTGTGGGGTGTTCCCGGTCTGCAGTGGTCAGTATCTATCAAAAGTGGTCCAAGGAAGGAACAGTGGTAAACCGGCAACAGGGTCATTGATGCACGTGGGAACAAAGGCTGGCCCGTGTGGTCCGATCAAACAGACGAGCTACTGTAGCTCAAATTGCTCAAGAAGTTAATGCTGGTTCTGATAGAAAGGTGTCAGAATACACAGTGCATTGCAGTTTGTTGCGACCAGTCAGGGTGTCCACCGCCGAAAGCGTCAACAGTGGGCACGTGAGCATTTAGAGCTGCACGATTCTGGATAAATTGAGATTCACAATTTTTTTGTGCAAAATGGAGATTGCGATTCTCCCACGATTCTGAAGAGAAAAAAACATCAGATAACTAATCAAAAAAACATGCAAACTAGAGGTTCTGACAAAATGGTCATTGCTTTAGTCTATTCAAAATATATGTTAATTTGAACAAAATAAAGTCAGTGTCTCATTCATCATGACTTTGTATGATTATTGGATGAATCAGCGTTTGTAAATAAATAAAATGACTCAATGACAAACACTTTTTTAAACACTCACTTGTCGCCACCTGGCGTAACAATAAGCAATACAATACATACAAGTGTCAAAATACTTTTCTAAAAGACGATTTACTATTATTTTGATCAATACCGTGTTTATACCCAAACTATAAACTTTTATCCCGTTATTTAAATGTTTGTAACACATAAATAACTATAATGTGTGGCTGAAAAGACTGTTTGTTTGTGAAGCTGCTTCATACATAGCTGCTGTTTCATGGAAACGGTATTCCCTGGTGGCTGTGGCCTCTTTCAGCAGGATAATGCACCCCGCTACAAAGCAAAAATGGTTCAGGAATGGCTTGAGGAGCACAACAACGAGTTTGAGGTGTTGACTTGGCCTCCAAATTCCCTAGATCTCAATCCAATCGAGCATTTGTGGGATGTGCTGAACAAACAAGCCCGATCCATGGAGGCCCCACCTCGCAACTTACAGGACTTAAAGGATCTGCTGCTAACATCTTGGTGCCAGATACCACAGCACACCTTCAGGGGTGTAGTGGAGTCCATGCCTCGACGGGTCAGGGCTGTTTTGGCAGCAAAAGGGGGACCAACAAAATATTAGGAAATAATGTTATGCCTGATCGGTGTATATGTAAATAATGTATAATGAATTAACATACAGAGGATGCAAAAAGTATTTGAACACTTAATCAACAAATGCATGAATGTCTTGCCATTACACCAAAATATATTAAACCAAGTGGCAAAATATTTCTTTAAAAAAAGACTTTAAATACTTAAATGTCACACTTTAAAATTACACAGTAATTTTTTCCTCACTGCAAAATGTAATGGCAGAATTTGTTTGCATCTAAAGCAATGACATTCAGACATGCAAATAAGTCAGTGCATCTTAAAGGGATGGTTCACCCAAAAATTCTGTCATCATTTACTCACCCTCATGTCATTGCAAACTTGTATGACTGGCTTTCTTTTGTGGAACACAAAAGGAGTTTTCATGCATTTGGATCCCATTGAGGGTATGTTTACACAACAACAATGCACTAAAAACGTTCACACGGATCTGCGACAATGACTAAAAAGGCATGCCATGTCAGTAATTGGTGATGTCACTTCAAGAAACACCCCGCGAACATGTAATACGCATGCGAATAACGTCACCGTTTTCACAAATACACGTTTTTGTTGTTTACATGGAGACTGTAAAGGCATCGTTTTCAAAAGCTTGCACTTTGAAACTCATTTTCAAAAGATTGTGTTTTCAAAAGATTGCGTTTTCAGGCCACCGAAATGCAGTTGTCGTGTAAATGAACAGCCAAAACACATAAAAAGTTTTAGTTTTCAGTTGAAAACGGTGTTGTAAACATACCCTGACTTTCATTCTATAGACAAAGACTGTTCAAACATTCAATATCATCTTTTGTGTTCCACAGAAGAAAGAAAGTCATACATGTTTGGAACAACATGAGGGTAAGTAAATGATGACAGAATTTACATTTTTGGGTGAACTATCCCTTAAGTGCCCATATACTTTAGGGGACTGCTGTGTACAATAAACTTTGCAAAGCTGTTTAAGAAATGAATAAAGGAATGATTCTAATGTTAGCTTTACTTATCTTGTTTAGGCATAAAAAGAATGGACCTCCACACTCCTCGTACCTGTGGACCCCTAATGGCTGTAGAGTTGAAAAATAATATCATTGTTCACTGGAGGCCACACGGTGTTCCTTTGCGATTTACTAAAACGCTCATTACCAACCTGCATTATATCAGCAATGATATTGATGAAATAGCTGGTGGTCCTCATGCAGTCGTTGTTTTTACAATCTTTGCCCATTTGGTTTTTCACCCAATAACATTTTACGTGCATGAAGTGGCCAAAATCCGTCAGTCTGTTGTTGCACTGCTGAGTCGTGCACCAGAGACCACCGTCATCATCAAGTCTGGAAACACTGCAGGAGTGAAGGTACAATTGTTCATTTTCCAATCCTACTTTAAATAGTTTGGTAACACTTTAGAATACTGTTCCATCATTAATGAATAACTACACAGGAACAAATGAGTAACGCAATATTAACACTATTAACTAACAAGAAACTTCACTGCATGATTCTGTCTCGTCCTACGTAGCCTAGAATCACTGAGTGAGATCAGATGGTAAACTGTCAAATTAGAGATGTCTTTTCGTTCGACAAAGAAGTATAAGTACGGTCATCAAAACCGAAAAGAGAGGTTATAGAGGGGAGAGAGAATACGGGCCGACAATAGCTCACTCAGTTCTTTGAAAAGAAAGGGTATATGTTTATTCGCGGAGCTTCCTTTGTTGTAATGTTAGCGCTAGTTGCATAGCCAACCACTACCTGATAGTCTATTCAATAGGTTACATTTTTCACCACTGAAAATAAAAAGAATGCAATTTTGGCTTTTGTAAATGTGACTCATATAATGCATTTAACGTCAAATAATCTAAAAAAAAAAAAATAAAAAAAAAAGAAGTAGGCACTTAAAGGTTTCTATTGATAGATCTATTTCTCATGTCAGTCTGTGCATCAAGTATTCGCTGTGTTTTGGTTCATTTTTGTGCATGTGAGCCAGAAAGAAGTTCAAGCAGACGGAGACAGAAAAGCGCATCCTGTTGTTTTCTTTAATTTTCAAAGGCTTGACATTTTGTAGTCATTTTTAACGTACACAAATAAAATGACTATAAATAACAGAGTATTAAGTTGTTTCCACTGCTGAGGGAAAAATCCAAGTGTTCGCGCCGGCGCCTCGCACGCGCGCATAATATGTCAGTTCTAGCACTGCCAATTTGACATCGCAGCCTGTTCATTATCAAAATAAAATACAGTCAACCGAACATATACAAAGTTCTGCGGGCTTTATGTTCACAGCTGCTGAGCGCGAATTCCAGCGTGACACTTTAGTTAACGGTCATGAAGTGCAAGATGAGATGTGTAGCTAAACTAAACAGCTGTGTTACGATAGAAGTTTTAAATGAGCGACAGAAACAATCAGTTTGCAAAGTATGTATCAACCAATGCTCAGCTTTGGGAAGGGAAATATGCAGGTCAGGAAGGAGAAGGTGATGGAGATGAGAAGCAGGTATTGTGCTATTTAACACAGATATAGCCTACATATAATTAAATTGCTGACAACGATTTTGGATCACTATAGGTTGGCCTGTATGTTTGGTACGGTAGGGGGCCCAACCTCATATTCTTTCATAGGGCCCAAAATCTTTACTTTAGAATTAACTATACATTATGCATTACTCGAGTTAATTATTAACCTGTATATATAGTAGTTCTTAGTAGTCCTCTGGGAGTTATGAAAAAAATAGTAGTTATGTATTAGCTAATAGCGAACATTCGACTAAGCACTATTACTTACTAATTCATTAATTAGAGTTTCCTGTTAGTTAATAGTGTTAATATAGCGTTACTCATTTGCTCCTGTGTAGTTATTCATTAATGATGGAACAGTATTCTAAAGTGTTACCAATAGTTTTCTGTCTTTTATTCGTAATATGGTACATTTGTCCTGCTGTCTTTATATTTAAAGTCTAGAAACAAAAATATGCATCTCAGTGTGTGTTGAGGTGAGACTCCATTTACTAATTCATGCAAAATTCCTTTCCTTGAAGGTGTAATTAAATCATGACAGGTCAAACCTATATGTCTGCTCATTTCTTTACTATGAAAGTGGATTGGTACCAGAGTATAAGCAAAGTAGTCCATATGACTCGAGCACCAGAATATGATAGTTCTGTGGGAGAAACAGAATGAAACGTAATTATTTTTGCCATGAAAAAATGGTCACCCACTGGACATTCTGCTATAAATACTTTTTTATTCAATAAAGCCCCATTCACACCGCCAGTGACACGCAGCGACAAAGCGACATGATCCCATTCATTTCAATGGAGCGCTGGCAACTTCCGGCGACAGTGGGAAGCGACGGGAGATACGCGACAAAAGTTCAGAAATTTCAACTTCGAATTTCGTGAGCGACAACCAATAGAGTGGTGCAGGTATGACGTCACTTTGTAGGCCAACCGGCAGTTCGCATCGCACTGGTTCCCTTGAGAAAAACCCAATAGGATTTTTCAATAGGCTTTTGAATTAGTGTAAAAAACAAGCTCTGGTCTTGATCAACAAAAGTTTATGATACTTACACGTTTTGTCCATCAAGATAATTATCACAAATGAACACAACTTTTATTGATTTTGAAGCCTAAATGCAGTCGCCAGAAGTAAAAAGCTAAAGGTAGGCTATAAATGAACTACACCACGGTCCCACAAATTCAACTTCATCATCACTAAGCTTCCGACAACTCTTTCAGTTTTTATCTCAAAACATTTTCCCAGAACGCTTGAGTTAGCATAGCTTATAAGAGCACAATTATGAGCATAATGAGGCTGTAAAAGCGGACTGAGGTTACCTGTTCGGCGTGATGACGTTTAATCTCCCCGACAGCCTCTGTAGTCCCATTTAGCCATTTCTTAGAAACTGCCTTTTTCAAGACACATAACAGCTTAAAAAAATCCTGAGTGGGGTATTACTGATGTAGTTTATGTGGTAGAATAAAACGTGAAAGTGTCTTGAGCTTGTGTTCACCACAAACCTTATTTCAGCCATTTAACCAAAACCCCATTTAAAAAAACCCACTGACTTCGGGACAATGGAACCGGAAGTGCTAAAATGCTAACTCGCTTCTGCGTTTTGGCCTACAAAATGACGTCATACCTGCACAACTCTATGGGAGTGATGGTGCGTTCCAGACGAGGTTGGACGTGGGAATATCCCAAATTAAATGTCCCACTTTAGACCTCAGTGTGTTCCAGTCAATCACACGTCATGTTGACAATGTGATGTCTCCATGACACAAGGAGGCTTATTGTTTTTTGGGGTCAATTATGGCAAAAACAGAATAAAACTAACATAATCGCTTTGAAGATAGCTGAAGAAAAGCAAAAACGAAGGTATCATTACATAAACTTAATGTCTAATGTTAAAGTTAGTTTTTACGCTTATGCTCATTAGAAGCAGGACTTGCCGATATCTTGGAAGTGACGTCAAATGACGTGTCTCGCTGAGGTCGGGGTTGATCGATGTACCCCGAGTTCAGAAGTCGAATGTCCCACTTTAAGTGGCGTTCCAGACGTTATTTCCAAGAAGGAGGTAGGAAAAATCCTAATTCCCATCTGTCTGGAATGCAGCATAAAGACTATCAGTTGAGCTCACGTCACTGTCTCGAGTGCAGGCAAGACAGACAGGACAGAGTTCCGGAGCGATTTCTCTGTATTATATGATTTGACTGTAGCCACATAAATGGATATAATAAAATGATGCGTGGAAAAGAAACTGTCGGCAGTCTTAGTGAGTTTGATTCATACATTGATAGTTCGTGCTGTTAATTATATGATGCAGTGAGCAGTTTAGCACTGCTGCAGTTCATATTACAGTTTCCCCTGCATTATGTTTATTATTAGGGACAAGAAAATTGATTATTTGTCAAATTCAAATGACGTTTTAGTAATTTTTGACAGTATGAGTGAGTTTAATTTGTTGATAGATTGATCGTTAATCTAGTTAATGATTTAATGGGACCCACTTTATATTAGGTGGCCTTGTACTAACATTTAAATTAATCATTTGATACAATGCACTTATTGTGTACATACATGTTTTTACATTGTACTTACATTTTTAAAAATACCTGCATGTAATTACATCTGTAATTAATTTCTGTAATAAAATTTGTAATTACACTTCCCTTAAACCTAACCCTACCCTTAAACCTACCCATACCACCACACCTGTCCCTAACTTTACCCGGATCCCACCGCAATATCAGCAAAAGTGCCTGAAAGCCTACCAAAATATAAAGTGGGACCATTTAAGGCACTGAGCACTGCTGTGGTTTATATAACAACACTCTCCAACAGCAGAATGTTACTTTTAATTCTTTTAAGTCTAATTCCTAGTCAAATTAGAATGATATTTAAGTTTTGTATATCACCCGAGATTGCATTTTGTGCAATATGGCAAGATGTGCAGTCTACCAATAATAACATTAGAGCAAAAGCACTGGGAACGCCCACAAGCAACTTCACAGTACAGAGACTAGCGACATAAAGTTGCTGGCGGTGTGAATGGGGATTAAAAGAGACAAATATAGAGCACAGCAGAAAACATGAGGAAAGGTAGATTAATTAATAATTTCTATTAGAGAGGCCTACAAAGTCAAAATTCAATGTCAGGTATAGCAGGTGCACTATACAGCACTATTTCTGGTAGACAATACAAACAATGTAGTTTGTCTAAACCAAGTTAATATTAAAGCTTATAGTATTGTTTGTTTCTGATCTGTGTTGTTACAGAACATTTTTCAAAGTGATTGGTATGCAATGCAGCTGAACACTGTGATGCAGGAGATGTTCAGAGATATTGATGGAGTAATCTACTTCGATGTCTGGCAGATGACTTCCTGTCACTATCTACGTGAAAATGTTCACCCAGGACCTGTTGTTGTTGCTAATGAAGTCGACATGTTGCTCTCATATATCTGTCCTGCCTGACACAATAGAATAAGATTTACCTTGCTTTGTTATTATATGCCATGGAATGTACATACAAAAATGAGCATCTGTGAGAAACTTCTGGTATACATATTGTCAAAACCTGTATAATCTCAAAATTAATTAAAGGGGTCAACTGGCTTTTTGTTATTTTTTTATACTGTTGTCTGAGGTCAACTTATGACGTTCGCGTGGTTTTTACATTCAAAAGCATCATAATGAATAAGTAATAGGCTATTTTCTATCCTGGTTTTGAGCCTCTCTCATGGAACGCTCGGTTTTCATGGGCGTGCTGCATTGAAGACTTGGGCTGCGTCCGAAACCTGGAAAATGCTGCCTTCAGAGGACACATTCCAAGGTAGGAAGGCATCAAGGCACGTCCGAATCTAATGTTAGCTTCACTTCCTGCCTCCTGAGAGACCTTCATCTGATGGATTTTTGAAACCAGCATAAATGTATCCTTCGCTGCCTTTGATATCCCACAATCCTGTGCGTTCCATTCTGTGACAGTTGAGCTAGAAAAAAAAGATGGCGTCCAAAAGTTGCGTTTGCTGGTCAGTTTGTTTGTAAATGTATGTTTTTGACCAACATTTTCCACTTCTGATGTCATTTCTAGCGAGAAATTACTACTGTAGTAATTAAATATTTGTTTAGTTCTCACCAAAGCTCGCTCTATTTTGCTGTAGATCATTAAACTGCTACACTGCCTTAGAAGTCTGTCCGAAATCAGTTTCGTGAGGAGCCTTCATGCGCAAACGCTGCCTTACAAGTCATTGTCTAATAAGGCAGCGAGGCAACAAGTCAGCTGCCTAGGTTTTCAGACGCAGCCTTGGAAGTAAACGTCCACTGCTATGATTAGATAACAGTTTTGCATATTATAATGAGCTTCGGCTCCCCCGTCAGTACATGTGGGGAATTGTTTTGAAAACGTGGAAAAACGGCAACCAGAATGAGTCGCCCACAGGGCTCGCAAAATGTCTTTCAAACAAACACAATGATTTATCTCTCATCCACCCGCAATTACAAACCCGATTCCAAAAAAGTTGGGACACTGTACAAATTGTGAATAAAAACAGAATGCAATGATGTGGAAGTTTCAAATTTCAATATTTTATTCAGAATACAACATAGATGACATATCAAATGTTTAAACTGAGAACATGTATCATTTTAAGGGAAAAATAAGTTGATTTTAAATTTCATGGCATCAACACATCTCAAAAAAGTTGGGACAAGGCCATGTTTACCACTGTGTGGCATCCCCTCTTCTTTTCATAACAGTCTGCAAACGTCTGGGGACTGAGACAAGTTGCTCAAGTTTAGGAACAGGAATGTTGTCCCATTCTTGTCTAATACAGGCTTCTAGTTGCTCAACTGTCTTAGGTCTTCTTTGTCGCATCTTCCTCTTTATGATGCGCCAAATGTTTTCTATGGGTGAAAGATCTGGACTGCAGGCTGGCCATTTCAGTACCCGGATCCTTCTTCTACACAGCCATGATGTTGTAATTGATGCAGTATGTGGTCTGGCATTATCATGTTGGAAAATGCAAGGTCTTCCCTGAAAGAGACGACGTCTGGATGGGAGCATATGTTGTTCTAGAACTTGGATATACCTTTCAGCATTGATGGTGCCTTTCCAGATGTGTAAGCTGCCCACGCCACACGCACTCATGCAACCCCATACCATCAGAGATGCAGGCTTCTGAACTGAGCGCTGATAACAACTTGGGTTGTCCTTGTCCTCTTTAGTCCGGATGACATGGCGTCCCAGTTTTCCGAAAAGAACTTCAAATTTTGATTCGTCTGACCACAGAACAGTTTTCCACTTTGCCACAGTCCATTTTAAATTAGCCTTGGCCCAGAGAAAACACCTGGGCTTCTGGATCATGTTTAGATATGGCTTCTTTTTTGACCTATAGAGTTTTAGCCGGCAACGGCGAATGGCACGGTGGATTGTGTTCACCGACAATGTTTTCTGGAAGTATTCCTGAGCCCATGTTGTGATTTCCATTACAGTAGCATTCCTGTACGTGATGCAGTGCCGTCTAAGGGCCCGAAAATCACGGGCATCCAGTATGGTTTTCCGGCCTTGACCCTTACGCACAGAGATTGTTCCAGATTCTCTGAATCTTTGGATGATATTATGCACTGTAGATGATGATAACTTCAAACTCTTTGCAATTTTTCTCTGAGAAACTCCTTTCTGATATTGCTCCACTATTTTTCGCCGCAGCATTGGGGGAATTGGTGATCCTCTGCCCATCTTGACTTCTGAGAGACACTGCCACTCTGAGAGGCTCTTTTTATACCCAATCATGTTGCCAATTGACTTGATAAGTTGCAAATTGGTCCTCCAGCTGTTCCTTATATGTACATTTAACTTTTCCGGCCTCTTACTGCTACCTGTCCCAACTTTTTTGGAATGTGTATCTCTCATGAAATCCAAAATGAGCCAATATTTGGCATGACATTTCAAAATGTCTCACTTTCAACATTTGATGTTATCTATATTCTATTGTGAATAAAATATAAGTTTATGAGATTTGTAAATTATTGCATTCCTTTTTTATTCACAATTTGTACAGTGTCCCAACTTTTTTGGAATCGGGTTTGTAATTGGAATGTTATTTTTTATTACTTGGCCCGCCCGATCGGTGGATATAACCGCAAACCGTGTATCACTAACACACATGCACACATACACGCACACAAGCCAAGTACATGCATCAGCAAAACTTCACTGCAGACAAATCAGTATGTTCAAAACTTCCGCGATTGTATTTTTCCTTCAAATATCAAGTCAAGAGAGTGAACAACGCACATCAAGAAAGGAATTTTATTTCACTATTAAAGATAGCTCGTCGGTCAGGCCGGTGATACATTTTGGTAGCCCGACTGGAAAACACATTAGCCCCGGGACGTCGGGCTTTGCGAGCCCTGGCTCATACATAATAATAATAATAATAATACATTTTATTTATAATGCGCTTTTCTTAAACCCAAAGCGCTACAGTAAAATAAAACAGAAACAACAAGAGCAATATAAAAATTAATTAAGGAAAAACAGTCTTAAATAAGTGTGTCTTAATCAACTTTTTAAAATGACCCAGCGTTGGTGCATTTCTGATGGAAATGTCCGAGTCTGATCACGAATCGCAGGACAATGAACCAACAACACCTCAAATACAAAGGATACTCCAGCCTGTGACAGCATGGTAAGTTATGTTTAGTTAGACACGTACACATAATCAGTAGATATCAAACGATCTGTAACAATGCAATACTATCACATATAAAAAACATTTTTTACTCACATAAGTGTGTTGCACCATTCCTGTCGGATCCAATATAGAAGGCACAGCATAATTTTTAATCTCATTCTGTCTGCAAATCCAGTCTCTTGTTAACAAACGAATCCGCTGTGAAATGAAGCGAACAAACGCTCAATGTCTTACCCACATGAGCTCGATCTTCATTAAAAATAAAGTTTAACCGCATTCCTAATATTGGAAACCAAAGAAAGCTTATGCAGCGACTGTGTTCTTCCACAAACAGGCACTGCACACTATTTTGTAATCTTCAGCGGCATGTTTATTGCTTGGAAGTTCGATCCGGTTTAGCTCCACGTAGGCCTATGTTATTTATGTAACATGTCATGCGCGAATCAGTGGGCGGGGCTACAGAATTAGGTGTTCTTCTTCTTCTGTTGAGCGTTTCACTGCTCTCTGACGTCACAGGGAAGCAAATTTGCAGATTGATCGTTTGCAGAGCCAGCTGTCAATAAAATCTTTTCTTTGACTAGCAAGGAAGTTTTCAGCTCTGAAACTTAGAGGATATTCTTATATTACGATGACCTTTTATATATCAAAAGCTCAAGGGAAAGTAGATTTCTCAATTCATGACCCCTTTAAATTAAATCCATATTTTTTATTTATGTTTTCTTTGTCATTGTATTTTTCTTTTTCATTTATTTCTGATGAACACATTTTAGCCTCTGAATTTTAATGGCTAAGCTGCACTCAAAAAACATTGATAAATACAATAGGCAGTATTCCAGAAATAACCTCAACCTGAGGTAACCAAAAACTGAGGTAACTTTCAGGGTATGTAAATAGCCATTAGTGTTACGTTCCGTGGTTATTTAATTGTATGTTATTATGGTAGTGTATATTGTGTTAGATGTTGTGTGCTGATATGCTTTTCTTTCCCTCTTTCTGTGTCTCTGCGTGTGTTATCTGCCACTCTACCAGGTGCAGAGGAGAGAGAGAGAGAGAAGTGACTTGATGGGAGAAACGAAGCTTTTCGAAGCTTTGAATCAATTGAACCAATTGCTTCGCAAAATGATTCACTGTTTCGAAGCAATAAAAACTCCAATAACTCCAATCATCCAATAAGATTAAGTATCAAGTGTCTGTATAATATGTGTTCTTTTATCAATTTTTAGGGCTTGTTTTGATTGTTCCATGGATGGCTCAGCTAAACAGGCCAATACGAAACTACTATTATTCCTTTTAACTGTACTAATGTCTAATTAAAACGTCTACAAATGTATAAAACTGATCAGATATCAGGTAAAACCTATAGAAAACTTATTTAATGGTTTGCCGCAGCATAACATTTTAATGATCTACAGCAAGAGCGAGCTTTGGTGAGAACAAATATTTAATTACTACAGTAGTCATTTCTCGCTTGACATCAGAAGTGGAAAACATTGGTCAAAAACTTACATTTACACACAAACTGACCAGCAAACGCAACTTTCAGACGCCATCTTTCTTTTTCTAGCTCAACTGTCACCGAATGGAACGCATAGGATTGTGGGATATCAAAGGCAGCAAAGGATACATCTATGCTGCCTTCAAAAATACATCAGATGAAGGTCTCTCAGAAGGCAGGAAGTGAAGCTAACATTAGATTTGGATGTGCCTTGATGCCTTCCTACCTTGAAATGTGTCCTCCGAAGGCAGCAACAGTTATGACATAACGAAGCCTTGTTTACTGAAATCACGTGACTTTGGCTGTTCGATACACACTCCGAACCACTGATTCAAAACAAAATATTTGTAAAGGTTTCAAATCTTCATGAAGCAGTTTCAAAATCACCCATCACTACTAAAATTAACACTTGACAAGCACCAAATGCGAGTATATGAAACGGTGTTACTCTCCAATGGACCTTTTTCACGGACTGTCATGATGCGTTTTAAAGGTGCAGTGTGTAGTATTTATGAGGATCTATTGTCAGAAATGCAATATAATATACATAACTATGTTTTCAGTGGTGTATAAAGACCTTACATAATGAACCGTTATGTTTTTATTACCTTAGAATGAGCCATTTCTATCTACATACACCGCCGGTCCCCTTACAGTGAAATCGTCATTTTGCGCCGTCATGTTTGTACAGTAGCCCTAAACGGACAAACTTCTCTACAGAGCGCTAGTCACTCTCTGCTCTCTCTCCGACGACAACATTATTTGTCCTGTGTCGGCCCCCGTAGATTCTCTATGTGCTGCGAAAGGGAGGGGTGAGGGTTGCAATAGAGGGTATGCACGTGACGTCACCATCAGCTGGAGTGACTGCAGTTACACCCCACTGAGTGGCAAAAAGACTGAGAGGCAGCATTGGTTTTCAGCGTGAATGCAGCGAAAAACACACAAAACCAGGCCCGGCGCCAGGAGGGGGTTTGGGGGAGGCTTGGCCACGGACCCCATGGACATCGCTGTGCCTCACTCCGGACCGAGGGAGACATACTTGATAATAGCAAGTAATTTTCTCACTCAAACCACTGCCGCCTGCTGCTTCTGCTACTGATTGCTTTTAGAGGGAAAAGCTGCCCATAACTGCTGGTCTAGGATCTGTTTTCTTCGTAATAATAGCATATTATTAGCGAAAAGGCGTTGGCAAAAGATCCAGTGCGTATCTGTATTTGCACTCGTCAAATTATTCAATTTCCAACACGTTGTCACTTCGGTGAGTAATGTAGCCAATCACAGACATGTTTGTTGATTTCTACAACGCAATTGGCCAATCACAGGTGTTGAAGTTAGAATCCACTCACCGCTCGAGTGTTTGTCCAGTGCTGAGTTCTGCACGTGCGCTAATCTTCTCTAAGTGTGGATATTATGTAAATAAGAGATTCATTGTGTAGTCGCTTCACTGATTAATATAACAGAACTTTGTGAGATCACGTTCATTGAATGAGTGACAGCTTTTAGAGATTATAAAGGGAGGGCTCTTGCGCGCTGTCTAGGCGATATAAAAAAAATAATTAATAGGCCTATAATATATTCAGAATTTGAATAAAACTTTTATTTTCCATTCTTGACAAGCAGCCACATACACGCTTAAATACATAGACCCATCAGCATGTACATGTTGGATTCACTCTCAAAACTGTGATGACTGACAGGGATAAATATTTATGTTGAAATCAGACTGTCAGGAAAACACGATTCCTGGCTGCATGTCAATATCCATGGATCACTGGATCTTTGGTAAACTGTAAGGAACTCTATATCGAGTCAAACCTTTAGTTTAAACTGATAATCGTTTGCTTTACTCGCGTTTTCCCCTATTAACTCCAGCCACGCAGCAGCTCTTCTGCCACTCAGCCCTGAGGGGGGCGTGTTCCGGCGGGAAAGTGACTTTGATGCATACCCTCTATTCACAACCTCACCACTAGATGCCGCTAAAATGTACACACTGCACCTTTAACGGTCATCAGCATTGTAAATCCTAAAAAATATTTTATATATATATATATATATTTTTTTTTTTTTTTAAATGTATGTACATTTATAACACTATATTTTGTATTATATTACCTTTGCATCAAGTTACAAAAAACAAGTTACTGCTGCTGTGAGTGTGTTTCTAATACAGCTGCTGTGGGAGTGACTGTAAAATTGACATATTTCTCTCTTCTGACTGCCATTATCAATCTCTATCTAATTTTTTCCTTTTTTGAAAGTTGTGAAAAAACTCTGTGGAGTTTTTCTTTTGCTATTTGAGCGAATGGGAACATTTTTATGAATTCTAACAACGCATGAATGTGAACAAATGTGAATGCCTCTCGGGACAGTTGACGGGCCAGCGATTCATCTTAACAAAAGTTTAAGCCTTGACAAGAAGACAAGCGCATTGTTTACGTAGTGTTTAGGCATTAAAGTTTAATGCATAATCAACGCAAAAACAATGCGTTGCCACTTATGTCCAGTTTGAACGTGTGAGTGTGATGAGTTCCCATTGGCTGCTGAGCACTAGGGTTAAACTATAGAGTGGTGCAGGTATGACATCACTTTGTAGGCCAAAACGCAGAAGCGAGTTAGCATTTTAGCACTTCCGGTTCCATCGTCCTGAAGTCAATGGGTTTTTTAAATGGGATTTTGTTTAAATGGCTGAAATAAGGTCTGTGGTGAACACAAGCTCAAGACACTTTCACGTTTTATTCTACGACATAAAATACATCAGTATTACCCCACGCGTGATTTTTTTTTTTTAAGCTGTTACGTGTCTTGAAAAAGGCGGTTGCTAACAAGTGGCTAAATGGAACTACAGAGGCTGTTGGGAAGATTAAACGTCATCACACCGAAAAGGTAACCTCAGTCCGCTTTTACAGCCTCATTATGCTCATAATTGTTCTCTTATAAACTAGTCTAACTCAAACGTTCTGGGAAAATGTTTTTAGATAAAAGCTAAAAACAGATGTTGGACGCTTAGTGATGGTGACGCTGAATTTGTGGGACCGTAGTTTAGTTTGTTTATAGCCTACCTAACTTTAGCTTTTTACTCATGGCGACTGCACGTTGATCTGCAGTCGTGGGTCTTTCATGCGGAGACTCTCCTAATATTAATGCATAACGATGCATTCAAAAGTTAATGGCCAAACAAATGTTTATAAAAGTCCACATTGTTATTGCAGATTAAATCTAACACGGATAACATTAAATAAATATTTTTTATAAGGTTAAACTTTGATTATTACTCAAGCCTTTATCTAAACCTCTCACCGTCAGTCGCGCATATCTGCCATGTTTTGTAGTTTTTTAACACTTTTTACTTGTGTTTGTAGTTCTGAAGAGAATCCTCCTCCAAACTGCAATGGGTTGTGGGCAATATTAGCCTTTAAGCCTTGTTTAAGCTTGGTTTATACTTGGTTTATACTATGTAGCCTACATACATTTTGTTCTAATGTCATAAGTAATAATATCAAGGTTTGCTGAGTTTTACACGATTCTTTTGTAGTGTGGTTTTTGGTGAAGTGTACTAAAATAAATATCGTCACCTGTGTACATTACTTCTTCTCACCGCTGTTTCCTGATGGTTTATAGAACAATTACTCCGAGTCGCCCTCTGTCGTTTCAAAGATAGTACAACGGCGAGCGCGTCAAGGCCAAAAGGGTCAGAATTGCGCTATAGATTAATCGCGTTTACAGTCAAACACCGTAACGCAGTTGTGATTACAAACGCCGTAAAAAATGCGCGAAATACGTCAATGATGCCGCTTTTATGCTGTTTATCTTGCCATATGACGGCGTAAAAAACGTTGTTTTGGTTGCACAGAGCGTGCGTTATTTACGGCGTTTTGCTTATAGTATAATGAGCCACACCCACTGATTTCCACAGCCAGTAAATTTGAACTGTTCTCACCCAATCAATGATGACCTGAGTCAGACCAGACAAATTCAGCACGGATTATTTTAGCCAAAGGAGTGCCTATGAATTGATAGGGTATATTTATCTACAATAGCCTATAACCTTTTGGATATATTCATCTCTACTAACATTAAACATATTAATTAAAGATCACACCTCTTTATCATACTTTAATGTAATTGCAAAGATTTAATGTTCAGCAATTATCCTACCTACCCCATGTATTCAATTTATTACACTGAATATGGGAGGAGCTAAATATGATCTAGGCTATTTTAGTTGACCCTCACTCTAGAACAAATCCTTTAAAAAATATGGTATTCAGAACAGAACAAGAATGAGAAAATTTAGCCTATATATGAAGCCAAAACGAATTCGTTTAAAGCTGAACTGAAACAGAAACGCGCATTATAGCCTACCTCTCTCATTTGTCACAATGTGTGTGGGGGTGTGTGTGTGGGGGTGGGGGTGTGGATGATATGGTATGTTATGTTATGTTATGTTCTGGTTTTCCCCCTCATGGGTAGTTTTTGTTTGTTTTATTTGTTTTTGTTATTAATAAAACCCAAATTCTCTTGCACTTGAGTCCTCGCTCCTTTCACCCATACCTGACCATGACAGTTATTAGGCTACTTTCCCAACATTTGTGTCATTTATTCTTAAAAGTAATGTAAGTTATGTTTGCAACAATAGCTGTTTATTGACCTATATGAGTGTGAGGCTCCCTGTCTGAGTCAGACACCCGGTCATTAAATAATTCGTGAATATTTGTAAATATTCGTGGCTTAAAACAGCTGGAAAATTGAACAGTGCATGCAGTTCTGTGGATGTTTTGCATGCAGTGTTATTATGGTTAACCAAAACAAAAATTATTAAAAACATGTATGCTAATCGAAATAAAAGAAAATATAAATATTAGCCTAGTTGAAAACTAGAAATGTTTCCTTTTGTCAATAAACTGTATTCATTTCGGGATTTTTTTTTTTTTTTTTTTTCCTGCGACCTTCAACCGACGCGATCATTCTCCATTCATTAACCAACAAGATTATGTTAAATTAGAATGGATAAGTGCCTATGACCCATTAAAATACCCAAACATTTTTTCCAGGGGTTAATTTTAGCCTACATGCACAAATAGCAGCATAAACAACAGAACATAAGGATTCATCATCACGCACCTGTAGCGCTTCTTAGAACGGAGAAAAAACAGGATAAAATCATATAAAAGGAGTAAAAAAGCCTATGTCTATACGTGAAATTTATTTCACTTAAATAATTAACAGATTAACAAAATGAAAGAAACTAAGACAAGTAATAGGCTAAATGCTGAGTGTCGGTTCATTTTTGAGAAGCAAGTTTGGAAAGGAAAGCAGCAGCTGTTTGTTTTCTTTATACAAGTAATATTTTGTTTTTATTGTGAGTGTACACAAATAATAGTTTACCCTTCACAGTTTCTAATGATACTCTTATGGCCATAAATTACGGAGTATTTAACATTTTTTCCGCTGTTTTAAGAAAATTAAAGTGATCGCGGCGGCGCCTCACTCGCACACACAACATCTATCAGTTAACTTGACATCGCAGCCTGTTCGTTATCAAAATAAAATAGTCAACTTAATGTATAAGAAGTTACACTGCTCATTTGAAATAGCCCGTGTGTACAATCTGTGCCGTTATGCGCATGTTTGTTGTCGTCGGTATTGTATGGTGACCGCGCGCAGTCAGCGGAGGCTCGCGCTGCGGAGCCAGGCTAAAGTATAAACAAGGCTTAGAGTGTGCACAGATCCACATTTCGAAAATCTACCGGAAACAGTAGATCATCCAGATACTTTTGACATACTATGCTTTGGGACACACTTACTCTAATCTCACATACTATTTAGGATGGATAGTACGGACATCGGGACGCAGGGCTAGTCATAGACAAGACCAGACAATGATCGTGTGTGTGGTGCATGCTTATGTAGAGCGGTGCTGATGACGGTGATAGCAGGCAGGTGTTGTTGATTGTGAAACTTGTGCAGGTGGTAGACCAGGAAGGATTCTGGGAGAGGTAGTGCTGAGGTGACAGGCATGCTGACTGGAGATCGTCACACATCAAGACAAGGCAATGTACACAATGCACTTTTGATATGTCTGTCAGTTTTGTTTTCTTTTTTGTTGATGTAGGGTTTTTTTTTTTTTTTTTTGTAAGATTTATTTATTTATGTATCGTATCTTGATAAAGAGACGTTTGCTTTTCCAAATGAAAAGAAATCCATAGAAGGAGGGATATAGCTATACAAATCTACACACCTCTGTTAAAATTGCTGTGATTTGAGATGTATAAAATGAATCCAAGACAAATCATGTCAGATATTTTTCCAACTTTAATGTGGTTTATTGAAACCAACAAAATAGAAACTTTTAAAGTTAGTATGAAATGTAAGTTGCCCTAGTCTTTTCTTACCTATTGTGATGTATGAGTGAAATGGCATCTCACTCAAGAAATAATTTAGGGCGAGACTTGACTTTTTACATCAGGAATTTATTGAATCAATGGATTGTTGTGGTTTGCTACTGCTGTGATCTCATGTGACGTGAGTGACAGGTTGTCCCACCCTCACCCAGACAAAGAAAAGACTTAAAATAACCTGGTTGCATATGTGTTCATGACAGGGCATGTTACATTCACAATCTATAATTCCTCAAGTTCTTTCTTATTTTTTTCATACAGAATGTCAAATATTTACTTGTATTTGTAGATTATATTTTAATGACATTAAAAAATACTGTCTTTTGCTAAATAAATTGTGAATTTCATGGTTGCAATTGTGAATACAGGTATGGATTTCTTTATTCAATCAGTATTTGTAGGTTAATTATACTTTGTAGATTCAAATAGAGTATTATGAGGCCTGCATTTCAATTTTCTACCAAAAAGAAAATAAAAATAAATGAGAAATTAGAATTTCATTCAGTATTCAGCAACACTTACTGTGCAATTCCACATACATCTGCAAGAGACCATAGTCGGCTCGATAAATGTTACATGCGTTCTGAAGAGAACACGTCTTTTCACCTTTATTGCAATACAGTACGTAACACAAATGCAATAGCATGTCATAAAAGCAAGATGACAACATTATAACCATAATTAACACTACGTCGTATACCTAAAACCGCCAGCGGGTAAAATTTACCCATGCACGACTACTGTTTTGATATGGCTAAAAAACGTATTATGTCACTGTATTATGCCACTGTCTTCACAAAGTAATGTGTAGTGTCATGAAATAATTATTTTGAGTCATCGACTATGTTTTTGTCCTGTTGTTTTATGTTCAAGGCTATTTTAAGCAGGCTACACTGATCACTAATCATAGGCTAAACCAGCCTGCAATGACAACAATGACAAGAGAATTAGAAGGAAATAAATACATATTTGGGTGGTTTAATATTATCCATTGTGACTAAAACTGATTACCACTATCTCAGTGAGTGAAAGGTGCTGCCTAGTAACATAGAACGTTAAAACATAAGCGGCGCGAAAATGACAGCACGAAAATAAAGGCGTTATATAGGCAAATTTGACCTGCTGGCAATATAAATGCCTCGTTTTTAATCTGGTTTTATCTTGTAAATAACACAATTTTAGTAAAAGTCAATGACTGGGAGACTTGGATATTTTATTGAAAATCTGTTATGTACATTTGAAAAACAGCCATGGGTAAATTTTACCCCGTGGCGGTTCTATTGTTAAACAAAACTATACCTGTTCTATTTTCATGCAGCATATATTCTCTGGCTCTGCAGGCATCTTACAACAGTTCCTACACGAGCACCTGTACAGGGCAAAAATGTCCTGTTGCATTCTACATGTTGTAATTCTTCTTGAGTCTCTCCATCATTGTCTGAGTCCGGTTCAAACATATAAGGCTGAAAACCGCTATAGTTTCCGACATTTTCAGTGCGTGAGATTGTCCTGTTTTGTTGTTGTCGGTGTGGTGACGAAGCTCCGCACTCTTCTTGAAAGGGGGCTGGAACAAAGCCACTGGAAGGCAAGCCTTCAACTTTTAGCCAAAAAAGCACAACGGCTAATGCTAACGCTGGTACACAGGGAAGGAGACCAGAGGCCGTTTTTTTTTAATGGATCACAATAATTTTAATTTATACTTTAGCTTTGCAGTTAAAATAAACCATATATTACACATATTTCAACAGGGGATCTTGCTTTATTATTATTATTTATTTATTTAATAACCAAGCTTCAACAACATAAGGGAAGATCCCTTGAACGCAGCTGATGATGCTTTGAGGTGATGCTCGAGTGATCAAGAATATTCCAATATACAAATAAGCTTTCCTTCAATTCCTCCATCCTCATTTTCTTTCCTTGCATCCTTCCCTCACATCCTACGAGGGGTGGAGCTGAAATGCGAGGAAAGGAAATTAGAAATTAGAAGCACCCCATCAGCATTTCAAGACGCTTTTAAATCGGGCAGCCTTCGAATGCAGCCTTAGCTAAGTTCTCTATAGCTCCTTACTACCCCTTGCAAGAACTTACTTTTCTATAAATGTTTTTATCTTTATGTAAATGCATTAAGCTTGGTTTATACTCGCCGCGTCCGCACAAGCGCGGGACCCCATTTCGCGTGGCGGTGTGCAGCGCGTTTTTTTTTACTTTCTGCGCGGCTCCGAAGATGCACGAGTTCGAGGCGAATCTAGCCGAGCATGACGTCTCATCACACCGGCACCCAGTTTGCACGTACAAATTAGTTGCTTATATTTACAAAATGAGCCTACAAAAGCAGAAATAAGCCCTTTTATTGAAAATAAAGATCCATGTTTAATAAAAAAAAATTCACAAATCTAAATGAAAATGTTTAATGAAATTAGGAGATCTTTAAGATCAAAAATTAAATAAATTGTACTTAATTTGTCTTCCAGGAAACATGTATCTTCTGTTGCTTCAGAAGGGCAGTACTAAATGAAAAAAACTGATATTTAAACAAAATAAGAAAAATTTGGACATCTTCATCCTGTTCAAATGTTTTCACCCCCCGGCTCTTAATGCATCGTGTTTTCTTCTGGAGCATCAGTGAACGTTTAAACCTTTTTTTTAATAGTTGTGTTTGAGTTCCTCAATTGTCCTCGGTGTGAAAAGATGGATCTCAAACTCATACAGTCACTGCTGGAAAGGGTTCAAATACGCAAAAGATGCTGGAAAACTGAAGAATCTGCAGGACCTGAAGGATTTTTCTGAAGAACATTGGGCAGTTTAACTGCAGGACAAACAAGGGACTCAAGAACAACCATAACAAAACAAAAAAATATAACAATACAATAGCCTATAGCCTACACTACTGTTCAAAAGTTTGGTATTAGTAAGGTACTTTGTTTATTTTCACCAAGACTGCATTTATCTGATTAAAAAAAACTGTAGTATTGTAAAATATCTTTACCAATGTTTTCTATTTTAAAGCTGCAGTCCGTAACTTTTTTTGGTTAAAAATGATCCAAAATCAATTTTTGAGCAAGTACACAACAAGCAAGTATTCAAAACTATCTCCTTACCTTAGCCCAATTCACAATGGTAAGCTTGTAATAATGTGTTATAATTAGAGTGGTATGGTGGATTTCCGCGGGAAATTCTAGCATGTCTTTGCGTCATTACGTCACGTCTGTATACATAAAGAAAGAGTCCGGCTAGTAGTAACGCACGTGAGGAGCATGTTCTTCAGCGGATCATTTATAGCCTTTTCTCACAGCAGCTGGAGTAATTAAATTTACCATTTTGATGGCGGATTGTAATCCAGAAAGGCCCAAATGACAATCATCAGTGACAACTTGAGATTCACCCGTTGTCAAAAGCAAAAGATTAGACTGTACAGAAATTGAAATCTACAGGTAACGCTAATAAACATTTAAATACATGTAGTCACGCAATGCTAATGCTGTTAACATTAACAATTTGAGAACAAAGTAACAATAATAATAATAATAATAACAAGCGATCGTTAGATTTAATCACTGTTGGTAGCGCGATTTATTGTAATGTTTTGTTCCCAAAAGTGGCAAACATGTTACTTACTTGTTCAGATGACATTTTCCGGTGAAAATTCTTATTTAGGTTATACTCCAAGACGTAGAATCTGTGATTCTGAAGCACAGTATCCACACCGGTGCGGAGACTGACAGCAAGCCGCACATACTCATCAAAACATTCATTCATCCGCGCTGAGGAGCCGCGCCAACGCACAACTCACGTACAGATGATAACTTCACAAATAACTGCAATTGCAGGTTTCAAACGGAGATGGCGAGACGGAGGCAAAACTTACGGACTGCGGCTTTAATTTATTTTAAAATGTTTTTTTGTTTTTTTTTCTTGTGATGGCAGAGCTCATTATTCCAGTCTTCAGTGTCACATGATCCTTCAGAAATCATTCTAATATGATGATTTGCTGCTCAAGAAACATTTCTGATTGTTATCAATGTTGAAAACAGTTGTGCCTCTTAATGAAGTGTGGACAGCGTCTGTTTTCATGATTCTTTATGAATAGCAAGTTCAGAAGAACAGCATTTATTTGAAATAGAAATAATTTGTTATATAAATGTCTTTACTGTCACTTTTGATCAATTTAATGCATCCTTGCAGTGTAACACATGGTCAAAGAAAGAACGGATGACAGAGAGTAACATCATTGTTGTAAAATTAGGCCACTGATATGGATGCGGACATTATTCAGTAGGGGTTCAGGAAAAAAATCGGCAGCTGGCAGCAGGAAGTACCTGCCAATGGCAGCCGGAAGACAGTTGCTGGCAGCCAGACAACCTTCCAAAGTAGGCGGCACCTGCCGCTTCGCGATCTCCAATCACTAGCATCCAAAGAGTGACAGCAACCAATCAGATGATGAGCGGGCGACAGCAGCATATAAACAGTGTTGATGCGGGCAGAGCTCAAATGTATGGAAGCCCGTTTCCGCCACAATTGAGTAAAAAAATATAATTCTTTAAGTCATAATAATGAGAAACTTTTTCGTAATAATGACTTAACATCTCATAATAATGAGAAACTTTTTCGTAATAATGACTTAGTTTCTCATTATTACGAGATAAGTCATTATTATGAGAAAGTTTCTAATTATTACGAGATGTTAAGTCATTATTACGAGAAAGTTTCTCATTATTATGAGATGTTTTCTCATAATAATGACTTAACATCTCGTAATAATGAGAAACTTTCTCGTAATAATGACTTAACATCTCGTAATAATGAGAAACTTTCTCGTAATAATGACTTAACATCTCGTAATAATGAGAAACTTTCTCATAATAATGACTTAACATCTCATAATAATGAGAAACTTTCTCGTAGTAATGACTTAACATCTCATAATAATGAGAAACTGTCATTACGACGCATTGTGCGCTTGCGCCGCGCTATCTACTGAGGTGCCGGTGTTGCTGATGCTGATTCATGCAAACAGTGGGCTTCCGTCGACGCCCATTTCCGGCACATAAGAAAAACATACTTAAGTCATAATTTATGACATAACTAAATCGAAATTATGCCTTGCTGCTCATTGATCTGCCGCTACCCGACAGGATGAATTGTGAACACATTAAGGGGTAGGCCTATTTTAACTGTGGTTTTAGCTACTAATGATTAAATTATTGCCTTATTATCTTATTATCTGAACGGCATTGAATATCCTATCTCTGAGCAAACACGCTCTTGAGAGGATTTTAAGCAAGAACAAGCTTTGGCGCAGAAAGAACAGAACAGAGGTGGCTGCATGAGGTGGCAACATTCATTGAACAACTTCAAACCTCTGGTCATGATTATTGATGCGCGCGCGCACACACACACACACACACACACACACATATGTTGGTTGGATGGTGTTGTAACCGCCAGAGAAACAGTGAGTTCTGCTGCCGAACAGTTGCAACAGAAATATGAGGTTGTGATCGGGCAGCAGTTTTCATTCAACAGTAAATATAGCTTATACTCCTGTAAAAATGATATTGTATGTTTCAATAAATAGTGCACGTAACAAATTCACCCAGGGTAGCCTATTTAATCAATATCAGAATCAAAAGGAGCTTTATTGCCAAGTAGGCTATGTTTGCACACACAAGGAATTTGTTTTGGTGACAGAGGAAGCTACACAGAGACAACAGTACACAGATAGTAAAATAAAAAATAAATAATAAAAATAAATTAATAAGATAGCACATATAATGCTTGCTGCCCGCCTCGCTTGATGTGCTGGAAGTCGCTGCCCGCATGTGCAAATTGCGCATGCGTGGATGAAGTCATAATTACGAGAAAGTTTCTCATTATTACGAGATGTTAAGTCATTATTACGAGAAAGATTCTCATTATTACGAGATGTTAAGTCATTATTATGAGAAAGTTTCTCATTATTACGAGATGTTAAGTCATTATTACGAGAAAGTTTCTCATTATTATGAGATGTTAAGTCATTATTACGAGAAAGATTCTCATTATTACGAGATGTTAAGTCATTATTATGAGAAAGTTTCTCATTATTACGAGATGTTAAGTCATTATTACGAGAAAGTTTCTCATTATTATGACTTAAAGAATTATATTTTTTTACTCAATTGTGGCGGAAACGGGCTTCCATACAAATGAGTAAATTGATAGACATTATGAGTAAATAAAACCTGGCATTCGATAAGAATCGGTAGGTTTGTTAGTAACTTTAATATCAGCGAACGACAGTATCGCTACCTACTGTAGTTAATTGTTTAAAGAGCCACGTCTTGTGTACCGTATTTTACATTTATAATTAGCACCATCGGCCCCAGTATTGTCTGTCAAACATTAACTTATCAAAGCAGAAGAGTCGAGACTAGAGACTGTGGATTATTTATGTTTATGGTAAGTAGTAAATGACCAGGGTTCTCTAACACAACATTAATGATGGACATAAGTTTAATCAGTTGTAAAACACCGGGATAGGCCTTTTTTAGGTGTTGTCAAATCTATTTGACAACAGTACTATACTGTATATTGCGCTTTGACTTTACTCAGGTAAGCATAATACATTTTTTATTTATTTATCAAAAGTATTTTGGGACGTTTTAAATGTCATTTTGAATGTATCTACTGTGCTTAAGCATGACTCCTATCAGTGAATCTGCTGGTGTCAGAAATAAAGAAGGGAAGGAATACTTGTAGACTATGTGAATTCAAGCAATTTTTGACTTTAACTTTTGAATATTAGTAATCACTAATTAATATTTTCTAGGAAGATACAGTGCACATTTGTTGCAGAAGGATGCAGGCTAAACAACATTCAGTGTGACAGAAGCTAATTTCAAGTGTTAGCCTCTCATACTGTATCTACAGTATCTTTCTGATTAAAATACAGAATAAATGTATTTCTCAAGTACTAACTGCACCCTTCTGTATTAAGGGAAGTTACTGTAAGTCGTGATGTTTAGAAAATAGTGTTTAATGACAACGTCAGTCATTTTTGTTAGTTTTGTATGCCACATTGTTGCCAGAGAAATGCTTCTTCATGTGGTCATTGAGGTGGGTGATCCTGCTTTTGTAGACTTGGTTTGGTTGGAACAGACTCATTCTGTGTGAAAGCACACTTTCGCTGGTTAGACCAGTGTTTCCCAACCCTGTTCCTGGAGGCACACCAACAGTACACATTTTGAATGTCTCTCTTATATGACCCATCCATTTCAGGCCTTGGAGCAGGGATGTGCGGTTTCAGACACAGTCCTGCAGAGTTCAGCTCCAACCCTGATCAAACACACCTGAACCAGCTGATCAATGTCTTCAGAGTTACTAAGTCTACAGGCAGGTGAGTTTTTAAATCAGGAGCTGCATCTCATTTCGGAGGCTACATTTGTCGGACGCATACATCATTGAGGCTGCCTCATTTCAGTAAAGTAGCCATCACATTCCAAAGTCATAAAGAAATTACAACAATTTATGCTTTACAAAGATAACGGTCAATTTTATAATGTTTTTTTTTTTTTTTTTAAATGAGACATCCTTGATGATGTATGCGGCTGACAAATGCGACCTTTGGACCTTTGGAACGCAACCTCCAAATTGAGACAGTAGTGACTAGTACCAGTAATATCAGTAGTGACGTTATACAAACCCGATTCCAAAAAAGTTGTGACACTGTACAAATTGTGAATAAAAAAGGAATGCAATAATTTACAAATCTCATAAACTTATATTTTATTCACAATAGAATATAGATAACATATCAAATGTTGAAAGTGAGACATTTTGAAATGTCATGCCAAATATTAGCTCATTTTGCATTTCATGAGAGCTACACATTCCAAAAAAGTTGGGACAGGTAGCAATAAGAGGCCGGAAAAGTTAAATGTACATATAAGGAACAGCTGGAGGACCAGTTTGCAACTTATTAGGTCAACTGGCAACATGATTGGGTATAAAAAGAGCCTCTCAGAGTGGCAGTGTCTCTCAGAAATCAAGATGGGCAGAGGATCACCAATTCCCCCAATGCTGCAGCGAAAAATAGTGGAGCAATATCAGAAAGGAGTTTCTCAGAGAAAAATTGCAAAGAGTTTGAAGTTATCATCATCTACAGTGCATAATATCATCCAAAGATTCAGAGAATCTGGAACAATCTCTGTGCGTAAGGGTCAAGGCCGGAAAACCATACTGGATGCCCGTTATCTTCAGGCCCTTAGACGGCACACGCATCACATACAGGAATGCTACTGTAATGGAAATCACAACATGGGCTCAGGAATACTTCCAGAAAACATTGTCGGCGAACACAATCCACCGTGCCATTCGCCGTTGCCGGCTAAAGCTCTATAGGTCAAAAAAGAAGCCATATCTAAACATGATCCAGAAGCGCAGGCGTTTTCTCTGGGCCAAGGCTCATTTAAAATGGACTGTGGCAAAGTGGAAAACTGTTCTGTGGTCAGACGAATCAAAATTTGAAGTTCTTTTTGGAAAACTGGGACGCCATGTCATCCGGACTAAAGAGGACAAGGACAACCCAAGTTGTTATCAGCGCTCAGTTCAGAAGCCTGCATCTCTGATGGTATGGGGTTGCATGAGTGCGTGTGGCATGGGCAGCTTACACATCTGGAAAGGCACCATCAATGCTGAAAGGTATATCCAAGTTCTAGAACAACATATGCTCCCATCCAGACGTCGTCTCTTTCAGGGAAGACCTTGCATTTTCCAACATGACGATGCCAGACCACATACTGCATCAATTACAACATCATGGCTGCGTAGAAGAAGGATCCGGGTACTGAAATGGCCAGCCTGCAGTCCAGATCTTTCACCCATAGAAAACATTTGGCGCATCATAAAGAGGAAGATGCGACAAAGAAGACCTAAGACAGTTGAGCAACTAGAAGCCTGTATTAGACAAGAATGGGACAACATTCCTATTCCTAAACTTGAGCAACTTGTCTCCTCAGTCCCCAGACGTTTGCAGACTGTTATAAAAAGAAGAGGGGATGCCACACAGTGGTAAACATGGCCTTGTCCCAACTTTTTTGAGATGTGTTGATGCCATGAAATTTAAAATCAACTTATTTTTCCCTTAAAATGATACATTTTCTCAGTTTAAACATTTGATATGTCATCTATGTTGTATTCTGAATAAAATATTGAAATTTGAAACTTCCACATCATTACATTCTGTTTTTATTCACAATTTGTACAGTGTCCCAACTTTTTTGGAATCGGGTTTGTACATCGAGGATGTTGCCATGTTGCTGGAAATAGAGCCGTCAGTGTCCCAGTGTGTAGTAAGTCAGGGTCCTTACCATTGCTTGAATTTGTGTACATGATATACTGATTCACGAGCTAGGAAGCTGAGTGAGACTCACCCTTGGTGTGCCTCCAGGAACAGGGCTGACACTGGGCTAGACAGTGTGTATTTATTTTCTTTTGCGTATTTGATAAAAATAGTTAAAATGGCAAATTTATAGGCCTGGCATATGTCTGAATATTTCTCTCTGTAATCATGTTCCGCTATACAGGTAACAAAATTAAGTATAAAGTCTGTATCGTGCCAAAAAGAATTGGAGACCTGTAGACACTGCCATGAAACCTTTAAACACTGCTTATCAGGTGATAACTGTTTAATAGGTATTTGATGGCAAAATGCAACAAGAGTAGTATTCACATGGCTGTGCATGTATGTATACTGTTAATAAGGTAATGTACATCTTGTGTATGTAACAGTTTTCTTATGAATCCTCTAGGCTACACTGGAAGAGGAAAATGGAGAGAGATGCTTCAAGAAACACACTGGTGTCAGGAGAACCACCTTTCACTCAACATCAACAACACTAAGCAGCTGGTGGTGGATTTCAGGGGAAAGGACAGAGAACACACCCCGTCACCATCGATGGGACACCTGTGGGGAGTGGGTCAACAGCTTTAAGTTCTTTGGTGTTCACATCACTAAAGATCTCACATGGTCTGCTCACACAGATGCAGAGCTGAAGAAGGCACGTCAGCACCTCTTTATACCTCAGGTGCCTGAGGAAGTTTGGAATGAGCCCCAACATCCTCAGATCATTCTGCACCTGCACTGTGGAGAGCATCGAAGAGCACTTGGTACAGAAACTGCACTGCTGGCGACCTACAAGCAACATTTTAGGAGGTGAGCTTCCTTCCCTCCAGGCGGTGTATAAGGAAAGCCCAGAGAATCATCAGTGACTCCAGCCACCCGAGCCACGGACTGCTCTCTCTGCAGTCTCTGCAGCACCCGGCCCCACACGAGCCGACTGAGGGACAGCTTCTCTCAGGCTATCAGGCTGCTGAACACCCAGAACTGATGTGCCTTACACAGCCCACTCTATCCTATCCTATGCCATGCACTGCACTTTACACTCCATCACCACAATTTCAACCAAACTGGAATCTAATGTATTATGCACTGCACTCTGCCATCACCTACTTATCAACCCACTGTACATCTGCAACTGTATAATGTGTATAATTGGATGCCAAGGATGCTGCACACTGGTGGTGGTTGAGGAGAGACCCCTGACATGGTTGTAAAGCGCTTTGGGTGTACAATAGTACATATGAAAGCGCTATATAAATTCATTCATTCATTCATATAATTGTGTATTGTGTGTATAATATGTACATTATTTATTGTGTATAATGTGTATTGTTATCTGCAAAGTATGTCCAATTGTATTCTGCACTGCTCTCAGACTTTCACTCACCACGGCACATGTGCTGATGCTGATGTGACAATAAAAGTGATCTGATTTGAAAACACCCATCTAGGTTTTTGCAGTGATTGGTGCCAGTTGCTGGAGGAATGATTTTTATTTATTCTGTCTTGATAGTTCACTCTTAAATTCACTCTCAATAAAACGTTTTAATAAAACTCAGCATTTAGAATAGCTCAGCATTTCAGCATTAATCTATTTGTGGGATGTGTTTGATACTTATCACACTGTACGTTGTTGTTCAACAACTACCAAATACAACCTACATCAAGAAGAATATTATTGTATTATTGTTTTTTTTGTTTTTTTTAAATCACTACAGTGTAAAACTGAACTTGAAATGTTTGTATGATACAGCATATATATATATATACACACTCACCTAAAGGATTATTAGGAACACCTGTTCAATTTCTCATTAATGCAATTATCTAATCAACCAATCACATGGCAGTTGCTTCAATGCATTTAGGGGTGTGGTCCTGGTCAAGACAATCTCCTGAACTCCAAACTGAATGTCAGAATGGGAAAGAAAGGTGATTTAAGCAATTTTGAGCGTGGCATGGTTGTTGGTGCCAGACGGGCCGGTCTGAGTATTTCACAATCTGCTCAGTTACTGGGATTTTCACGCACAACCATTTCTAGAGTTTACAAAGAATGGTGTGAAAAGGGAAAAACATCCAGTATGCGGCAGTCCTGTGGGCGAAAATGCCTTGTTGATGCTAGAGGTCAGAGGAGAATGGGCCGACTGATTCAAGCTGATAGAAGAGCAACTTTGACTGAAATAACCACTCGTTACAACCGAGGTATGCAGCAAAGCATTTGTGAAGCCACAACACGCACAACCTTGAGGCAGATGGGCTACAACAGCAGAAGACCCCACCGGGTACCACTCATCTCCACTACAAATAGGAAAAAGAGGCTACAATTTGCACGAGCTCACCAAAATTGGACAGTTGAAGACTGGAAAAATGTTGCCTGGTCTGATGAGTCTCGATTTCTGTTGAGACATTCAGATGGTAGAGTCAGAATTTGGCGTAAACAGAATGAGAACATGGATCCATCATGCCTTGTTACCACTGTGCAGGCTGGTGGTTGTGGTGTAATGGTGTGGGGGATGTTTTCTTGGCACACTTTAGGCCCCTTAGTGCCAATTGGGCATCGTTTAAATGCCACGGCCTACCTGAACATTGTTTCTGACCATGTCCATCCCTTTATGACCACCATGTACCCATCCTCTGATGGCTACTTCCAGCAGGATAATGCACCATGTCACAAAGCTCGAATCATTTCAAATTGGTTTCTTGAACATGACAATGAGTTCACTGTACTAAAATGGCCCCCACAGTCACCAGATCTCAACCCAATAGAGCATCTTTGGGATGTGGTGGAACGGGAGCTTCGTGCCCTGGATGTGCATCCCACAAATCTCCATCAACTGCAAGATGCTATCCTATCAATATGGGCCAACATTTCTAAAGAATGCTTTCAGCACCTTGTTGAATCAATGCCACGTAGAATTAAGGCAGTTCTGAAGGCGAAAGGGGGTCAAACACAGTATTAGTATGGTGTTCCTAATAATCCTTTAGGTGAGTGTATATAATACGCAATAATGAACGATATACATATATTTTGTATATAAAAAGTAGGCTAGCCTATCTACTATAGTAAGATTTAATTTAATCATTTAAAATCTAAATCACAATTATGATTAGGCTATTATTCATACTATCACTCTCGTTGTTATTTGCCTGGCTACAAGCTACAGGTACCGCCTACTTCTGGTTGTAAACGGCAGCCGACGTCCGGTTTTAGTGGCAGGTACTGTCGGCTGCAGTAGTGTTCCTGCTGCCAGCTGCCGATTTTTCGCTGAACCCCACATTATTTCAGTCATTGCCCGTGGGATAACACAGTTTTAAAGCTTCATAAGCTAACAGAAGAGCATAGCAATAAATAAATAAATAAATAAAGTGGTTCATGTATTAAGAATATTCTATTAATCGGCCTATTAATTCTTTTAATTAATTATAATCTATCTGCTATTCTGTTGGAAGTCAGTGTAGCTGGAATCATTCAGGTGTTCTGTAATTTTGTTTCACTGTGCAAGTGGAACTTAAATTATACTTAAATTTAATTTGTACATTTATATTTGTTTGTAAAAAAAAAAATTTTTTTTATTGGAAACATGAAAAAACAATGAAATTTCAGCAACATTTTTCAGTACTGTATGACTTTTACAACCAGACAGTTCATAACCAGAGAACATGGAGAATGTTGAATAGTCTGGCTCGGAACAGGGTAGGTTAACACACATCATATGGATCATCACACCAGTATAGGTTACAAAAATAAAAATGTCCACAAATACATTTATACAGGTTTGTTTAAGTTGTTACGGGCAGTGGCATATTTTAACATATGAAAACAACTAATAAAATACAGTTTTAAAGCATCGCAAGGTACAAAGGAAAAGCAAAACGAAATGAAATCGATGTATACAACTAGTTGAAGTTTGCTGTGCTTTATCCTAACATTACACGAAGTGAATGCCTGCATTCAGTCAGGGACGACTGCACAAAATGTCCAAACTAACAAAAACATTATAAACTGTTATGAAACGATAAACATTTGTAGCCTAGTTTAGGCATAAGTTCGTGCTGAAACGATATTTACCTTTTTTTAAATAATCCATTAAAAGCACAATATGATTAAAATATCCAAAAACCACTAGAACAATGTTATATATTTTGTTGACTTGTATACTTACATTATCCCAAATGTTTCCAAGGATGTTTAAATCCAGAGAAATCAGCTATTTTAACCAGGACACGGATCGTGTCCGTGCGTCGCCTATCAATGACATCATACCCACGTTACCCTCGATTTCTATTTTGTAGAAACCATGGAAACATCAAAGACGGTTTAATATATTTTGTGTTTTATTAGACAAGGAAACAACTGTTTAGATACATTCATCGACAGAAAACTAATTATTCTACAGTAAAACAGCATTTTCTCCATCATACAATATGTTTTAAAATTAATTGCATGCCATTTAGCAACATAAGCCATCCAGCTTTTATTAATATGATATTCTAATATCAATCTAGTTTACTGCAGTGTGCAACAAGTGTCTCATAGCAGCTGCGGAGCGAACGCAGAGTAACGTTATAATATATCTAATATGATAAAAGAGCGCTGCATTACCCCAGGTACATGAGCGGAAGAAGCGGAAGCGGCGACTGTGGCATAATAAAAGCTCCGCTCACGTGTGTCATGCTCGTCTCTCATTAGCAATCACTCCAGCGGCCTCGTTCAGCTCTCACAGCACTCGGCCTTGCTCTGCTTCATAGTACAGTAACTTTAATAATCTCATCCATGAAGATTTCTGCCCGTGTCCCATCCCGATTCTTTTCTACCGGCTGTGAGGTGAAGACGACATCTCCCAAGATTCCGCGCTCAATCTCAGCATCATCAAGCTACACCTTTGTTTTGAATAGGCGACCTCTAGCAGCGAAAAACTACATAGTGTGCCTTTAAACCTGCTGAGAAAGGAGCATGAGCTAAAATTCTCAGTTCCATGCACATGCCCGGGAAACTCATGAATATAAATTTATGCTCCTAACACCAGGAGCATCATTTGCATTTAAAGGGACACACACAAAACGGCATGGTTTTTTCTTACCCCCCCAAAAATGGCCATTTTAACATGCTAAAAAAATAGTCTGTGGGGTATTTTGAGCTAAAACTTCACGTAGAGAGTGAAGTAAGATGAGCCATTTTTACTTATGTGATCCTCAAGATAAGAGAAAATAAGACAGAAGTACAATGAAAGTATCTAAAGTAATTTTCTAAAGTAAATTTAAAAATGTTTGCTATCATTTTAAGTGATCAGAATACATCTATGACAAAGGGTTCTAAAAATATGGCTTCTTATAAAAAAGTGTTCCTGTGGCTCAATTTCCCCCAGGTTAGGGGTAAGTTGATCCGAGTCAGTGGGTAAGTTGCACCATCTGGGTGTAAACGGACCATCTAATTAAATCTGAATCAAACCCATGTGAAACTGTAAAGATAATTTACCTCTTTTAAAAACACCTTCAATAATCAAATTTCCTTTTACAAATAGTCATATTTCTTTTCTTAAAGCTAATTTAAACAACATAAAACCAACCAAATGAAGTTGAAATTTCAATATCTTTAATTGTTTGCATTTCTGAAACAATATGTTGAACACCGAAGTTGTAACCTTCCCAAAAAACAGCCTAAACAGAGAAATTAAATTAAATAAAAACTGAATTAGAATAAGTGAATGAATGTCATTGAAACTAATAAACATTTTAGTCAAAAGGTTCTTGGCATGGTAGTTTTTCTGCATTGTCGACCATGTTAGGCCATTAGGGACTACAGGTGGAAATATATATATATATATATATATATATATATATATATGATCAAGCATCTTCTGGGTCTTATCAGAGAAGGATTTGGTGTACTTGTACATTTTTCCTATCAAATAAACTCAAACTAACACATATTTTAAGAAAATGATAAACTAAACCAGTTGTGTAATATTACATTGAAATTATACCAGTTTATACTTAAATGATTTAACTTAACTACAGTGCATTAAGGTGGGGTAATATAGCTGCCATTTTGGATAAAACTAGCTAGCTTACCAATTCAGGCTAATATTTAGGCTAACATACCCCCACTCCCCCCTACACACTCTGGGGACATCAGATACTTATTGTACATCTTGTAAAAAGAGGCATAGGTCCCCTTTAAAATAATTTCATATTTCCCAACGGGCTAACAGGTTCCACATATTTTCTTAACTGTAAGTTCATACCACCACTCCTTCCCTGGTACCCTCTTGCTCCATGTACTTTTCATCAGTGTTCCTTCTTGTATATTTTTCTTGCAATAAAGGGAGAAAATAATGTTGTGAAAGTGCCACAGTGTTTATACTCTTGTGGGATTTTTTTTCTTTTGCTAAACAGGAAAAAAATATTTGCTGAATTTTGTTGTTCCCATAACAAGAATATCTTCACTATTTGAAAAACAGTTAGCATCTAATTTTGATCCAGTCAAACAAGCCAAACTGCCTAAACTTTTATGTACTTTCAACTGAGTGTCACTTTGGGAATGTCTCATTTTCAGAGCAGTGTTTAACAGGACATTGGTTTAAAGTCATGTAAATGTACTTCCCTCACAAGTGGACGTAAAATTATTCCAAGAGAACAACAGACTTAGCCATGGTCATACCATCCACAAAGAAATCAAATCCACCAGGTAATCAGTAGTTTATGAACATAACTACATTTGTCATATTATGGGTCAAAATGGCTTCATGTTTTGAAGGATTTGGAAATTGATAATTGTTGTGTATCTTCAGTCTGCAGGTCAAGACAACATGTACTAGTGACATGTTTTCTTTTGACATCATGCTGTCTGGTAAGTTCAGAACAAAATCTATAAAAAAAATTTTAAAAAGCAGACTGTAAAGATAAACAAGCATTTTATCCCTGACAAGACAAAAGGTCTGTGTGCGTTCAGCTAAATTGAACTGAGAATGCATTTTAAAAGTCAATTCAAATCATAAATCTGAATTTAGGTAGCATATATGAATTTAGCAAACAAAATGCAGAATTTAAGAAATTTGCGTAACTGCTGTAAGTTAAATGTGGTTTTAGCAGGAATCAATGGATTTTTATCTTGTCAGAACACATTGTGATAGGCTTGTTTTGACTGTTGAATTTGGTTTAGAGAAATATGACTAAAAAACAAACATCAAATAATTAAATATAAATTCCACTTTCTGTCATCCCAACTCAAATTGCAATTCAATATGCATACTTCAATATATTATTATGGTGTAATTCATATAGACTTATCTTCATTCCTGTATGATCTCATAATCGAAAAACTTGTGATTTAGCCTACTGAGAGTCCATTATCTGTTACTAAGTTGAATCAATACGGAAGCCCTAAAAGGCCATGGATTATTCTTTTTTTTCTCTCTTGTTTTCTCGTGATCCCGAGATAACAAAAGTTCTTTATAATTGTTTGATTCTGAAACACTGCACCCGGAGAACAAAACCTTCACGCGAATCTGATCGACGGATAAACCATGCGCTCTTTTATGTTGTGGATATTTCAGCAAAATGTTAGCTTCGCTTAATAAACATTTAATTTGTGTAATTAACGTTTAAATGATCAACAGAGCATTCAACAGCTCAAGCGCAGGCGGAGTACCTTCAGAAGGATGCCAGATTATTCTGTAACTATTCAAAAAAAAAAAATCTTTTAGAGCTGCTTGGATTCAACCCACTTTATTTTCCTCATTCGTTTGAAATAAAATTATATGACATAATTTGTTTGTTATTTGTATTCGTCATGTAGGATAGCCTATGCTGTGACTGATATCATGTGCGTTACACTGGCTTCCTCCTAGCGTGCTCTTCCCTTAAAAAGAGGTGCAATATTCCAGATTTCCAAAGGAAACCCCCAAAGTTATTAATAAATTAGCAATGACAAAAAATTATGATAACCGATGTAACCGATGTATTTTTCTACAAGTCCGATATTTTAGCAATTGTTGTTTTGGTAGCTTGTTCTTGTTGCTATGTGGAAGAAGCAAGATAATTTAAAAATTATATTACCGCGTGGTGAACCTATGATAACTCATATTTAAACAACTAGCCTATACTTTGTGTTGTTGGCCAGATAAAATGACAGAGAAAAGAAAAACAGACATAAGATAATTTTTCGGTGCACTAAAACGCCACACAAAGGCCTTTCCTTACAAGTACAATTTTGGCTGTATTATTTGTGTTCCCTTCAAAAATTGGCCTTGAGAAATTTTATGTTTATTGTTATGTTTAAATGAAATTTACGCCCATGGGTTACACACTATCACTGAATTAAATTATCTAGGCTGCTACACATCTTTACATAGGCTATAAATCATATTTCTTATCAATAGGCGATACATTGAGTGACACAGGAAGGTAAACTAACAGTTACTTAGACTGATGATTAAAATGGCGTCTTAAATACGCACAATAAGGTGCAAACAGAATACAGTGACATCAAAATTAGTTTTAAAATAATCATATACAAGCATTTAGTTAAGTTAATTTCTTAATGCATACAATACTGCACAAAATATAGTGATCACGAAAGGTCTTCACTCTCTCTGTCCCAAACGCGACTGGGCCAATATGAACTGTCTAAGCAACACAGTAAAGGCTATATACCGCACCCCATATGGCAAGCCGTTTTGACTTTTATTCATTCACAGGATATGAATTCTTGATATCAACAATTGAATTTTCACTAGTTAAAATGCTAATTCTTGATATCAACAATTGAATTTTCACTAGTTAAAATGCTAATTCTTGATATCAACAATTGAATTTTCACTAGTTAAAATGCTAATTCTTGATAAACAATTGAATTTCAACTAGTTAAAATGCTAATTCTTGATATCAACAATTGAATTTCAACTAGTAAAAACTCTAATTCTTGATATCAGTAATTATATTTTCATTAGTGAAATGTCACCATAGGCTGCCATTCCAATTTAATTGTTGATATCAAGAATTCAATTTCTGATATCAATATAATTTCAGATATCTAAAATGGCTTTCTTACTAGTAACAATCACATTCATGATATCAGAAATTAACATGGTCACTAGTGGCAATTAAATTGTTGATATCAAAAATGAACATTTTTACAAGTAGCAATTCAATTCCTGATATCAACAATTGAATTTGAATGGCAGCCTATGGTGACATTTCACCAGTGAAAATGCAATTAATGATATCAAGAATTAAAGTTTTTAATAGTTGAAATTCAATTTTTGATATCAAGAATTAGCATTTTAACCAGTGAAAATTCAATTGTTGATTTCAAGAATTCAAATCCTGTGAATGAATAAAAGTCAAAACGGCTTGCCATACCCCATCAGTTATATTTGGTTCTATACTGTCACCTGTTGGCGCAGTTGTGTAACTTAGAGAAGATTAAGTCGTGATAACCAGAAAACAACTTTTGTTATGTCGAGATCATGAGAAAATATAAAGTTGTGATCACGAGAAAACAACTTTTGTTATCTCGAGATCAAAGAAAATTAAGTCGTGATCATGAGGAAACAAGACAGAATTTTTTTTTTTTGCCGTGTACACGCACAGTCGAGCGCACAGCCTTGCAAAGTATACTTCTTTTGACTCTAACACATACACAGGCATTCGACGCATGTGTAGTTTTGAGCAATCTCTCGGCACGAGTTACAACCAATGTAAATACTGCAACAAAAAAAAAATGAAATGCGCATGTGCAACCTGCGCGTACAAAGTAATCCGGCGGTGCGCGTTCAGTATGCGCGTACTCTTCTGATGGTGAAATTCGCGTCGCGCACTGTACGGTGACTCTCACGTACGCGTAAAAAGTTAAGTATACTTTGGCCTTTAGGGCTTCCGTAACTTTTGCGCTCCCTCACAAAGAATTGCGTTTTCTCGCAAAACCATCTGTGAGTAGCTACACTTCCTGTTTAATGTCCCGCTGGCAGTGTTTCAAACAGCTCAGTACGTTAACAATGGAGCGGTTCACAGAGTTGACATATTCACCGATTCGAACTTCCCAGATCAGTAACTTGTGAGCTAAACGTTGTTAAAACACAAATGACACCTCTTTAACGTAGACAACGAGCTACAATCTAATTTTCCTTATAATATGAATAGATCTCTATGAGCAGGCGGCTGAGAGACAAGTCCGAAGGGACCGTAAGTAAAGTGCAAAACCCGAAAAGCGTTACTACAAAAATAGTCATAAAAATTGTCAACTTCAATATTACACACTGTAGTGTCACCTAATCCAGTTTACACATCAGTAGTCTCCTACTGGTCATACTATAACACTTAGTTTGATAAAATATGCTTTTGCATAATTTTTTATGAATTTTTATTATGAAAAAGATTCAATAACTTCACTGTAATGCACTGGACTGTCACCAAATTCAGTTCATATATCACTGCTCTGCTGCTGGCTATACTACAACACTTAGTTTGGCAAGTAATAGCACATAAAAATAATAAAAGTAATGGCAAATAAGTAGGCCTATTCTTTACACAAATGATGTTGGTACCCAGCTAACTTACTAGAGTAGTTGCAACCAAAGCTTTCGCATGATAATTGCTTACTGATTTTGATGGCATTATGCTGTATAAAAGTGAAGTTAATAAATATTGTTTTTTCTATTAACAGTGAAGATGCAAAAGTTTTGCGAGGGAACACAAAAGATTTGGGGGAAAAAATTCCTCCCATCCAAAAAATTTTCCACCACCATGTCCCTTTAGGGGTTCCGTAACTCTATTCATTCCGGTGAAATCACAAAACAAATTGCACAATAAACGTGTCCCTGCTCTTGATATACAGTCACTGATGATGAACATCTTTGGTTTTATATGGATTAATTCTACCACCAGTCCATTAGGACACAAATCATTAATGCGGCTCTACGTATTTATTCACTAATGTAAATTAGTGAATAAGACTAACAACATATTGTATTATAGTAGATGAAACTATCACATTAAACTTCACACATGTAAATGAAAGAAATGTAAACCCTCCTTTATTTCTTCATGATTTTGTGAGAATATTTCAAAGTCTCAAATACTTCAAAGTAGAAAGATGGAACATTTCCTCTATCAAAATATTTACTATTTTAGTGCTTTATTTTAGGTATGTTAGTAGGTGTGGCTTGCAATGTTGGTATGTTCCCTCTCTTGTGTTGTAAAGGTGCAAAAATGTGCAATAAAAAAGGACAGTAAACACATTTGCAATGTTACTTCAAATTATATCAAATAATTCAAATTCTTTTTTCTCATATTTTCTATTTCAAATTTCTACTCCATTCATTCTCTTCATCAAAAAAAAAATCTGTTAATTAAGAGGCACAATTCAAATTTCAACTATAATAACAATAATATTAAAGGTTTCTCGAACAACAAATCAGCATATTAAAGGGGGATTTCATGCATTCTGACTTATTTACACTGTTAAAGAGATTCTCATGCTAAACATGGCCAAAATTTCAAAAAATGAGAATTAGTATTTCTGTGCCAAATACACTCCTTCAGGATTCGAATAAGTTTCGGAAAGTTTTTGTCGAGTATGACGTCATAAAGGGCGGAATTCCTTCTATGGGCACTTTTCCCGGATGAGTGAGTGCGTGCGCACATCAACAAGAGAGCAAGAGCATGGCCATCAATGAGCTTCATTCGGGTTACGGAAGCCGTCGGCAGCGCTGTCATTTTGTTTTTAGACCACAAAAAGAAGTGTGTGTTTTTGGATGTGAGGGAAAGCTTCACAAATAACCCAGTTTTAAGGGAACAGTGGATGCAGTTTGTTTTTGCAAGTGTGTTTGTTTGTTCCCGGTCACGAGTCGAAACCGCAGGCGGTGAGTGAAACTGCATCAAATGTCTGTGTTTTGTTGGCAATCGGCGCATAAGTGCATATAATGTCAACAACACGAATGTATAGTGAATCAAAAGTTATCCAGGGATAATGCGATGATGTATAGTGTGTGTGTGTGTGTCTGCCCACTGCACGCCTTCACGAGCTCGGCTGTTTTCGGAAAGAATCAGTTCAGTGTATCTGTCTTTTATAAATATGATAAAACTAAAGACTCTTCGGAGATATGAAGGATGCAATACTACTCTATAGGTACTCAAGATTAACATGAGACTGGCAGAAACTGTGTGTGTTATGTCCCCTTTAATGATTTTTGAATTAAGGATTATGTGACTGAAGAATGAAGTAAAGCTTTTTAAAATATTGAATCAGAAAACGGTTCTTTTAAATTGTAATAATAATTCACAGTATTACTGATTTTACTATATTTCTGAACAAATACTGAAAATGCAGTCTTGAACATAAGACACTTTTTTCTAAAACATTAAAAGTGCATATTATTATTATTATTAGTAGTAGTAGTAGTAGTAGCAGCAGCAGCAGTAATGTATTATATCATCAAAAAGCATGTCATTGAATGCCAAATAACAAATTAAATTGACTGGACAGTTGGAATGTTATAATTGGTTTCAGTAGCAAACAGCCATGTGGCACAGTTCAGTTGTGCTGCGTCCCAATTAGCTTACTTATACTACGCCCTAAAAGTATGTATTATTTTTGTGAAGAAAAAATACATACTTTTGAGTGTGTAGCAGAAGAGTAGGCAAACTTTGGGGCGTACTACTTTGTCATTATTAACGGACAGCTCTGTCGCTTAGTTACATGCATCCTGTCATTGTAAACTCCCCTGTCAATCATCTTGTTACAGTTAAAATCATCCACATTCAATTTAATTTAATTTCCTACCGTTTCGGAGAGAAATGTAGTAGCACGTTGATCTGCCAGTCGTGGGTCTTTCATGTGGAGACTCACCTCATGTGTTTGCAATTTAAATATATTGATGCATTTAAATGTTGATGTCCAAACATATACTATATTGCCAAAAGTTTTGGGACGTCTGCCTTTACATGCACATGAACTTTAATGACATCCCATTCTTAATCCGTAGGGTTTAATATGGAGTTGACTCTTCTGGGAAGGCTTTCCACAAGGTTTAGGAGTGTGTTTATGGGAATTTTTGACCATTCTTCTAGAAGCGCATTTGTGAGGTCAGGCATTGATGTTGGACGAGAAGGCCTGGCTCACAGTCTCCGCTCTAATTCATCCCAAAGGTGTTCTATCGGGTTGAGGTCAGGACTCTGTGCAGGCCAGTCAAGTTCCTCCACACCAAACTCGTTCATCCATGTCTTTATGGACCTTGCTTTGTGCACTGGTGCGCAGTCATGTTGGACAAAGTTGGGAGCATGAAATTGTCCAAAATGTCTTGGTATGCTGAGGCATTAAGAGTTCCTTTCACTGGAACTAAGGGGCAAAGCCCAACCCCTAAAAAACAACCCCACACCATAATCCCCCCTCCACCAAACTTTACACTTGGCACAATGCAGTCAGGCAAGTACCGTTTTCCTGGCAACCACCAAACCCAGACAGAGAAGCGTGATTCGTCACTCCAGAGAACACGTCTCCACTGCTCTAGAGTCCAGTGGCGGCGTGCTTTACACCACTTTACACCGTTGCATTGCACTTGGTGACGTAAGGCTTGGATGCAGCTGCTCGGCCATGGAAACCCATTCCATGAAGCTCTCTATGCACTGTTCTTGAGCTAATCTGAAGGCCACACGAAGTTTGGAGGTCTGTAGCTCTTGACTCTGCAAAAAGTTGCCTACTTCTGCACACTGTGCGTCTCAGCATGCGCTGACCCCACTCTGTGATTTTACGTGGCCTACCACTTTGTGGCTGAGTTGCTGTTGTTCCCAATTGCTTCCACTTTGTTATAATACCACTAACAGTTGACCGTGGAATATTTAGTAGTGAGGAAATTTCACGAATGGACTCATTGCACAGGTGGCAACCTATCACGGTACCACGCTTGAATTCCCTGAGCTCCTGAGAGCGACCCATTCTTTCACAAATGTTTGTAGAAGCGTCTGCATGCCTAGGTGCTTGATTTTATACACCTGTGGCCATGGAAGTGATTGGAACACCTGAATTCAATGATTTGGAGGGGTGTCCCAATACTTTTGGCAATATAGTGTATTTTTATAAAAGTTCACAATGCTGTTGCAGATGAAATATAATGTGGATAACATTGAATATTTATCTTTTTGTAAGGTTAGATACTGATTTTTAATCACTCAAACCCCTTTATCTAATCATCTAACCATCGGACTTGCATGTCCGCCATGTTTGTAGTTTTTAACACTTTTTATCAGTGTTTGTAGTTCTAATCGAATCCCCGTCCGACTCACAATGGGTTGTGGCCAATATTGAGTGTGAGAGTGTGAGTCGATCTGCACTTCGGATTCTAACCGGAAAAAGTAGACCATCCGGGTATCTTTGGAATACACTTTTCAACATACTACAATTTGGGATGTACTAATTCTATTTTCGAATACTATTTAGGATGGATAGTATGCAAATTGGGACGCACCTTTGGACTTGGTTTTCTGTTTGCACGTTTTCCCTGCCTGAGTTTTTTACCATAGTGACCTAATTAAGTTAATCATTCCTTTCAGCTGTGCATCTCATTATCTCTTGTAGCCTATTTAGTTCTCCCTGTTTCAGTTTGTGTTTGTCTGGCCTTGTGTGTAAGCCATTCTGTGTTCCTGAGTATTATATTGAGACTTTTGATTCCTTCATCTTTGTCCTTGTGCGTGTATTTCCTAAGTTGTGACACCATGTGAATAGAAATTATATTATGTGTGTTAAACACTTTACAAATTTGATTTTCAAACTTTAATCACGCAGGTTATCACAAACTGTAGCCAATGAGCAAACAAGAAACATTCTTATTATTTTTCCCATGGAAAAAAAACAAGAAGAAGAAAAAAAGCAGGATTTCTTAAATGTCTGGTTGGTTTGCAACATAATTTTTCTATTGCTAGTGCTAGACGCTATAAGTTGTTTTCACTGGAAGTTTGGCAGCTGTGTACACTCTCTTGTCTAGTCACATTAGTGTATACTAGGAGGTTAGGAGAGAGAAGAGGGAGACCAACTCGATTATGTCAATCACAGTGCTTCATGGATGGAGCTAAAGAGCTCTTTTAGCACGTTTTTCTTGTCGCGACTCTCTAATTGGTGGACATATTCTCAATTATTTTAATAGTGGCGGGAAAGCGAGTTAAATGTCTGACAGACAGCCATCTAGATGAGAACTCAGTTCACTTTGCTGTTCCATATTGAATTGTTGTGTAAAGGCAACTCTTTACTTGATGCATTTGAATCCATGACCTTGTCGTCTCCTGTTTGAGCTACTGTATATAGTAGGACCTAATCCATTCACACTTTGTGCATGATTTCTCCAACCGCCTACAGATCCACATCTAGTTTTATCCAGAAAGTGTCTTTATCCACAATGAACATTAAAAAGAGAAAAAGTGGAATCTGGTGTAATTGATATCCTCGTCCTTTCCCAGGCTCTATGGGGATTGAATGATGGGATCCAAATAAGAATAATTCAGCCCCCCAGACCTAAACCAGTTCCTCGAAATAATCATTCTTCATCCACAATATCTGCTCTTGACATGGGAATCAGTGAAGAGGAGTGGGAAAGGCTACAGAAGGCTCTGGACTGGCCTGGTCCGGATCAAGAAATCACTCAGCTGGATCAGAGCACAAGTCCAGTCCACTCAACATTCTCTATTGTGGGACTCAAGGAGAGTTACAAAGTGGGAGAAAAGATCTCCGTTACCATCACAGCCAGAGACCACAACAAGAACCTGAAAAGATATGGAGGAGATTTTTTCAATTCAGTGCTCAAGGTGTGTTTATTTTATAGTATATTTTATTTTATATTCAATACAAAAAAAACAGTATACCAACATTTGTCATATTGTGATTGTCATATTTGCCTGTTAATTGGTTTATTTACAAAATATTACTAATACATATTATGTTTAGATTTATAAGCTTGCTTTACCTACAGACATTAGTTTTGTGCATTACACTTTAACCTTCTCCATTCTTCTTGAAGGCGAGTGTGTACGGGGAGGTTGTGGATTACCGTAATGGGACTTACTCTGTTGCTCTTCTTCTGCCCTGGGAAGGTCAGGCACAAGTTTATGTACGTCTAGAGCACTCCAGTGAGGTTGTGCAGATTCTTAAAAAATACAGGGAGTCCTCATTCCCACGCAGCCACTATAATGGCCACTATGAAGGGCCAGGACCCCAAAAAAACAGGATCAGTGAAGTAGTACAATGTAATCTGAAGTGGGGTGCAGATGGAAGTTGGAGGAAAGGCGACTGCTGCTGTGAGTATAAGGATGTGAAAACAGGGACGGTGTGGCAGTGTGAGAGACCGAAGAAACTTTCTTGTGACAACCTGGTTCATCACTCAAGAGGAGGGTTTGAAAACCCATTAAATCCTTTTGAGAAGCAACTTTTCACAAAGTAAGTGGGAAAGGATTCCAATTGAATTTCAAAAGAATTGTAGAAATGTAAATTATTATTAAGTATTAAAGTATTATTATTATCATTATTATTTCTAAGGGAAATATTATTATTTGACAGGAAATTAACAAATGTGGCTATTACTGGAGACAAAGAAAAAATAAATGTTCTTCCCAACACTGAAGCCATTGGTATGTTTACATACAATCCGTGTACGTTTTGACCATTTCATTTCCTGTTTGGAAAGTTTTTTCTTTTATACAAGCTACAAATGAGTATTCAGCTTTTTTGTTTATTGTTTAAATTGGTTTGAATATTCAGTGGGCGTCACTGAAATACCCCTTTTCAGCCTGGTCTCTTTGTTAATACTTGGGTATCAATATGTAACATTTTCAGGTGCAAAACACATTTTTGTAAGTTTGGATAGATGCTGAATTGTACAAAATGGATGCATTTTCAACATTTAAACGTAAACATTATTATGTATTTACAGCTAAAGAAGCGTAAAGTATTTACAAATCTTTTATATCATAAATATATTTGTATAATTGCCCTTTTACCATATTATAGATAAATTGTAAATCCCTTCATTCCTAGTCCCAAATCTAAACATAACCCTTTTATAGAGGATATAAAAAGAATAAAATTTTATGGATAGAAATGTGAAGGAAAATTACACTTTTAGTAACAATATAACATTAAAAAGATATTTTGAGTCGCTAATCCCACTTCTACCTCTAAACCTATATGATGAAGTGTGATGAAACAGGTGAGATCCAATGAGCGTTTGATATCACTGCCGTAAAAAGTGTTGTAAAGCTTGTAGCAAGTGTCAGAACAGAGTGAAATGTTATTGTTTCATATGAAGTAGAAGAGTAAACTGTGTTTAAAGGATTAGTTCACTTCAAAATGAAAATTTCCTGATAATTTACTCACCCCCATCTCATCCAGGGTGTTCGTGTCTTTCTTTCTTCAGTGGAAAAGAAATTAAGTTTTTTGAGGAAAACATTTCAGGATTATTCTCAACACAATGTACTTCAATGGCAACCAAAATGTTGAAGGTCCAAATCAATGCAGTTTCAAAGCGCTTCGAAGGGCTTCAGAGGCTCTGCGCAATCCTAGACGAGGAATAGGGTCTTATCTAAAAAAAAAAAAAATGTATATACTTTTTAACCTAAATTGCTCATCTTGCGCTGCTCTGCACCACGGATTACTTAATCACGTTGGAAAGGTCACGCTAGACGTAGGCAGAAGTACCGCCCCCGTGTTTACAAAGTGCACATGCGAAGACTAATACAAATGTCCTTTAGCAAAAAAAAGGTTAAACAACGATATCGGATGGTTTTAAAGTTGGAGATGGAGTTTTTTGTGTAAAGGGCGTTTGTATTAGTCTTCGCACGTTCGCTTGGGGCGGTACTTCCGCCTACGTCTAGAGTGACCTTTCCGAAGTGATTCTGAAGTGATCCAAAATCCTGGAATGTTTTTCTCAAAAACTTAATTTCTTTTCGACTGAAGAAAGAAAGACATGAACATCTTGGATAAGATGGGGGTAGGTAAATTATCAGGAAATTTTCATTTTAAAATTTCATTTTCCCTTGGAGGCAGAAAAAGGTCAAATGGAAGGACCTTGAACTGATGAACCCGATCTTGAAAAGCAAAGCAAAGAAACAGATGATGATCCTGACAGATGGGTATGTGGAAATATGCGTACTTCAAGTCTATGGAAGTGAACCAATCTCCCGGTTCTATGGATTCCAGAATTTGTGCTGTAGTCAGCATCTAGAAAGGCAATATTTTATGAACCTGTTCAGTTCTCGTAAGTCCAGAATGGACTGAAGCCCACAATCTTTCTTTGGTTCTAGGAAATATTTCGAATAGAACCCAGTGAGCTGTTTGTTGGTGTTTATCTGAACAATTGCCTTTTTCTGTAATAGGACTGTAATCTCATTGGCCAAAATTTGTGCCTGGACTGGGTCTCTGACTATGGTCATATGGACCCCTGAAAAGGTAGGAGGGTACCGCCAGAACTGTGTCCTGTCTCGATGGTATCTAGAACCCAAGGATCTGATGTAACTTTCTCCCAACTGTCCAGGTATAGTTGGGAGCATACTCCGGCGACTCCGAGAGGGTTATGCAGGGCCACCACAGGGTTTGGGAGGGCCACCCTGTGAGTATGCCTCTTCAGAGATGCTCCCCTAACTGAAGTGTGAGACTGGTCAGTTTGGGGAGTTTAGTAAGATTGTCTTGTGCCTCTATCATGGGATTGGTAACCCCTAGTTCGTCTTCTGTTATACCCCCAGAATTCAGGGAAAGTGTGGTGGCTGATATGTCCATATCTAGTCCAAAGTGACCAAATTTTTGTTGAACTAATTCCCTTCTACGTCTTGCCTGATCGGCCGTATCCGATAGAGATTGGGAATCAGGGTGAAATACTTTACCTGGAACAACTGGCATATTAGTTATTTCCTAATAGTCTCCAGCAAAGATGTCTGAGCTAACAAGATCTGCCTTTGGGCTAAAATTGCTCAGGACATACAGTGGGGAGAACAAGTATTTGATACACTGCCGATTTTGCAGGTTTGCCCACTTACAAAGCATGTAGAGGTCTGTAATTTTTATCATAGGTACTCTTCAACTGTGAGTGACGGAATCTAAAACAAAAATCCAGAAAATCACATTGTATAATTTTTTAAGTAATTAATTTGCATTTTATTGCATGACATAAGTATTTGATACATCAGAACAGAAACCTTTGTTTGGAATTACAGCGATCATACGTTTCTGTAGTTCTTGACCAGGTTTGCACACAGTGCAGCAGGGATTTTGGCCCACTCCTCCATACAGACCTTCTCCAGATCCTTCAGGTTTCGGGGCTGTCGCTGGGCAATACGGACTTTAAGCTCCCTTCAAAGATGGTCATTGGCAAACTTCAGACGGGCCTGGACATGCTCTGGCTTGAGCAGGGGGACCTTGCGTGCGCTGCAGGATTTTAATCCATGACGGCGTAGTGTGTTACTAATGGTTTTCTTTGAGACTGTGGTCCCAGCTCTCTTCAGGTCATTGACCAGGTCCTGCCGTGTAGTTCTGGGCTGATCCCTCACCTTCCTCATGATCATTGATGCCCCACGAGGTGAGATCTTGCATGATGCCCCAGACCGAGGGAGACTGACCGTCATCTTGAACTTCTTCCATTTTCTAATAATTGCGCCAACAGTTGTTGCCTTCTCACGAAGCTGCTTGCCTATTGTCCTGTAGCCCATCCCAGCCTTGTCCAGGTCTACAATTTTATCCCTGATGTCCTTACACAGCTCTCTGGTCTTGGCCATTGTGGAGAGGTTGGAGTCTGTTTGATTGAGTGTGTGGACAGGTGTCTTTTATACAGGTAACGAGTTCAAACAGGTGCAGTTAATACAGGTGATGAGTGGAGAACAGGAGGGCTTCTTAAAGAAAAACTAACAGGTCTGTGAGAGCCGGAATTCTTACTGGTTGGTAGGTGATCAAGTACTTATGTCATGCAATAAAATGCAAATTAATTATTTAAAAATCATACAATGTGATTTTCTGGATTTTTAGATTCCGTCTCTCACAGTTGAAGTGTACCTATGATAAAAATTACAGACCTCTACATGCTTTGTAAGTAGGAAAACCTGCAAAATCGGCAGTGTATCAAATACTTGTTCTCCCCACTGTATATGCTCCAATGTCTCTGGTAAGCTATAAGTGCTGTGTCAACCAAATTGTGTCAAAGTATCACAATCTTCTGTACTGACAACCTTTCTTTAAAGCAGCTAAAACTATCCCAAGGCATTTCCTTACTGGGCTGCCCGCATAGCTGCGTTATATGCTTGGCACATTTACCGATCTGTCTTCTGGCACTCTCTACCAGGACAACAAGTATTATTCCTGACCCGATCAAGGCCTAAGGGTAGTTAAGGCTGCGACCTCTCCCTCCACTGAAGGTATCTTCCCCATACCACTCTCAGGGGCATAATTTAATTGAACAAACCACCTACAACCTGCATTAAACTGGGGGCAGCTTTTGGATTATTCCAGGCTTTTCTCAACATCTGAGAATAAACCTCCGCCACAGGAATAGACGCAGGAGACTGAGTAAGAGAAATGCTCGCCCATACACCTTGTGGGGGGGCTGAGGTTGTAGCTTGCCACACTTAAAATGCAAGAAGGAATGTGAGAATGAGTGAGGGCTTCATCTTCAGCCTTCCCCTCACTAACACAACGGGAATTATTCGCATGCAGTGAGATGACATCCACTGACTCATCCTTCCCTCCTTGGTATGATGTTAACTTATCCCCCAAGGAGGGTGCAGCAAGGAACATAAACGGCTGAGCGCTTACTGCAGAATTACGTGATTCAAGCTTACCAGCCAAGATCTGCATTTGAGTGTCGTCCTTGGGCTCTTGGCTCTTTCACTGTTGTCTTTCCCCGTTTATTCTGAGGTATGTCAGGATGCAGGGGCCTGGCAGAAGCATGATCCCTCGTGCATATGCCAGAATGTTCCTCCAACAAGGAACTATTGGTAAACACCACTTTGGCACCACCAGATGCCTGGTTCTCTGCTCTCTTTCCTATAAAAATAGCCCCATTGCAGCTGCACAGGGGTTTTCAATATTGTCCAATAAATGCAGTATACCCGGGCATTCTCTGTGTCCATCCCGTGGTCACGCAATATAAATAGTAATCAACGATAAGGAAAAAGAAACAAAAGATTAACTGTAACGAATCTCAGTACATTAAATCATACTTAAAGTTGAACTGCAAGTCTTCAAAATAAACTACTTGTCATTAGTTGAAAAACTCAAGTAACAACAATGCCATTAACATATAGATTGTGACAAATCACCATTCATTAATCATCCTTCAAAATAAGTCTGGAACAGAGCTCTTTAACTCACAGTATATTAATACTTCCTAAAGCTGAACTGTAATTCTTCAAAATAAACTACTTGGCATTAGTTGAAAACACAAATAACAACAATATCATTAACATATAGATTGTGACTAATCACCCTTCATTAATCATCTTTCAAAATTAAGTCAGTGAACTGGGCTCATTGAAAATCAAAATCATATATGAGAAAAATGTTTATATATGTCTACCATTTGTACACGCAGTAAACAAGATGGAAAACTCTCGTCTGCTGCGAACAGCTTACCCACAAACCAACAACAAAAACCTGTAAACAAACTATAGAACTAAAGAAACACTCACCAACGTGCGTTCCAACGAAGATATAAATGAGGAGAAATCCACCGCAATTCTCAGGGACGTAAAGCACCTGCACAAAAATGTGGCGGATTGGAAAGTAAAAAAAAAAATAAAGATATTTTTGATGAAGTCCGAAAGCTCTCAGGCCCCTCCATAGACAGCAATTTAATTAACTGCGTAGGAGACTGACACAGACTAGAACGAAATTGTTGAATAAAGTCGTTATTTTTGTTTGTTTTTGCGCCCAAAAAGTATTCTTGTCGCTTCATAAAATTAAGGTTGAACCACTGTAGTCACATGGATAGTTTTTACTACCTTTCTGGGCCTTGAAAGTGTTAATTAAATAGCTGTCTATGGAGAGGTCTGAGAGCTCTCGGATTTCATCAAAAATATCTTCATTTGTGTTCTGAAGATGAACGAAGGTCTTACAGGTTTGGAACGACATGAGGGTGAGTAATTAATGACAGAATTATCATTTTTGGGTGAACTATCCCATTAAAAGCGATGAGGCAAGAAAGGAAAAGAAGTGGTTGGTTCATCTGGATGTTATATAACAGCAAACCCCTAAGGTCAGTCACCTGATATTTTTGATATTAGGTCTGGAAGATTGGCAGAAGAATGTCATCATTCAGGAAAAGACAGTGGGCACAGTCTAAGTGAGTTCGAAATAGATCTACACTTTACGTAAAAATATGAATACTCATGAGATCACGTTGCCCAGGGTTGCCAAGTCCACGGTTTTCCCACAGAATTGGGCTATTTTTAATTTGTTGCCGCAGGTAAAAAAAAAATTCCGCGGGTTGATTTCCACCCCTGTACGTATGATTTCAGCGCTCCAACACTGCCAAAACATCCCCCCAGACGTACAAATTCAGTGGAGAATTCAGCCGCCCGATATGGAGAATCGCATTGGGCTATTTTTGGGCTACTTTTGACTGGCCGTTGGTCTACTTTTGTTGCACAGACATGGCAACCCTGATGTCGCCCTTTTGTCTTATTGGTCAAAGTGCTTCTGTACAGCCTTTGTTGTGTCAGGCAGAGTTGGTAAAGCACTGCCAATGTGTTTACACTTTAATAAAATATTGTTGCGTAGATGTAGACAGCATTTCAGTGAATGAAATATTCAAGCCATAAACCAATTTGTCAAGTCACCTTTATTTATACAAATAGCACTTTATAGATTGTTTCAAAGCAGCTTTGTAGTGATAACAGGAAAATGATGCATTTCGATTCATCATGCTGGTGTGGAGCCAAAGCTGGCCATAGAGCATATTTGTACAGACAAAAAAAAAAAAAAAACAGACCACATTTTTTTTTTCCTTTTGCCTAAACATAAAAACAAGCCATCTTTTTTTTTTTTTTTCTGTCTTTTTTCCAAATAGGAAATGGTCAAAACATATGCTGATCACAGATATAATCTGAAATCAAATTAATGGAATGAATTGAATTTGCATAATTATGACAGTCTCTTCAGGTAAATGTTTCTTTGCTTTAGGCACAGTGGAGAGATGCAGATCTAGTATGATGACACCCGTTCCTGCAGGGTTTTATCTGAAAGATGTCTGGAATTCTTTTGTATGCAACACTAGTCAGTTCAGTTCTGCACAAATGGGAAATTGTCTTAAAAACAAGATAGTGTACTTGATGGGAGACTCTACCACAAGGCAGTGGTTTGAGTATTTAGAAAGAAATGTGCCAGGCAAGTTATTCAGTGATCTTACTTTGTTGTCAATGTCATTTAATTTAAGACTTGATAGCATGAATGTATAATATTAAATAAGGAATTGACATGGGTCTGTCTACGTCCCGGAGTACTACAAACCACGCCCCTCCAAGTTACACCTACTACAACAAGTTACGCCTCCCAAGAAGAAACAAGCGTGGATGTCATTGACTAAAACAATCTTTTGAAGTAAATTATGTATGAAATGTTTGTAAGACTAACTTATATTGCTTTTGAATCTTATGAAGTATGAAATAACAGCTAGTAGTAAAACATAAAATGAACTACATACAACCAGATTAAAACCTACCCTTCAATAAAATAAAAAAATTTACTGTAGAGTTTCATTTTTTAAATAATTAAAAAACTGAGGATGAAAACAGGATGACTTATGTTATACAATCTATATGCCTTATCACTTGGTGGTGATAGTGAAGCTTAAAAAGCGAGGAAAGTAAAAAAGAGAAAGTAGAAAGCAGAAAAAGAGCAGTACTAGTGACCAAAGTGATGACATCAGCAAATCCAGAGGGAAGGGCTCTGATGACATTGCGCATTGCTGTTTCATTATAGGGGGCGTAACTTGAGGTAGGGGGTGTAATTTGTAAGGGCGTGGTTTGTAGTACTGCGGGACACAGTCGGACACACTTGGACTACAGAGGCCCCACAAGTATTTGGACACTTAATCCAAAGATGTATTAATATCTTGGCATTAGATAAAATACTAATTGACACACCTTTCAAGCAAAACTTGCAAAATGTCATTACCAAAATGTCTTAAAAGTGACGTTAGTTCTGAAAAAACTCATTCCATTTGTATGCATGCTACTTAGTTTGCTATTTTGTATCTAATGCAATGACATTGAGATATGCACATAAATCAGTTATACAGTTCACAAAAAATAAAGATTCTGTCATCACTAACCCTCATGTTGTTCCAAACTTCGATGACTTTCTTTCTTTGGAACACAAAAGAAGATGTTTTGAAAAAAAAAAGCTAAGAATTTATTAGGTCAAAAAATACATTAAAAGTCAATGGGGTCCAGTGTTGTTTTGGACCTCACTGACACTTATTATATGGACAAAGACAATTAAAACTCTTTTTGTGTTCTGCAGAAGCAATAAAGTCATGAAGAAGGTGGGAAGCGAGATCATAAAGAGATCATAAAACTAATCCATATGAACTGAGCGGTTTAGTCCAAATTTTCTGAAGTGACACGATCGCTTTATATGATGAACAGATTGAATTTAGGCTTTTATTCACATATAAACATTCATCAACGCACACATAAGTTATGGTAAACGAAAGCTCAAGCATGCTTGCGTGACGTGTGAGAATGAGGTTCATTCTTGTGTGTTACGCATCACGTTTGAGCTTCAGCAAGAACCAATGAGGTTCATTCTTATGTGTTACACAGCACGTTTGAGCTTCCTCAAGAGCCATTGAGGTTCATTCTTGTGTTACACAGCACGTTTGAGCTTCCTCAAGAGCCAGTGATTTTCATTCTTGTGTGTTACGCAGCACGTTTGAGCTTCTGCAAGAACCAATGAGGTTCATTCTTATGTGTTACGCAGCACGTTTGAGCTTCCGCAAGAACCAATGATGTTCATTCTTGTGTTACGCAGCACGTTTGAGCTTCTGCAAGAACCAATGAGGTTCATTCTTGTGTGTTACGCAGCACGTCTGAGCTTCCTCAAGAGCCAGTGAGGTTCATTCTTGTGTTACGCATCACGTTTGAGCTTCAGCAAGAACCAATGAGGTTCATTCTTGTGTGTTACGCAGCACGTTTGAGCTTCTGCAAGAACCAATGAGATTCATTCTAATGTGTTATGCAGCACGTTTGAGCTTCTGCAAGAACCAATGAGGTTCATTCTTGTGTGTTACGCAGGACGTTTGAGCTTCCTCAAGAGTCAATGAGGTTCATTCTTGTGTTACGCATCACGTTTGAGCTTCAGCAAGAACCAGTGAGGTTCATTCTTGTGTGTTACGCAGCACGTTTGAGCTTCCTCAAGAGCCAATGAGGTTCATTCTCGTGTTACACAGCACGTTTGAGCTTCCTCAAGAGCCAATGAGGTTCATTCTTATGTGTTACGCAGCACGTTTGAGCTTCCGCAAGAACCAATGATGTTCATTCTTGTGTTACGCATCAGGTTTGAGCTTCAGCAAGAACCAATGAGGTTCATTCTCGTGTGTTACACAGCACTTTTGAGCTTCAGCAAGAACCAATGAGGTTCATTCTTGTGTGTTACGCAGCACGTTTGAGCTTCCTCAAGAGCCAGTGAGGTTCATTTTCGTGTTACGCAGCACATTTGAACTTCCTTAAGAACCAATGAGATAAATTTTCATGTTACACAGCACGTTTGAGCTTCTGCAAGAACCAATGAGGTTCATTCTTGTGTGTTACGCATCACGTTTGAGCTTCTGCAAGAACCAATAAGGTTCATTCTTGTGTGATATGCAGCACGTTTGAGCTTTCTCATGAGCCAATGAGGTTCGTTCTTATGTGTTACACAGCACATTTGAGCTTCTGCAAGAACCAATGAGGTTCATTCTCGTGTGTTACACATCACGTTTGAGCGTCCTCAAGAGCCAATGAGGTTCATTCTTGTGTGTTTTACGCAGCACGTTTCAGCTTCTGCAAGAACCAATAAGGTTCATTCTTGTGTTACGCAGCACATTTGAGCTTCCACAAGAACTAATGAGGTTTGTTCTTGTGCGTCAAGCAAGTACAGTTGAACTTTTGTTTATGTTCGCTGAACAATGTTTATATGTGAATAAAAGCCTAAATTCAACATGTTCATCATATAAAGCGATCGTGTCTCTTCAGAAAATTTTGACTAAACCGCTTGATTCATAAGGATTAGTTTTACGATCTCTTTATGAAGTTTTTGAAGTGTCAAAGTGGTAGTAGCATGGACTGTCAATGGAGGGACAGAAAGCTCTCAGGTTTAATTAAAAAGATCTTCATTTGTGTTCTGAAGATGAGCGTAAATCTTACGGGTATGGAATGACATGAGGGTGAGAAAATGATGCCCATATACTTTAGGGGACTGCTGTGTACAATAAAAAGCAACTTTGTAAAGCTATTTGATAAATGAATAAAGCAATGATTCTAATGTTAGCTTTACTTATCTTGTTTAGGCATAAAAAGAATGGACCTCCACACTCCTCGTACCGGTGGACCCCTAATGGCTGTAGAGTTGAAAAATAATATCATTGTTCACTGGAGGCCACACGGTGTTCCTTTGCGATTTACTAAAATGCTCATTACCGATCTGCATTATATCGGCAATGATATTGATGAAATAGCTGGTGGTCCTCATGCAGTCGTTGTCTTCACAATCTTTGCCCACTTGGTTTTTCACCCAATAACATTTTACATGCATGAAGTGGCCAAAATCCGTCAGTCTGTTGTTGCACTGCTGAGTCGTGCACCAGAGACCACCGTCATCATCAAGTCTGGAAACACTGCAGGACTGAAGGTACAATTGTTCATTTTAGTTTTCTTGTGATAATATTTTATGTTCAACAAGAAAATATGGTGCATTTGTTCTGCTGCCTTTTTAATGAAAGTCTAGAAGCACTTATCCACTTTGGAAGCTTAAGCAAGATTCTTAATGCATCATTAAATGCCACCTGAAGCATTTTAATTTTAGCCTTACCAAGCCTATATAAAGTGAAGTACAGTATGCTCTAAAAAAGAGTTATTTGTCACAGGGTGCTTCTCAATCAGCTCCCTAGTTCAGTAGTCAGGGCACTGATCAGGGAATCAGTCAATGGGCTGACTCCCTGATCAGTGCCCTGACTACTGAACTGGGGAGCTGATTGAGAAGCACTCACAGCTATGTTTAGTTTCAATGTCTTGGTTTTCCTTGTCACTGCATGTGTTCTAGTTCATTATAAGTTGCCGTGGTTTCTGATTAGTCCTCACCTGTTCCATGTTTCTTTAATGATCTTCCTCTGTGTTTTTAAGCCCTCTGTTTTCCTCAGTTCGTTATCTTGCATTAATGTTTATGGAGTTTGTGTAGTGTTCTCGCTCGCTGTCTAATAAATATTCATAAGGAGACAGAATAACTAAATCATTAGCATACATCAGATGGTTGATACTTACATTCATTTAAAGGTGCAGTGTGTAATATTAATGAGGATCTTTTGACAGAAATGCAATATAATATACATAACTATGTTTTCAGTAGTGTATAAAGACCTTACATAATGAACCGTTGTGTTTTTATTACCTTAGAATGAGCCATTTCTATCTACATACACCGCCGGTCCCCTTACAGTGAAATCGCCATTTTGCGCCGTCATGTTTCTACAGTAGCCCTAAACGGACAACGGACTTATCTACAGAGCGCTAGCTACTCTCTGCTGTCTCAGACGACAACATTTTTGTCCTGTGTCGGCCACCGTAGCTTCTCTATATGGTTCGAAAGGGAGGGGTGAGCGGTTGCAATTCGCAACCTCACTGCTAGATGTCGCTAAAATTTACAAAGTGCACCTTTAACTTTGTTGAAAGATCATCCATGTACAAATTGTGCATAATTACATGCAACTATCCCTAAACTAAACCCTTGCCCAATAGTAAGTACATGTAGTTAATCATTATTATTCAGTATTGTATAATAAAGTGTACACACAAAAGTACAAAAAAGTACACAGCTCTATGTCCAATAGACACACAGTAGCAATAAATTCAAACAATAGAATTAATGTAGTTTTCCCAAACCATCTATTTCTCTATACATGTTTATATTTTTGTCTTTAATTGTATTATTCTGTGTCTTGTTTTATTTGTATGTGTGCACTGGAAGCTTAATTTACCTAGAAAAAAATGGTTGTGCAATGCATGCAGGCTCTTTTTGATGATCGTGTTTCTGATCTGTGTTGTTACAGAACATTTTTCAAAGTGATTGGTATGCAATGCAGCTGAACACTGTGATGCAGGAGATGTTCAGAGATATTGATGGAGTAATCTACTTCGATGTCTGGCAGATGACTTCCTGTCACTATCTACGTGAAAATGTTCACCCAGGACCTGTTGTTGTTGCTAATGAAGTCGACATGTTGCTCTCATATATCTGTCCTGCCTGATTCATCAGACACAACCTTGCTTCGTCGTCATCATCTACAATGTACATACAAACAAACTTGATCGAAATGTTAACAAACACCCTTATGAATAATGCATAATATCTAGAACTTTAAAAAAAAAATAATTGGGTTACACTTTATTTGAAGGTTTCCATGTTACAGTGTAATTATACATAATAATAGTAATAAAAGTAATAAAATAAAAGTAAATAAGTATAATTAACTAGCCTACACTTCGGGGTTAGGATTTTGTTTAGGGTTAGTTGCATGTTATTATGCACTGTTTATATTCATTACTATAGTACATGTAACGTGTAACAAGGACACTGTAAAGTAAAGTGTAACCATGAATTGTATTAGAAAAGTAACATCAATTCATAAACATAAAAATATGTAATATAATAATTTGTAAGTAAAGTGATCATTTTATAACTGTTTTGTATCCATTAATTTATGAAGTCTGTACAGTAAATACCCACCAAAATTATATGTTTTTCATCATCTTTTCATTACTGCTGTCACTGTGATACTGTGTTCAATTTACTGAACTAGTAGAAAAGTTAACCACAATACTATAATAAGCTGTCCATTCACATTTTATTTGGATAGGGGTTGTTGACATGGCATTTTCACTGTCACACAAGATAAAAAATGAACATAATTAGTATTGTCATCATTTAAAATGCAGTAAATGGTTAAACATTTCTTTGTCTTACATGGACCTGTTGATATAAAAACTGCTTTGTTTTTAGATTTTTTTAAATTTTAGAGCCAAATCTCAAAATTGTCCTATGGTGTGACTGTCTCAAGCATGGTTCAATAAATTACAACTTTTTTAAATTAAAAAGAAAATCATACAAATGTTAATAAATACCTCAGGCATTACACGTATCTATTTTAGTAAATGGCAATAATGTTTTTCATCCATATATTTCTAAAAGCGTAGGAACTTGATACATTTTGTCACTGAAAACCATGTCCTCCGTTGTGACACCATATCCTGATTTTAAAATCGGGCAATTCCACTGACAAGTTTAATTAGTTGAAGGACCCCATTCAAAGTCATGTTACTGAAGCCCCCTGAGAAGCCCATGACATGTGCACATGGTTAGTTTTTGTCTCAGAATTGTTCAAATATTTAACTTTTTTGGAACCACTATAAAAGTGTTAAAGGGTACATAACACACACAGTTTCTGCCAGTCTCATGTTAATCTTGAGTACCTATACTGTAAAAAAAAAAGTTGCTGCCTTAAAGGGTTAGTTAGTTTCAAGTCATCCTAGGTGTATATGACATTCTTCTTTTAGACGAATAAAATCGGAGTTATATTAAAAAAGTCCTGGCTCTTCCAAGCTTTATAATGGCAGTGACTTGTTGGTTCGTTTTTGAAGTCCATAAAAGTGCATCTATCCATCATAAAAATGTGGAAGCGCAGAGGATAGAGCAAAATAAAAAAATGAATTACAAGTCTAAAATGAGAATTTTTAACGAGAAATGCAGAGGATTTCGATATAAGAGAAGAGGGGCTTGAGTTTGTTGAGCCCTATCAGCACAAGTGGTGTATTACAAAGCTTGCGATGCTCCTACACCCTGCGTCATACATCGCGTCAGGGGTTATTCTTTTTGCTGTAAGTTAGTTATTTTAGTCTATAAAGTTTTAAATATGGATATTTTTCTTACACAAATGCATCACTTTGCTTCAGAAGGCCTTTATTAACCCCCCGGAGCCGTGTGGAGCAGTTATATGATGGATAGATGCACTTTTATGGAAACGAACCAACAATCACTGCCATTATAAAGCTTGGAAGAGCCAGGATTTTTTTAATATAACTCCGATTGTATTTGTCTGAAAGAAGAATGTCATATACACCTAGGATGACTTGAGGGTGAGTAAATCATGGGGTAATTTTCATTTTTGGGTGAACTAACCCTTTAAATTTTTAAGTACAATCAACTTGCATGTTTAAGTCAATTCAACTTAAACTGCATTAAACTGACTTTAAAAAATTAGTTGAATCTTGTATAACTTATAAAAAAAAGTTGAAAATTGCTTAACTTATTTTGATGAGTTAAAGCAATGTAAAAATGTATGTTGATATAACTTATTGATCAAACAGACATTTGATGCAATTTCACTCACCGCCTGCGGTTTCGATTCGTGACCGGGAACAAACAAACACACTTGCAGAACTCCGTTGCTGCTCCGGAAAAACAAACTGCATCTACTGTTTCCTTAACGCTGGGTTATTTGGGAAGCTGAACAAGGTTATCTTTCCCTCACAACCAGAAACACACTTATTTAGTGACATTGTTGATTTCGTGGTCTAAAAAAATCCAACTCTTTAATAGCATAAATAAGTCCCCCCCTTTAAGTTTTGTTGTCCTTTGGGGTATATTCTTAATTCTTTCTATGTCACACCATAGGACACATTTCAGTAAAAATGTTCAAAAAACAGTGAAAGTTAGTGACCCCTTATATTTTCTCAAACATCAGACTTCACACTACAAACCCGATTCCAAAAAAGTTGGGACACTGTACAAATTGTGAATAAAAAAGGAATGCAATAATTTACAAATCTCATAAACTTATATTTTATTCACAATAGAATATAGATAACATATCAAATGTCGAAAGTGAGACATTTTGAAATGTCATGCCAAATATTGGCTCATTTTGGATTTCATGAGAGCTACACATTCCAAAAAAGTTGGGACAGGTAGCAATAAGAGGCCGGAAAAGTTAAATGTACATATAAGGAACAGCTGGAGGACCAATTTGCAACTTATTAGGTCAATTGGCAACATGATTGGGTATAAAAAGAGCCTCTCAGAGTGGCAGTGTCTCTCAGAAGTCAAGATGGGCAGAGGATCACCAATTCCCCCAATGCTGCGGCGAAAAATAGTGGAGCAATATCAGAAAGGAGTTTCTCAGAGAAAAATTGCAAAGAGTTTGAAGTTATCATCATCTACAGTGCATAATATCATCCAAAGATTCAGAGAATCTGGAACAATCTCTGTGCGTAAGGGTCAAGGCCGGAAAACCATACTGGATGCCCATGATCTTCGGGCCCTTAGACGGCACTGCATCACATACAGGAATGCTACTGTAATGGAAATCACAACATGGGCTCAGGAATACTTCCAGAAAACATTGTCGGCTAAAACTCTATAGGTCAAAAAAGAAGCCATATCTAAACATGATCCAGAAGCGCAGGTGTTTTCTCTGGGCCAAGGCTCATTTAAAATGGACTGTGGCAAAGTGGAAAACTGTTCTGTGGTCAGACGAATCAAAATTTGAAGTTCTTTTTGGAAAACTGGGACGCCATGTCATCCGGACTAAAGAGGACAAGGACAACCCAAGTTGTTATCAGCGCTCAGTTCAGAAGCCTGCATCTCTGATGGTATGGGGTTGCATGAGTGCGTGTGGCGTGGGCAGCTTACACATCTGGAAAGGCACCATCAATGCTGAAAGGTATATCCAAGTTCTAGAACAACATATGCTCCCATCCAGACGTCGTCTCTTTCAGGGAAGACCTTGCATTTTCCAACATGACAATGCCAGACCACATACTGCATCAATTACAACATCATGGCTGCGTAGAAGAAGGATCCGGGTACTGAAATGGCCAGCCTGCAGTCCAGATCTTTCACCCATAGAAAACATTTGGCGCATCATAAAGAGGAAGATGCGACAAAGAAGACCTAAGACAGTTGAGCAACTAGAAGCCTGTATTAGACAAGAATGGGACAACATTCCTATTCCTAAACTTGAGCAACTTGTCTCCTCAGTCCCCAGACGTTTGCAGACTGTTATAAAAAGAAGAGGGGATGCCACACAGTGGTAAACATGGCCTTGTCCCAACTTTTTTGAGATGTGTTGATGCCATGAAATTTAAAATCAACTTATTTTTCCCTTAAAATGATACATTTTCTCAGTTTAAACATTTGATATGTCATCTATGTTGTATTCTGAATAAAATATTGAAATTTGAAACTTCCACATCATTGCATTCTGTTTTTATTCACAATTTGTACAGTGTCCCAAGTTTTTTGGAATCGGGTTTGTACATAACAATATGCATTTTTTCTTCAAAAGTGGTGTATTACAAAAAAAAAGCATTTTTTACTGCCTATTTGTCAACTACCCACAGGCAGGTAAGTGACATGAATTAACTCATGATAAAAAATCCCAGAATATGTTGGTTATAGGGAACATAAAAGGAAGATGTTCTAGAAGATAATAAGAAACTAAAGTGAGTGGCTTGCAAAAGTGAAAGATCAAACCATAACCAGGGGATAGAACAATATGAAACACATCTAGCTGGAATGCCTCTGTTATTAAACAATTTGGATTTGATGGAGCACCTGGTTGTATTTACCAGCTTCAGAACTGAATGAACCAGAGCTTTCTCTATTTTCTGGGTCTAGCTCATCTTAGTGTATATGTATTATGTAGGCTATGACAGCTGAATTGACTTGCTTTTAAGTGACATCATTCTTTTTCACATTTCAGAGAACCCAAAGAAAAAGAGGCAGTTGATGTAAGACAAACTTTAAACCGTTGGGCCAAAATGGCAGCATGTATCATAAATCAGTCAATGTAAATACATGTTTTTGGTATGGTGTCAATGCATGTATTGTTTCCCCTTTGATTAATTGCTTTTGCTTGTTTAATTCGGTTACACTTTATTTTAAGGTGTCATTGTTACAGTGTAACTATAAGTACTGAGTAATATTAATTAACAACATGTACTTACTATAGGGTTAGGGTAGGATTTGGGTGTGGTTGCTGGTTAGTTGCATGTAATTATGCGTAATTTACTGTTATTACTATGGTACATGTAATATGTGTAACAAGGTCACTAAAATAAAGTGTTACCTTCAATTCTTATTGATAATTTGCTTGACGAATCAGTTAGATCGAATCATATAGCCTACAATAGAACATCTGCTTTCCTTCGTTTTTCAATGCAGTAAAGCCTCAACGCTCAAAATCATGTTATGGTGTTAAATGTACAATCAGATGTACTGTACTTAAGCTTTGTCAGCGTCAAAAGAGGTTCTTACGGACATTCATCACTTATGTAACTATTGATGCGCCAACGGCGTGAGCGCGCATGCGCATTTAAAGCATCATCAGCACCAGCTCAAAAGATCATCGCGATGCTCCTGCCTCTTCTTGTGTTTACTATCGTTTGGGGAAGATTTGGTTATGAAAACCTTTAGATTATCGTCGTACATGTTGATGGATGTTTTCTCTATTGTACCCTACACATAAGGCGAGACGCGGATGTTAAATAAAGAGTCTGACAGGAGTCAATCTGTCATTATAGTGAGGGCCTTATCAGAGCACGTAACATCGTTTTCATCAGGACTGACCAGGGCTCGTATTTTTATTTCGGGGATTTCATGTGTATAAAGGTGTAATTATCTGCTCAGTGGGATGCACATCAGTGCTTTGCCGTACTCTCTCTCCGTTATAATGGCTGCTCTATATCAGGGCACGGACGTGTCCTCACCGGATAAATATCTGGCGTTAAAAGACGTCAGAGAGGTGAAGGAGGAGACCACTCTGGACGAGAAGCTCTTTCTGCTGGCTTGCGAGAAGGGTAAGTTCATTTACCATTCTAAAGAACGTTTAAAATTTATGATATAGTACAACAACAACAATATATTTTAGGTTATATTTATGATAGATACGTTTTGAGGTATTATATATGAACCTTTTTTATTATTGTTGGTATTATTTATTGTTGTTTTATTAAAATAATTCTGCTCTAATGTCAGATAGACAGTTACATTTATTCAGTTTATATAGTTAAAAATGAGAAAATGTTACAACATAAACAATTTATTATGAGAAAACTAGTAAACGAGTAAAATAGTGCTAAAATAGAACGTTTCAAAATTTCGTAGATTACAGAGACAGAGATGTGACCGTGAAATAATAGAGAATGAGAATTTAGAGAATTTTATTTTGAATGGTTTAAGAGTAATTGCATACAATTCAAATAATTATATTAAAATAAGGGACTATAATAATTTCACAGATTTATTTTACATAACATACAACTAGGTACTAGTAATTTGTTTTGAGATAAGTAGATTTTGAGAGCTTGACTGATGGTTCAGACCTCTTCAGCTGGTTCACTTCCATTTAGAGTTTTGTTTAACAGCAGTGCGTTGCATAGTTTATTTCCAAACATTCCAGAAACAGCTTGGAAAAACGAATGAATTTTCTCTGGTTACACTGTGCAGACAAGAGTCAGTTGCTATTCTTTTACCATATAAAGAAATCCTAAAATGGCTCAGGGAAGGATATCTCTCCTTTAAGGGCTATATTATTTTCCATCACAAGCCGCTGTCCTCTCCTGCTGATAACATTTAGTAGGTGTCAACTAATGTACTGTTACCTAACTGCATTTTAAGGAGACTACTACATGGTAAAGAAACTGCTGGAGGAGAAACGACATGGGGAATTAAACATTAACTGTGTAGATGTACTTGGGAGAGATGCTGTCACCATTTCAATCGAAAATGAGAATCTAGACATATTGCAGTTGCTCTTGGATCATGGCTGTCAGGTAAGAACACACCCATGTCCTCAGCTCATACGTAACATATTAGATAAAACCAATCTGTTCATTTCACTGTGTGTGTGTGTGTGTGTGTGTGTGTGCTTACAGGCCACAGATGCATTATTAGTGGCTATTGATTCAGAAGTGGTAGGAGCAGTTGATATCCTGCTAAACCATCGGCCCAGGCGTTCCTCCAAGCCTTCTATTGCGGTTAGTTTATTTTGCAATTATATATTCATTTCATTTTTTCTTTTAAAAATATAAACTCTACCATTTAACAGGTTGGACACGCAACCTTTTTGTTTTGTTGAAATGAATAGTGAAGGAAAATTGAATGGCATGTGTATTTTTTGGAAGAGTTTCCTTTTTAATATTTGATTGACTAAATATTAGTATTTTATCAGTGAATATATTTATAAATATTTATGTTTCATAATACCATGTTGCGTTATTTCTTTTTTTAGAAATTGATGCAGCGCATTCAAAACCCAGAGTATTCCACAACCATGGATGTTGCTCCAGTCATTCTTGCTGCCCACAGGAACAATTATGAGATTTTGACCATGCTATTAAAGCAAGACATCTCACTGCCCCGACCCCACGCTGTAGGGTGCGAGTGCACCCTCTGTAATGCCAAGAACAAGAAGGACAGTCTTCGCCACTCAAGGTAATCATTTTTATCCAATCAATCAAACCATGAATGGTTTATTTAAAGGGTTAGTTCACCCAAAAATGAAAATTATCCCATAATTTACTCAAGCCATCCTAGGTGCTTATGACATTCTTCTTTCAGCCAAACACAATCGGAAGCAAAGCGATGAATTTTTGTAAGAAAAATATCAATTTTTATAACTTTATAAACTAGGGCTGCACGATATTGGAAAAAAACTTACATTGCGATATTTTGTTTTTCTGCGATATAAAAACAATTTCACCAGATGATTTGAATAGCTCTATCTGAAAAGAATGAATCATTATAGAATAATTGGGCTGATTTTGTAGGGGAGTGAATCTGCATAGAAAATAACAAACAAATTACAAGCATAGATAAATACAATAGAAGAAAGATACAATTGAAATAAGCAGTGCTTTGTTTTTCAGGTAAATCTAACAGTATTCAGGTACAGAAATTGAATAATCAAATGTAAAATAACAGTCTTCACTTTATAAATGAAATATAACTAATATAATTAATTAATTAATACAATTTATCTTTGTTAAAGCTACAAAAGTTATTCTTTCTCTTTTGTTGTTGGATTACCATTGATGACACAAACAGCTGCGGGTATATTAGGCTGCTGTGCCTTTTAAGACAAATGCACGGACCTAATATAAATGATACGCATCCGTTTTCTTTCTCAATTGTTTACAACACATAACACACATAACCAACTGCGTTTACGTGGATAGTCACCGAGACGGGTCCGTTAAAGCTCAAAAGAAAGAGCAAGAGAAATGAATTGGGCGTTCACACTGCAAAAAATGCTTTTCTTACTTAGTATTTTTGTCTTGTTTTAAGTCCAAATATCTAAAAATTCTTACATTAAGAAGCATTTACTAGGCAAGCGAAAGTTTTTGTCTTGTTTTGGGAAAAAATAACTCAAAATTAAGTGAGTTTTTGCTTAAAATACGCAAAATAATCTGCCAATGGGGTAAACAAAATAATCTTGTTTTCTGTTTGAATTAAGATTATTTTTCTTACCCCATTGGCAGATTATTTTGCTTATTTTAAGCATAACCTCACTTAATTTTGAGTTTTTTTCCCCAAAAACAAGACAATAATTTTTGCTTGCCTAGTAAATGCTTCTTGTTTTAAGAATTTTTAGATGTTTGGACTAGAAGCAAGACAAAAATACTAAGTAAGAAAAGCATTTTTTGCAGTGCACGTGCTGTCTGCGTGGCTCTGTGTGTGCGCACAGAAAACAGCGTGTGAGTCCTCCTGCGCTTAATGCCTGACTCGACTTAAAAACACATGCAAATGATAAACTTTCATTCTATGATGGTTAAACTTTGCAATTAATCCGTAAAATCACATGCGTTCTGAACCGGGGTGCAGCTGGCCCATACGGATCAACTATGATCTCTATATTTGGCACCATACATTCTGCGATGTGACTATCATTGCGACATTGCGATAACGATGCTAAAACGATGTATCGTGCAGCCCTATTATAAACTATAATCACTGGCTTCCAGTAACGATCGTATGCAAGTCTAGTTCCAACGGAAGCTCTGATCATTCACTCCCATTATTAATCTTGGAAGAGCCAGGATATATTTTACTCCGATTTGTGTTTGGCTGAAAGGAGAAAGTCATATACACCTAGGATGGCTTGAGGGTGAGTAAATTAAATTAAAAATGACAGTTTTCATTTTTGAGCGAACTATCACTTTAACTTTCCTTATTCTGACATCTCAAAAACGTTAATTTTTTTATTTATTTATTTATTTATTTTTTTTACAACCAGGCAGTTATTGACATTAAATGTATGGGCGATTCTTCAGTTAGTGAAGCTTGTCTTTTCACTAGAATGATTTTTGAAAAAGTATTTATTTTAAAATGTTACGGCTATTATTGCATCTTTAAAATAATATTTTTCTTGTATATATTGTATATATTTTTTTATTTTTGTAATCTATATATTTATTTAATGATTTTCCTGTTTTCCCCATCCAGACTTCTTAAAATTAATTCTGTATTTATATCTAAAAAATTGTATAGAAAAAAAATAGACAAGCATTTTAGAGAACAATTAAGATTTATTAGTTCAAAGTTAAAAAAAAAAAAAAAAAAAAGAAAGAAAAAATACCAATGTTGAAGGCTTATCAGGGACATAGTCGGATCTTTTTTCAAAAACATATTTCAATTTATATGATACATGCTTAGGGATTTCAAGTAGTCCCTATTGAAAACTCACCTATAAACATGGCTGGGAATGGCTAAGATTCACTGGTGGAACATTGTCCTGCTCCACTTCACAGACGATGAGTGGAACATCATAGAGAAGCATGACCATTGGCTGCAACCTGCAGATATTATGGCCAATCACCAAAGTCGACTGCACAACTGATTTTAGAATACTCCGCTGCTTTTTAAGTAGCCTATATATTTTTTATTGAGCTATGTTTTTCACTCCCGCGTTACCCCCCATTTCCAGCCCTGCCTATAAATGCATTTGATAAGCACAAACACAGACATGCTAAAGTATATTTACAACGTGGAGTAATCTGCATCTCCTTCATCCTCCATTGTGTCTCTTGCAGGTTCCGTCTAGATATCTACCGGTGCCTTGCCAGCCCATCCTTGATCATGCTAACAGAAGAAGACCCCATTCTGAGAGCATTTGAGCTCAGCACTGATCTGAAAGAGCTCAGCCTGGTGGAAGTGGAGTTTCGGTAATGGAAGTGTGATTAGAGAAAGAGGTCTCATAGGAATAACTGCTAAATGGAGAGAGCTAAACAGCAGCAAATACCCTTTGCTTTTGTTTTTGACCATTTTACAGATGCATGCATTTGAATAGCAATTAATTTACTTTTCTTTGTTTTAAAGTGCAGACTTAATATTTATCTATTTTGGGTCTTAATTTGGAGACGACGAGCACATGAACCGTTGTGCCGTGCTGATTATATTTATCAAACGGTAAAAACGCCCCTTCCCCCACCTAAAAACAAGGCGTCTGTGGAAGAGAGTCCAAAACAAGGTTTTTCTTTACGTTTTTCGAGTACAGACGACAACGTTGTCAAAATGATCCTCATTCACACGGATCCACGGAAACGACTAAAAAAACGCTGTATTCTGCTGCCAGGCCAGTAGTTGGCGATGTCACATTGTAAAGAAACACTACGTACCTATAGACTGAACATGTAATATGCATGCGCATGACATCACTGTTTTCACAAATTTGTATTTTTATAGTTTATAATGGTATTGACAATAATGGTATTGTTTAAAAAAAAAATGCATTTTGAAACTTGTTTTCTAAAATTTGCGTTTTCAGGCCCCAAAATGCTGGTGTGGTGTAAAAGAATGGTCAAAACGCATAAAAAGTTTTCAGTTTTTAGTTGAAAACGGTGTTGTGTAAATGGCCCCTTGATTAGATTTTGCCAATTCATTCCGATTGATGTGGTTACATGTGACGTTTTATTCCGACTGTGCTAGTAGTCCGATTATAATCGGATTATTAGGGTCCATGTAAATGCAGCTAATGTTGATATTTGAAATCGCCACCCAATCAAAATCTAAAGGACCCTTTTCCACTATATTAAAAAAAAAACTTTTGTGCAATGGAAAGATTCCATGGATGGTAAAGGTTCTTCATGGAGCCACAGATGCCTTTATTTTTAAGGGTGTAGAAGAAATGAAGGTTTTTCCTTCTACTGCTCATTCTGGATCTCACTGTCATTATATTACAGGAATGATTACGAAGAACTTGCCAAGCAGTGCAAGATGTTTGCTAAGGACCTGCTGGCTCAGGCCCGCAACTCTCGCGAGCTGGAAGTCATACTGAACCACACGTCCAGTGAAGACCATGTGGACAAGAGAGGCCTGCTGGAGGAACGCATGAATCTCAGTCGCCTCAAACTGGCCATCAAATACAACCAAAAAGAGGTTAATGAGAATTTTTAACAAAACTTACTGTGCCTGTGTCTTCAAGCCTGGGCTGCGTTTCTCATACAACAATGTAACATGTTGCTTAAAGTCCCCCTGTAGGCAATACATTTATCCCTTAAAAAATGGTTTCCCTTTCCTGTGAAAAAAAATGTATTCATGCCTTAAAATAGCTTGAATGTAACTCTACACCCTTGCTTCATTTACTATATGCGGATACATGAATATGCAAATTAGCCCCACCTCCACTCACTCACCAGCACCAGAGATCCACTCGGTCAACTTTACTGTAGTAAACGCTGCACAATGGCAAGTGGAAATACTGGTTTAATTCAGCCATATATGTTTGAACCAGAAACTGATTTAGAAGAAGAAGTGGAAGAGTGAATTATACAGGCTCGTATACAATACACATAACGGTAATTAATATGATTAGCCTTTTGCTTGACTACGTTATCAAACAGCTAATAATGTGTTGCTAATGTTACACAAAGTTCCCGTTCACCATCTCAGAGTCAGACAGCTACCTTCTAAAAATCAGTATCTTTAGAAACGCTTTGAACAACTTAGAACGTCAATGGAGAAAGGCATATAGTTCATCATAACATCATATTATATACACTCACCTAAAGGATTATTAGGAACACCTGTTCAATTTCTCATTAATGCAATTATCTAATCAACCAATCACATGGCAGTTGCTTCAATGCATTTAGGGGTGTGGTCCTGGTCAAGACAATCTCCTGAACTCCAAACTGAATGTCAGAATGGGAAAGAAAGGTGATTTAAGCAATTTTGAGCGTGGCATGGTTGTTGGTGCCAGACGGGCCGGTCTGAGTATTTCACAATCTGCTCAGTTACTGGGATTTTCACGCACAACCATTTCTAGAGTTTACAAAGAATGGTGTGAAAAGGGAAAAACATCCAGTATGCGGCAGTCCTGTGGGCCAAAATGCCTTGTTGATGCTAGAGGTCAGAGGAGAATGGGCCGACTGATTCAAGCTGATAGAAAAGCAACTTTGACTGAAATAACCACTCGTTACAACTGAGGTATGCAGCAAAGCATTTGTGAAGCCACAACACGCACAACCTTGAGGCGGATGGGCTACAACAGCAGAAGACCCCACCGGGTACCACTCATCTCCACTACAAATAGGAAAAAGAGGCTACAATTTGCACGAGCTCACCAAAATTGGACAGTTGAAGACTGGAAAAATGTTGCCTGGTCTGATGAGTCTCGATTTCTGTTGAGACATTCAGATGGTAGAGTCAGAATTTGGCGTAAACAGAATGAGAACATGGATCCATCATGCCTTGTTACCACTGTGCAGGCTGGTGGTGGTGGTGTAATGGTGTGGGGGATGTTTTCTTGGCACACTTTAGGCCCCTTAGTGCCAATTGGGCATCGTTTAAATGCCACGGCCTACCTGAGCATTGTTTCTGACCATGTCCATCCCTTTATGACCACCATGTACCCATCCTCTGATGGCTACTTCCAGCAGGATAATGCACCATGTCACAAAGCTCGAATCATTTCAAATTGGTTTCTTGAACATGACAATGAGTTCACTGTACTAAAATGGCCCCCACAGTCACCAGATCTCAACCCAATAGAGCATCTTTGGGATGTGGTGGAACGGGAGCTTCGTGCCCTGGATGTGCATCCCACAAATCTCCATCAACTGCAAGATGCTATCCTATCAATATGGGCCAACATTTCTAAAGAATGCTTTCAGCACCTTGTTGAATCAATGCCACGTAGAATTAAGGCAGTTCTGAAGGCGAAAGGGGGTCAAACACAGTATTAGTATGGTGTTCCTAATAATCCTTTAGGTGAGTGTACATCACATGCATAATTCATAAGCTATGTTGCTAAATGTACCCGATTTTTCATATCAACAGAAAAATATACCGGGATAACCTGGCTTCACTTGAGACTCCCCAGCTTCGCAGCATAGTTAATGATATGCTAAAGCCCGCCCTCACGTTGACGTGATTGGTTACAAGGTAGTTTGTGACGTAGAGAACACCAGTGGTTTTTGAGACTGTCTTTGGTTCAGTGCAGTTTTAAGGAGAAAATACTCTGCAATGGTTTGTCTTAAAGCATATTAAAAACACCACATAGACATATAAACAACATTAAAAACTTGATTGTCACCACAGGGGGACTTTAACTACCATAGTATGATGCACCGCTGGAAAATTAACTACACTCTTAAAAATAAAGGTTCCATAAGGGCGATTTCGCAGCGATGCCATATAAGAATGATTTTTGGTTCCTTAAAAAAGCTTTCAGTGAACAGTTCTTAACATTTTAATAATCTAGATCTAGATCTTTTCCACTATAATGAATCTTTTGTGCAACCTTAAAGAACCTTTATTTTTAAGAGTATTTACCAAAATGGTAGTAACTATGTAGCACATTCGTCGTATGAACTATGTTGATTCAACAATTGAGAATCATTGTTAATGATGTCATGCAGGTGGTGGAGTAATGACTTCTGCTAATTAATCGATTCAGGATAACAATTGTTAGATTATAGCTGTAAATAATGAACATTGCATATGAAGACTATAGGGGCTTTCGCACCAGGTAGTTTTAGGAACTTAGTTCTAGGAACTTGCCACCAGGGTGGTTCCCCGAGAACTAAAGGTTCCCCTAGGGCCGTTTTCCTGGTTGCATTCGCACCACCAGTAGGAACTCTGAAGTGACGTAAGCCGCGCTTGTTGTTGTGACTTTTATTTTGACGGTGTGGCAGACCTTTATTTTGACGGCGCTGAGAACACCAGAGTCTGAGCACACAGTGCTCGCATTCCCCATCTTCACTAGTTTACAATCTTTTTAACAGTCCTGTCTAATACAGTATTAGATAGAACTGTTATACAAAGAAAGTAGACAGTATATGAAAAACTATTAGCGTTTGCCGTGTGGTTGATGTCCAATGTCGTTAAATTGTTGTGGCAGTTTTTTGATCAATTCTGAATAAGAGACAGATCTTAGTAAATTTAATAAATGGTTTATTTCCTTTGCAAAGGGAGCCAACAGTCGGCAGCCATCTCAATGTCTGCAGAGTGTTCACTAACACACAAAACAATCCTTTCCATTCTTATACCTCCCCTGACCTTCAAGGTCAGCACTAGCTTCTTCTGTAGTTTTCCACACACATGGTAAAAGTCGGAGCACATACACAAATAACCCCATGTTTCATCCATCTTAACACCAAGGCCCTCAGATTTAGACAGTGACCCCTAGGGTCATGGACGGGCCATTATGCTTCTCTGTATGCATAATATTCTTTCTTATATGGAAATATGTGTACAATAAATTCTCCTGCATAATAATTAAAATGCATTTTCTTCTATGATTAAATTTTTCCACCACAGTTTCCCCCTTTTTATCATTTCTTGATAAACCATAAAATTAAAAATTAAAAATATATCGATAATAGTAGTAAAAGAACAAATTCAAGTTATCACATCTTATGCTCTTCATTTCTGATTTTCGTATAAATTATCACTCTTGAATTTGTGAAAGAAGAAAGAAAAAGAAAACGCTTAGGCTGTTTTTGTGGGTAAAGTCCCTTAAACTTAGCAAGCAAAACAGTTCCCTTTCGTTCAGTCACTCCGAGTAACGTCAGTGACTGACGAATAGGGGGTTTCGCCTAGAAGCCTATTATCTTCGAGATCTAGAAAACACCCAATGGCAGTGCCAATGCCATGGGCATGCGGAATTTGCATAGCGTAACTCCGCCCCACAGCGTGGGTATATAAGGAAGTACGCTGGCAACATCACATTATGTTTCTGCTTCGAAGCCAAGAGCATCTATCTCTTCACTCCTTAAGCCTTTTGAGTATATCGTCAAGCTTCTTCGAGACGAGCAGCTTTCCAGTCGGTGTTGGTGTTACGGTGCGTTCCAGCGAGTGTTTACTTCCTGCCTGCTGATCTGTGCAGTGATCTGCATCCAGCTGGTATTCATTCCCTGGGCGCTTCGGCATCGCTGTGAAGCTCCCTCTCACAAAAGAGCTCGCACGTGGCATGTCTTTTTAAAGACAGTTTGCCCGTGCACTTCTGGGTGCAGTCGATCTCTGTTGCCATCTGATGGGCACAATCGCTGCATGACGTGTTTGGGCTTCAGCACGTTCAAGCAGCGTTTGTGGAAGAGTCATGTTCTCACTGCGGGAACATGACCATCGCGATGTTGCGGTCGAGACTCAATGACCTCCACAGGGAAAGAAAGTCCCCTCTGCCACACCCCAATCTACCGTCTCCGAGAGAGATGGTACTTTGGCTGGTGGCCAGGGTGACCCGAGGGTTACGGTGTGGAATAACCCCGACGATCATTCCTCGGGCCACACCCCTCTCTCGCACATTGCTACCCGTGAGTGATCGGACTGAAGCAGCGGGACCGTCTGCGGACGCCCCGTGTGTTTTGTTCGGCGCTCCAGTTGGCGATGAGATGTCGATCGCCGCATCTCAAGGTGGGCTGGAGTCCTCTGGGGTTGAAGATTCGGCTATGCTGCTGCCTTCGGGCGTGCCAGCATTGCCCGAGTCCGACCCGGAGTTGACAGCCATGTCATCTCGGGGGATGTTTGGTCTTTGGGTGCGACGCGTCCTGACAGCTGTTGGGCCCCGCCCCCAATTACTTTCTCTCCCGGGATACATGAGGAGGTCACGTGGTCCTGGAAGTCCCCGTTGTCTTCCCGCGACCGTTCGGCGGCCTCCTCCACCTTCTCTGCCCTCAATGGGGCCGCGGCCAAGGGTACACTGGGGTCCCCCCTGTTGACGCTCAGTTGCAATCACGGTCGAGACTCAATGACCCCCGTATGGAGGGAGAGTCCCCTCTGCCACACCCCAGTTATCCCCTCCACGTGATGGGATGTTTGGCTGGTGGCCAGGGTGACCTGAGGGCTGCGGTGTGGCATAAACCCCGACGAGTATTCCTCGGGCCACACCCCCCTCTTGCACAGAGTGCTTCAATGTGGCACGGTGATCCTAAGCACCCCTCCAAGGCCTGTAATTCTCGTCTACTCTGGTGGCGAGGGACTACAGAGCTGCGGGGCAGGCCGCCGCCTCTCAGCACGCCATGGCCATCCTTCAGGTCTACCAGGTCAGAATGCTCGAGGGTAGAGCTGTCCCAGGGCTTTTAATGAGCCGCGTGCCACCACCGACCTCGCCCTCCGGGTGACGAAGGTGACCGTGCGCTCCCTGGGTCAGGGGATGTCCACAGCTGTGGTCCAGGAGAGACGGGGCTCAGCCTGGTCGATATGAGAGAGGCTGAGCGAACCCGGTTCCTCAACGCTCACTATTCCTCTTCGGCGGCACGGCCAAGAACTGCGCCCAACAGTTCTCGGCCGCCCAGTAGCAGACTAAGGCCATTAAACATGTACTGCCCGGCCATTAAACAGCCGCCGGCTCAGTCGCCTCAATCTGCTTGCCGCCGAGGGCGCCCTCCTGCGGCTTCGACCCTCCCGCCGCCCTTTCCGGGCCGCGCTGTAGGGTTGGTCGCAGGAAGGCGCCCCCGTCCCCTCCCAGCCCCGCAGCCCGCCTAACGGCAGGCTAGCGGCGCTCCTGACGCGGACAGCTCAGGGATGTGCAGTTCTTCCAAGGAGTTGGTAGCAGGGCCACTCCTTCCCCCGGTGGAGGGCCGGGGGAGAATCTTTTGTTCCTATTCCACCCTATGTGGAAGAACTAACTCACCCATCCCTGAGCACCCAGAGACCGATGGCAGTGTGCGCCGCCCCCGGGCCACGCCACTCTCGTCCCTCTCTGACGCCAGTCTCCTCTCAGAGCAGACCCCAGTGGAACGCGCGTGCTTCCCTGGTCTCCTCTGTCAGGACGTGGCTGATGACCGTGCCCCCACACCGGGACGCTAAGCCTCCCAAGTCCGGGCCGGTCACGCCGCCTCGCTGCCCCACCCGGGGTACGTCTGTGGTCCGCACGACCCCGCTGGTGCAGTTTTTGGGAGCCTGGCTAGAGCTTCCCGGACTGTCCCGCTGGGTCGAGAAGACCATCAGGCTCGGCTATGCGATTCAGTTCGCTCAGGCTCCTCCCCGCTTCCGGGGAGTCCGCCACACCATGGTGGGGCCCAACGCCCCTGTCATGCGTGCGGAGGTTGCTACCTTGCTGGTGAAGGGTGCGATCGAGCTTGTCCCTCCAGCCGAGATGAAGTCCGGCTTCTACAGCCCTTACTTCATTGTACCCAAGAAAACCGGTGGGTTACGACCGATCCTGGTCCTGCGCGTCCTGAACCGATCCCTTCACAGGCTTCCGTTCAGGATGTTGACAGCGAAACGCCTTTTCCAATGCGTTCGTCCAGTAGATTGGTTTGCAGCGATCAACCTGAAGGACGCCTACTTCCATATCAGTACGCGGTCCTCCCATTCGGGTTAGCTCTGTCCCCTCGCGTCTTTACGAAGATTGTCGAGGCAGCCCTTGTGCCACTCAGGCAACACAGGGTTCGCATCCTGAACTACCTCGACGACTGACTGTTCCTGAGTCACTCTCGAGAGCAGGTGTGCGAACACAGAGACCTGGTGCTCCAGCACTTAGCCCGTCTGGGCCTTCGGGTCAACTGGGAAAAGAGCAAACTCTGCTAGTGCAGAGGATCTCTTTTCTCAGTATCGACTTGGTTCGCCAGGTGCGCGCAGCTTACGAGCGCGCGCGCGCAGTCACTGCTGACTTGCCTTTGTCTAATCAAGAGCAAGAGTGCGGTTCCACTGAAGTTATTTCAGAGGCTCCTGGGGCATATGGCATCTGCAGCCGCGGTAACGCCGCTCAGATTGCTTCATATGAGACCGCTTCAGCACTGGCTTCGCGATCGAGTCCCGAGATGGGCATGGCAGTCGGGCACGCTCCGGGTCCCAGTGACTCGGGCCTGCCTGCAGACCCTCACCCCGTGGTTGAACCTCAGCTTTCTACGGCCGGTGTGCCCTTAGAACGAGTTTCCAGGCATATTGTTGTGTCAACAGATGCCTTCACCACGGGCTGGGGTGCCATGTGCAATGAACATGCTGCCGCGGGCTCCTGGACAGGACCCCTGCGCCTCCTGCATGTCAATTGCCTCGAGTTGCTGGCAGTACGGTTCGCCCTGCACCGCTTCCGAGCGCTGCTCAAGGGTCAACACGTGCTAGTCCGGTCAGACAACACGGCCACAGTAGCGTACATCAACCACCAGGGTGGTCTACGTTCCCGCCGCATGTCTCAACTCGCCCGCCATCTCGTCTTATGGAGTCAGAAGCACCTGAGGTCCCTTCGTGCCATCCATGTCCCGGGAGTTCTGAACCATGCAGCCGACGAGCTCTCATGGCTTCAGCCACTTCCTGGAGAATGGAGACTCCATCCCCAGACGGTTCAGCTGATTTGGGAACAGTTCGGCGACGCACAGGTAGATCTGTTTGCCTCCCTCGACTCTTCCCATTGCCGCCTGTTTTATTCCCTGACCGAGGGCTCCCTCGGCACGGATGCTCTGGCGCACAGCTGGCCGCGGGGCCTCCGCAAGTATGCGTTTCCCACAGTGAGCCTTCTCGCACAGGTTCTGTGCAAGATCAGGGAGGACAAGGAGCAGGTCCTTTTGGTCGCCCCGTATTGGCCCGGCCGGACCTGGTTCTCCGAACTCGTACTCCTTGCGACAGCCCCTCCCTGGTCGATTCCTCTGAGGAAGGACCTCCTTTCTCAGAGATGGGGCACCCTTTGGCACCCGCGTCCCGATCTTTGGAACCTCCACGTGTGGCTCCTGGATGGGACGTGGCAGGTTTGAGTACCCTACCACCGCAGGTGGTGGCTACCATCACTTCTGCTAGGGCCTTGTCTACTCGACACGCCTATGCGTTGAAGTGGAACCTCTTCGTCACCTGGTGTTCTTCTCGCCAAGAAGACCCCTGGAAATGCCCGATCGGGTCCGTGCTCGCATTCCTCCAGGAAGGGTTGGAACGAAGGCTGTCTCCTTCCACCCTGAAGGTTTATGTGGCCGCTATATCAGCCTGCCACGACCTTGTGGAGACAAAAAAGGTAAGTCAGCACGACCTGGTCATCAGGTTCCTGAGGGGAGCGAGGAGACTGAATCCTCCTCGTGCTCCCCTCGTACCCTCTTGGGACCTCTCAGTAGTCTTAAGTGCTCTGCAGAGGGCTCCCTTCGAGCCATTGCGGTCAGTCGAGCTTAAGTTCCTGTCTATGAAGACAGCACTCCTGATCGCCTTGGCCTCCATCAAGAGGGTAGGGGACCTGCAGGCATTTTCGGTTGGCGAAGCGTGCCTGGAATTCGGGCCGGCCAACTCTCACGTGATCCTGAGACCCCGGCCTGGATATGTGCCCAAGGTTCCCACCACTTCGTTCAGGGACCAGGTGGTGAACCTGCAAGCGCTGCCTTTGCAGGAGGCAGACCCAGCCTTGGCACTGCTCTGTCCAGTACGCGCCCTCCGTGCTTACGTAGACAGAACGCAGTGTTTCAGGACCTCAGACCAGCTCTTTGTTATGGCGGGAAGCTGAAGGGAAAGGCTCTCTCCAAGCAAAGGTTGTCTCACTGGATAGTGGACGCCATTGTTTTGGCTTACCAGACGCAGGGGCGTCCATGCCCCCTAGGGGTCAGGGCTCACTCCACCCGGAGTGTGGCCTCCTCTTGGGCTCTAGCGCATGGCGCCTCGCTAACAGACATTTGCAGAGCTGCAGGCTGGGCGACACCCAACACATTCGCCAGATTCTATAATCTCCGAATGGAGCCAGTGTCCTCTCATGTACTCGCCTCTACTAGTGGCCGGTAATGGACTAGGCTCAGGTGTCTTCGCTTGCTCGCCATTCCACTCCACGGACTGGATACGTGCGATATTCCTCAGGTGAGTTCCCTGAAACCCTGAGTTCCTCCAGCACTGTTGATGCCGACACCAGTACGTCTGCCCACTCGGTCAGGCCCTCGTGTTAGGCTAGGTGCCACCGTGTGCATGGTTCCCCCGTTGGGCGACCCCCACATGTGTATTTCCACTGTAAGCCTCCCTAAGTCTTTCCCTTGGCAAGCCACTTGCCACCCCTGGGGGTAAAAATTTCTTCCACCTTCAGCTGGTTACCCCAGAGTTCTCCATATGTAGCCCTGAGCGGGTCATATGTGTATCCTTAAGTCCTCCCTACGGGTAGGTGCTTGGCGCATACTTCTACCTGGAATATGCTTCCCAGTGTACCTTAGTATTCCTGTGTTAAGTGGGAGTCCTTCGTCCGTACTAGCTTACGACAGGGAGCTCACGCTTACGCAGGGCACTGGATGACAGCCGAGTGGCGTGATTACATTGGGACCCCCATTCGTCAGTCACTGACGTTACTCGGAGTGACTGAACGAAAGGGAACGTCTCGGTTACGTATGTAACCCTTGTTCCCTGAGGAGGGAACGGAGACGTAACGTCCCTCTGCCACTTCCGCTGTACCGCTGGAACGGCCGGGAGTTCAGTCTTGGCTCCTCAGCAGGTAAACATAATGTGATGTTGCCAGCGTACTACCTTATATACCCACGCTGTGGGGCGGAGTTACGCTATGCAAATTCCGCATGCCCATGGCATTGGCACTGCCATTGGGCGTTTTCTAGATCTCGAAGATGATAGGCTTCTAGGCGAAACCCCCTATTCGTCAGTCACTGACGTTACGTCTCTGTTCCCTCCTCAGGGAACGAGGGTTACATACGTAACCGAGACGTTTTTCATTCCCAAATTTAAAAGTAGGAAAGTCACTTAATGCATTTCACTATAACTTCCGCTGGTTGTATCAACATCAAATGCATCTGGAGATTCATCACCATCATTGTAAATAGACATTTTAACCATCTGGTGTGACATACTGGATTTCACCAGTCTCTGTACTGAGCTGGAAATACACTGGAAAATACATTGCAGACACATCAGTATCAGTACTACTATTTCAAGGATTGGCAATACAGTAAAACATAACCAATATCCCCATCCTTTCGGATTTGCTAACCACCCAAACCATTATTCGTCAGCTTTCTCAGGTTACGGCCATTCTCATAAAGTTCGTTGTCATCCCGCTGATTGTCACTGTACAGTTCTCTGCGGCTTCATTCTCGTCTTTTCACAGTGACTGCTGCCTGTGATCTCACCACTCTGAAGGGTTGGTGACCTTGTGTGAACTGATAACTGCACCTGTTGCTTAAACACGATTTCGGTATACACTGACATGTGCCTCTGGCTCCTTTCCTCTCTGTTCCTCCTCCTCCTCGATCGCTGGTGGGACTCTCCTGCAGTGGCTCGCATGAACCCACGTCGCCCTTTCAGCTTCCTTCACGGCCATATGAGTCGTTTGCAACAGAAAAGGTCCTAGCCACCTTTTTGCCTTCCAGCTCTTCCTTCTGTAGTCCCGTATCACCACGAAATTGCTTGGCTTGATGTCGTATAAAGGAGTCTCAGCTGGTTTCCCCTGAGCAGGCTTTACCTGCACACAGACCTTAGACAACAGAGAAGACATTTCTTTGTAGTAATTCACAGTTCTATTGATGGAAGCTGTTGGTTACCCCCTTCCATTCCCATGAATGGTGGTCTTCCAAAAACAATCTCAAACGGGCTCAGATTTGCTCTAGGCCTTTTCTCGTTCACATGTACATCAATACGCATCAAGATGCGAAAATTTTCAGCGAATGCTGTAAACCACGAATTTAGCATAATGAGCGAAAAAATTGTCGGGGTAAACAAGGCTTGCCATCACCACTTGTCCAGACGCCATTTTGCACAGTGCAGCCACACTGTTCCCATCGCTGCTTTTCTGGCCTTGAGTCGAAAGACTCATAGTCTGTAAAGAAGACAAAGCATTCGTGTTTATTTCAGATACTAAAAGACATTCTGGTTCTTTTGTCTGCTGCGCTGTTGCGGCCTTCGCAGCAGCGTCTGCTCTCACGTTTCCTGTTAAAATAAAATCTTTGTTGTTAGTATGCGCTTTGCATTTACAGATAGCAACCTGGCCAGGCAAGAGAATTGCGTCTAGCAGATTAGACACAAGAGAAGCATTCGGAATTGGGCGCCCATCAGATTTTTAATAAATTTTCTGTGTTTCCACAGCGCCCCAAAATCATGCGCAACTCCGAACGCATAACACGAATCTGTGTAGATTGTAACACTTTTACCCTCCATCAGCTTGCATGCTTCTGTCAGGGCTACGAGCTCCAGTTCTAACCAGAAAGTTTCCCAAAACATACTGAAAATATCCTATAAAATGAAAGACAAATTCATATTTCATATCTGGAAGCCGAGCTAAGTGAGCAAGCACTGTTACTGCACTCCTGTCTTATTAGGGGTGTGTGATACCCCCAAAATCCAAAACACCCGACAACTTGTCGCTATCAAGTGTTTAGCGACACATCACACATCCCTAGGCCAGACCCACAGTCACTCCTCAGAGACCAAATACCCACTTTAGAAAACATACATGAAGAAACAGCAAAAATAAGTAAGATAGATAATAATCCATCTAAGCACTTTAACTTTGTACTATAAGGCATCATCAATTTCTTTAAGGCTGTTTTAAAACAATCCGTATTTTGGAAAGCATTCATAAATTCCGTCCGAAAATTATCTATTTTTCACAACATTAATCTTTGGGGCTATTTCTCTCTTGTTTTAACTTACTTGTCACATTATTCCTCTATCAAATAGTTAGTCTGCATATGCACCATATGATCATTATTGTTTTAGTACCATTTATCTCTACTGCTCTGCAGAAACCCAGAATATTATATTACTCATATCTCAATCCCAGTCACACAGAAAGCCTTACAGTCTTGCTTTTTTAACAATAATTGTAGTTCTCTATATAAATCAAATGTCATGACTATTTCAATGGATAAAAATAAAACTTTTCCTTTTAGAAGTTATCTTTTTGGTCGCCCTCCTGCCTTTCATAAATATGAGGGAGTCTCTGGATAGTTTAAATAGTGACTTCAGCCAATTTGTTACTTTGTCTCTGCCGTCAAGTCTATAACATTTACGTTTACCATTTTAACACAAATACACTAATCCAGAGAATAATTCAAATCAGCATCATGAATGACAAAAGTAGTCATAATTACCAGTAACAGACAGAGCTGGATACCAATCCACTTAAAGCTCGTCCCATGCTCTGGATAATCTTTTCATCAGTTTCCTTCAGAAGTATAAGCTTCTTTAAAGTTTGTCGTTTCACTTAACCCATCTGTAATGATAAACACTCATTCCAGAGGTTAATAACTCCATACACTCAATCAGGACAGAATAGTTCCACAAACCAACACATACAAAACATAAAGTGCAGTCATCAACGTACACACGCACACTAAACACATAAATATTAATTGCTTATTCTCAAAATTTGCTTTTGGTGGTAACTCTAAAAATTATTTAAACTCAGCTCTTACAAAATCTCTTAACCAATTTCAAATCACGTCTGTTCATTATTAATTTGTCTCTACAAAAGTCAGCTGGTTTGCTTTGGTTCTGATATCATTGCTTTGTTTTGTTTCAGCTTTAGCAAGGTGATAACCGACAGAGTACAATCCCTGCTTCCACTCAAGCAGTCTCTCTCTCTCTCTCTCTTACACAAATAATCTTTTCAACAGCCTCCTAAGACTGTAACTTAGACAACCTATAATATTAAATTCATTGACCTTTAATTCTTCACAAAGTTTAGAAATTTAAATGTTTAACTTTCAAATTAGAACTATTATATTCATCTCAAATACGTTATGCTAGAAGCATTTTTAAATTATCTTTAATTTAATTACCTTTGTTATCCTTCTCTTTAAACTTCAAAAGCTGTCCTCATCTTTAGTTGCCACCATGTCTTGGAATTATCCTATGCCATATCTAATGACCTGCAGGAGTGAAAACTATGATAGAGACATTAATTCCTAATCACACAGTTTTACTGATACAAATTAATACGTTTTGTTCTGGTCTCCACAAAAGCTAACGACAATCCCCTCAGTCTCGGCCGGCTCTTGAAAGCCCTTTCCCATCATAATTCTTTTCCTCAGGGTGTTCCCTGGTATTCAAAAACAAGCTATTCAATGAATGCGGTTTTTATTTTTTGGGGTGAGTGGTATAGAGGAACATTTCTTGGGTAGACTGCTGGATATCTCACAGCTCTCCCCTGATGATGCTGCTAGCCTCACAGACATCTGCTTCACACACATACACACCTTACATAAAACACCCCCCTTTAGGAGGTGCCCAGTGGTGGTGGTGACCCCCTGCCTTAGGTTGCCCCCCATCTGGCCAAAAGAGGATCTTACCCGTCTCTGGGAAATCACCTCATGCACACTGGTAACCGCTCTTGCAATTACGAGATCTTTGACCATTTTCTTCAACAGGATCAGATGTTTTCTGGAGCTTTTGGGAAAGTGCGTTCAAGAGTCACCAGAGCCATTTGGTCTGAATCCTATTGGTAAAACATGGAGACAGGTTAACTACAGCACAATTTAATCACTAAAATCCATCATACCTCTTCAGAGCCGCAACATATCAGTGCGTAGATTATACTCAGTGAATTTAGCCATAACAACTGTCCATTCAATTTAATGTTCGACCTCTATAACCAAAGCCATCGGTTCTGTACATGGTGGAGGCTAAGATCAGACAAAGATGTTACTGGTCATGGAATAAATTAGTCAAAAAATTTCAGTTCATTTAAAGTTTATATTTTAAAAACATCGCATTTTGTTTTACCTGAAATATTTATCATTGCCCTCTTAATGGCAATCCTTTCTTTTAACAAATCATTGTCTAGTATGTTCAACTGATGCCCTGTGCTTTTACTTCAAATATCTTATCACCTATGACACAGGCTCAGATATCAGCTTTGAGCTGGTTTCAAATGAGAGAGAGACTCTGAGGCATTCCGGACTTGTACACTGCATTTTCATAAACTTTTCACCCCTCACTCTAGCTCAGCGTAAGACTTGGCTAGAAATTAAATTTGTTTTCAAATCAACATCAGACATTATCCTTTTAACTCTATCCTTAACCAGAAATGACGTTTTCAAATAACATGACGTGGTGGGGCCGGATTCAGATAAGCGAATTGTTTTATTACAGTTCAGCACAACTTATATTTTTAAACCAAAACATCATCTTAGAAGGTTTTTCAACATATTGTCGCTAATTATCTTACCAACAGTGTTTTTACCAACATTCAGTCCAATAAACATTATCAGAATTTTCCCAGAGTTAGAGGAACAGGAACAACTTTCTCATAAATTTGTAATTTAAACCCTCTACGTAACTGTTCGTATATCTTTTGCAACTCACATGTTTTATCGTCATTGTCTTTAATTTTACCCTCATAATTTAAATTAAAATTATCATAGATCTTTCCTTCAAAAATAATTATTTAAGACTTCAATTTATTGCCAATTGTTATCTCATTAGTTTCTTAGACAGAGTGTAAGTCTCTTCTTTGTTTCTTGGTTTTTACTTGGTTTCGTCTACAAAATCTAGCTAAGTGGCCCGATCTGACACAATTTCTACACCTTATGGGTGAGCAGACACAGTTACGTGCAAAGTGGCCCTGCTGACCACAATTGAAACACTCTTTTATTCAGCAACCGTCATGTTTCAGTCTGGTTCCCAGTCCGTAAGGCGTTGCCTAAAGCGGCAGACACTTGGACAGTCTGAGAAGAGAGCTCGGGGTCCAATAAAAAAAGACAATGGCTCGCAATTCATGGCTCTATCTGCTGTTTCAAAAACATCACTTTTAGTTACCCAATTGTATATCTCAGTTACTCAGATTTTTCCGTCGGGGGTTAATGGCACACCACCCATTTTACAAAAAAAATGAATAAACACAAACAGCTAGAAATTTGAATTTGTCTGGGTCTCTCTTTGTTTGTAGCCAGTCAAGTTGCTGATTAACTTTACAATTAGAATTAAAACCTTTTCTGCCCATTTCCTTAATAAGTCCTGCAAATTTCTTTGAAGTGAGGGCTTCAGAGCAGAGCTGCTTACAGCGTTTGCTCTCATTCGTCTCAAAATCTTTATCCGGACTGATCAAGTTACTGATCATGTCACTCAAATTGTTAGCCATAATTTAGTCAAAGTTCATACTCACCTGAAATTATACCAGCAGAGATGGAGGCGGCGATCTTTAAACAACACAGCTGTGGCTTCTGCGTGATGACATTACATTTTCCTTTCCCTGTTATCTGCCTCTTCCACCCAACATTTCACTGTTCGTTCGCATTTCTCACACACGTTTCCCACAACAGGCCTTCGATTTATCTCCCTTCTTCAACTGACTCTTTCACCACTTTCAGTCTGGTGACACTCAGCGTTCCCTCTTTTGGGAAATCACGATATTTAATTAACTTCTCTTTACCTTGCATGCATTTTTGGCCATATAATTTTCTCATTTGACAAAATACCGGTGTGTCATATTCAGCTAGCTTGCTTTGGGACTTCCCCATACTGGCAGTCTGTCGCTGTGGCTATTCGCGCGCGCGCGCGCGCGCGCCCGAATTTTAAGTTTGTCTCTTACCAGAAGTGTCCCGTTGCCACCTCGGGTTTGTTTTCTCTGATTCCAGTGGTCGGACCCTCCGGACACCCCTGAGCGGTCGGCCCCTCTCCCTCAATTTGTCGGGGTAGGGCTGTGACTCTAACGTCCAGGATGATCAGTCACCGTCCGCTCCCGGGGTCCAGAAGGCACATCCAAGGAATCCCACTCTTCTGACACCAAATTGTTGTGGCAGTTTTTTGATCAACTCTGAATAAGAGACAAATCTTAGTAAATTTAATAAATGGTTTATTTCCTTTGCAAAGGGAGCCAGCAGTCGGCAGCCATCTCAATGTCTGCAGAGTGTTCACTAACACACAAAACAATCCTTTCCATTCTTATACCTCCCCTGACCTTCAAGGTCAGCACTAGCTTCTTCTGTAGTTTTCCACACACATGGTAAAAGTCGGAGCACATACACAAATAACCCCATGTTTCATCCATCTTAACACCAAGGCCCTCAGATTTAGACAGTGACCCCTAGGGTCATGGACGGGCCATTATGCTTCTCTGTATGCATAATATTTTTTCTTATATGGAAATATGTGTACAATAAATTCTCATGCATAATAATAAAATGCATTTTCTTCTATGATTAAAGTTTTCCACCACACTGAGCAGAAATACATAATCAGTTTTGCTTGGTCCCCTCAAAGTTGCGTTGGATTTTCTTTTGCGTAAAGGTTGAGGTCCATCTATCACTGTTTTCCATGTTCGTAGAGTTAGTTTCTGGAGTAAATATATATGCTATAATCTTTGTGTTTACACAGCTTTTTTAAAAATGGCAGGTGCTGGCGTTTCACGTGCGTTCGGCCAATCAGCGTACATTAATGTCACTGGTAGTTCCTATAGAGTGGTGCAGGTATGACATCACTTTGTAGGCCAAAACGCAGAAGCGAGTTAGCATTTTAGCACTTCCAGTTCCCTCGTTCCAAAGTCAATGGGTTTTCTGAATGGGATTTTGTTTAAATGGCTGAAATAAGGTCTGTGGTGAACACAAGCTCAAGACACTTTCACGTTTTATTCTACGACATAAAATACATCAGTATTACCCCACGCGTGATTTTTTTTAAAGCTGTTACGTGTCTTGAAAAAGGCGGTTGCTAACAAGTGGCTAAATGGGACTACAGAGGCTGTCGGGGAGATTAAACGTCATCACGCCGAACAGGTAACCTCAGCCTGCTTTTACAGCCTCATTATGCTCATAATTGTGCTCTTATAAACTATTCTAACTCAAGCGTTCTGGGAAAATGTTTTGAGATAAAAACTGAAAGAGTTGTCGGAAGCTTAGTGATGACGTTGAAATCACGGGACCGTGGTGTAGTTCATTTATAGCCTACCTTTAGCTTTTTACTTCTGGCGACTGCATTTAGGCTTCAAAATCAATAAAAGTTGTGTTCATCTGTGATAATTATCTTGATGGACAAAACGTGTAAGTATCATAAACTTTTGTTGATCACAGAGCTTGTTTTTTGCGATAATTCAAAAGCCTATTGAAAAATCCTATTGGATTTTTCTTGAGGGAACCAGTGCGATGCGAACTGCTGGTTGGCCTACAAAGTGATGTCATACCTGCACCACTCTATTGTGCTAGGTTAGACCCTACTCCAGGGATCCTCAAATCTGGCCCACGAGATCCACTTTCCTGCAGAGTTTAGCTCTAACCCTAATCAAACACACCTGAACATGCTAATCAATGTCTTCAGGCTCATTAGAATCACAGGTAGGTGAGTTTGATCAGGGTTGGAGCTGAACTCTGCAGCGCATTGGCCCTCCAGGGCAAGATTTGAGGAACCCTGCCCTACTCTGAAGTAGGAGCTAATTTAGTTCCCCCAAAAGAAGTTCCTAGAACTGAAATCGTTCCTAGTTCCTGCGGTGCGAACACGCCAAAATCCGGGTACTTCCGCCAATAGTTCTAGGAACTATGAAAAGGTTCCTCCGGTGCGAAAGCCCATATAATCACTATTTTTGTTCTCTGTTGTTTTGCTTCAGTTGCAGGTTCCGTCGTATTCCGGTTCTAGAGCACATTCGCGCATGCAAACTCTTCAAAAATGCTGCTTTTATTCTATTTCATTTTCTATTGAAAAACAGATGAAATGAAATTTGTATATATATAAATATATGGAATGAAATATGCTAGCATGCATGTCAGCCTGCTTAGTTTGCTCCAGAGCATGATCTAAGTCCACAAGTCATACTAACAAGGAACTATGCTTCAGGTCAAGAGCTGTGGTTCCGACCACGGAAGTTTGCAATTCTGTTTGTGAATGTTCTTTGGAACTATGGTTCCGGGAAACACCAAGGGCCAGATTTACTAAACAAGGCAAATCAGCTTTAGAGCGCATTTCCAGAAAAGTGCAGATTGGAGTGGACAGTTCTGCGCGTGATCTACTGACGACACGCAAATTAATGAACACAGACGCAGCCGGACCGGTTCCATAATGAACAGCGCAATCTACCCGTTAGCATCTGTTTTTTTTTGGGAGGTAAATAATGGTGCAAACACCAGTAAATTGACGAGCACACACCTTTGTAAATCACCTCGAATGATTCATTTAAATACTCTCCTCCCATGAATTTTGCGCCTGAAAGGGAAACTCCTACAAATGCATATGCAATAAGGTCAGCTGCAAAAATAACCGTCCACACCTTTTCAGCGCTAATTTATCACTGCGCGTCTTTAGTAAATCCTGACAGTAGTTTTTTAACGCCAAAAGAGGGTTTGCGCTGGCGCAAGCTGTTAGTAAATCTGGCCCCAAATCATTAAACTATGTTGCCAACAACGAAACCTGCAACCATAGTTAGGAAATGCACCCCTGGTTATCTAGCCTAATCAGTGGCCAAATATTGGCAGATTAAATGACTTGACAGATATATCAGCCTTTATTTTATAAGAAAAGACCATATACATTTCTTTTTTGTATTGTGTTTTCTCGTTTTCTGACCTGTATAGTTTGTCGCCCAGTCCAATTGTCAACAGTTCCTGAATACGGTGTGGTTCGGAGAGATGGCGAGCTACCGCCGCAAACACACATGCTTAAAGATCCTGTATGTTTTGAGTGTTGCTCTGCTGTGGCCACTGCTGTCCGTCTGCTACCTGCTGGGACCTCGTTCTCGTGTGGGCCAGGTCATCCACACACCTTTCATCAAGTTTATCATTCACAGTGCATCTTACTTCACCTTCCTACTGCTTCTAAACTTGTATTCAATGGTCTACAATGAGGGTAAGAAGAACATCATGGGTCCCCCTTTGGCGTCGATAGACTACCTTCTCATTATCTGGATCATAGGTGAGGATGGGCGGCATTTGTGTACATACATGAACTCTTTTATCCATTATTTTCTTGGCATGTGCTTTCTATCCAACAAACAAGAATGCTGTGCTGTGGTCGTTGTTTCAACAGGAAGCAAAAGTCAAGTAAAATCAAGTACTATAAGAAATCATAAAGTGCCATAAATTCATCCCTAAGGCCTTTTGGTCCACTTCTGAGTCCACACTTTGGTGATGTAATGCTGCATAGACTGTAGAGCAGAAGTACGCTGTGCATCAAATGGTACAAAAGAACAATTTGTAACATTTAGATTTTAGAAATTCATTTAAATGTTAGGGTGTGTTCACACTTTGGTTGGTCCGGACCAAAAAAAGAAAATAGTACATTTAGTCTTGGTTCGCTTAGCGCACACACTGTCATTTTTTAACACCAAACCTAAAGATACAAAACAAAAAAAAGGCTTTTATGACGTTTTTCTGGGCTAAATGCGCTCATTGTATGTGCGTACATATGATGGTATATGATGGTGCTGAACTCGTGAAGAGCTTATATAATATGTAAAGGAGTCAAAACAGCAGCAGGAATCCTGGACCTGAATCCTCACCAACACAATCGCTCTGAGACCGTCTGAACGAGGTGGTATCGGCCCGATTGCAAACGAACTCTGGGACCGTTCGCTTGAGGTGTGAAAGCAATCCGACCCAATGAACCAACAAACCAAATAAGATTATAATTAATTTCAAATGTGCTATATAAATAGCAGTAGTGTCTGATTCTGTGAGTCAGCACATCACAGTTGAAAACCAAAAGAGCACCTCTTCATCTTAAAATGTTGTGTAATTGCGCTTCTCCGTGCAAGAATGCTGTCCTGATGAAGCCTTGATTCCTGCTCTAGCTGCATTATAACATTTGTATAGTGTTTGCGTGTGTCTTGACACTGTTAACTCTAGACAGCGCTGGGAGATCCAGAGAGAGCGCGTTTGAATTTGCTGCAGCGTTAACTTGTCAATCATCTTGATGGATGACGCAGAGGAAACTCTGACCAATAAGAGGACAGTTGTACTCGCCTGTGACTTGCATTTAAACACATTTTGATATGTTTTGAAAAGTTGCCTTGTGAAAGCGAACCGAATCGAGAAGAAAATGCAACATTGGAACAAAGTCCCTGTTTCGGAATAAAACCAACGATTTACAGGTGTGAAAACACCCGACTAGCTTTTTGCTCTGCACATGCTCTGGGTTTCTTACAGGGGTGGCATACTACAGCAAATTACTCACAGTTTAATTGCTCTTCTACCTAAATGCTCTTATAAAAATGCCAAGATAAGGTATAGCCTGATAGTCTGTATTTTTTCTGCACAATAGTGGATGAATTTTGTGTGGCTGTACACTATTGTTCAAAAGTTTGGAGGTTTTAAGACTTTTTCTTTGTAAAAAGTTTCTTATGCTCACCAAGGGTGTGTATTTGATCAAAAACACTAATATTATTACAATTTAAAATAACTGTTTTCTATTGTGATATATTTTAAAATGTCATTTAAAATGCCATATTCCTGTGATCAAAGCTGAATTTTCAGCATCATTACTCCAGTCTTCAGTGTCACATGATCTTTCAGAAATCATTCTAATATGCTGATTTGCTGCTCAAAAAAATCTTATTATCATCATTGTTGAAAACAGTTGTGCTGCTTAATATTTTCATGGAAACTATGATACATTTGATTCTTTGATAAATATAAAGTTCAAGAACAGCATGGAGTTGAAATATTTTTCTGTATTACTGTAAAAGTCTCACTTTTACTGTCACTTTTGATCAATTTAATGTGTCCTTGATGAATAAAAGTATTAATTTACAAAAAAAGTCTTACTGACCCCAAACTTTTGAACAATAGTGTATGCGTTTATTTATTTATTTTTTTAGTGAAAATCATTCACAGTGATTTCAGTGAATAATTTTAGGTGCAAATATCCGACTACATTTTTCTCTGCTGTGATGATACAGTGCATCCGGAAAGTATTCACAGCGCTTCACTTTTTCCACATTTTGTTATGTTACAGCCTATTTAAAAATGGATTAAATTTATTATTTTTTTCCTCAATTCTACAAACAATACTCCATAATGACAACGTGAAAAAAGCTTGTTTGAAATCTTTGCAAATTTATTAAAAGTAAAAACGAAAAAATCACATGTACATAAGTATTCACAGCCTTTGCCATGACACTCAAAATTGAGCTCAGGTGCATCCTGTTTCCACTGATCATCCTTGAGATGTTTCTACAACTTGATTGGAGTCCACCTGTGGTAAATTCAGTTGATTGGACATGATTAGGAAAGGCACACACCTGTCTATATAAGGCCCCACAGTTAACAGTGCATGTCAGAGCACAAACCAAGCCATGAAGTCCAAGGAATTGTCTGTAGACCTCTGAGAAAGGATTGTATCGAGGCACAGATCTGGGGAAGGGTACAGAAACATTTCTGCAGCATTGAAGGTCCAAATGAGCACAGTGGCCTCCATCATCCGTAAATGAAAGAAGTTTGGAATCACCAGGACTCTTCCCAGCCAAACTGAGCGATCGGGGGAGAAGGGCCTTAGTCAGGGAGGTGACCAAGAACCTGATGGTCACTCTGACAGAGCTCTAGCGTTTTTCTGTGGAGAAAGGAGAACCTTCCAGAAGAACAACCATCTCTGCAGCACTCCACCAATCAGGCCTGTATGGTAGAGTGGCCAGACAGAAGCCACTCCTCAGTAAAAGGCCGCCTGGAGTTTGCCAAAAGGCACCTGAAGGACTCTCAGACCACGAGAAACTAAATTCTCTGGTCTGATGAAACAAAGATTGAACTTTATGGCCTGAATGGCAAGCGTCATGTCTGGAGGAAACCAGGCACCACTCATCACCTGGCCGATACCATCCCTACAGTGAAGCATGGTGGTGGCAGCATCATGCTGTGGGGATGTTTTTCAGCGGCAGGAACTGGGAGACTAGTCAGGATCGAGACACAGAGACATCCTTGATGAAATCCTGCTCCAGAGCGCTCTGGACCTCAGACTGGGGTGAAGGTTCATCTTCCAACAGGACAACGACCCTAAGCACACAGCCAAGATATCAAAGGAGTGGCTACGGGACAACTCTGTGAATGTCCTTGAGTGGCCCAGCCAGAGCCCAGACTTGGGAAAATAGCTGTGCACCGACGCTCCCCATCCAACCCGATGGAGCTTGAGAGGTCCTGCAAAGAAGAATGGGAGAAACTGCCCAAAAATAGGTGTGCCAGGCTTGTAGCATCATATTAAAAAAGACTTGAGGCTGTAATTGGTGCCAAAGGTGCTTCAACAAAGTATTGAGCAAAGGCTGTGAATACTTATGTACATGTGATTTTTTTTGTTTTGTTTTGTTTTTTTTTATAAATTGGCAAAGATTTCAAACAAACTTTTCACATTGTCATTATGAGGTATTGTTTGCAGAATTGAGGAAAAAAATAATGAATTTAATCCATTTTGGAATAAGGCTGTAACAACAAAATGTGGAAAAAGTGAAGTGCTGTGAATACTTTCTGGATGCACTGTATATGTTCTAGGTGGTTTCCAGGGCAGTATGGTTACTAAGATGTTCTAAATGGTTTTAGCATATTGCTATGTGGTTGCCAGGTGACTGAAATTACTGTAGATATGATATTGACCCCTCACTATACCCCACCTTAAACCTTTAAAAAAAACCTTTACTGACCAAAAATACAAAATAATAGGAACTGTTGACAAGTTGTTCTTTTCTACTTTAAGTTTATTAGGGTTAAGGAAAATGAAACTATCAAATATGCAGTTATTACTGGGGCATTTGTAATGTCAAGTCAAGTCACCTTTATTTATATAGCGCTTTTTACAATGCTGATTGTTTCAAAACAGCTTCACAGTGTTAACAGGAAAATAATGCAACAGAATTTGATTCGGCTGTACAGAAAACGTTGGAGAAAACGTTGATGTTATCCAGCTCATTTCAATGATCATATAGTGACCTTGCGGGCAGATCAGTAATTTAGTTGAAAATTTATTTGAATATTTAGTTTAAAATTTTTGTGTCCCCAACTGAGCAAGCCAAGCCAAAGGCGACAGTGGCAAGGAACCAAAACTCCATCAGGTGGCATAATGGAGAAAAATAAACCTTGGGAGAAACCAGGCTCAGGGTGCCAGTTCTCCTCTGGCCATCATGCCGTGTCGGTGAGGCAATTATTAGATAGGAATATTCGAAAGATCGGAGTCATCACGCCGGAGACGGGTTTATTGAGGATGGCGTTTCGGTGAGGCAATTATTAGATAGGAATATTCGAAAGATCAGAGTCATCACGCCAGAGATGGGTTTATTGAGGATGTCGTGTCGATGAGCCAATTATTAGATAGGAATATTCGAAAGATCGGAGTCATTATGCCGGAGGCGGTATACTGGGATGCCGTGTCGATGAGGCAATTTCAGTCTAATTGACACTGTCTCTGCAGACACTTCAGGGATGCGTTGGTAATGTCTGGGCGCAGGTCCACCATCTGATCTGGATACGGCCCGGATCCGGCTGACTGCAGTAAACCTCAGGATAAACAGAGACTAACATTAGCGTAGATGCCATTCTTTTTATGATGTAACGAGTACATCAGGTGTTATGGTAAGTGTTCCCGGTTCCGGCTGACCTAGTTAATGCAGCCTAAAAATCATTTAACTGATTTGAATAGTATAAATTAAAAATGTTTTATGTGTATGCCATAGTAAAGAGATGTGTTTTTAGTCTAGATTTAAACTGACAGAGTGTGTCTGCTTCCCGAACAATGCTAGGAAGACTGTTCCAGAGTTTAGGTGCTAAATAGGAAAAGGATCGACCGCCTGCAGTTGATTTTGATATTCTAGGTGATTATCAACTGGCCAGAATTTTGAGACCGCAATAGACGTGATGGAGTATAATGTGTTAAGAGCTCGGTCAAGTACTGGGGAGCTAAACCATTTAGTGCTTTGTAAGTAATAAGCAAGATTTTAAAATGTATGCAATGTTTAATAGGGAGCCAGTGCAGTGTTGACAGAACCGGCTAATATGGTCATACTTCCTGGTTCTAGTAAGAACTCGAGCTGTTGCGTTTTGGACCAGCTGCAGTTTATTTATTAAGCGAGCAGGGCAACCACCCAGTAGAGCATTACAATAATCTAGCCTTGAGGTCATGAACGCATGAACTAACTGTTCAGCATTTTGCATTGAAAGCATGTGCCGTAATTTAGATATATTTTTAAGATGGTAGAATGCATTTTTACGCGTTTGCGCATTTTTATGCATTTTGAAACGTGGCTTTCAAATGAAAGATTGGTATCAAAGAGCACACCCAGGTTCCTAACTGATGACGAGGACTTGACAGAGCAGCCATCAAGTGTTAGACAGTATTCTAGGTTACTACTTGTGGAGTTTTTTTGTCCAATAATTAAAAAAAAATTCTGAATTAAGTTGCAGGAAATTACTAGTCATCCAATTTTTTATATCAGCTATGCATTCCATTAATCTTGTGAGTTGGTAAGTTTCGTCAGGGCGTGAAGAAATATAGAGCTGAGTATCTTCAGCATAACAATAAAAACTAACGCCATGCTTCCTAATGATATCTCCCAGTGGTAGCATGTACAGGGTGAAAAGCAACGGTCCTAGCACTGAGCCCTGCGGTACTCCATACTGAACTTGTGATCGGTGTGACATCTCTTCATTTACTGCTACAAACTGATAACGGTCAGATAAGTATGATTTAAACCATGCCAATGCAATTCCACTAATGCCAACATAATTTTCGAGTCTATTCAAAAGAATGTTGTGGTCGATAGTATCGAATGCAGCGCTAAGATCGAGTAACACTAATAGAGAGATACAACCACGATCGGATGATAAGAGTAAATCATTTGTAACTCTAATGAGAGCAGTCTCAGTACTATGATACGGTCTAAATCCTGACTGGAAATCCTCACAGATACCATTTCTTTCTAAAAAGGAGCGCAGTTGTGAAGACACTGCCTTTTCTAGTATTTTTGACAGAAAGGGTAGATTTGAGATTGGCCTGTAATTGACTAACAAAAGATACTCAGAGAAAACACACACTGTAGTATTTTTCCCATCTCTGTGTTAAGAGGTTCATGTTGTGGATTCAGTTTGTGGCAGCCTACATTCTCACATTCAATGTTGCTCAATGTCACAATTCTTTCAAATTCACCACTGTAAAAATTATATTTATGAAGTCAAATAAGTGATCACAATGGACCCACCAGCCTTAGACTTATTTACAGTATCGTGCATCTGTTCTTCATAATTTTACAGCACCATTAGTACGTAATAAATTAATAGTAATAAATTACATAGATGATGTTCCTTGATGCGGAAGTGAGAAAACAGCTATTGGTTAGAATCTCTCTAGAGCGCATTACCATGATGGCACTGGATAATTTGTTGCTAATGGCACTTGTTTTAGTTTTTGTCTTATTTGCTTCTATTAAGACCTAACCTTCATGAATTATGTAAAAAGTATATTGTGATTATGGCCTCAAATGGCTGTGAATTTAAGATTTGTATGGTTTACTGTGCACCCTGACTAAAAGAATGTCATATGATCAAGTATGAAGGAAATTTAGGGCTTGTCCAAATACCCACACTTCCGATCTTTGCCACTCAAGGGCGCGTGCATGCGACAGGAAGTAAGTAAGAGAAATTCATACAGGTTTGGAACACCCTGAGGGTGAGTAAATGATGACAGAATTTTAATTTTTGGGTGAAGCCCTACAGTGTACTTTCATACATCAAAATGTCAACACTGTCACATACTATCATATTCAACTATGTCTTCAAAACCAGTTCAGCAAGTTTTGTGCTTTTTTGTGGTATGTCTCTGAAGTGAGTATTTCAAAATCTGCAAAAGTGTTATCATAATAATTATTTTAGCTGGAAATTGAAAAAAATATTTCTTTGGATAATGAAATGAATGAAATACTTTATAAATGAAAGATTCTCATTAAGCCCCATTCAAAGCCATTTGACCCAAAAATTATGTCATTTACTCAACCACATGTTGTACCAAACCTGTATGACTTTCTTTGTTCTGCGAAACACAAAAGATATTTTGAAAAATGTCCATACAAAAGTCAAATGTTGTTTGGACGTCAGCATTCTTGAAAATGAATAATGACAGAATTTTCATTTTTGAGTCAACTATTCCTTTAACGTAAGTTGTGTCAGTAATTGTAAACACCATTTAACATTATGTCTTAAAGTCACTATGAAATCAAAATCGACTATTCTTATGTTTTATGGAATATTGCAGTATTTATTATAAATGATTTATTCGTCCACATCATTGTTTTTTTATAAGTAATGTACCCTTGTAATTTTTAATCAAAATAACTCCCCCTCCCTCTTGCAGCAACATCTCTTTCTAATGACGTTTACTGGCACGAGGGCGGGACAACCTGTCACTCACATGAGATCAACCAATAGCAAACCACATCCACCCAATCAATTCCCAGTGGACAAAATCAAGTCCCGCCCTACATTTTTTTCTTATTCGAGAAGCTTCCACTCGGATATACGTTACATAGGGAAGAAAAAACTATCACAACTTCTGTTTAATGACAACTCTCTGATAATGACAATAGAAACGGTATAGCAAAAAAAAAAACGGTATGGTGCAAAACATATACCCTCATACCGTCCTGCCCTAATATATTCATGAATGTCCATTTACACTAAATCCCAACAGCCTGTCTTGTTGACAAAGGGTTTTTACACTAACTCAAATTGTCATTGTCTGGTGGAGCCAAACAAAGTGACAAAAGAAAATCATTCAATAACAGGAGTAGTGTCGTGGTGAGTAAGCATAGTGAATAAAGCCTTTTTCCAATCCCATTCTTCACCCTACTCCCATTGAATACCAGCTCAGAGACGCATTCATCTTAAACAAAACTGTTCGTAAAGTGTAATTCAACCACTTCGTAAAGTTGATTGGACAGCCTGGCATGTCGACCGTGACGCATATAGCTCGTATTGTTACCAAACCCAAAACTGTGGTTCCCTTCCTGGACCTTCGAGGATACCTTTACTGATCAGCAGATTCAATAGGGTTAGGGTTAAGAGTAGGTGTAGGGGAGGGTTTTTGGGATAGCGACAAGTAATGTCCCAATAAGTCAGCATTCATTTATCATTTTAATAAATGAAAATATATGTTGTTGTAAACAATATGTTGTTATTATTAATACACTGAGCATCTGCCACTCTGCACTAAGTATGACTAGCATCTAAGACTATTTTACACTTTTTTATATACTTACACTTAGTGGAAATTTAATTGATCGCTATTTGCACTTAGTGTAAAAAGCATCCATAAATCTTTTCTGTCAGGCATGGTTATTTGAGTTACATTGGCCCTGCAGGGATTATCATAGAATCTTGTAGTTATTCAAAACGAAAGAATTTCTGATTTGCTGCTTGGACGCTTCTTTGTGCTGATGGCAAATTCCTATCTCTGCAGGCATGGTGTGGTCTGATGTGAAGCGTCTATGGTATGAGGGATTGGAAGATTTCCTGGAAGAGTCACGGAACCAGCTAAGTTTCGTCATGAACTCACTTTATTTGGCCACCTTTGCCTTAAGAGTGGTGGCGCACAGCAAGGTATAAACCCAGTCCAGAACATTACATTCTGACCACTTTACCAAGTCATTAGTCACTAGTTTACTCAAGAATGAAAATTATGTCATCATTTACTCGTAATCTTTTCTTTCCAGGCTTTGACTTTCTTTCTTCCATGGTGCATAAAATAAGTACTTTACTGTTGAACATCTCCTTTTGTGTTCCATGGAAGCAGAAAGTTATAGTTTGGAATGACACAAGGATGTGTAAATTACAGAATTTTCTTTTTTTTTTTTAAATCATTGTATTTTTAAATAACAGTATATGTGCAGCATGTTAGGGCTGTCAAATCGATTAATCGCGATTAATCACATCTAACATAAAAGTTTGTGTTTATATAATATATATGTGTGTGTATATATATATATATGTGTGTGCATGCGTGTATTATATGTATTAGTGCTGTCAATCGATTAAAAAATTAACTAATTAATTGCACATTTTTCTTTAATTAATCGCGATTAATCGCACCTTTTTATATATTTTTATATTGTAACAATTTCACCTTTAAATTTCCAAATTAATGTAGAAACAACATAAAGAAGCCTATATTAAAGCCTATATTTTAAATATTTGTTTAATGACATAACCGACACCAATTCTGCTACTGATGTCTCTATGAAATTGATTTTTTTCTCAATTTTAGCCATTAATTGAAATCAGCATTGAAAGCTATAATTTTTAGCATTTATTAGGCTTTAAAAATACTATAACAACTTTTAATTTAAGTGAACTTAAAACAATCTTCAAATAAACCCATTATAATACAATAAATGTCATATTTACCTGTGCCCTTCAATATATCAAGGCTTCAAGTCTGAAGCGGCTTTCTGTGCGCACGAGTGTCACACAGACGCGTGCGTCAGTAACACACTGCGTTCTCTTTTGTGTCTTGTCACGCTTGAATGGTTTAAAAGCATTTGCATGATGTAACGCTAGCCAAAGTATGATGGGAAAAACAGATGCTGCGTTATGTTAAATATTTTTTACGCTTTAAACTGAAAACAATTATTGTGTGCATTAACGTGTTAATTTTGACAGCACTAATATGTATGCATATATACAGTATACATATAGTTTGCGTGCCGCGTGCTTTGCCTGCTTGCTGTGTTGTGACTGAAAGAGCACGCGCGAGAGAGCAAGCACATGCGCAGATTAATGCATGCATATACACACACACACACAGACAGAGCACAGGCATAGGCTATATATATATATATATATATATATATATAAACCCGATTCCAAAAAAGTTGGGACACTGTACAAATTGTGAATAAAAACAGAATGCAATGATGTGGAAGTTTCAAATTTCAATATTTTATTCAGAATACAACATAGATGACATATCAAATGTTTAAACTGAGAAAATGTATCATTTTAAGGGAAAAATAAGTTGATTTTAAATTTCATGGCATCAACACATCTCAAAAAAGTTGGGACAAGGCCATGTTTACCACTGTGTGGCATCCCCTCTTCTTTTTATAACAGTCTGCAAACATCTGGGGACTGAGGAGACAAGTTGCTCAAGTTTAGGAATAGGAATGTTGTCCCATTCTTGTCTAATACAGGCTTCTAGTTGCTCAACTGTCTTAGGTCTTCTTTGTCGCATCTTCCTCTTTATGATGCGCCAAATGTTTTCTATGGGTGAAAGATCTGGACTGCAGGCTGGCCATTTCAGTACCCGGATCCTTCTTCTACGCAGCCATGATGTTGTAATTGATGCAGTATGTGGTCTGGCATTGTCATGTTGGAAAATGCAAGGTCTTCCCTGAAAGAGACGACGTCTGGATGGGAGCATATATTGTTCTAGAACTTGGATATACCTTTCAGCATTGATGGTGCCTTTCCAGATGTGTAAGCTGCCCATGCCACACGCACTCATGCAACCCCATACCATCAGAGATGCAGGCTTCTGAACTGAGCGCTGATAACAACTTGGGTTGTCCATGTCCTCTTTAGTCCGGATGACATGGCGTCCCAGTTTTCCAAAAAGAACTTCAAATTTTGATTCGTCTGACCACAGAACAGTTTTCCACTTTGCCACAGTCCATTTTAAATGAGCCTTGGCCCAGAGAAAACGCCTGCGCTTCTGGATCATGTTTAGATATGGCTTCTTTTTTGACCTATAGAGTTTTAGCCGACAATGTTTTCTGGAAGTATCCTGAGCCCATGTTGTGATTTCCATTACAGTAGCATTCCTGTATGTGATGCAGTGCCGTCTAAGGGCCCGAAGATCACTGGCATCCAGTATGGTTTTCCGGCCTTGACCCTTACGCACAGAGATTGTTCCAGATTCTCTGAATCTTTGGATGATATTATGCACTGTAGATGATGATAACTTCAAACTCTTTGCAATTTTTCTCTGAGAAACTCCTTTCTGATATTGCTCCACTATTTTTCGCCGCAGCATTGGGGGAATTAGTGATCCTCTGCCCATCTTGACTTCTGAGAGACACTGCCACTCTGAGAGGCTCTTTTTATACCCAGTCATGTTGCCAATTGACCTAATAAGTTGCAAATTGGTCCTCCAGCTGTTCCTTATATGTACATTTAACTTTTCCGGCCTCTTATTGCTACCTGTCCCAACTTTTTTGGAATGTGTAGCTCTCATGAAATCCAAAATGAGCCAATATTTGACATGACATTTCAAAATGTCTCACTTTCAACATTTGATATGTTATCTATATTCTATTGTGAATAAAATATAAGTTTATGAGATTTGTAAATTATTGCATTCCCTTTTTATTCACAATTTGTACAGTGTCCCAACTTTTTTGGAATCGGGTTTGTATGTATATATAGGCTATATTTATTTTATCATTATAATAGGCTATATCATTTATATCACAAAACTGTTTTGCGCATGAGATTTCAGTCACCAAATCTCAGACGACAGTAAGCAAACATTAACCATAACATTAAACATTAACCAATTATTGAGGGAAAACTTATCACAGTTCCAAATGATGCAGGACTGCAGCTGCACTCTGGAAGAATTATTATCAACTGTCGATGCCGTTCTTTTGCTTCATAACTCGTACTGAGAAGGATATATTTGTGTAAATAGTTTAGCAACACTGCGTGAACTTTTTGAAGTTTAAAGTTTGACTGTTTACACCTGTGACTGTTACACCTGTTCGACCACAGCAAAGTTACGTAATTGGTAAGTCTTACTGCTGTGTTGATGAGGACGCTGTGCCTGTGTTTGTACATGTATTTGTTTACCGTTGCAAGCAATCTTTAAATACAACATATTGCAAAAATGGTATTTGCTGTGAGAAACGGACCTCGGGTTCGGGTTCGGGTCCGGGTCCGGTTCAGGCTTAACATGTAAATGTAATGGTCGGGTCGTGTCGGGTTAAATGATCTCGGGTACGGGCTGGGTTCGGGCTTCAGTTTAAAGCCCGTGCAGACCTCTAGTCTGTACCAAGGCAGTGAAGCAGTACAGCTCGCCATCTTTCATCTGGCATAGCAATCCCTGTAACGTCAATAACGTAAAAATAATTTTGATAATTTTCAAAACTCTGAAGCTATGTGCTGAATGGCATAGCAGGCTAACCGGGGTAAGGTAGGAGGGAAAAAAGTTAGCAACAGCCGTCTTCGTTACCAACGAAAGCGGAAAAAATGCCTAATCCTCGTCGCCAATTTGTGGTATCTGTCAGGAGTTATTAAACAATATAGCACACGAGATAAGATGGTTGAAGTTTGCTAAAACCTGTTTACTTATCACTTACCTTCTCACACACAGTTCAGAATTCCTTTTCAAAATAGCAGTCCACAATATAATTTACTTATGAACAGAACATAATTTGAAAGATGTAGTCATTAAAAGTATTTTGTGCCAAAGCTATGATAAATGATCCACAGTTTAGCCCACATAGATTGAGTTTTGAAAAAGTGAACTAAGTATTGAGAAACTGGTCCTAGCGATTGTAAAAATAAATAAATAAATGAGAGAGAGAGAGAGAGAGAGAGAGAGAGAGAGAGAGAGAGAGAGAGAGAAAGAAAACCCTGTAAATATCTGCTTTAAATTTGAGGACCGCACTGTTGTGTTCTGTAGTGTTGCTTTCGTCAACGAAAATTATGACTAAATATCGTCGTCAACGAACCTTTATCACGTGACGAAAACGAGACGAGACGCAACGTAAATGCTGGTCATGTGACGATGACTATAATTAAATGTATAATGCAATATTGTTGACGAATAAAAACGAGACTAAATGTGGTTTACAAAATAAAAACTATGCTAAAATGTCTCTTCGTTTTCGTTGACCAAAACGAGACGAGACGAAATGTTATAACGTAATTTCGTCTCGTTTAGTCGCGTTATTATTATCATTTTGCAGTATTTCTGTGTGTCTCACTTCAGGGGCTGCATCAGGTCGCACTGCGCAGACGCAGGCGACGTCACTCTCTTCAAGCCCCACTCGCGGCATTATTTAGAAGATGCAGCTGCGGTGAGTTAGCGTAAACGACAACAAACAAAGTTAAGTCTGACACGGAGAAAGGGACCGATGGCCGTCCAGCCGGGGTTCGTCTTTAGCCCTATTCGGACGGTAATTGTTTCTCGTGGGGTCATAAGGTATTTTCATCATTGACAGGGGCTGTCTGTGATTTAATTGCCATCCGAATCCAGAATATCAGTGTTTTTCTCCCACCACCCGCGTAAAAATCCCCGGCCGAATTACCGACTGTTTTTTTGACAAATACCAAGGTCGTGTGGTGATTTAATTGCCATCCGAATCCACATCTCTGCGTTTTCAAGAATATATCACTTCAAAATGCACTGTTTATATCCTTTTTGACCACTGCAGAGCACCGTACAGTTGCGCTTCGCTGTAATTTGGATGCATTTTAAAGATCTAGACATTTATTACTGAAATGCTGGCAAGTATTTACAAGAGCAATATATTTCACACCGTTCAAAAAATAAAAAGAAAAGCACATAAACATTTGAAATGGGCCGTTATTACGGCAGCAATTATATATGTTAAAATAACCAAGCAGCATTATGTTTACCTCATGTAAATAAGAGGCTGTATTAACTTATTTCCGCTCATTTCCATGTGGAATAAAATGACATCCTTTATTTTGAGAGAAAATACAAGACAGAAAACCATTTTAAATATAATGCGCATCTATATATCTTCCTATTTTTAAAGATTTAAATAATTAAATAATAATTAGGATATTATTTTCCTATTATTAAATTTAAATATGCATTTATTCTTATTATACCAAGCATATGACATCATCACAAAACTCGCTCCTCCACCGTGAATAAATCACCATCCGAATGCACGAGTTTTATCACTGAGGTGGCATGCAAATTTATTTTTACGGACTTCCACGTGAGAAACAATTACCGTCTGAATAGGGCTTTTGGGAGAAAAAGAAGAAACGACATTTGGAAAAACTTTAATTACATAGAAGTGGAAAAGAAAATGGAATGTGTTGTGAGAAAGATGGGGAGAAATGCGGCCACAAAAATCACAGGAAAAAACACCACGAACCTTAAGAGACATCTCAATGTTTTTATTTATTTTATTTAAATTTATGTGTGTGTACTTCTAACATGTTTGGTTGGTAAAATAAATATGTTGTAAATTCAAATCAGACCGTCTTCCGTATTTGGAATGGATGTATTCTTGAGTCTATAACGTAACAATAATATAATAAGATAACCTTGTCTGAAATGGGTTTGGGTAAAAGATTTTGGTTTCGCCTATACTACTATGTACTTATACTACAAACCCGATTCCAAAAAAGTTGGGACACTGTACAAATTGTGAATAAAAACAGAATGCAATGATGTGGAAGTTTCAAATTTCAATATTTTATTCAGAATACAACATAGATGACATATCAAATGTTTAAACTGAGAAAATGTATCATTTTAAGGGAAAAATAAGTTGATTTTAAATTTCATGGCATCAACACATCTCAAAAAAGTTGGGACAAGGCCATGTTTACCACTGTGTGGCATCCCCTCTTCTTTTTATAACAGTCTGCAAACGTCTGGGGACTGAGGAGACAAGTTGCTCAAGTTTAGGAATAGGAATGCTGTCCCATTCTTGTCTAATACAGGCTTCTAGTTGCTCAACTGTCTTAGGTCTTCTTTGTCGCATCTTCCTCTTTATGATGCGCCAAATGTTTTCTATGGGTGAAAGATCTGGACTGCAGGCTGGCCATTTCAGTACCCGGATCCTTCTACGCAGCCATGATGTTGTAATTGATGCAGTATGTGGTCTGGCATTGTCATGTTGGAAAATGCAAGGTCTTCCCTGAAAGAGACGACGTCTGGATGGGAGCATATGTTGTTCTAGAACTTGGATATACCTTTCAGCATTGATGGTGCCTTTCCAGATGTGTAAGCTGCCCATGCCACACGCACTCATGCAACCCCATACCATCAGAGATGCAGGCTTCTGAACTGAGCGCTGATAACAACTTGGGTTGTCCATGTCCTCTTTAGTCCGGATGACATGGCGTCCCAGTTTTCCAAAAAGAACTTCAAATTTTGATTCGTCTGACCACAGAACAGTTTTCCACTTTGCCACAGTCCATTTTAAATGAGCCTTGGCCCAGAGAAAACGCCTGCGCTTCTGGATCATGTTTAGATATAGCTTCTTTTTTGACCTATAGAGTTTTAGCCGACAATGTTTTCTGGAAGTATCCTGAGCCCATGTTGTGATTTCCATTACAGTAGCATTCCTGTATGTGATGCAGTGCTGTCTAAGGGCCCGAAGATCACGGGCATCCAGTATGGTTTTCCGGCCTTGACCCTTACGCACAGAGATTGTTCCAGATTCTCTGAATCTTTGGATGATATTATGCACTGTAGATGATGATAACTTCAAACTCTTTGCAATTTTTCTCTGAGAAACTCCTTTCTGATATTGCTCCACTATTTTTCGCCGCAGCATTGGGGGAATTAGTGATCCTCTGCCCATCTTGACTTCTGAGAGACACTGCCACTCTGAGAGGCTCTTTTTATACCCAGTCATGTTGCCAATTGACCTAATAAGTTGCAAATTGGTCCTCCAGCTGTTCCTTATATGTACATTTAACTTTTCCGGCCTCTTATTGCTACCTGTCCCAACTTTTTTGGAATGTGTAGCTCTCATGAAATCCAAAATGAGCCAATATTTGACATGACATTTCAAAATGTCTCACTTTCAACATTTGATATGTTATCTATATTCTATTGTGAATAAAATATAAGTTTATGAGATTTGTGAATTATTGCATTCCCTTTTTATTCACAATTTGTACAGTGTCCCAACTTTTTTGGAATCGGGTTTGTATATATATATATATATATATAGGCTATATTTATTTTATCATTATAATAGGCTATATCATTTATATCACAAAACTGTTTTGCGCATGAGATTTCAGTCACTAAATCTCAGACGACAGTAAGCAAACATTAACCATAACATTAAACATTAACCAATTATTGAGGGAAAACTTATCACAGTTCCAAATGATGCAGGACTGCAGCTGCACTCTGGAAGAATTATTATCAACTGTCGATGCCGTTCTTTTGCTTCATAACTCGTACTGAGAAGGATATATTTGTGTAAATAGTTTAGCAACACTGCGTGAACTTTTTGAAGTTTAAAGTTTGACTGTTTACACCTGTGACTGTTACACCTGTTCGACCACAGCAAAGTTACGTAATTGGTAAGTCTTACTGCTGTGTTGATGAGGACGCTGTGCCTGTGTTTGTACATGTATTTGTTTACCGTTGCAAGCAATCTTTAAATACAACATATTGCAAAAATGGTATTTGCTGTGAGAAACGGACCTCGGGTTCGGGTTCGGGTCCGGGTCCGGTTCAGGCTTAACATGTAAATGTAATGGTCGGGTCGTGTCGGGTTAAATGATCTCGGGTACGGGCTGGGTTCGGGCTTCAGTTTAAAGCCCGTGCAGACCTCTAGTCTGTACCAAGGCAGTGAAGCAGTACAGCTCGCCATCTGTCATCTGGCATAGCAATCCCTGTAACGTCAATAACGTAAAAATAATTTTGATAATTTTCAAAACTCTGAAGCTATGTGCTGAATGGCATAGCAGGCTAACCGGGGTAAGGTAGGAGGGAAAAAAGTTAGCAACAGCCATCTTCGTTACCAACGAAAGCGGAAAAAAAGCCTAATCCTCGTCGCCAATTTGTGGTATCTGTCAGGAGTTATTAAACAATATAGCACACGAGATAAGATGGTTGAAGTTTGCTAAAACCTGTTTACTTATCACTTACCTTCTCACACACAGTTCAGAATTCCTTTTCAAAATAGCAGTCCACAATATAATTTACTTATGAACAGAACATAATTTGAAAGATGTAGTCATTAAAAGTATTTTGTGCCAAAGCTATGATAAATGATCCACAGTTTAGCCCACATAGTTCACTTTTTCAAAACTCAATCTAAGTATTGAGAAACTGGTCCTAGCGATTGTAAAAATAAATAAATAAATGAGAGAGAGAGAGAGAGAGAGAGAGAGAGAGAGAGAGAGAGAGAGAGAGAGAGAGAGAGAAAACCCTGTAAATATCTGCTTTAAATTTGAGGACCGCACTGTTGTGTTCTGTAGTGTTGCTTTCGTCAACGAAAATTATGACTAAATATCGTCGTCAACGAACCTTTATCACGTGACGAAAACGAGACGAGACGCAACGTAAATGCTGGTCATGTGACGATGACTATAATTAAATGTATAATGCAATATTGTTGACGAATAAAAACGAGACTAAATGTGGTTTACAAAATAAAAACTATGCTAAAATGTCTCTTCGTTTTCGTTGACCAAAACGAGACGAGACGAAATGTTATAACGTAATTTCGTCTCGTTTAGTCGCGTTATTATTATCATTTTGCAGTATTTCTGTGTGTCTCACTTCAGGGGCTGCATCAGGTCGCACTGCGCAGACGCAGGCGACGTCACTCTCTTCAAGCCCCACTCGCGGCATTATTTAGAAGATGCAGCTGCGGTGAGTTAGCGTAAACGACAACAAACAAAGTTAAGTCTGACACGGAGAAAGGGACCGATGGCCGTCCAGCCGGGGTTCGTCTTTAGCCCTATTCGGACGGTAATTGTTTCTCGTGGGGTCATAAGGTATTTTCATCATTGACAGGGGCTGTCTGTGATTTAATTGCCATCCGAATCCAGAATATCAGTGTTTTTCTCCCACCACCCGCGTAAAAATCCCCGGCCGAATTACCGACTGTTTTTTTGACAAATACCAAGGTCGTGTGGTGATTTAATTGCCATCCGAATCCACATCTCTGAGTTTTCAAGAATATATCACTTCAAAATGCACTGTTTATATCCTTTTTGATCACTGCAGAGCACCGTACGGTTGCGCTTCGCTGTAATTCGGATGCATTTTAAAGATCTAGACATTTATTACTGAAATGCTGGCAAGTATTTACAAGAGCAATATATTTCACACCGTTCAGAAACTAAAAAGAAGAAAAGCACATAAACATTTGAAATGGGCCGTTATTACGGCAGCAATTATATATGTTAAAATAACCAAGCAGCATTATGTTTACCTCATGTAAATAAGAGGCTGTATTAACTTATTTCCGCTCATTTCCATGTGGAATAAAATGACATCCTTTATTTTGAGAGAAAATACAAGACAGAAAACCATTTTAAATATAATGCGCATCTATATATCTTCCTATTTTTAAAGATTTAAATAATTAAATAATAATTAGGATATTATTTTCCTATTATTAAATTTAAATATGCATTTATTCTTATTATACCAAGCATATGACATCATCACAAAACTCGCTCCTCCACCGTGAATAAATCACCATCCGAATGCACGAGTTTTATCACTGAGGTGGCATGCAAATTTATTTTTACGGACTTCCACGTGAGAAACAATTACCGTCTGAATAGGGCTTTTGGGAGAAAAAGAAGAAACGACATTTGGAAAAACTTTAATTACATAGAAGTGGAAAAGAAAATGGAATGTGTTGTGAGAAAGATGGGGAGAAATGCGACCACAAAAATCACAGGAAAAAACACCACGAACCTTAAGAGACATCTCAATGTTTTTATTTATTTTATTTAAATTTATGTGTGTGTACTTCTAACATGTTTGGTTGGTAAAATAAATATGTTGTAAATTCAAATCAGACCGTCTTCCGTATTTGGAATGGATGTATTCTTGAGTCTATAACGTAACAATAATATAATAAGATAACCTTGTCTGAAATGGGTTTGGGTAAAAGATTTTGGTTTCGCCTATACTACTATGTACTTATACTACAAACCCGATTCCAAAAAAGTTGGGACACTGTACAAATTGTGAATAAAAAAGGAATGCAATAATTTACAAATCTCATAAACTTATATTTTATTCACAATAGAATATAGATATATCAAATGTTGAAAGTGAGACATTTTGAAATGTCATGCCAAATATTGGCTCATTTTGGATTTCATGAGAGCTACACATTCCAAAAAAGTTGGGACAGGTAGCAATAAGAGGCCGGAAAAGTTAAATGTACATATAAGGAACAGCTGGAGGACCAATTTGCAACTTATTAGGTCAATTGGCAACATGATTGGGTATAAAAAGAGCCTCTCAGAGTGGCAGTGTCTCTCAGAAGTCAAGATGGGCAGAGGATCACCAATTCCCCCAATGCTGCGGCGAAAAAAATGGTGGAGCAATATCAGAAAGGAGTTTCTCAGAGAAAAATTGCAAAGAGTTTGAAGTTATCATCATCTACAGTGCATAATATCATCCAAAGATTCAGAGAATCTGGAACAATCTCTGTGCGTAAGGGGCAAGGCCGGAAAACCATACTGGATGCCCGTGATCTTCGGGCCCTTAGACGGCACTGCATCACATACAGGAATGCTACTGTAATGGAAATCACAACATGGGCTCAGGATACTTCCAGAAAACATTGTCGGTGAACACAATCCACCGTGCCATTCGCCGTTGCCGGCTAAAACTCTATAGGTCAAAAAAGAAGCCATATCTAAACATGATCCAGAAGCGCAGGCATTTTCTCTGGGCCAAGGCTCATTTAAAATGGACTGTGGCAAAGTGGAAAACTGTTCTGTGGTCAGACGAATCAAAATTTGAAGTTCTTTTTGGAAAACTGGGACGCCATGTCATCCGGACTAAAGAGGACAAGGACAACCCAAGTTGTTATCAGCGCTCAGTTCAGAAGCCTGCATCTCTGATGGTATGGGGTTGCATGAGTGCGTGTGGCATGGGCAGCTTACACATCTGGAAAGGCACCATCAATGCTGAAAGGTATATCCAAGTTCTAGAACAACATATGCTCCATCCAGACGTCGTCTCTTTCAGGGAAGACCTTGCATTTTCCAACATGACAATGTCAGACCACATACTGCATCAATTACAACATCATGGCTGCGTAGAAGAAGGATCCGGGTACTGAAATGGCCAGCCTGCAGTCCAGATCTTTCACCCATAGAAAACATTTGGTGCATCATAAAGAGGAAGATGCGACAAAGAAGACCTAAGACAGTTGAGCAACTAGAAGCCTGTATTAGACAAGAATGGGACAACATTCCTATTCCTAAACTTGAGCAACTTGTCTCCTCAGTCCCCAGACGTTTGCAGACTGTTATAAAAAGAAGAGGGGATGCCACACAGTGGTAAACATGGCCTTGTCCCAACTTTTTTGAGATGTGTTGATGCCATGAAATTTAAAATCAACTTATTTTTCCCTTAAAATTATACATTTTCTCAGTTTAAACATTTGATATGTCATTTATGATGTATTCTGAATAAAATATAGAAATTTGAAACTTCCACATCATTGCATTCTGTTTTTATTCACAATTTGTATAGTGTCCTAACTTTTTTGGAATCGGGTTTGTATATTGACTGGGTTAAATATAATTGCATTACTAAAAAGAGACTAAAATACAATTTTCATTGACTAAAACGTCATCAGTTTTCGTCGACTAAAACTAGACGAAAATATTCATGGATAATTCTGACTAAAATAAGACTAAAATGCTCAGACTTTTAGTCGACTGAAACTTGACTAGACTAAAAAGAGTATGAACGTGACTAAAACTAAAATGACAGCTTGACACAAAGACTAGACTAAAACTAAAATTAAAACAGGCCGCCAAAAACAACACTAGTGTTCTGGTGATTAAATCAAATGTTTTTATTAAATGTTGAGGTCCGGTTTTAAAAGAATGACCAGCTGTGTTACAAGGGTGATCAGTCTAGTTGTTTTGAAAATGTAACGCTTGAAAATATGGAAAAAAATGTAATTGTGAATGTACACACAGCAGGTTTGTCATTCTGGAAACATCCCACCCTCAGAACAACGCTGCAAGTTTCACCATGATACTTGTTACTGTACAGTATCTTATAGGAAACCATTGGATGTGACCATGTTCATTCCACCCACAGCTGATTCTAAAGGTAAATAGTAGTTTATAGGGAGCTTTTTATGATAAAGAATATAAATACGATTAGAATATAAATCAAAACACTGTTTTTTTGTTTTTGTTTTTTTACTTTTTAAATGTAATTCAATGTGTGCTTGTACAACTATCTTTGTGAGGACCAGTTTGACCAGCTGAGTGAGGGTAAAGTGAGGACATTTTGGCTGGTCCTCACTTTCTGAGACCCCTTTAAAGGCCTGTTTGAGTGTCAAGACTTGGTTTTAGGGATAAAGTTAAAATGAGGTTAAAGGGATAGTTCACCCAAAAATGAAAATTACCCCATGATTTACTCACCCTCAAGCCATCCAAGGTGTATATGACATTCTTCTTTCAGACGAATACAATCTGAGTTATATTAAAAAAAAAATGTCCTGGCTAATCCAAGCTTTAAAATGGCAGTGAATGGGAGCCCAAAATTTGAAAATTATAAAAGTACTCCACACGGCTCCGGGGGGTTAATAAAGGCCTTCTGAAGCGAATCGATGTGTTCCATATTTAAAACTTTATAAAGTAAAATATCTAGCTTCTGCCAGAACACCTTCCGTATTCAACTTACAAAGAAAGTTTAACACCTCTCGCAGTTCAAAACACTTACGCTACGTCCGACGTCATCGTTGCGCCAGTTACGCTTTTTCTGTAAGTTGAATACGGAATGCGGTCCGGCGGAAGCTAGATATTTTACTTTATAACGTGTTAAATATGGATATTTTTCTTACAAAAATCCATCAATTCGCTTCAGAAGGCCTTTATTAACCCCCTGGAGCCATGTGGATTACTTTTATAATGGATGGATGCACTTTTTTGGGCTTCAGATTTTGGGCTGCCATTCACTGCCATTATAAAGATTGGAAAAGCCAGTACATTTTTTAATATATCTCAGATTGTGTTCATCAGAAAGAAGAAAGTCATATACACCTAGGATGGCTTGAGGGTGAGTAAATCATGGGGTAATTTTCATTTTTTGGTGAACTATACCTTTAAGGGTATGTTTAGGGTAAGGGTTTGGGTTAGGCTTCTAGTTGTAATGGGTAAGGTAAGGGTAAGGAGCTAGAGATTGCATTATCAATTAATGTCCTCACAAAGATAGATGTACAAGAATGTGTGTATTATAGGTCACATTTGCAAATTTTCACTCATTACAGTGTCTTATTAGTTCACAGAATAACACATTGTAGCATTTTCTTTTTGCTGCTATGTCTTTGGACATCCACCTGTATGGTAAGTTTATGTAAAACATTAAATCATATATAATATTAAATAATATGTCATGTTTATACCCTTGTATATATATATATATATATATATATATATGCAAATGAAGCTTTGTTGAGGGTAATGCACAGAACTGGCATAGAGTCAAAACCACAGGGCAAGCAATACAGAGTCCAAAATACATTCAAACAAGGAAACCCAGGGAGATAGGCAGAAGATAAAACCACAAATAAGCGCTCACAACTCAAACAAGACTTCACAAAGAGTGAATGAACACACAGGACTTATATAAGCAAGCATAATGGAGTTAATCACACACAGGTTTAAGTAATCAGACCATAATGAGTCCAGGCAATGGGCTATGGGAAATGTAGTTCATGATGAGATAGCAAAGGAGACAGGAGGAGTGCCCTCTGGTGGAGATCATGGGCACTCCAGCTGGCGGATGTAACACATTCTGTTAATTTGGCCGATGTGTAAAATCAAACTTTTAATTGGCATCTCTTCTCGTTCAGTTTAATACATTTGTCTATTATTTAATCCAACTGATCCTGTGTCATATCTTCATCATACCTTTTCTGATAACACACTGGACATACACTATTACATACTTTATAGATTTTATGTCAATTACATAAGATAGGTGTTGCCTGTATACAACAAGGCTGATTTTAAATATGTATATTGCATTATTTGCTACTGAATTAAATTATTTAAATGTTTTGTTCTGATGACAAACCAAATGTTACATTGTTTATTACATATTACAATGATATTTTGATTTGAAACAATGATTATGTGGAAAGAAAATACACTGTATTGCCAAAAGTTTTGGGACGCCTGCCTTTACATGCACATGAACTTTAATGACATCCCATTCTTAATCCGTAGGGTTTAATATGGAGTTGGCCCACCCTTTGCAGCTATAACAGCTTCAACTCTTCTGGGAAGGCTTTCCACAAGGTTTAGGAGTGTGTTTATGGGAATTTTTGACCATTCTTCTAGAAGTGCATTTGTGAGGTCAGGCTCGCAGTCTCCACTCTAATTCATCCCATAAGGTGTTCTATCGGTTTGAGGTCAGGACTCTGTGCAGGCCAGTTAAGTTCCTCCACACCAAACTCTCTCATCCATGTATTTATGGACCTTGCTTTGTGCACTGGTGCGCAGTCATGTTGGAACAGGAAGGGGCCATCCCCAAACTGTCCCCACAAAGTTGGGAGCATGAAATTGTCCAAAATATCTTGGTATGCTGAAGCATTAAGAGTTCCTTTCACTGGAACTAAGGGGCCAAGCCCAACCCCTGAAAAACAACCCCAGACCATAATCCCCCCTCCACCAAACTTTACACTTGGCACAAAGCAGTCAGGCAAGTACCGTTCTCCTGGCAACCACTAAACCCAGACTCATCCATCGGATTGCCAGACAGAGAAGCGTGATTGGTCACTCCAGAGAACACGTCTCCACTGCTCTAGAGTCCAGTGGCGGTGTGCTTTACACCACTGCATCCGACGCTTTGCATTGCACTTGGTGATGTAAGGCTTGGATGCAGCTGCTCGGCCATGGAAACCCATTCCATGAAGCTCTCTACGCACTGTCCTTAAGCTAATCTGAAGGCCAAACAAAGTTTAGAAGTCTGTAGCTATTGACTCTGCAGAAAGCTGGCGAACTCTGCACACTGTGCGCCTCAGCATGCGCTGACCCCGCTCTGTGATTTTACGTGGCCTAACACTTCATGGCTTAGTTACTGTTGTTCCCAATTGCTTCCACTTTGTTATAATACCACTAACAGTTGACCGTGGAATATTTAGTAGTGAGGAAATTTCACAAATGGACTCATTGCACAGGTGGCAACCTATCACGGTACCACGCTTGAATTCACTGAGCTCCTCAGAGCGACCCGTTCTTTCACAAATGTTTGTAGAAGCAGTCTGCATGCCTAGGTGCTTGATTTTAAACACATTTGGTCATGGAAGTGATTGGAACACCTGGATTCAATGATTTGGAGGGATGTCCCAATACTTTTGGCAATATAGTGAATGTACTACTTTAATGGAAGCATGGGATCAGGTTTTGAAAGAATGACTAGCTGTGTTACAAGGGTGATCAGTTTAGATTTTTGTGCTAAAAGTTTTTGAAAATGTACACTTTACTTCTAAAAATAGTACCAAATCGAAAAAAAGAAAAAAAAACTAAGCACAAAACCATGTGCTTAAGTGAGGTAAGAGAGAACATTGCCGATTTTGCAGGTTTGTCCACTTACAAAGCATGTAGAAGTCTGTAATTTTTATCATAGGTACTCTTCAACTGTGAGAGACGGAATCTAAAACAAAAATCCAGAAAATCACATTGTATGATTTTCTAAGTAATTAATTTGCATTTTATTGCATGACATAAGTATTTGATACATCAGAAAAGCAGAACTTAATCTTTGGTACAGAAACCTTTGTTTGCAATTACAGAGATCATACGTTTCCTGTAGTTCTTGACCAGGTTTGCACACACTGCAGCAGGGATTTTGGCCCACTCCTCCATACAGACCTTCTCCAGATCCTTCAGGTTTCGGGGCTGTCGCTGGGAAATACGGACTTTCAGCTCCCTCCAAAGATTTTCTATTGGGTTCAGGTCTGGAGACTGGCTAGGCCACTCCAGGACCTTGAGATGCTTCTTACGGAGCCACTCCTTCGTTGCCCTGACTGTGTGTTTCAGGTCGTTGTCATGCTGGAAGACCCAGCCACGACCCATCTTCAATGCTCTTACTGAGGGAAGGAGGTTGTTGGCCAAGATTTCGCAATACATGGTCCCATCCATCCTCCCCTCAATACGGTGCAGTCGTCCTGTCCCCTTTGCAGAAAAGCATCCCCAAAGAATGTTTCCACCTCCATGCTTCACGGTTGGGATGGTGTTCTTGGGGTTGTACTCATCCTTCTTCTTCCTCCAAACACGGCGAGTGGAGTTTAGACCAAAAAGCTCTATTTTTGTCTCATCAGACCACATGACCTTCTCCCATTCCTCCTCTGGATCATCCAGATGGTCATTGGCAAACTTCAGACGGGCCTGGACATGCGCTGGCTTGAGCAGGGGGACCTTGCGTGTGCTGCAGGATTTTAATCCATGACGGCGTAGTGTGTTATTAATGGTTTTCTTTGAGACTGTGGTCCCAGCTCTCTTCAGGTCATTGACCAGGTCCTGCCGTGTAGTTCTGGGCTGATCCCTCACCTTCCTCATGATCACTGATGCCCCACGAGGTGAGATCTTGCATGGTGCCCCAGACCGAGGGAGATTGACCGTCATCTTGAACTTCTTCCATTTTCTAATAATTGCGCCAACAGTTGTTGCCTTCTCACCAAGCTGCTTGCCTATTGTCCTGTAGCCCATCCCAGCCTTGTGCAGGGATTCTATAGATAAATTGTAGATCAAATAGAAATCCTTCTACAATTTTATCCCTGATGTCCTTACACAGCTCTCTGGTCTTGGCCATTGTGGAGAGGTTGGAGTCTGTTTGATTGAGTGTGTGGACAGGTGTCTTTTATACAGGTAACGAGTTCAAACAGGTGCAGTTAATACAGGTAATGAGTGGAGAACAGGAGGGCTTCTTTAAGAAAAACTAACAGGTCTGTGAGAGCTGGAATTCTTACTGGTTGGTAGGTGATCAAATAATTATGTCATGCAATAAAATGCAAATTAATTATTTAAAAATACAATGTGATTTTCTGGATTTTTGTTTTAGATTCCGTCTCTCACAGTTGAAGTGTACCTATGATAAAAATTACAGACCTCTACATGCTTTTTAAGTAGGAAAACCTGCAAAATCGGCAGTGTATCAAATACTTGTTCTCCCCACTTTGTGGCAATGAATATTTATATATTGATCAAAATATATTACTTTGTATTGCATATTGATTTGTGTAAACATAAATAATAAAATTGAAGATTTGATTGAGCTAGAGGTGCACTACTCCTGTTTTATTCTGCTTCAAATAAAGAAAAGTCTATCTTTAACTTCAGTGTTAGTAATATTAACAGTCTCGTATAGTTAGACCTTTGACTGACAGCAAAAGGTCAGGACCTTTTCGCAGTTTATTCCAGCCAAGAACCCACTTAACAGGCAGAGCCGCCTGACTGACATGCAAAGTAATGTCACAATTAGTTTTGTTCATATGTGCAGTTTAAGAAAGCGGATATCAGAGATATATTATATTACTGTAGAAAAAGCTCATTTAAATAATTGAAGCAATCTCAAAGAATGCTCAGAAAATCCTTTCAAATATTTGATGCCCCTAACCTTGCAAACTTGGGCCCACCATGCACATACCACATCACAACAACTATACTCCAAATTATAGAAATACTGTATATTAGTTGCACAACACTGCTCCACAGAGGCCAAACACAGTAATTACACCAACACTGGAACTGAGAAAGATGTCTTCAAAGTTTCTTGATTATAGGGTGAATTCAGGTGGATTGGGATTATATCTAACCAAAACTATCAATTGGTTTGACAGTCAAACCTTTCTGCAACAAATCAAATCATAAACTTAGATACCTGATTTCACAGGGGCCCTGCTATCTGTAAAAATTAACTTGAGGAGACTTCATCTTTACAAAATGCCTAAGACACAATACATAGAAGGCTACACACAATTTTGTAATACACAAAACACGGCAGGGTCTCCAGCTCAACAGATGAAAGACGATATCATGGTTAGCCACCACTGAGGAAATTAACTTGCAGTGTTGGGGGTAACTATAATTATATAATTAAATAAGATTTTTTTAATGTACCGGGTAAAGTAACACATTAACACATACATATTTACAAAGTTGGCGACTTCTGCGCACTGTGCGCCTCAGCATGCGTTGACCTCGCTCTGTAATTTTACGTGGCCTACCACTTCGTGGCTGAGTTGCTGTTGTTCCCAATTGCTTCCACTTTGTTATAATACCACTAACAGTTGACCGTGGAATATTTAGTAGTGAGGAAATTTCACGAATGGACTTACTGCACAGTTGGCAACTTATCACGGTACCACACTTGAATTCACTGAGCTCCTGAGCGCCTAGGTGCTTGATTTTATACACCTGTGGCCATGGAAGTGATTGGAACACCTGAATTCAATGATTTGGAGGGGTGTCCCAATACTTTTTACAGTACAGTGTATTTAAAATTGAAGTTGATGTAATTCATTTGTGTTAAAACTACATGAATCATTTTTTTGTGGGGCAGTGGATCTGTAGTTCCCAACATGCTTTGCAAGGGAGAGTAAACTTAGGGATTAAAGTGTTATTTTATTAGTTTTTCAGTAAAGGGAAAGATATTGTTAGTTAATGTTCAGTTATGTTGGACATTTAGAGGAGTTTCTGTAATGTTTGTGAATTTTGTGGTTCCCATTGTTTAGAAGAGTGTCACCTGTGTTTAGGCTGTGGGCACTCAGTGATTTATGCTAATGTCAGGAGTGACACCACTCTTTTTTATTTGTTCATTATATACATTGTGTATTATGATGAATGAAACTGCTTATAATTGATTTTCCAATTAAATGTTTTAATTTAAGTTTGACAAGCATAAAAAGTCACTTTATAAATGTATCAATTTCATTTAAACTGTATCTGATCAAATTGAGTTGGACCACCTCAATTCCATTTCATTAATTCGTTTTTCATGAGTTATTGGATTGAAATCTTGCCCTCAATTAAACTGAGTTTGTCCAGTTAGTTATTTTTTGAGTGAACTTTCAATAAAAAGAGTTGTACAGTAAGTAATATAACCAGTAATGTCAAGGGATCTCGTTGTATGACATGCGTAGCTCTAGGGGTCAGAATATAATAATATTATAAATGTGTTTTTTAAAAGAAAATGAAGGTGTATGTTATATAGGCTATGTTGTTGAGTGCAATACTGTTAAACACTTGCAAAAAAAGAGATCGCGCCTCAGCCAGGTGAGAAAAAAGTAAAGCAACACATTACTTTCCATAAAAAGTAACTAAGTAACATAATTAATATTGTAATGCATTACTTAAAAGTAACTTTCCCCAACACTGTTGGCTTGTGATCATACAACACTAACATTTAAATATAAATAGATTTCTTGTTCATCTTTCAGACTTTATGGAGATTCCTGGAGAGTGGTCATCAGATACAACGATTCCAGCCCCCTATTCCTAGACATGATAAAGGAAAACAGATACAAACAAATTCCTCATCTGTAATTTCCATTCATGACATGGGAATCAGTCAAGATGAGTGGGAAAGGCTACAGAAGGCTCTGGACTGGGCTGGTCCAGATCAAGAAATCACTCAGCTGGATCAGAGCACAAGTCCAGTCCACTCAACATTCTCTATTGTGGGACTCAAGGAGAGTTACAAAGTGGGAGAAAAGATCTCCGTTACCATCACAGCCAGAGACCACAACAAGAACCTGAAAAGATATGGAGGAGATTTTTTCAAAGCAAAGCTTTTCAATTCAAAGCTAAAGGTGTGTTTGTTTTATATTATTTTTTAAATAAATATTTGTCACGTGACGGTATGGGTGAAAGGAGCGATATGGGCTTTATCAATGACAATAAAGGGGGAAAACTAGAACATACCAAACACAAGGAACCAGGAAACATGAAGCAGGAACGTGAAATAATGACAACGAACCAACACAGGACTGCAAAGTTTAAATAGGGAGCAAACAAGGCAATAAATGAGGGAAGACAGGTGGGGCAAATGAAACAATTATCAGGTAACAAGAGGGACGGGGTCAAGACAATAGATATGAGAGCACATGGCACAAAGAAACACATGACAAGCCATGTAAGCCAAATATGACAATATAGCAGTGTCAGAGATCTGTCACAAACCCAAGAGCAAAACTAAACCGAAGTGACAGAACCATGACAATATTGAGTTACATTTGCCGGTGACACTTTATAATAGGCTTTACTTTACAATTATAATGTGAAAAGTACTTACAATAGTAAATACATTAATAGACTATATACAAATAGTGAGTTCTTCATTCATTGTTACTGTAATTAACAAATTATTATTGTTTAACCTCATTAGCTCTGGGACCATTTTTGGGGATTTCCGCCTGGATTTGGCCTACCCAAATTGAAAAACTTCCCATACCCACATACAGTGGTCTAAATACACAATTTTATTGTCATTTTACAGGAAACCCTTTGAAGTTACATAAAACAGCTGTAATAAACTTTTAGCAGTGTTTTATGTAACTTCAAAGGGTTTCCTGTAAAGTGATACCAAAATTGGGTATTTAGACCACTGTATGAATGGGAAGCTTTTGGGTTTGGGTAGGCCAAATCCAGGCGGAAATGGTCCCAGAGTAATTTAGTGTAAATAAGTTACTTTTTGTAAAACAAATTCCAAAGTGATGCATATCTCCAAAAAGTAGACATTCTAAGCTTTCAAATGGTACCACATATGAGGTCAGAGCTCCTCCACAGACATTTAAAATATATATACTTGATTACGTCATTCCTTATCAGGGTCCTTGGAGTTTAAGAGTTTAATTAGCTCATATGTAAAGAGTTAGATAGTGCTTTGTTAACAACTTATTAACAGTAAATTGTTCTCACTTTAGATTTAGGTCATGGAAAATGGGAAAATGACATTAATTAAACCTTTATTGAGCATTAATTGCGTTAATATTCAGTGTTCCTTAAAATGTTTACGTTTCAATAGTTTAACAACGTGATCTTATGAGTATTTGTCTGTAATTCATATTAACAGCATTTATTTATTTATTTATTTTAAGTGGTTAAGTTTAGCTTTGGGGATAGGCTTAATTTATTTGTAAACATTTTAATGAACTCTTAATAATAATGCAATTAATTTCCAATGAATGTTGGTTTAAAGCTCATCCTTCCCTTGGGTCATTTTGACCCAAAATGAATTTTTAAATTTTAAAAAAAAAATTGTGTTCATCAGAGTGGTCCAAGACCTAAGAAATTTTGTCACAGTTGAACCACGAATACACATAAAAAATATTAATGATTTATGTGGTTGAAATTAAAAAATCCTTTCCTCACACACAACAACACACACAAATGAAGGCATGAGACTATAGAACATCCCCAATGCAGAACACATTCACATGCATACACACACACATAGGAATTTCCATTAAAATGAATGAGAGGTCATATAACGGGGGCAGTGTTTGCTTTTTTGCACACAGATATTAAGTGGTTAGATTTGAACACATTTATAATGCAATACAACCCCAGCCCTACCCCACCACCCCACACAAATACAAAATTAAACAATAACACCTTGTTAACAGTGACAATGAATGAAAAACTTACTATTTGTATATAGTCTATTAATGTATTAACTACAGTTTATAAACTATTAATTAACTATTTGCAAATGATTTGTAAATACTTTATTGCACTATACTTATTATAAAGTGTTACCCATTTGCCTGAAAATTGTTGATTTATTTACAAAATTTTATATATTATAGTTTTACATGCTTTAAAATTGGATTTACCAACAGAACAACAGTTTTCTGCATTACACTTTAACCTTCTCCATTTTTCTTGAAGGCGAGTGTGTACGGGGAGGTTGTGGATCACCGCAATGGGACTTACTCTGTTGCTCTTCTTCTGCCCTGGGAAGGTCAGGCACAAGTTTATGTACGTCTAGAGCACTCCAGTGAGGTTGTGCAGATTCTTAAAAAATACAGGGAGTCCTCATTCCCACGCAGCCACTATAATGGCCACTATGAAGGGCCAGGACCCCAAAAAAACAGGATCAGTGAAGTAGTACAATGTAATCTGAAGTGGGGTGCAGATGGAAGTTGGAGGAAAGGCGACTGCTGCTGTGAGTATAAGGATGTGAAAACAGGGACGGTGTGGCAGTGTGAGAGACCGAAGAAACTTTCTTGTGACAACCTGGTTTATCACTCAAGCGGAGGGTTTGAAAACCCATTAAATCCTTTTGAGAAGCAACTTTTCACAAAGTAAGTGGGAAAGAACTAAAAATGAATTACAGAGGTATTGTAAAACTAGAAAAACTTAAGAGAACGTATTATATATTTTTTCTCTACAGGACATTAACAAATGTTGCTATTACTGGAGACACACAAACCATAAATGTCCATCCCAACGCTGCAGGCATTGGTATGGTCATATATCAGGACCGATATAATCTAAAATCAAATGTAGTTAGTTACAAGAGAATTAAGAATTTGCATAATTTTGGCACAGTCTCTTCAAGTAAGTGTTTCTTTGCTTTAGGCACAGTGGAGAGATGCAGATCTGGTATGACGACACCCGTTCCTGCAGGGTTTTATCTGAAAGATGTCTGGAATTCTTTTGTATGCAACACTAGTCAGTTCAGTTCTGCACAAATGGGAAATTGTCTTAAAAACAAGATAATCTACTTGATGGGAGACTCTACCACAAGGCAGTGGTTTGAGTATTTAGAAAGAAAAGTTCCAGGCAAGTTATTCAACTGCATAAATGCCATTAATTAGATTATTGAAAAATATTCTCATGTTATTTAAGACTTGATGTCATAAAAGTGATATAACTGAAATATATACACCGATCAGGCATAACATTATGACCACTGACAAGTGAAGCGAATAACACTGATTATCTCTTCAGGCAACAAGTGAACATTTTGTCCTCAAAGTCGATGTGTTAGAAGCAGAAAAAATGGGCAAGCGTAAGGATTTGAGCGAGTTTGACAAGGGCCAAATTGTGATGGCTAGGCAACTGGGTCAGAGCATTTCCAAAACAGCAGCTCTTGTGGGGTGTTCCCGGTCTGCAGTGGTCAATATCTATCAAAAGTGGTCCAAGGAAGGAACAGTGGTAAACCGGCAACAGGGTCATTGATGCACGTGGGAACAAAGGCTGGCCCGTGTGGTCCGATCAAACAGACGAGCTACTGTAGCTCAAATTGCTCAAGAAGTTAATGCTGGTTCTGATAGAAAGGTGTCAGAATACACAGTGCATTGCAGTTTGTTGCGACCAGTCAGGGTGTCCACCGCCGAAAGCGTCAACAGTGGGCACGTGAGCATTTAGAGCTTCATACATAGCTGCTGTCTCTGGATCAGCAGCAGCGCGAACGCAGGTTTGAATGTTGCAGTGTGATGATCGTACTTTCAAAGGCTAACCAAAGTCGTTCGTTTTAAACAGTTTCACATCACAAGCGTTAGCGGAGTGCGAGAAGCACGTGTTTTCGTTCACATCGGAAGCGTGGCGGCCAACCCTCTCACGGTGCGTGTCCTCAAGCGCAGAACAGAGTGAGTGTTTTCAATCCAGGATGCACTATAGGAAGAAGGCAAGCTGGCAGAGGCAGTGTGATGCTTTGGGCAATGTTATGCTGAGAAACTTTGGGTCCTGCCATCCATGTGGATGTTACTTTGACACGTACCACCTACCTCAGCATTGTTGCAGACCATGTACACCCTTTCATGGAAACGGTATTCCCTGGTGGCTGTGGCCTCTTTCAGCAGGATAATGCGCCCTGCTACAAAGCAAAAATGGTTCAGGAATGGCTTGAGGAGCACAACAACGAGTTTGAGGTGTTGACTTGGCCTCCAAATTCCCTAGATCTCAATCCAATCGAGCATCTGTGGGATGTGCTGAACAAACAAGCCCGATCCATGGAGGCCCCACCTCGCAACTTACAGGACTTAAAGGATCTGCTGCTAACATCTTGGTGCCAGATACCACAGCACACCTTCAGGGGTGTAGTGGAGTCCATGCCTCGACGGGTCAGGGCTGTTTTGGCAGCAAAAGGGGGACCAACAAAATATTAGGAAATAATGTTATGCCTGATCCGTGTATATGTAAATAATGTATAATGAATTAACATACAGAGGATGCAAAAAGTATTTGAACACTTAACAAATGCATGAATGTCTTGCCATTACACCAAAATATATTAAACCAAGTGGCAAAATATTTCTTTAAAAAAAGACTTTAAATACTTAAATGTCACACTTTAAAATTACACAGTAATTTTTTCCTCACTGCAAAATGTAATGGCAGAATCTAAAGCAATGACATTCAGACATGCAAATAAGTCAGTGCATCTTAAAGGGATGGTTCACCCAAAAATGTAAATTCTGTCATCATTTACTCACCCTCATGTCATTGCAAACTTGTATGACTGGCTTTCTTTTGTGGAACACAAAAGGAGTTTTCATGCATTTGGATCCCATTGAGGGTATGTTTACACAACAACAATGCACTAAAAACGTTCACACGGATCTGCGACAATGACTAAAAAGGCATGCCAAGTCAGTAATTGGTGATGTCACTTTGTTAAGAAACACCCCGCGAACATGTAATACGCATGCGAATAACGTCACCGTTTTCACAAATACACGTTTTTGTTGTTTACATGGAGACTGTAAAGGCATCGTTTTCAAAAGCTTGCACTTTGAAACTCATTTTCAAAAGATTGCGTTTTCAAAAGATTGTGTTTTCAAAAGATTTTCAGGCCACCGAAATGCAGTTGTCGTGTAAATGTACAGCCAAAACACATAAAAAGTTTTAGTTTTCAGTTGAAAACGGTGTTGTAAACATACCCTGACTTTCATTCTATAGACAAAGACTGTTCAAACATTCAATATCATCTTTTGTGTTCCACAGAAGAAAGAAAGTCATACATGTTTGGAACAACATGAGGGTAAGTAAATGATGACAGAATTTACATTTTTGGGTGAACTATCCCTTAAGTGCCCATATACTTTAGGGGACTGCTGTGTACAATAAACTTTGCAAAGCTGTTTAAGAAATGAATAAAGGAATGATTCTAATGTTAGCTTCACTTATCTTGTTTAGGCATAAAAAGAATGGACCTCCACACTCGTCGTTTGGGTGGACCCCTAATGGCTGTAGAGTTGAAAAATAATATCATTGTTCACTGGAGGCCACACGGTGTTCCTTTGCGATTTTATAAAGTGCTCATTACCAACCTGCATTATATCAGCAATGATATTGATGAAATAGCTGGTGGTCCTCATGCAGTCGTTGTCTTCACAATCTTTGCCCATTTGGTTTTTCACCCAATAACATTTTACGTGCATGAAGTGGCCAAAATCCGTCAGTCTGTTGTTGCACTGCTGAGTCGTGCACCAGAGACCACCGTCATCATCAAGTCTGGAAACACTGCAGGAGTGAAGGTACAATTGTTCATTTTCCAATCCTACTTTGTTTTAAATAGTTTGGTAACACTTTAGAATACTGTTCCATCATTAATGAATAACTACACAGGAACAAATGAGTAACGCAATATTAACACTATTAACTAACAAGAAACTTCACTGCATGATTCTGTCTCGTCCTACGTAGCCTAGAATCACTGAGTGAGATCAGATGGTAAACTGTCAAATTAGAGATGTCTTTGCGTTCGACAAAGAAGTAGAAGTATGGTCATCAAAACCGAAAAGAGAGGTTATAGAGGGGAGAGAGAATACGGGCCGACAATAGCTCACTCAGTTCTTTGAAAAGAAAGGGTATATGTTTATTCGCGGAGCTTCCTTTGTTGTAATGTTAGCGCTAGTTGCATAGCCAACCACTACCTGATAGTCTATTCAATAGGTTACATTTTTCACCACTGAAAATAAAAAGAATGCAATTTTGGCTTTTGTAAATGTGACTCATATAATGCATTTAACGTCAAATAATCTAAAAAAAAAAAAAAAAAAAAAGAAGTAGGCACTTAAAGGTTTCTATTGATAGATCTATTTCTAATGTCAGTCTGTGCATCAAGTGTTCGCTGTGTTTTGGTTCATTTTTGTGCATGTGAGCCAGAAAGATGTTCAAGCAGATGGAGATAGAAAAGCGCATCCTGTTGTTTTCTTTAATTTTCAAAGGCTTGACATTTTGTAGTCATTTTTAACGTACACAAATAAAATGACTATAAATAACAGAGTATTAAGTTGTTTCCACTGCTGAGGGAAAAATCCAAGTGTTCGCGCCGGCGCCTCGCACGCGCGCATAATATGTCAGTTCTAGCACTGCCAATTTGACATCGCAGCCTGTTCATTATCAAAATAAAATACAGTCAACCGAACATATACAAAGTTCTGCGGGCTTTATGTTCACAGCTGCTGAATTCCAGCGCGACACTTTAGTTAACGGTCATGAAGTGCAAGATGAGATGTGTAGCTAAACTAAACAGCTGTGTTACGATAGAAGTTTTAAATGAGCGACAGAAACAATCAGTTTGCAAAGTATGTATCAACCAATGCTCAGCTTTGGGAAGGGAAATATGCAGGTCAGGAAGGAGAAGGTGATGGAGATGAGAAGCAGGTATTGTGCTATTTAACACAGATATAGCCTACATATAATTAAATTGCTGACAACGATTTTGGATCACTATAGGTTGGCCTGTATGTTTGGTACGGTAGGGGGCCCAACCTCATATTCTTTCATAGGGCCCAAAATCTTTACTTTAGAATTAACTATACATTATGCATTACTCGAGTTAATTATTAACCTGTATACACTCACCTAAAGGATTATTAGGAACACCATACTAATACTGTGTTTGACCCCCTTTCGCCTTCAGAACTGCCTTAATTCTACGTGGCATTGATTCAACAAGGTGCTGAAAGCATTCTTTAGAAATGTTGGCCCATATTGATAGGATAGCATCTTGCAGTTGATGGAGATTTGTGGGATGCACATCCAGGGCACGAAGCTCCCGTTCCACCACATCCCAAAGATGCTCTATTGGGTTGAGATCTGGTGACTGTGGGGGCCATTTTAGTACAGTGAACTCATTGTCATGTTCAAGAAACCAATTTGAAATGATTCGAGCTTTGTGACATGGTGCATTATCCTGCTGGAAGTAGCCATCAGAGGATGGGTACATGGTGGTCATAAAGGGATGGACATGGTCAGAAACAATGCTCAGGTAGGCTGTGGCATTTAAACGATGCCCAATTGGCACTAAGGGGCCTAAAGTGTGCCAAGAAAACATCCCCCACACCATTACACCACCACCACCAGCCTGCACAGTGGTAACAAGGCATGATGGATCCATGTTCTCATTCTGTTTACGCCAAATTCTGACTCTACCATCTGAATGTCTCAACAGAAATCGAGACTCATCAGACCAGGCAACATTTTTCCAGTTTTCAACTGTCCAAGTTTGGTGAGCTCGTGCAAATTGTAGCCTCTTTTTCCTATTTGTAGGAGATGAGTGGTACCCGGTGGGGTCTTCTGCTGTTGTAGCCCATCCGCCTCA